>CM035423.1:88854314-89069314 GCA_020310875.1 Ceratopteris richardii | reverse complement strand
ATTGGCAGTTGCGAGGAACCCTGTGTTCCATGCTCACACTAAGCACATTGAGGTGCATTACCATTATGTCAGGGAGTGGTTCTCTGCTGGGGAGATAAGCTTGGCATATGTGCCAACGCAAGAGAACATTGCAAACCTTTTCACGAAGGCTCTGCCTAGGGAGAAGTTTGAAGCTTTTTGTAAAGCTTTGGGCTTACTTCCTTTTGTGGAGTGATTTCCACATGGCTTGTCACTTCCTTATACATGAGTGCCAGCTACTTGTTCACCGCATCACTCCCAGGGGGGATTTGTTGATATATTTAGGTAGTGTTGTGTGTGAACACTCTAGGACTGTCGGGGCATTTTTTTCCCTCTTTAGGAAGCTTTATCCCCCGGCTTGTACATACTCCTTTTGCCCTAAGGGGCTACTTATCTTTGTACATTCTCTAGTAATACATTCAGTATTGTGTGTTGTGCTTCAAGCTTCTTCTTCTTCCTTGTGTTGTTCGCATGCTTCCGCAGACGTCTAACTCCGACATCTACTTCTTCTACTACATAAAGAGAATATACAAGAATGACCAAATACGACAACATAAAAAGAGCAATACATAAAGAAAACCATAATGTATGCGAATGAGTGAATCAGAAATAGACAAATGTGTCATCCATCTTGACATATAAATCTGTGAAGTTCATTTAAAGTATCCCCAAAATATATTTGCATAACCACTATACATGTGAGAGAAATGTAAAAATGATGTGTGTCATCCTCGATCATCACATGTTGAGCTTGATATCTCAACCAAAAATTCCCTACAACACATATATAAGGAGGGATTGGCCATGGAGATTTTGAGTCTTTTGGATGCCCATATATTAGAAGTGCTAACAAACAAGAACGTTAAAGCAAGGAGCTAGAAGGAGCAAGGAGAAATAAACATTATGCAGATCCGACAAAGAATAGGCCTAATCAAAATTTTTATAACTTATTTCAAGCAAAAGTGATTTTATCACTAGACCAACATTGTAAATATTGTTTTTGATAGTTTCAAGTTCATTTTGTACAAGCTGAGGAGTCCTCAAGCTTGAGGAGTATTAGAAGTACACCAATTTTCATCATTTTTAGACTCCGTTTGAGCCCTCAAATAAGCCTTGGAACCTAATTTTTAACTAGGCCAGACATTAGGTCTGGACAGGGCCAAAGGTAGTCAAAAACTAGAAAAACAGCTAGAGAGATCATTTTTTAGGTTAGCTTTTTAGAGATTAAAGCTTTTGTAAAAAGAGATCTTTGATAATGAAAAACATTCCATTGTTCCTCTCTTTGTTCTTGCCTTGTGTGCATGTGTGTGTATGTGTGTGCTTGCTAGTGTGCTTCTCACTCGCACACTTGTGCCTTCACTTGATCATGGTCATCATACTAGTCCTCATGTCTCCATGGATTGACATTTATGAGGTGAATCTCCTCATGTTGGTAGTCACCATTGTGCTAGAGTGACTCCAAATTTGGAATTGTTGTTGAGGAGAGAGCTTCGAGGACGAGTGTGTGATGGTAAGTGTAGAGTTGTGACTTGGAGTCATAGATAATATCCTTACTTTTCTTTATTTTTCATCATCTTTTCTTATTTTCTTCATCACCATCACCATCATCATCATCCTTAACATCTCCTACCTCCATCTCTATCTTTGCTCAATTTTTAGTTTTTTGTTCATATTCCCTTCCTCCTTCATTCCCCTCATTTCATTTGTGAGAGAGAGCTTGTATGCATTCTATTTTCTGGTTGTTTGTGAGCTTTTGCTGTAGGTTTCAACTGAATCATCATCTCCAGCAGCTTGCATAGGTACAATAGACCTATGCACAAGTCCCAAGATGATGACCTCTGTCTATCATGACAAACATAGGAAGTTGGTATTTGTTATTTTCATGCATGGCATGATAAACTGCACCACTAGAGCATCCCAAATCATTAGAAACATCACAAAAATTTGATTCTTTTGGTCTATCATGATAGATCAAAACCATGACAGACGATAGACACCGTCTATTGTGACAGACACCCATTTATCGCAACAGATATCGTATATCACGACAAACCAAAACCACGATAGAAACTGTCTATAGCAACATACACCATCTATCACCCAAGACAACAAAAGTATAGAATTGTTCTTGAATAGAAAAATGGAGGAAGCTTTTTGGATATTCAAGCCAGGTCAACTTAGTGAAATAGGCGGAGTCACCATCTACGAGTTCAAAGACCTAGAGATACCAGGCAAAGTTGTCTACCTAAAAAACATGTCAGAGAGAATGTTCTTGGTAACAGAGCATGGCATGCATGTATACACTTGGAAGGGTGAATTGATTTCCCCTCCTCCTATATCTAATGTTTTCCATGGCCACCAAGGAGCAGGATCATCCCAGACTCATGAAACCTAGAGGGAAAGATCTAGAGAGAGACCTGAAGTGAGCTTTGCAAACCCCTTAGGAAGAGAGCACTCAAGAATAGATGCAGAACTAACAAATTAGGAGAGATACAAAAATTCGAGACATCAAAGAGGCATGGATGAGTTTCCCTTGCTAAGGCCTAGAGAACACCCTAAAATCTTGAGGCCTACCCAACTGGTTAAATCCATGAAGAATTACTTCGATGGCACTGGAGATCCATACGATCATGTAGCAGAGTTTAGACAAGTTTTGAGAGCGAAACAAGTTGAGGACCTATTCACTCAGTACAATGCCTTCGGTCTAACTCTCAAGAACACTACCTTAACATGGTTTCAACCACTACACCAAGGTCAGTTCAAGAATATAGAACATTTTCTAGAAGCATTCATTACTGAATTCTCCAAAAGTGGCATCAGACACAATTACTCATCACTGATACATAACTTCAAGCAGACATCCCAAGAAACAATTCTACTAGCAAGAAGAAGATTTAGACAATACCTAGAGAGATACCCTGTGCCAGAGTTACCCACACCAGCCAAACAAGTGGCATTGTTCCTAGATGGATTGTTGAGTGGTAAATTATGGCCCTACATGTATCTAAAGGAATCGAGAACCATAGAGCAATGTATATGCATGTGCATAGACATTGAGGATAATCTGGGTGACGAATTAGAGCTTTCAAAAATCTATAAAGATTTAGATAGCTCTATGAGCCTCACTTCCAAACCATCTACATCTATTGAGGAATTGGTAGAGAAGGTAGCTCAGAAGTTAGGTGTCTCTAGCAAGTAGACACCTAGATTTGCCCCAATGAAATAATGTTATACATGTGGAGGACACCACACCGCTAATGTGTGCCCAATCATGGCTCAATTGCACTAGAACCCTAACATCCAATACTGCACAATAGAAGGAGGTATACTAACCACACTCCACAAGATTGCCCATGTAACAAGCAAGTGATTAGGCAAAATTACCCATAACCATATCCACAACAGGGGAGATACTAGAATCAATACCCATTGCAGTAGTATGTTAGGCCCTAACAACCCTACCAACCACCCTATCAAGTGCAACAAAGGCCTCAACTAGTGTTAGTTCAACAACCTCCACCTCCAACCAATGCGATCCCAATAAAGTATGCATCTATTGAAGAGAATTTGAATAGAGCCTTAGTGCCAACATCGCCATTGATTTTAGAAAGTGATCTGAATAATCACAATTTTGACTCGACTCACATGGATAGTCCATCGACTTACTATATGGAGTCACCTAAGCATAACAAGATTTACCCTTATGAAAATCCGAGCAAACCTAGTTGGGAGCCAGAATATGCTAATGTCATGTATGAAAATCTTAACTCAAGCCCAAACTTAGACAGATAAGACCCCCAACACCTTGAGGGCCATGCTATAGATGTCAAGGAGATCACTTCATTTGTGATTGCCCTACACCTACACCTATGCAACCCCAATCAGTGACAATTCAAGGTTTTTGTCAGGATTGTGGGAAGAATCACCTTTTATGAGATTGTCCTAAGAACACAAAATGGGCCGAAGATCACTTCTATCAACGTTATTGGGTTAGTAGTAGATTCTAATGGAAGTATGACTTCTACTGACCAGTGCAAGTAGCCACTAGAGCTCAAGTATTACAACATAACCAAGGCTTAGGTCAGGAAAAAAGTTTGAGGGTAGTGAAACTGAGAGTCTAACTAAGAAAAGGACAAGAGCTAGGAAAGAAATTCATGAATGAATGCAAAGACAATTATCGAAGAAGATGAGAGAAATTGAGGAAAGCTTAAGAGAGAAAAAAGCCAAGATAATTGAACTCGCATCTCAAACGCACTCTCACACATCACCACCACCACCATCCCCATCACCTTCTAATCCACCTCATGTAACCCCATCACCGCCTATATTAGGATCAGTCTTAGCAGATCCTACTCCCGAGAATTTAGACATGATGCTCAAAGCATATCATGCCACAATCCAAGAAAGGCCAAATGTGACAAAGCATGAAAAGCATTACCCTATGGCTAACCTAGAAATTGAAAGAGAAAAGCTTTGAGTGAAGATGGTAGAATTGGCTCAAACCATGTTTGGGGCCAGTCACCTCTTCAATTGCACAACCTCAATCAAGACACAATTACACTTTGACGTACTATTGGAAAGATTGGAAAAGATGATAGGTGAATCAGGAAAGCAAGCTACATCTCAAGTCAGTAACATCAAAAGTGAAAGAATAAGTATTCCTCCCCAAGATGCTTATGTTCTGAAACTCCACCGAGTCAAGAACCTCTGCTTCTATAAATCAACACTCACAAGAATTTCTAATGGAAATCCAAAAAGAGAAATGGGCAAAAGAAAGTGAAAATCCTCCTCTCATTGAAGTTGTGGATGTCCTGCATGAGCAATTCCCACAAGACATTCCTTATATTTATGGAGAATAAGAGGATGCCCAGTCAAGCGAACGGTTAGACTTTGAGTCTAACTCCCTACAAGAATTGCCTGATTTCATAGGACCATGGGAAGCAAAGTCTACCTACATGAGGGAACCAACTGTCATGGTAAGGAACGAAGATTCAGTTTTGCCTAGAAATATAGAGGTAATAAAGAATACTAAAGTGCAGTGCAATCTCACTTTAGGGGAGCTACTCAAGGTTAAGCTAGAAATGTGGAAACACATAGCCAACCAAGTGCATGAAGTAGAAAAACCTCATTTTGAGGTAGGATCACACAAAACAATGCTAGAAATACCTTTGGATAAGATAGGAGACATGAGCAAAGGAGAAGAAGGAAACACATCATGGTTACACTCGATGGAAGCGTTGGGGCAAAGCAACACTCATGCGAATGAGAATGAAATTACAAATGGATGATGGTCACATAGAGAGACCATTAGGACTGCTAGAAGGGATAACTCTCACTACTTGTGGTGTAGAGTTTTAGCACACTTTTGCCATATGTGACGTTAGCAAAAACCAAGCCTATGAGATGATTTGGGAAGACCATTCATGAGACAAATGCAAGTAGTACAGGATTGCAATGCACTTGTGGATGTGCAAAATTGTAGAAGAAGAAGAAGAAGAAGAAGAAGATAAAAGAGAAAACGTTAGAGAGGTAGGTGCGAAGGAAACTCATAGATAAATTAGACTATGCACCTGTAGTATTTTCGGATGAAGAATTTGAACCTCATGGTTGGGTGAAAATCCTAGCGAAAATGGGCATAGCTATCAATGAAGAAAAATGGACACCACATTGTGATGAAGATGGCTATGACATTTCAGTCTTCACTATAGAACCAATAATTTGTGATTCAGTTATCGAAGAATGTGAGCCTAGCACGAAAGAAATTGAACAAACAAGTGACTCAACTCTAGAATCAATTATTATGGATCCTTTTTGTGCACCAAAAGAGGAATTCTTGTATGTGGTAGAAGCTAACCCTCAAGGATGAGAAGAGCTTATGAATGATGTGAGGTTTACCACACAGGTAACCACCAAGAGTGAAGGCAAGAAAAGAAAGAAGAGAGAACTCCGAGTAGAAGAGGACAAATCTTTATTTGAGGTCCTTGAAAACTTTAAGAAGTATGAGATAGAAGATCAGAAAGTCATGATTAGAATGCCTAAACAAGAAGCATTCATGGGAGTGGCCTATGATACCAAAGAGACAACTAAGAAAATTATTGTGACCATAGAAGAAGGTGAAGAACAATGCACGTACATAGGACATGATTTTATAGAGGACGAGGAGCAAGAGTTGATAGCCTTGCTAAAAGTATATAGATATGTGTTTGCATGGAGCTATAAGGACCTAAAGGGTGTAGACCCTGACACATGCTCCCATACAATTCCCATGATCTCAGAAGCAAAACCCTCCAAGTAGAAGCCATACACATATAACAACAATTACGTAGCCAATAAGATCAAGGAAGAGATAGATCTTTTGGTAGAAGCCAGATTTATCTATGAGATTAAGCACACTAAATGGGTGTCCCCCATTGTAGTGGTGCCCAAAAAAGAACGGAAAGTTATGTGTATGCATTAAGTTGAAGCAGGTTAATGCAACCACTATTAGAAATAGTTATTGGCTTCCTATCACTGAGCATCTATTAGAAAGAGTGGAAGGAAAGGAAGTATACAACTTCCTTGATGGATTCTCTGGCTACAATCAAGTGGCCATTGCCCTAGAAGACCAACATAAGATAGCTTTTGCCATAGAGTGGCACATATTCGCTTTTTGAGTAGAGCCATTTGATCTTACCAATGCATCGACTACTTTTAGAGGCTGATGTGTCATGTATTTAAAGAGTTCTTGCATAAAAACTTGGAAGTCTATGTTGATGATCTATGTGCTCATTCAAACATTGGACAAAGACATATACCTGAACTAAGATGAATCTTTGACAAATGTAGAGGATATCAAGTCTTCTTAATCCTATAAAAGTGTGTTTTTATGGTCAGGCAAGGCAAAATTCTAGGATACATAGTGTCAAAGAATGGAATATCCACGGATGAGGATAAAATTAGAGCTATTGCAGAGCTACCTAGGCCTAAGAATGTCAAGGAAGTACAAGCTTTCATGGGACATTGTGGTTGTTATCGATGTTTCATTCACATGTATGTGATCATTGCAAAGCCTCTGTACTCCCTGTTGACCAACTTTGAGTGGACAAAAGAATGTGAAAACTCCTTTAACGAGCCCAAGAGAAGATTGTGTTCAATGCCAATCTTGACTACACCAGATTGGAACAAGACATTCTATGTTCATGTGGAAGGATCTAATTATGCAAGTGGGTGTGTACTAGCACAACCTACTGCTAAAAGTAATATGGATATTCCCATTGCTTATGCCAGTAGACAATTGAGTGTGGTTGAATGCAATTATACCAATATGAAAAGAGAAGGATTAGGCATGGTACATGCGGATAAAAAGTTTCAACATTATTTGCTTGCAAATAAGTTTAAATTTTTTACAGACCATCAAGCACTATTATATCTAGTGAACAAACCTTGCAATACTGAGAGATTAGTAATATGGATCCTTCTACTAATGGAATATGACTTTGAAGTTGTGGTAAGGTAAGGTAGGACTCACCTTAGGGCAGATCACCTTTCTAGACTAACTTCATGAGAGCCCCCTCAAGGAGTATCAGATGATCTTCGTGATGCTTACTTTTTCAACTTGGAAGTAGTGCTTGACTCGGCCAAAACTATAGTGCCTATTCTCTCCTTTGGACACAAACATCATGTATTGAGAACCAAAGATAAAGAAGTAGTGAGGTCTAAAAAATACCACATAATGGAAGGCAAAATGTATAAGCACACCAAACAAGGCATACTGACTTGCTGTGTAGATGAAGATGAGCATGCAAAATGGTTGCAAATTGCACATGTGGGTCCACTATAGCAACATCACTTCAAACATCAAACCCTACAGACTCTGCAAAGATTAGGTGCATATATGGCCAACAATGGAAGTAGATGTCCATAGGATGCGCAAGGAATGCGAAATCTATGCTGTTAGACCACTAGTGCAGCATGCCACTCTTTATCAAGTGTCTTTTGTGCCAGATTGGAGTGAACCTTTGGTAAGCTTTTTGAGAAAACAAATGTTGATATATTTAGGTAGTGATGTGTGTGAACACTCTAGGACCACCAGGGCACTTTTTTCCCTCTTTAGGAGGTCCCCCCCTCCCGGCTTGTATATACGCATATAGCCCTAATGGGTTACTTATCTTTGTACATTCTCTAGTAATACATTTAGTATTGTGTGTTGTGCTCCAAGCTTCTTCTTCTTCCTTGTGCTGTTTGCGTGCTTCCGCAAACATCTAACTCCAACAATTGGTATCAGAGCAGGTCGCCGCTTCATCTAGGGCATCGTCGACACCTCTTTGCTTGTAGTCTCAAAATTGCATGAATTTTGGTGAGCACACTCAACATGTTTTTGAGATCAAAATAACTTTGCTATGTGGTGCCAAAATTGCAATCTGAGCTCGTTTTGGCCTTCGAATGCACTATCGTAGCACTTGTGCACGCTATTTTGTCTTTTTGTGCCAAAGGTATATACCAGTTTCAGTTCGCCAGTATAAGCATCTTGAAGTTTGCTACACGTTTAGTAGAATTTGTCTCGGCAGTTCTGTTCAACTTTTTGAGATACAATCAATTTTCTGCATCAAGGTATTTTAGTCACCGGCCATGGCTGAAAGTAGTGATGTATTTCGTATGTTGGTTGTTGAGGATAAGTTGGATGGTACCAACTACCCATTATGGGCTTATATGATGTGACATGTATTGGTTGCAAAAGGACTTTGGAACATTGTGCATGGTGTTGAAAAACGTCCTATCACACCTGCAGCTGTTACAACTATAGGTACTAAAGCTGATGCAGAAGGTGTCGAAGATGATGATATTCTGCATATTCCTGTTCGTGCTTCGGTTTCTACTGCACCTACTATAGAGCAATTCGTTGGGATGGTAGAGATGCCCAATCACATGCATTGATAGCTTTGTCTGTCAAACGTGGCATTATTCCTCGCATTTTGCTCTTACAGAATAGCTAAGGATGCTTCGGATACACTTACCACATTGTACCAAGCTAGTTGCTTACCTTTGAAAAAAGTTGGAGAGTGAGCACATGAATGAAGGTGATTCTATGGACAATTTTCTAACAAAGATCAAAGACTTGAAGGAACAATTGATTTCTGCTAATGCAGTTATACCAGATATCTCACTTGTGCAGACCGTTCTAAATGATCTTCCTGATTTATATTAGAGTTTTGCTTCTACTCTTCGGTTGATGATGAAAGGCAATCCAAATGCTTTGTCATTTGAGGAGTTAATCTCTGTTCTATTGCAGGAAGATCAGTCGAGGCAGAACAGGTCCATTATGCGTGTTGCAGATCAAGATTCTGTGGCTGGTCAGAAGGGCAAAGGAAAATGGAGCTCTTCAACTAGTAAGCAGAAATCTGCTAATTCTGCACATTCGAAGAAGGAAGACAAAGAAGGGAAGAAATCAGAAAAGCAGAAATTGTTTTGCAAGTATTGTAAAGGAAATGATCATACCATAAAGAACTATCCAAAAATGGTTGCTAAAGAGGTAAAGAAGAAAGAGGCTGGAATGGTTGTTGCGGAGGCCTCTACACCAAAAACAGAGTCTGCTAATCTTATGCAGGAAGAAGAATGGGGGTTTACTATTGTTTGTAGTTTTGACCCATCTTCTCATGACCAGTGCATGGCTGCATTAGACTCAAATGTTTGGTACTTTGATAGTGGGGCAACCAAACATATTACCTCACAACGCAGTTTCTTCTCTTCACTCAAGCCTGCCCCTACAGGGAATATTGTTACATGCACCAACAACTCCTCTTATCCTGTTATGGGAGTTGGTAAGATCATTTTGACTACTGCTGATGGTAGTTCTTTCACTTTGTCAGATGCTTTATTTGTGCTAGGGATCAACAAGAATCTATTATCAGTTTTTGCGTTAGCCAAGATTGGCTTGGTTGTAAAATTTATTGATTACAGATGTAGAGTTCATGGTCTATCAAATGGTGATGTTATTATTGCTTTTGGCATTTTATGTTGTGGCCTGTATAAGCCCATAGACTATGAAAAATTGGTGAATGATTTGGCATGTGTAGTACATGATTCTCAAGCTATGTCAGATGCAAAGCTTTGGCATGCACGCTTTGGTCATCTGAATTTTGCTAGTTTGCTATGCCTGTAGAAATTTGAAATGGTGTCCTCTTTGCCCAAACTTGAGGCACCCAGTAAACATGTTTGTGAAGGCTGTATGTTGGGCAAAATGCAGCGTTCTTCCTTTCCAAAAGATGGTTCAGTTCGGGCTACTCAGAAATTGCAGCGTGTACATAGTGATTTCTGTGGTCCTATACAGACACCTTCTTTTGGAAATTATCTTTACTTCGTGACTTTCATTGATGATTTTTTCAGGCATGCATGGGTATATCCACTCAAAGCAAAGTCCAAAGTGTTTATGTGCTTCAAACAGTTTCTGGTTTTGGCTGAAAATATGTCAGCATGTAAAATGGGAACCCTCTATTTTGATCGAGGGAAGGAATATATGTCCTCCGATTTTAATGCATTTCTGGCTGAACACAGGATAAAACACCAGCGTATAATGCCATATACACCTCAACAAAATGGAGTTTCTGAATGGAAGAACAGGCCACTCATGGAGATGGTGAGATGTATAGTCAAGAGTTAGGTTTTACCACATAGTTTCTGGCTTGAGGTTGTTATGTGTGCAACATATGTACTTAATAGGTGTCCCACTAAAGCACTACAGTCTATCACTCCATATGAGGCTTGGCATGATCGCAAGCCATCTGTTGCTCATCTGCGTGTTTTTGGTTGTCTTGCATATGCATTAGTGCCTGAACAACATCGTAGAAAATTGGATGATAAAGCAGTAAAATGTATTTTTGTTGGGTACAGTTCTGAAAGTAAAGGCTATCATCTATATCATCCACATACTAAATGCATTTTGGTTAGCAGTGATGTTTTTGTTTGGAAGATGCTATTCAGCCATTGCTTTCATGTACTAAGGAGACATCTATTAGCTCCAAAGACATGTAGCATTTTGGCCTTGAAGAATCTAAACCTATTGCCACTTCTATGGAGACAGGTTTACAACTGTGTCTTCATGATGCTAGAGATGCATTTGATGCTGTTCTCTATTAGCAAGCTATTGGATGCTTGATTTACTTATGCATTACTTGGCGAGATATTCAATTTGCTGTCTCACAGATGAGCAGGTTTATGCATTGCCAAGGAGTCAAGCATTGGCAGGTGGTTAAGTGCATCTTTCGATACTTGAGTGGTACTTGAATACTTGGGTTGTTTCATCCCAACGGGGGATCACTACCGCCAGATTTGCATGCTTTTTCTGACTCCGAGTGGGCTGGTTGCTATGACACTCGTGTGTCCACCAGTGGTTTTTGCTTCATGCTTGGTAGCTCACGCATATTCTGGATGAGCAAGAAGCAGCCTACTGTGGCCACTTCCAATTGTGAGGCTTAGTATAGGGTAGCTTTCATAGCAATTGTTGAGTGTGTGTGGCTCAAATGCCTTATGGTTGATTTGGGTGTTGGTCAGTCTTCTGCCACCACCATGTTCACTGACAGTCAGAGCGTATTGGCAGTTGCAAGGAACCCTGTGTTCCATGCTCACACTAAGCACATTGAGGTGCATTATCTCTATGTCAGGTAGAGGTTCTCTGTTGGAGAGATTAGCTTGGCATATGTGCCCATGCAGGAGAACATTGCAGACCTTTTCACAAAGGCTCTGCCTCGAGAGAAGTTTGAAGCTTTTCGCAAAGCTTTGGGCTTCCTTTTGTGGAGTTATTTCCACATAGCTTGGCGCTTCCTTATACATGAGTGCTAGCTCCTTGTTCATCGCATCATTCTGAGGGGGGATTTGTTGATATATTGAGGTAGTGATGTGTGTGAACACTCTAGGACCATCGGGGCACTTTTTTCCCTCTTTAGGAGGTTTTTTTCCCCGACTTGTATATACGCCTATGGCCCTAATGGGTTACTTATCTTTATACATTTTCTAGTAATACATTCAGTATTGTGTGTTGTGCTCTAAGCTTCTTCTTCTTCCTTGTGTTGTTCGAGTGCTTCCGCAAACGTCTAACTCCACCAATGAAAACATTCCCTCAAGAGATGACATTTGCCAGATGAAAGAGCTTAGAATAAGAAGCACTAGATGATGCACTCATTGGAGATAATTTATACAAGCATGGAAGAGACATAAACCTAAGACTGTGTGTCCATGAGAGTGAATATCTTAAGATCTCAGAAACTATTGATATATTTAGGTAGTCATGTATGTGAACACACTAGGACCATCGGGGTAATTTTTTCCCTCTTTAGGAGGTTTTGTTTCCTTGGCTTCTATATATGCCTATTTCCCTAACAGGTCACTTATCTTTGTACATTATAGTGGTAATACATTCAGTAGTGTGTGTTGTCCTCCAAGCTTCTTCTTCTTCCTTGTGCTATTCACATGCTTTCGTAGACCTCAAACTCCAATAATTGGTATCAGAAAAAGAAAAAAATATTTTGCAAGTACTGTAAAGCAAATGATCATTTCATAAAGAATTATCCAAAACTACCTACAAAAGAGGCAAAGAATAAAGAGGCTGGAATGGTTGTTGCATAGACCTCTACACCAAAAAGAGAGTCTGCTAATCTAGTGCAGATAAATAATGGGTGTTTACTACAGTTTTGACCCATCTTCTCCTGAACAATGTATGTCTGCAGTAGACTTAGATGTTTGGTATTTTGATAGTGGGAACTAAAGAATATTTTTGTTCTCTCCTTCAATGTACTTCTAGTAGCCTTTTCCCATCAAAAAATTCGTCATTCTGAATCTCCAAGCACGGAAGTTGTTCTTGTCAAGCTTATCACGCATAAGCTGACTCATTTCTATAGCGATTCATAACTACAAAAACACTACAAGTAGTACTCTTGCTTGAACAATGTCGCACTTTGATGTGACAGTTTGATCTCAAAAAAACACAGTTTTTGTTGATATATTTAGGTAGTGATGTGTGTGACTGCTCTAGGACCGCCAGAGCACTTTTTTTCCCTCTTTAGGAGGTTTTTTTTCCCCGCTTGTATATACGCCTATTGTCCTAACGGGCTACTTATCTTTTTAGATTCTAGTGGTAATACATTCAATATTGTGTGTTGTGCTCCAAGCCTCTTCTTCTTCCTTGTACTATTCACGTGCTTTCATAGATGTCTAACTCCAACAACTAGTATCAGAGCAGGTCACCGCTTCATCTAGGGCATCATGGACACCTCTCTGATTGAAGCCTCATCGCACGAATTTTGGTGAGCATACTCAAGGTGTTTCATAGATCAAAACAACTTCGATCTGTTTGTGCCAAAATCGCAATCTGAGCTCCTTTCGACCTCCGAATGCACTATTGTAGCACTTGTGTAGGCTATTTTGTCTTTTTCTTCCAAAGGTATATATCTGTTTCGTTTTGCCAATATAAGCATCTCGAAGTCTTCTACAGGTTTAATAGAATTCATCTGGGTAGTTCTTTTCAACTTTTTGAGATACAGTCAATTTTTTGCATCAAGGTATTTTAGTCACCGTCCATGGCTAAAAGCAGTGATGTATTCCGTATGTTGGCTATTGAGGATAAGTTGGATGGTACTAACTAACAGTTATGGGCTTATATGATGCGACATGTATTGGTTGCAAAAGGATTGTGGAACATTGTGCAGGGTGTTGAAAAACATCCTGTCACACTTGCAATTGTTACAACTGCAGGTATTGAAGCTGATGTAGAAGGTGTCGAAAATGGTGATATTCTATAGATTCATGTTTGTGCTGTTGTTTCTGTTGCACCTACTATAGAGCAAATTCGTTGGGATGGCAGAGATACTTAGGCACATGCATTGATGGCTTTGTCTGTCAAATGTGCCATTATTCCTCACATTTGCTCTTGTAGAATAGCTAAGGATGTTTGGGATACACTTACCACATTGTACCAAGCTAGGAATGAGGCTCGTGTTGCTTACCTCTGAAAAGAGTTGGAGAGTGAGCACGTGAATGAAGGTGATTCTATGGACAATTTTCTCACAAAGATCAAGGATTTGAAGGAACAGTTGATTTTTGCAGATGAAGTCCTTCTTGATAATTCACTTGTGCATATCGTTCTAAATGGTTTTCCCAACTCATATCAGAGTTTTGCTTCTACTCTTCATTTGATGATGAAAGGAAGTCCAAATGCCTTAACATTTGAAGAGTTAGTTTTTGTTTTGTTGCAAGAAGACCAGTCTAGGCAGAACAGGTCTATTTTGCATGTTGCAGATCAAGCTTTCCTAGCTAGTCAGAAGGGAAAAGGAAAATGGAGCTCTTCTACTAGTAAGTAGAAATTTGCAAATGCTGCACATTCAAAGAAGGAAGACAAAGATGAGAAGAAATAAAAAAAGTAGAAATTAGTTTGCAAATATTGTAAATCAAATGATAATGTCATTAAGAGCTGTCCAAAACTGGTTGCTAAAGAGGCAAAGAAGAAAGAGGCCGGAATGGTTGTTGCAAAGTCCTCTACACCAAAAACAGAGTCTGCTAATCTTGTGAAGGATGAAGAATGGGCATTTACTATTGTTTGAAGTTTTGACCCATCTTCTCATGAGCAGTGCATGTCTGCAGTAGACTAAGATGTTTGGTACTTTGATAGTGGGTGACCAAACATATTACCTCATTTAGGTATTTAAGTATTTAGGTTTAGTATTTCAAATTTAAGTCTTTAAGAGTTAGATTTTTAGGTTTAATAAAAAAACAAATGTTCTAAAATGTCCATATTGTAGCAGATGGCTTCTTTGGATCCTGAAGAGAGAATGGCATGTCCTTGCACACAGTGCAAGTATCAAATTTATCAAAAACGACGGATTTGTACTTCACATGTTAGAGAGCATGGATCCTTTGATAGGAGTCGACTGGAAAACCTACGATATCATTCGCATGGTCCCCTAGGTGAGCAGATGGACCCAAACGACATTGCACCGGTAACCTCTCATGGACAAAAGAGAGCAGAAAAGGACTTGGATGTACAAGCAAGCACTATTAATATTACACAGAATGAACATATGGAAGAGATGCTTGAAGCATTTTATGAGATGAACGAAGATCATGATGGTGAAGAAGGTGTCGAGATGGACACAACAGAAATTCCACGATCAGAAGTTGATGAAGAATATGAAAACATGCAAAGAATAGCTCGTTTACCACTTTACAATGGAGCAAAGATATCTGTACTACGTGCTTCACTCGCGATGCTCAATCTGCAATCCATTTATGGATGGTCAGATAGTAGTGTCACTGAATTGTTCAGGTAAGTGGAGAACAAATTGGCTTTCATTGTTGTATCACAATAACTTCATTTACTAATATCATTTTAATTGCCAAGTGTGGAGCAAATAGATTTAGAGAAGACGTTGTAGGCATAGCAATCCCCGCAAAGGTTCTTCGCCACTTTCCTATCATTCCACAAATTAAGAACATGTTTAGATGCAAATCTATAGCTGAGTTAATGTCATGGCATACAAAGAGCAGGTCTACAGATAATGTAATGCGAGTGCCAGCTGACTCTGATGCTTGGAAGCACGTAGATAGTAAGTGGTCAGAGTTTGCTAGTGAGCCTCGGTCCATACGTCTAGGCCTAGCTATGGATGGAGTGAATCCATTTGGATTACGTAGTTCATCATGGAGCACATGGCCTGTATGTTTGGTCAATTATAATATTCCACCATGGTTGGCCACAAAGAAAGGTCATTTATTATTAGCTCTTATTGTACCAAGTAAGTATAAGGTAGAAAACATGGATGTATATCTTGCACCACTTGTGGAAGAACTGCGCATTTTATGGGATGGGAAACTGTGCGTGACATGTCTCAACCTATAAGAAGACGAGACGTGCGAGTGCAAGGCATACTTATGTGGACAATGCATGATTGGCCTGGTTATGGTGAATGTTCAAGTTTATCGATTTTGGGTTACCATGCTTGTCCTTTATGCGGACCACGACTCGAAGCACGCTATTCCAAAGCACTACGTAAAACTGTCTATGAAGGACATCATAGATATTTGCTTGATGGACATGTTTTACGTGAAGGACAAATTGGTTGACAAGCGCAACACCAAATGAAAGCTAGCGATTGGAAACAACTGTGGGATTCAGAAAATCCAGTTGCTGGCATGAAACAGTTGTCCTTTTTTCATGAACTCCCTTATTGGAGTGAATTGGTGATCAATCATTTGGTAGACCCGATGCATATTTTTAAGAATGTGGGAGAGATTCTTTAGAAAACTTTGATCGGAAAGAAAGAAAGCAAAGCACAAAGGGAGGACTTAGAAGAGCGAGGCCGTATGCGAGAGTTGTGGGCAATTACTAAGCCCAACGGAACAGTATCGTTACCAAGAGCTCCTTGGGTGCTTCGCAGGATGGAAGAGCAACAAGTGAAGAAAATAATTTCAGAGTTTCGTACACCTACTGGATGCATGAGGTGTCTAAAGACTGCTTTCACACGAAACGACGATCTTGCAGGACTCAAGTCTCATGATTGGCACAAGTTTTTACAGTTTGTGCTCCCTATAGCCCTAAAAGATTGTCTTTCAAAGGATGTACGAAAAACGATTTATAAAATTAGTTATTTAGTACGGTGGATATCTTCTAAAGAGATAAATAGAGATAGCATAGAGAGTGCAAAACTCAATGCTATCGAGGCTGTTTGTATGGTAGAGAAATACTTTCCCACAAGTATTCTCACTATTCAACTTCATTTACTGGTTCATGTGGTAGATGAAGTTGCAATAGCAGTAACTGTCCATAGTCGATGGATGTTCTTCTTAGAGCGCTTTATGAAGACATTAAAAGATTTTGTTCGACACAGAGCACATCCAAAGGGTAGCATGGCAGAGGGATGGCTTGTACAAGAATCTCTTGTATTCATAACTGAGTTTCTATGTATATCGGATCCCAAAATGCCTCGCTTATGGAGCGATGATGAAGATGTTCGTCTCGTAGGCGATGAACCACAAGGTAAAGGATTGCAAAGAAAAATGGATGCAGCTTTCAGAGAGAAGGCAATGAAGTTTTGCATAGTTAACTATGAGCCTATGCAAAAGTGGTTAGAAAGGTATGAACTTGCCAAGGAAACTAACACAAAGGAAAGAGCTCAGTTTCGAAGAAATCGTTCCACTCGATTTTTGCCTCTTCCAGAAAATCTTTGACCTCTCCCACCTTTTCCAACGAGCAGATGGCTAGATACAGCGGTTTCACAAGCAAAGGCAGCACGTGAAGATATCTTTGAAGAAGAAGAACTCACAAAAGGATGTGATTGGGAGTATATTAAATACGGTGCACTATGGTCTCATGGGCGACACTTTTGAATCGCACGAATCGATCAAAATAAGTCTACTTTTGATAGTGGAGTGATGGTGAATTTTTTGCAAAAAAGTAGAGCGAGTGCAAGAGATGATAATGCTCTAGAAGGCGAGTTAGATTATTGTGGTGTGATTCAAGACATCTTGAAACTATCTTTCAAAAAGTTTGATTACTTTGTTTTTGATGTGAAATGGTTCAAAGTAGTCACCTCCGGAAGAAACACAACAGTGAGCCGGGATAAGAGCAGTTTGCTTCAAATTGACTCCACAAGATTATGGACAGATGAAAGGGATACATTTGTACTTCCCGAACACTGTGAGCAAGTTGTTTTTATACCAGATTCAAAGACCCAGAGTGGTTATTTGTTTTACAAGTCGCTCCACGTAGTAGGCAAATTTTTGAAAACATAGATGTAGAAGAGAGTCCATCTCTAGTGGACTCAGAGATTCATTCGATAGTCGAGGAGGAAGAGATCATTGTTCGAGAAGAAGAGGCCATTGAAGAAGAGGTCACTGTTCAAGAAGACGAAGCAATAGACGATGATCAGGAGGAAACCAACATAGCAAGCAATTTAGAAGCCATCCATATAGAGATAGATATTCTTGGTGCATCAGATCTTCAAGAGGATGCTAGAATAGAGGACTTTTGAATAAAACACTTGTACGTACTAATTTTTTGTTTTTTTTTTGTTTATTCTCTATATTACTTTTCTTATCGCATGCTAATTATTTGAGTTCTTTTATTACAGAGCACGATGGGAGAGAGTCCTCCAGTCACTCCACATTCCATGACAGAGGAGCAGTTTTTGGATTTCATCTCTTAGGTTCCTCTTGTGTATATGGCCGCTGCATCACAATATTGGATCGCTCGTGGTAGCACTCCTCCCGGCCTCACTCTTGGCGGCCTTACTCCTGCCGGTCTCACTCCCGCTGGCCTCACTCCCGCCGGTGTCACTCCTGCCGGTGTCACTCCTGCGGGTGGTGCTACTCCTGTAGGAGATATGTCTCCTAGCTTTGTGACTCCACCACGATCATCTTTGCAGCCATCTCCTACTGGGTCTACTAGTAGACATGTGCGTTCGACACCTCAGCGCGATACAAGTTCTGGCCCGTCTCGTAGATCGAGGTCATGCTCTGGAGCAGGAGGTTCTAGGAGCGGATCTACAGGTAGGTCTGGAGGCGGACGAGGCGGTTGTTGTGGAGGCAGTGGGACGGACGTTGTGTCGCCCGCTTCTACTCTTAGGACGAGTACCTTAGATGTAGGTACGCCACACAGTACACCACGTGGAACACCACGTACACCTTGGGGTGCTCATGACCATGATGACTCCAAGGTGTATCGTATCCGAGATGGAGCTCCGGTGATGGATGCGGCTGGCAAAGCAATGCGTGCACGCATACGACAACTTTGCTCCATCCAATTTGGACACTCCATCATGCTGAAATGGAGTGAACAGGATAAAGATCGGAAGAATTATATCACACAGACGATTTACCAAGAGTTCCGACCAGCTGATGGACAGTCTATTGCCAGTTCAGAGTGGATTCTACACACCGCACGTGAGGTCATGTCCCATCGACGATCCGAGGCACGTGATGCATTCAGAGAAGGCTTACCAAAGCCTGTATGGTTAGATGCTGAGGAGTGGGACATGATTCGTGACGAGCAGCAGCAGACTCCTGATCGATATCGCCAGCAGCGAAATGCCACAGCCACACGTTTAGATACAATTGGACCATCACATTTGGGCAGCAGCGGATATGACACGATGCGTCATGAGTTTGTAAGTACCATTTCATTTATTGAATTTATTTGTGTTAAATTTCTCATGTATGTTTCTCTAATCTTTTTATATTTGTTTCAGGAGTTGGCAATGGGTTGTCCTCCAACACGAACGAAGGAGTCTTACGGATATAGTCATGGGTTGACTGCACTATTGCAGGACTTGGAGGGACGCGGTGCGGTAGTTTCATGGGAGCATTTGCGATGAAGTAATTAATTTATAAACTTGGTTTTTACTTGTTGTTTGTAATTTTCATGTAAATTTATCTCATTCCATTAATGTTCTTTGTTGTAGGACTGTTGATATGGAACGTTCTTTGCATGTGTAGGGTAGTGGAAGACCAATATTTTGTATTTGATTTTCATATGGAAATACATTGCTTTGCCACATTTTGTAAAAGCGTCATATATGACAGTGGTTTGCCACACTCTTGTACATGCTTCATTATTGAAATATATAACTTCTGTTGTACATGGTTCATAGTTCATTCTGATTATCTCTTTTGTGTCCAATAATACTCTGTTTCATGAAATCATATTTCGGTTGTCATTAGAGTACACATCACATGTACTCGGTTTTTTTTGGGCAGAGTGTATTGTCTTTTGTTAAGCAACATCATGGTAATGTTGCTGTAGCAAAAGACAAAACACTCTGCCCAAAAAAAATTTTGCAGGTATGGTCGTCGGTATACGCGACGGTACTCCCAGTAGTGTCATCGGAAAATCGTCGGTACACCCAACAGGCAACGGTATCTCCAACAGAAGCCTCGATATTGGCATCGGTATTGCCTACGCATATACCGGCGCCTATACCGACGCATATACCGACGCTTATACCGACGCTTATATCGACGCTTTGGTACCGACGCGCACACCGACCTTTACACCGATGTCACGGCAAATTAAGCTGCGTTCATTTTCCTCGGTAAAAACCTCGATATACATCGATCTGTTGTAGTGCAACTAGTTCAATATATCAAGAATAGTACATAAGGAAAATCCTATCTGTGAATGAGTGAGCTGGCAAGAAGCAAACGTGCCATCACTCTTGGTAGATAAATCTAATAAAGCTCAATGAAGTATCCCTGACATATATCGACATGAACACTATGCATTTGAGAGAAACGATAAAGCGATATGTGTCATCTTGGATCATCACATGTTGAGCTTGATATTTCAACAATGCCATCCAATGCTTTGCAAGGTAACCTAATCACAAGATAGGTTGCAATGTTAATAGCTTCTGCCCATAAGTAATTAGGACAACTCTTTTTCTTCATCATAGATCTAGAAAACTCCATAACTGGTCTATTCCTCCTTTTTGAAACTCCATTTTGTTGAGGAGAGTACCTACATATTACTTCTCTCTTTATACCTGCATTCCACAAGTGATCATCAAATTCTTTGGAGAAATACGCTCCCCCTCCATTTGATCTCAACATTTTGAGCTTTTGACCTATAATCCTTTTCACATAAGCATGATAATGTTTAAATGTATTAAACACTTCAAATTTGTCTTTCATCACATAAAGTGTGATCCATCTTGTTGCATCATCTACAAATAAGACATAGTATCTAGATCCATTGATGCCACAGTCCGTTGAAGGATCCCATGCACGTGTATGCATTAATTCAAGCATGTTTGTATGCATGAATCCCTTGCTTGTTGTATGATTTTTTGTGAGATTTACCTAATTGAAAAGCCTCGCACTTGTATGTCATGTGTTGACCTTGAATATTGGCTACGCTTAGCACTGATCCATTTTTTTCTATGTTCTGTATTCCTCTTTCATTAAAATGACCTAACTTTTTGTGCCATAGGTCCAATTCAATCATCTTCTGACTTCCATATGTGAATAAGGCATGTCCTACATTACCTTGTACCCTAAGAGTAAAGAGTCTTCCTTTTTTTTGACCTACAACAATACTCTTATATCCTTGATTTGGGTTTTCAACATAAACTCCATCATTAGTGAATCTAACTTCATATCCTTTCTCAACAATTTGTCCTACACTGGTTAAATTCTTCGGAATTGTAGGAACATAAAGTACCTTACTCAAAAGTGTACTTCCATTCTTTGTCTTCACTGATCCAATGCTCTCCACTTTGTGTTTGGTGTTATCTGTAGTTTGAATTGTGTGTCCATGCAGCTTTTCTTCCATGTCAATCGTCAAGGCAGTATTGCCACTAAGGTGATTGCTACACCCTAAGTCAATGTAGAACACTCTTTGTTCTTCACTTGTTACTTCATGTGTAGCATTCATGAAAAAGCTCTACCATTTTCTTTGTTTTTTCAACCTCTTCCTTTACCTCTACTATTTCCTTTACCTTTAGTAAAGTTAGCTTGATTCGAGGTGCCTTCTTCTTCATTTGATTGTTGTTTGCCTTTAGCATTCTTCTTCTTTTCCTTTGAATACATAGCTTGACCTCCACTTTTCTCATTCTCACATTTAATATCTTATTCAAATATTAGCATGTGTCATAGCAACTGATTTAGATATGAAGTGAAATGATCTAATGATAATTCAATTAAAAATATCAAAGGTTTTCACCTTGTGAAGCTTTCTTTTTGAAGGTTGTAAATTAGCCCATAATGAAGCCTTCCTTACCTTGGTTGTGTTTTGGAAATGTTCCTCCAAAGAATTCCATATATTAGTTGCACTCTCTAGCCCTCTAATGTGTGGCAAGACATAGTCATTGATAGCCATGTAGATAATACTCCTTTCTTGAGCATCTTTCTTCATCGAATTCTTCAAATTTGCAAGATCTTTTTTAGTTGGAAGACTAGGATCTTTAAATTTTGGCTTCTCTTCCTCTCATATGATGTAAGCCATCAAATGCTCGCCCATAAGGTGATCTTCCATCCTCATAAACCATGCTAGATAGTTCTCTCTATTAAGTTTTTCTATTTGGATGCTTTCTTCCCTCCTTTTGTCGTCTGTCTTAAGAAATAAATGTACTACAGTTATGGAATGTACCTTTCAAATTAAATATTTGCTTCTTCCGATCATTTTTAATTTCCTTCATGTCTTCTAAATTTCTTTCGCAAAACTTTAGCCTTCCTTTGCATTCTTCAGCTTCAATTTGAAAATCTGCAATAATCAGGGCTTTTTCTTCAATCCCTTCAGTTGATCTGCTTCTCTAGCTTTGATATCACTATTGGAGACCTTTCTTTCTCCATGTCAAGCCTACCTTGATTTAAGAACATCTCTATATCAACTATGGACAAGAATTTACTCAAACACTTCAAAAATTTCCAACTTTAAGAGTGAAATGTATCTCCTTCTTCAATTTTGAACTTGCGTTCTTCTTCAAGTAGTCTACCTCAAGATTCAACTTCATTACCTACAAATAGCGTGAAATTTAATGCTTCAAACTACACAAGAATGTTTCTATGATCATTGCACAACCTTGAGGTACAACAGAAACTTGATTAGACTTGTTAAAACTCTGTGTAATCACTAAGATCAAAAGTATGCCTGAAACTCCTATCTAGAAAAATGATTTTGACATAGGTGACTTCTAACACAAATTTATCTTAGAATACAACCGGTTTTACAAAATTCTTTTAGACATAGCTTCCTTATCTCCCAATTTATATTTCTAATCTCAAACACAAAAAACTTTGCATGCATCACTAAGATTTAATCAAATTGTTGATCAATGAGAAGCACCATTTATGAGTCTTCACTTCAAAATATCAACATGTGAATGTTCCTATGAATCATACACACTCTATGGAAAGAATTAGGGCACCAAACTTTAACCACAAATTTTTTCACTATTGAATTAGATATGTGTACAAGGATTTCTGATCCACGTGATCATCCTAAGAGAAATGTGAATAAGATTGAGCTCTAAATCTATTGATTTCCCTCAATTACCTTTCACTATGGCAATGAACTCTTTCTTTTTCTAACGTCTTGATTGACTTATATAGCCACAAATTGGTAACTGAATAATGACTAATACATTGTTATTCACTTGTTTTATTAATTGCCTAAGTTATTCCTAACTATGATACACTAATTAGGATCCTTTGAAGTGAGTATATGCACAATCATATCTCAGCCTCTTTATTCATGAACATCTTCATTCGTCTTGAGATTTATCTACAACAAAACTTCTCTTTGTCTCTATTGAAATACTTGCTTTACTTCTATGATCTTCATAATCATCCATTTTTTATTTTTGTGCACCAACACATTCACCTTTTAGATTATTTGGGAGTTGATCAATCTCAATCTTCCACCACCACCATCTTTATTGGCAGTTAGAATGAATTGGAAGTCGTAAGGAACCCTATCTTCCATGCTTGCACTAAGCACATTCTAGTGCACTATCATTATTTCACGGAGAGACTCTCTATTGGAGGGATCCGTTTGTCTTATGTGCCCATACATGAAAATGTTGGAGAGCTTTTCACAAATGCTCTACCTATGAAGAAGTTTGAATTTTTTTGCAAAGCTTTGGGCTTAGTTCCTTTTGGGAATTTATTTCATTCCACATAACTTGACACTTCCTTATACATAAGTGCAAGCTCCTTGTGCATCGTATCACTCACAAGGGGGTCTTGTTGATATATTTTAATAGTGATGTGTGAACACATTTAGGATTGTCAGAGTACCTTTTCCCTCTTTAGGAGGCTTTTCCCATCAATTTGTATATATTTCTATAGCCCTAATAGGCTACTTATTCTTTTATATTCATTTCGAAATACACACAATGTTGTGCTCCAAGCTTCATCTTCTTCCTCATGTTGTTTGTGTGTTATGGTAGTCCTCAAACTCCAAAAATTGTTTGTTGAAATTCTCCTATCAGAGATTTCCAATTTTTCTACATGTGGACTATTGGTGGATAATATAATGTCCATCATTAATGTTCTAGTGGCATGTGAATCAAAGGCCATGTTCTTTGATGCAACACCTAGTCTATTTTCTAGAGGTTTTAGGATGTCACTGCCAAGTGTATTATTATGATTTTCACAATGTTGAATTTCAATTTTAATACCTGTATGATGCGTTAAACAAAATTAGAAAATGAGAAAGATCCTCATATATTTTTAGAAGTTTTTTATTGTTTGTGGAAATAGGTGATTTTCACATGATTATGCCTTCTCGTAAGAGGATTATATAAAAATCAGAGTAGTGAGTCATCTACTACAAACCAAATCCCCAATTTAAAATAATTCTCCCATCTCTAAAAGATCATGAAGTTTTCAAAAATTTCCTCTAAATATATTAATCACATAAGAAACAACACAAAAGGTGCAAGACTTTAGATTCACCCCATGTTTAAAGAGTTAGAACATTGTAGTTCCTAGACAACCATTTTATTTTCTTAATAATTGGTACTATTTCCGTTTCCAAATCCTTTGAAAAATTTTTAGATATTGAAACTTAAGTTTGACACCTCTTGAGTCCACAAGTTAGGAATATGACATGCACTATTAAACACGAAAGAAATCTAACGAACAAGTGATGAAAATTTCGTATGTCTTTCTTTTAATATGAGATCAATGCAATACAGCAAATGTGCTAAACTACCTTTTGTTGGATCTTTTGCTCATCATGATTGAAAAAACACATGATTTCATAAAGGAAGAAAATCCTCCAAGAACGGGGTTGTTTAAGAATTATTCTTGTATGTTGAGCATATTGTATACACATGGTATAGTTCTTATAATAAATTTCATATTATTTGCTCAAACATGAAATGATTAATCGATCAAATGATGCCTTGATCATATCTTAGTTACCAAGCTATGAGTGTATTTCAATGATTGAATTGAATACAAAATATAATTTCCATAACTAAATAAAAAGAGCAAGTGAAAAATATAATATAAAAGTTTGAGGATGTCACATGTCCATGAAATGTCTATGCAAGAGTTTGTACAAGCTGTAAATGTTGATATCCATGTTCAAGAAAGCAACCAAAAATCAATGCATATGCCAATCTGATCTCATAATTTACATAATGCATGCATTGGAGAGAGGTTTGTATTCTAGCTTGTGGTTGGTAAGGCCATGCCAACATGCTAGATTGCATTGTAAGGAACACTAAAGACTTTGCTTCTCATGTGTATCAGTTTGAACTTGAGGGGAGGCGACTACTGATCTAGGGATATAAATCTATGAGAGATATTTATTTTAATCAGCACACACATTTTTAACTTAGAAATGTTACTTGTTTGGATCTCAACATGTAGTATTTGAAATCGATAATCATACCATGCATTTTTTCTTTTAATCTAAGCTTTATGATTAAGAAAGCACATAGAGAAAAAGAATTATATTCATGTTAGAATACTCATTGCGAACATGCTTGAGCCCCCCCCCCCTCGGCGTTCTTCGCCTACTCCCCCACCCCCCTTCCCCCTCCTCGTAGCACCTCCCTCCCCTCCCCCCACATAGCACTCCTCCCCCCCTCCCCCCCTCCCTCCCCTCCCCCCCCCCCTCCCTTCCTCCCCCTCAGCTCTATAGGACCCCCCTTCCCCGCTTCCACGTCTGCCTCCTCCCTCCCCCCCTAGCCGCTCCCTTCCCGCTCGTCCCCCTTCTCCCTCTGCTCCCTACTCCCCCTTCTCCCTCTGCTCCCTACTCCCCCTTCTCCCTCTACTCCCTACTCCCCCTCCTACTCCAATCACTCCCTCGCCCCCTCCCCCCCCTCATCCTCCTACATCTCCCCTTCCCTCTCCCCCTCTCGCTTTTCCATCCCTCGCTCCCCCCCCCCCCCCACTTCCTTCTCCCCTCTCCTTTTTGGACGTGTTTCAGACACAGATGCCATTCGAGCTTGCCCCTCAGAGGGACTCACATGAAGCCCCCTTACCTGACTCCATTCCATTGCCCATCTGAATCTCCCTTACAGATGATGGTAGAGCGAGTTTGGTTTTAGAAGTTGAACGCTTGAAGCATCACCAATTATCTACAAGATCATCAGACTAAGTCCCAACCATGGCGAGCTCAAGGACCTTCTCTAGAGTAGCTTTCTTACTGAGGTGGGAAAGCTAGTTGATATCCAAGCCTTGGGTTGCAGCTTCTATCAAGTTGAGCTTGGGTCTCTGGAGGCCACCACCAAGATGATTGCCCTATCATGCATTGCATTTCAGGCTAGTCGCACCTACGTTTTCCCTTGGAATCATGATTTTTTTGATCTGATTGTGGCCTCCTATTCATCCTTAACTCCTAGGGAAGCACATGGGTCCCGTATGATGGCCTAGTTTCATGGCCTTAGGTGGGAATATTTACCCGTTCTGCCACAGATTGGTGGGTCCCTTGGCACCTTCCTTGAGGTTCTAAAGATTGCGTATTTGGTGGTGGCTAGGGTGATAGGTCCTCCTTTGATCAAGATTCTCATTTTTGACCCCGCACGGTTGCATTTGGAGATTGAGCTTCCACTTCTGTCAAGCGAGTGCTTAATTCAGAGGGTCGAGTACTTGAGCCTCCCAAATCACTCTTTTTCTTGTCCCAAGGTTGGGCGCCTTGCAAAGGCTTTTCCTTCTAGGACTCGATGTTGGATCAGACAACAATCAAGATAGGAGGCTCAACACTTGTTGGAGCAGATGCATCACCCTCTTTGACATCCTTGGCTCCTTTTGGCTCTTCCCCTTAGAGGGGGGTGGTTTGCATCACTCCATTGCCTAGGCTACCATGTCAGACCCCTCTACTACAAGACATTGGAGACAACCTAGGAATTGATAGCAGTTTGGATGGTAGCCCCATCTGATGACTCAAGGGAGATTCATTCCAATGGGGAACTAGTTCAACGTGCTCTAGGAGGACTATTTTGTGGACCCTCGCATTAGGGTGGAGCAAGGACCCTCACATGGTTTTTGTGCTCATCGATACCATCATTTGGTCCTTCATCCTCACCCCCTCGATGTCAGTGTCTCCCCTAGGTGCTCATCTACTCCGTCACTCCCTCATCTGCCTAGTACTTCCCCTCCTCATCCTTGGCAATCCTTGATGCCTATTCCTCTGGGGCTAGTGAGCTTTGACTATCATTTTCCGGGGGAGAGTTTTGCCTATGAGTTTTCAACATTCTTTGGTGGTCAAGAGGATCTTATTGAAGCACCTATTAGGGTCCATGCTCTGGCCCTCCCTTCTCACAACCAATCTGCCTTGGAGTTGGTCATGGCTTTCTCATTCCCACTTTGTCGGGCTACACAATCGAATTGATCTCTTAGGGAGGCACAACGTTTTGTTTGAGTGCATGTCATTGAGTTTTCTCATCATCTTGGGGATTTTTACCTCACCAACATATTCATCAGGGCTTCAGATACAACTCTATTCTTGTTTATCCCAAGTCCGGAGGAGAAATAGCTTATTTTGTATGTGATTGTGGATACTTGGAACACTCCTAGGTACATGATTATACATGAGGATGCGATCAACTTGGACAAGGCCCAAATGGTTTGTGAGTCCACCTGGCTTAGTCTATGCACGGTTCTATTGGAGAAGCTCTCTGCATATTGGGGACATTTGGACTCAAATTACTCAATCCAAACCCACTCGAAGATGGCATGTTTTGCTACTCCTATAGTATCCTAGTTTGCATCATGCTCATGAGGGTTCTCTCATGGAATGTTCAAGGACCGGGCAGGCCTCATTTTCTAGGATACAGGGCTCGCCTTTGGCATGATTTCGCTAGTGCTTGGTTGGCAGATTCATTGACATTATGATGCTTCAAGAGCATCATCTCTCACTCAGCCATGCGCGGCACTGCAGAAAACTTCTATCAAGGCATAGGGAGGCTTTTTGGTTAGCTTGGTACAAGCCCAATGACCCTCAAGGAGGTCTATGTACCTTTGTTGGGGACTCTTTGCAATCTACAAATGTGGATAGGGGAGAGATTATCCCTCATAGGGCCATATGGATGATTCTTCTACTTGGGGATAGGAGATACAAGTTTTTGACCTTGTATGCCCCGAACCATGAGAGGCATGTGCCACTTTCTAGTCACAGATCACTAATGCTATTCCTTATGTTGATGTTTGGTGTTTTGTGGGTGACTTCAATATGATTGAGGCACCTGAGGATCATCAAAGGGGTAGCCAGTGTTGATATATTTAGGTAGTGATGTGTGTGAACACTCTAGGACCACCGGGGCACTTTTTTCCCTCTTTAGGAGGTTTTTTTCCCCTAGCTTGTATATACACATATTGCCCTAATGGGCTACTTATCTTTGTACATTCTAGTGGTAATACATTCAGTATTGTTTGTTGTGCTCCAAGCTTCTTCTTCTTCCTTGTGTTGTTCACATGCGTCCGTAGACATCTAACTCCAACAATTGGGATCAGAGCAGGTCACCGCTTCATCTAGGGCATCATCAACACTTCTCCGCTTGCAGTTTCAAAATTGCACAAAATTTGGTGAGCATAGTGAGGGTGTTTCAATGATCTAAACAACTTTGTTGTGTGATGCCGAAATCGCAATCTGAGCTTGTTCGGCCTTCAAATGCACTATCACAATGCTTATGTAGGCTATTTTGTCTTCTTGTGCCAAAGGTATATACCTGTTTTGGTTTGCCAGTATAAGCGTCTCGAAGTCTACTACAGATTTAGTAGAATTTGTCTTGGCAATTTTGTTCAACTTTTTGAGATACAATCAATTTTTTGCATCAAGGTATTTTATTCACCGACTATGACTGAAAGCAGTGATGTATTCCATATGTTGGCTATTGAGGATAAGTTGGATGGTAACAACTACCTGTTATGGGCTTATATGATGTGACATGTATTGGTTGCAAAAGGACTATGGAACATTGTGCATGGTGTTGAAAAACATCCTATCACACCTTCAATTGTTACAACTACGCATATTGACATTGATGTAGAAGGTATCGAAGATGGTGATATTCTGCAGATTCTTGTTCGTGATGTGCTTTTTGCCGCACCTACTATAGAACAAATTTATTGGGATGGTAGAGATGCCCTAGCACATGCATTGATAGCTTTATCTGTCAAACGTGCCATTATTTATCACATTTGCTCTTGCAGAACAGCTTAGGATGCTTGGGATACACTTAACACATTGTACCAAGCTAGGAATGAGGCTCGTGTTGCTTATCTCCGAAAACAGTTGGAGAGTGAGCACATGAATGAAGATGATTCTATGGACAGTTTTCTAACAAAGATCAAGGATTTGAAGGAACAATTGATTTCTACAGATGAAGTCCTTCCTCAGAGTTCATTTATGTAGACTGTTCTGAATGGTCTTCCCGACTCATATCAGAGTTTTGCTTCAAGTCTTCATTTGATGATGAAAGGCAATCCAAATGCCTTAACATTTGAAGAGTTAGTTTTTGTTTTGTTGCAGGAAGACCAGTCTAGGCAGAACATGTCTATTATGCATGTTGTAGATCAAGGTTTTCCGGTTAGTCAAAAAGGCAAAGGAAAATGGAGTTCTTCTACTAGTAAGCAAAAATCTACAAATGCTGCACATTCGAAGAAGGAAGAAAAAGATGAGAAGAAATTAGAAAATCAGAAATTGTTTTGCAAATACTCTAAAGCAAATGATCATGTCATTAAGAAATTTCCAAAACTATCTGCTAAAGAGGCAAAGAAGAAAGAGGTCGAAATGGTTGTTGGAGAGGCCTCTACACCAAAAACAAAGTCTTCTAATCTTGTGCAGGAAGAAGAATGGACGTTTACTAGTGTTTGCAGTTTTGACCCATCTTCTCATGCGCAGTGCATGTTTGCAGTAGACTAAGATGTTTGGTACTTTGATAGTGGGGCGACCAAACATATTACCTCGTAGCGTAGTTTCTTCTCTTAACTCAAGCCTGCCCCTACAGGGAATATAGTTACATGCACCAACAACTCCTCTTATCCTATTATGGGAGTTGGTAAGATCATTTTGACTACTATTGATGGTGGTTCTTTCACTTTGTCAAATGCTTTGTTTGTGCCAGGGATCAAGAAAAATTTGTTATCAATTTTTGCATTAGCCAAGATTAGCTTGGTTGTGAGATTTGTTGATGATAGATGTACAATTCATGATCTGTCAAATGGCGATGTCATTATTGCTTCTGGCATTTTGCATCGTTGGTTGTATAAGCTCATAGACTATGAAAGATCTCTAAATGATTCGGCATGTGCAGTACATGACTCTCAAGTTATGTCAGATGCAAAGCTTTGGCATGCACGCTTTCGTCATCTGAATTTTGCTAGTTTGCTATGCCTACAGAAATCTGAAATGGTATCTTCTTTGCCCAAACTTGAGGCACCTGGAAAACATGTTTGTGAAGGCTATATTTTGGGCAAAATGTAGTGTTCTTTCTTTCCAAAAGATGGTTGAGTTCGGGCTACTCAAAATTTGCAACTTGTACATAGTGATGTTTGTGGTCCTATGCACAAACCTTCTTTTGGGGACTTTCTTTACTTCATGACTTTCATCGATGATTTTTCTCGGCATGCATGGGTATATCCATTGAAAGCAAATTCTGAAGTGTTTATGTGCTTCAAACAGTTTCTGGTTTTGGCTGAAAATCTGTTAGCATGTAAAATGGGCACCCTCCATTCTGATCGAGGGGGGGAATATATGTCTTCTGACTTTAATGCATTTCTGGTTTAACGTGGGATAAAACATCCGTGTACAGAGCCATATACACCTCAACAGAATGGATTTGTTAAACGGAAGAATAGGTCACTCATGGAGATGACAAGGTGTATGGTCAAGAGTCAGGCTTTACCACATAGTTTCTGGCTTGAGGTTGTAATGTGTGTAGCATATGTACTTAATAGGTGTCCCACTAAAGCATTGCAATCTATCACTCCATATGAGGCTTGGCATGGTCGCAAGCCATCTGTTGCTCATCTACATGTTTTTGGTTGTTTGGAATATGCATTAGTGCCTAAACAACATCGCACAAAATTGGATGATAAAGCAGTCAAATGTATTCTTGTTGGGTATTGTTTTGAAAATAAAGGCTATCGTCTGTATCATCCACAGACTAAACACATTTTGGTTAGCCATGATGTTGTTTTTGTGAAAGATGTTATTCAGTCACTACTTTCATGTACGAAGGAGATATTTGTTAGCTCCAAAGACATGTATGATACTTTGCTGCCTCTTTTTATAGGTGGATAGTCTAGTGCTGGTCCTAATGAGGTAACTTTTCGGCCTTTGCAGGTTTCATGTGATGATGCAAATCATTCCATTTCTGATGCAGATTTACATGATGCACTTGTTGATGAGAGAGTTGATATTGAGTAGGCAAAAACTATGCCAAAATGGCTGGTGCAGACTTTGTGTGACAGCAAATTAGATGCACCTCTATCATATCGTACTTGATCAGGCTCTCATAGTGCCTCTTTTGCACTAGATTGCTATGCTATGGCTTCCTCTAGTATCTGTGATGAGACTGAACCTCTTTCATTTGATGAAGCACAAAATTCTGAACATTGGATGGCTTCACTGCAATGTGAATATGATACTATCATGAAAAATGGTACCTGGTCTTTATATGACTTGCCTTCTGGCAAGAAGGCCATTGGCACTAAGTGGGTATACAAGTTGAAGCATAAACATGATGGAACAGTTGATAGGTATAAGGCTAGACTTGTGGCAAAGGGTTATGCACAGAAAAGAGGGATTGATTTTGATGAAACCTTTGCTCCTACTTGCGGAATGACTACTGGTCGTAGCATCTGTGCACTCGTAGCTCATCATGGTTGGAATGTACATCAGTTGGACATTAAAACAACATTTTTGAATGGTGACTTGCATGAAGAAGTGTATGTTTTTCAGCCCCGTGGCTTTCTGTAGAAAGGGCATGAAAACGAGGTATGCAGGTTAAAGAAAGCATTATATGGTTTAAAGCAAGCACCACGTGCTTGGTTTGAAAAGTTACATGCCTATCTCATTGCACATGGTTTTGAGAAGAGTCCAACTAAAAGCACCTTATATGTTAAGCGTGCTAATGATGTGCTTCTGATCATTATGTTGTATGTTGATGACATGTTGCTCAGTGGTCCTCATGACATGCATATTGCTGATTTTAAGGCTGATTTGCATGCCTCATTTGAGATGTCTGATTTGGGGCATTTGCATCACTATTTGGGCATTCAGATTATGCAAGTTGATGGTGGAATGGCTTTGTGTCAAATGAAATATATTGACACATTATTGATGCGGTTTGGCCTTGAAGACGGTAATCCTATTGCCACTCCTATGGAGACAGGTTTACGATTGATTCTTCATGATGTTGGAGATGCATTTGATGTTTTTCTCTATCAGCAGGCTGTTGGATGCTTGATTTACTTATGCATTACTCGGCCATATATTCAATTTGATGCCTCACAGATGAGTAGGTGTATGCATTGCCGAGGTGTCAAGCATTGGGTGGTGGTTAAGTGCATCTTTCGCTACTTGAGTGGTAGCCGGTTACTTGGGTTGTTTTATCCCAATGGGGGATCACTACCACCTGATTTGCATGCTTTTTTTGACAGTGATTGGGATGGTTGCTATGACACTCGTGTGTCCACTAATGGTTTTTGCTTCATGCTTGGTAGCTCATGTATATCTTGGTTGAGCAAGAAGCAGCCTACTATAGCCACTTCTAGTTATGAGGTTGAGTATAGGGTAGCCTTCACAGTTACTGCTGAGTGTGTGTGGCTCAGACGCCTTATGGATGAATTGGGTGTTGGTCAATCTTTTGCCACCACCATCTTCACTGACAGTCAGAGCACATTGGCAATTGCGAGGAACCCTGTGTTCCATGCTCGCACTAACCACATTGAGGTGCATTATCATTATGTCAGGGAGAGGTTCTCTGCTAGGGAGATCAGCTTGGCATATGTGCCCACGCACGAGAACATTGCAGACCTTTTTACGAAGGCTCTACCTAGGGAGAAGTTTGAAGCTTTCCGCAAAGCTTTGGACTTACTTTCTTTTGTAGATTGATTCCACATAGCTTGGCACTTCCTTATACATGAGTGTGAGCTCCTTGTTCACTGCATCACTCTGAGGGGGGATTTGTTGATATATTTAGCTAGTGATGTGTGTGAACTCCTTAGGACCAACGGGGCACTTTTTTCCCTCTTTAGGAGTTTTTTTTTTCTCGGCTTGTATATACGCCTATTGCCCTTACGGGATGCTTATTTTTGTACATTCTAGTGGTAATACATTCAGTATTGTGTATTGTGTTCCAAGCTTCTTCTTCTTCCTTGTGTTGTTCGCGTGCTTCCGTAGACGTCTAACTCTAACAACAAGGCCACCACACATGGTTCAAAGCTTGCATGTTGGGAGAGACTATGTATGACCTTGAGGTTGTGAGATGTATGGCACATTGAGGTTTTTTTAGAGAGAGGGGCAACCCTCATTTCTCTTGATCCGACAGGCAGATTGGAGGGATGAATCTCTCCTAGATTGATCGCATCTATGTCAGTGATGTATTGATTGATTGTGGTGGTAGGACTTGCATTGTGGTGGGCTCTTGCTTTTCTGATCATGCTCCTGTGGTTGCTTCCTTTGTGGAGGGAATATCGGGCTCACTCCCTTGCGACTGGCCTTAAGATGATTAGCTCTTTCCTTCATGAGGAGAGTAGACAGCGGCTAGCTCAACTCCATGAGAGCGAGCGATGCCTGCACAAGGGCATTGCCTATCTTCAGTGGCTCTTGGAGCACCAACCGGACTGTGAATGGACTGGCTCATAGCTTGCCCAAGCACAACAGGAGTTGAGCGAGGTTGAGGAAAAATGGTCGGCCTTTTTCCATCATCAATAGGCTATGCATTGGACCTAGGTCGGTGATCATATTGCAGAAGAGTTATTTTCGACAATTCTATCTTGCCAATCGTGGGGTTATTGTCAGGAAGCTTTTTCGGATGGATGGATCCTATGCTATAGAGCCTGGAGAGCTCAGAGAGATTGCCACCCAGTTTTACCACACTCTATTATATGAGAAGATGCCTATGGAGACCATATAGGAGAGTAGGTGATGCGTCCTACAACATGTGCAACGATTGATGATTGATGAGATGCAGACTATGCTTCTTGCCCCTTTTACTAATAGTGAGCTCTTTGATGCATTGCATGGACTAGCTAGGGACAAGTTCCCTAGTGATGATGGTCTTTCCCCTAATTCTTTTATCAGGTATTGGGGGGTTCTTGGGGATGGGATTTTTCTTGCCTTCTAAGAGGTCACGGAGGGGGGGACAACTTCCTCAGTTGCTCATGGAGGGTCTGATTTTCTTCATCCCTAAGGATGGGGGATAACTGGATGATATCGGACACTGGTGTCTTATCACACTTCTCAACTTGGCCTACAAAATCCTTGGGAAGGCTCTGAGTTTGAGACTGCAATCGCTTCTTGAGACCTTGATTCATCCTAAGCAGACTAGCTTTGTCAAGGGTCACAGTATCCTTGATAATATTTTCACATTCTGGGAAGTTGTCTCCCTTGCATGGATGCATGATGAGACTCTTGTTGTATTCTTCTTTGATTTTGAGAAAGCCTATGATTAGGTTGATTGGGCTTTTATCGAGGATACTATGTTATGTATGGGCTTTCTTGATAGCTAGATCAGGGGTGTTTCTACCTTGTATTACTCAGCTCATAGTCAGGTAATGGTGGTAGGGATCGGGGGGAGAGATTCAGCATTTCATGATCTGTACGGTAGGGCTTCCCCTTAGCCCCTACTTTGTTCCTCTTCTTTGCTTAGGCCATGAGCGCATTCTTGATTGCACATGATATTGGGCTCTAGGGTATCTGGATCCCAATTAGAGATAAGATGCTCATGGATGTTGAGTTTGTTGATGACATGGTCATCTACTTGCAGGGTTCAAGGGGCCAATCTAGCCAAATTTCAGCATGCCTTGGAGAGATCATGTGATGTTTCCAGTGTAAGATCAATTGGCACAAGCCTTGTGGATTCTGGGTTGGCTCAGATGATCTTCCTAGGTGGAAGCCCAGAGAGCAGTTTGAGTGGATCCTTCCTGGCAGAGCAGTTAGATACCATGGGTGTTATATTGGAATTTGGTATTGATCTTTTGGCTGAGCAGTAGATATCACCTCTCCTCCTGACCATTGGGAGGAAACTTTTACATTGGAGCTTTGCTTAGTTGTCCTTGCTTGGGAGGGTTGTGGTGGCAAACAAAGTTTTCTTTGCTACGATGTGGTATGTAACTTCTTGTTGGATCTTCCCAAGCTCCTATATTAGCCAAATCTACTAGCTAATAAGGAACCTTTTTTGGTCATAGATGGCAGCCCCACTTGGGCTAAGGTTGCTTGGCTGGTCATCAGACCTTCCTCTTGAGCGTGGTGGCCTTGGGATCATCAATCCTGCTTGTCAGAGTAGAGCCTTGCTTGGCAAGTTTGTTGTTCATGTTCTTCTTCCATGCCCTGAGCCTTGGAAAGATTTTCTTCATCAATGGATGGGCCTCTTTGTTCCTGCTATTGGTGGGCCCTGGCCATCTGAGATTAGATGGATCTTTGCTAAGATGAGGCATATGGGATTTTCACGATGGAGCGAGGATCGCTTTGTTGCAGTATCATTCAGACTTGCAAGCAGCACCGACCTAATCTTGTTTAGTATCTCGCCTTCTTATATTGAGAAGAAGTTGTGTTAGCCTATCACTTGGAATCCCCTTATTTGCACAGAGAGGGGGTTCATGGTTATATCTCGCCCTAATGTCTCCTAGGGGGAGTTTTCCAGAGATCCTAGGTGCAGCGTGGCAGATTGGATTAGCGTTAGGAGCCTCAGTGAGAAGCAGGGATCAGAGAGATGTATGAGGATGCATGGTGCACCCCATATGATCAGGGATGTTGAGACTGTTATTCCACATGACTAGAGTGCGTAGGTTGATCTCATGCATCATGTCATGTGGCTAGTGGCCTTCACCCAGACAGAGGCCTTGACTACTGCGAGGGGCATTACTCTAGAGGGGACCCTCTTCTTTGAGATTGGAGAGGGATGGATGATAAGTCCCCTTGCTGAGTCCGAGCTCATTGCGGAGTGCATCTTTCAACAGATTCGGGTGGTTGGCAATCGTGGCAACTACTGGCACATTGATCCTCATCCAATAGACATTTAGGCCCACTTTGGTTAGCACCTTTGGGCTTGGGAGGCTCGACCGTTATCTCACCTTAGTTAGGACCCAGGAGAGTGGGAGTGGTGTGATCCTCTCTCCCCTCTCGAGGCCTACACAATTCCATTATTTCAGTACTTTGATCGATTGGAGCGACGAATCATTCAATCAATACCATATGGTCACTCTTGCTACGGCTAAGTACTGGAAGCATTGTGGACTCATGGAGGAATTCCTCTTGTCCTTCTAGCATCCAATTTGGGTGCTCAAAAATCTTGTTAAGTTATTTTCTTCCAGTGGTTGGTGGCCCATAGGAGCATTGTTGTGGGCACTTGGCTAAGCTATGGGCAAGCCTCCAAATTGCACAGGTTGTGACTTTCACTTGGAGTCTCAGTGACATTGCCTGGAGGGAGGGTCCCCAAGCCATCACCTGGGGTGCGATTTCCTGGGCTCCCTCATTGGCCCTTCCCTAAGCTATGAGCATGAGGCTAAAATTATGATTCTTTTGGTCCAAGACGAGAGGATTAGCATCATTCAAGATCTTCGCACTCCACTATGGAGTGGTGTGGATGACCCCTACTAGGATTTTATCAGCAGTCTTACCATGTGGCTTATTTGGCGAGTTACATGTCGACACATCTTCGAGCGGTGCATGATCCCTCAAGTCAAGACGATTCATGAATTTTGGCTTGAGTTGATCCATACTCTAAGGGGGTAGTTGGATCACCTTCAGGGAGACTTTGATGGCACGTCTCAACGGTGCCTTGCCTTTCTTTAGCTCTAGAAGAAAGGCCCTTTCTTTACCATGTAGGGTGATACGAGCTGCTGGAACTACCAGCCACTTGCTTGGTTATTTTCCCCTCCCCGTATTTTCTCCATTAGGAGTTTATTTGTATTAAGTCTTGATGGTTTTTTCGGGGTGATTTTTTCCCTTTGTACTTGGTTCATGGTGAGTCGATTGGATTTGTAGCCTTTTGGGCGTTTTTTACTAACTAATGAAAGGATCTCTTTTAAGAAAAAAAAGGAATTAGATTCATGTTTCACTTTAAAATTTTACATGTTGATGGAAAAGGAATATGCTTGTTGTTGCATTATCATGTATGTCATAAAGTTTATCTATAATAATTCCCTCACCATCATGAGTTGAATTATACAAAAGAGAAATGAGGTCAAGAAAGATATTTTATCAAGGTGCATAATTGATTGGTGGAACAACATGAACATAATGTGATATTGATATTCTATAAACGTTGCATAGATGGATTATGATTTGAAAACGGTCAAATAAAGTATTAAAGGAAGAAAGTATTATCATAATGGATTGATGCCATTATGAAGCTATTAAGGCTTTTCACTTATCTTATAACATGATGTCAAGATTGCAATATACTTGGCACCTTGACGCTAGGATGGTGTTAGATGACATTTCTACAATAAATGAAAGAGGATGAATTTTCAATCATTTACCTCTTGGGCTGTAGTTGTATGTAGATTTTTCAATTGTAGCCAATAACAATTTGATATAAGCCTAGAGAGCCAATTTTTCAACATGATAAATATTCATGACGAGGATAACAAAATTATGGTATTCATAGTTCTTTACACATACCCTATGCGCTATCAAGATAGTATAGTGTTGAGGAATGCACATACCATATGGCTATAGGACAGGTTTAAGTCCAATCTAATGGTGGGTGTATGCCCAATAGGTAAATGATGGCAAAAGACTCAAAGAAAATGTGCCTTCGTGCTAACAAGAATAGTACCCAAGTCTCTAGCAAGTCCAGTCCAAAGAGCACATTCACCATGTAGATAGGAAAGTGGAAGTGGAATCGCAACAATCGGCAGCTTTAGGTCATGTTTGTGGCATGTACACAGTTAGTAGGAGAATCGGCATGAAATTTTTTTTGACAGGTGGCACTCTTAGGTACAAAGCAAAAGCGCTTCTCCACGGAGGGTTCACAAATGCAAGGGAACTATGGCAGCTTGGGATGTGTTTCTCCTTGTGCCATCTTGTGTAAAGACGTGCTGTTATACTTCTCTGTTCTCCTGTAAGGTATCTTTATCTATGTCCTATAGTAGCCCCTTTCATCTTAAGATCTACGACTATATAGGACTATGCACAATTGTTGAAGCAAGAGCACCTTCTAGACGTGCTAAATCAGCTGTTAGCTGTTTTCCAAAAGGTTGCAATGATCTTCAAGATCAGTTTTTGCAATTTTCTCATGTTCACAAATGTTGAAAATATTAGATATGTAGCAGAGTTTATGTGCAATATAATGAGTATTGTATAGATGTTACTTGCACACAACTCAAAGAGCAGATCATTGATACAACCTGCAGAATTGGCTTTGGTGAATTCCAGGTTATACCATCGCGGACGCTTTTTGTCATTGTCATGAGGATAAATTGTACTACTAAAAGAACGACTGCCAAAATTTTCTGACATGATATGAAGATGTGTCATTTTGCATGGTTGATACCTTGAGATAAGATGAATCGGGGCATATAATGGTTAATGTTTAGACGCCTATTGAGGACCAAATCCGTCGTTTACAGCTGCCTTCTAGCAGTTTGTGAACATTGCAAAAATCTACCTTTGAAGGGGGGATAAGGTTCGTTTTTCAGACTACAGCACACAGCGGCCTGAAATAGACAGCGTGCCACCCTCGTAGGCAAGAAGTCGTCCTTGCTCGTGACTGGAAAAATGTTTGTTTAACATCATTTCTGAAGTTCAATTCATCGCGATAGAGAGACAAACTGATCCAAGCCAAATGTGCGACTATGGGCTTTCTTTCAAGTAGGACTAACTAAACATCTTCATGCTAAAACTGCTGTCCGTGAAATTTTTACGTGCTGTGCACGTTCAAATGGACTCTTTGATAGAATTTTTCAAAATAAAAATCATTCTTTGCTCATTCATTAGCTAAACTTCTTATTCAAAATTTGCAAGGAAAGAAAATAGGATTTCCTCACCACCTCAAATGCCAGTCTAGATTCCAAACTTCCAAGTTGCGTAGTTCGGACTCAAATATCCTCTAGTTCAGTGTTGAGGTATAAAGGCATAGCATGAAATGACGTCAGCCACCTCATATTTCAATTCAGGATAGTCGATTCTGCAAATGTCGTTAGAAAAGCAGACGTTTTGAATTCACATTACCATAAATAATGGACAGTAAGTTCACTTATTTTTTAGCCTCACAAGAACTACTGCAGATTGTCAGAGTTTGAGGTGATCATACTACACTGTAAAACACTGACCCATCATGATGATCAAAACTTAAGAGTAACATAGGAGAAGAACAAGCAAAGTTCCCATGAAATTAGGGGTACTGAATTGACATCCTCACTATGAGAAAAACATTTGCAGAAGAGATGCTGCTCAGAATGTGGAACAAGCTACAAAGAATTTAGTTGAAGCGGCTTCTTTACACTCAAAAATGCTCTATATGCCCCACTTTGCGCATGGGTCAATACATTTTATCTGGATTCGAGAAGTACAGCTGCTTCAGGATGTTCAATTGTCCCAAGGCCATTTTAAGTCCAATAGTTCCGTATCATCATAGTAATATACAGGATTTCGTCTCCATCACCTCCGCGATACAGACTTCTTGCCAATCTGCAACTTCTATCTCAATTCCATGTATTCACTTCTTGAAGACTTCAATAATAGCAGCTTTTTGGCTCTCTGATAGAGACTCTGGAAACTTCACCTCAAAAGTTACGATTAGATCACCTTTCTTACTGCTCTCGAAAATTGGCATTCCTTCTCCAGGGAATCGCCTCATAGATTTAGGCTTAGTGATACCCTGCAGGTTCCCTCTCTCTCTCTCTCTCTCTCTCTCTCTCTCTCTCTCTCTCTCTCTCTCTCTCTCTCTCTCTCTCTCTCTCTCTCTCTCTCTCTCTCATATGTCGAAGATATATGTGCAAGCTCATTGTCACTTGGATAAATTTACCAAAGGTAAAGGTAAATATAAGTCTTAAGGATGAAGAAATCTAGTAAAAAATCATGATGAGTAAAAGAAACAATATCTGCCTTGTAGTGACTAGCATGTGTGCGCAATCAAATGAGGGTGGTGAGTTAAGAAGAAGGCACAAACTTCTTCACATGGTCATTGGCTTTCAAAATGAAGTGAGAGCTGTTCTCAACGAGAGAGATAGAGGAAGAAGAAACAAAACTCCAGTAGTAAGTCGGATTTGTGTTTAGAAGTCATTTTGTCATTATGTCTTCTCATAGATTGTTTTCAGCTGCCCATCAGTTTGTACACTTATTTAAAAGCTTATCTTGTGTACTTTTTATATCTCAAATATTTCATTCAAACCTTTTATATTCTGTGAGTTATTAGTCCAAGAGTGAAGTCCAGTTTTTCAGCGTTCAGTTTCCGAATCAAAACTCATCCAAATCAAACTCATCGTTGAGTTTCCGAATCAGAATTCATCCAAATTAAGTGATTCATAGCTTGTTTGAAAGCTCTCTTTGTCTAGTCTCAATGCTTAGAGCCACATGTCCATTAGAATTTTAAATTTCGAGCAGCAACCAATCCAAGGTGCAGGTGTCTGTCAAAGTGTTGAATCTACAAGGGCTCACTACACTCTTCTTGTTGTGCCTAATAGGAGAAATCGTTCTCCATTGTTGGTATCAGAGCAAAATTGGTACAAGAGCTTCATTTCAGGGTTGGAGCTGAAGCAAAGTAAAAGAGGAGCTACAAATCTACTGGAAAACAATGTCAGAATGCTTAAACTGCCAAAAATTCCAGAAACCCTAATCTTGATACTTAGTCAAAATTTGGTCAAAGGTCAAATGTCAGAATGCTTAAACTGCCAAAAATTCCAGAAACCCTAATCTTGATACTTAGTCAAAATTTGGTCAAAGGTGATCAAGTTTTTCGATTGACTCACGAAAAAAAACTATTCTCCCAAAAGCTGATTTCCGATTGAATTTTTTGATTTTGATGAGTTTTATCTCATGGCTTGCTAAACATATATACTGAGGAGCTTGGAGCCTAATTATTCATCCAATTCTAAGCCACTCAAGCTTAAGAGCTCTATAGTGAAGAGATAGGAGGACTCTTGGAGGTGTACATGCAAATCCATAAGATTATACATGGCCTACTATATCTTATGCCTATCATCCACGATATAGCATAAGCAAAAGCACTACTCCCACTTGCTTAGCTACTGCTCAACAGCATAATCAATGTGTGCACTAGTAGATCCATAGTAACATGGTGGCTTAATCTCCTTAAGGTTCCATCTAGCCTCTCTAACTAGGACCTTCGCCAGAGATTTTTTGAGTGTGGCTCTCATCTAGAGCTTCAAACTCCATCCTTCGGATCCCAATATCAAGCATAGCTTCGTCTTTCTTAAGAGCCACGAATGTGCTCTAAGATAGTCATGGTTTCTATAGTGTCTACAGGATGCTCGGCCATGTGCATATCCTCCCGAGTCCCTATGTAGAAATGAAGGTCATGAATCCATGTTGTAAGCTCTTTTCTTTTTATGATTTTAAATGTGTGTGTGTGTTTTTTTTTTAAGTTTTTGTGTGTATGTATATACGCCTATAAACAATGGCAGTGGAAACTCACAAATCACATGCCTTTGCAAAGAAGAACACAAAACCAAGAAAGTAATGTTAGTATGCTCTCTACGTTATGCATCAACCAATCATGCATAGAGATTTTGAAAATTTCGAAAGCATTTCAATAGTAAAATGATAATCTGAAAAGAATAACCTAAGTTGCATGTACTTTAACCACAATTCTGCTTGTAGGCACACAATAAGAAACAAAAGACCTTAGGGCACTACAACCCTATACCAAAAAAAAAAAACCATGTGCTTACGGCATGGATATCAATTTTACCTAAGAGCACTACACGCTATTGCTATCTCCTCGTCGTACCTGCAATAAAATCATGCTGCCATCCTATTTCACAAAAAGTGCGGATATTCACAAGCATACATGCATGTATGAAGCAAATGCTTATCCTAAGTGATGATTGATGCACAAAAGAGACTTAGAATGCATTTATTGACAAGCAAACTCATCTATGGAATGAAGAAGTCCACTTGAGAGATGGTGCAAGAGCTGGAAGTGATCATCAACCACTCTTCTCAAGTTCTCGAGCTGAAGTCGATCGTCCTCATGCCACAAAAGACCTCTTATGATGCTCCTTGACTATGAATTAGCAACTTCAAAGCTTTGTACAGAAGGTTTGCCAAGGCCAAAATGTGTCTTCCACGTCTTTAATGGATAGCTCTCAAAGCAAAGATTCCATAGAACTTGGAATCACTCCATTTGGATTCGGATGTGAGAGTCACGCTCAAAATGGCGAAGGTGAATGCTGCAAATAAGGTCTTCTAAGAGAGCATGTATGAAAAAAATGGCTTCCTTTCCTTCTGTGGAGGCTCCACGCAGAGGAGGAAGAAGCATGACGCATGCATAGCTGTCTTAATATCCCATAGAGCAATCCCTCAGCGTGAAAAGCAGCTATATGTAGAGGATCATCACATACCTCTTTCAACAACAAGAGAGAGGAGATAGCGGGGGCTTCTCCTTCCCTTTCACACAATCCTAGCACATTGGCGCTATTGAGAATCTCTCAGGGGCCGTCTTCGCTGTTGAAGCTTCTCTTATGTGGCGTTTCTAGCACATGGCTCCCTTCGGAGAGCTCTTGGGCTCCTCTGAGGGGACCTCCTATAATCCTTTATAATGAAGGTCATTCTCTGCGACTTCAACAGCAACCCTTCCTCATGGAAAGACAAAGATCAACATTGGCAGTGGATTCTCACAAGAAAACATGGCCTGCAATACGAAATAGCTCCAATTACCGAATGCAAGTAGTAATAATACTCTCTTACCTAGACTCTTCAAAGGAAAACTCTAAGAAAAAGGCTTGAATAGCTATGTGCAACTCACCTCCCATCCTTTATATGCTCTTGCACCTAAAATAGTAATAATTTGGAATGCCCTAGTGTGGATATATGGCCATCATGCACACTCATTCCCATTACCCTTTAGGTACCTTAGGATATTCCCCAAGCTAGCGACCTTCGCTAACCTTAGACCTTGTCGCACACACATCTAGTCTCTATAGACCAATGTCTAACACGATGACTATTAGTTTGGGCCTCACACACTTCCAACATTTGGTATCAAAGCATAATTGACATACATCCTTGTACTCAAGATGAGTGACTATAGAGATAGATTGGAACAAGAAGACAAGCTTGATGGAATGTCTAACTATCCAATGTGGAGTTTTATGATGATGAACTTGCTAGTTTCCAAGGACTTATGGGATATTATCAATGGAAAGTACCCAAGACCAAGACAAGCAAAGGAAGATGTTGGTTCTTCATCCAAGAAGGCTTCAACTCCAATTTCTGCTCAGCAAATTGAAGAGGAAGAAGAGGAGTTTATGTCATCATCCACAGATAGAGGGAGACATATGTAGATTCAACCTAAAAAATAACAATCCAAATGGGATTCAAGAGATCCATAAGCACTCTCATTTATTGCTATGGGAGTCAAGAGGCATATTATTATGGAGATCAGATCATGTAGAACCTCTCGTCAGGCTTGGTTTGGATTAAAGAATCTCTATTCGAGCAAAAACATTGCTAGGAAAGCTCATCTCAAGAGAGTTAGCCAACACAAGGATGAAAATTGGTGAGTCAGTTTAGTCAAACATTTTGAAGCTCAAAAACTTACAAGATCAATTACTTAATGTTGGAGTTACTATACATGATGATAAGATGATGAATACTCTCATAAATCCAATTCCATCCATATATCGTTCTTTTGTCTCTTCTCTTTCTCTCTCTCTATAAGAGATAAAGAAATATCATTTAAATTTTAAAGGGTTGTAGTTCCTATTACTTCAACATGAAGATCAACAGAGGAGTATGGAAGAGAATGATACATTCTTAATAGGTCTTCCACAAAAGCTTTAAGGATCATCATTCTTTATGAAGTTTATTATAATTAGAAGCCCAATGTGAGTTACTTCAAAGTTCTTGGATCTCAAGCCTATTTTCACAGAGGAGGATGATCTTGGTAAGCTCAATGTCAAAGCCATCAAAGCAATGCTTATATTGCAGAGAGTAAGATTTATGATAAACATGCAAAAATTCCAGACTTTATTAAGGCATATGATTATGCATTTTTCAAGTCAAATTTAGATGCTTACATTCAGCCATACAGGGAGGGTGATCAACCTTTTCAAGCTCCAAAGATTTCACTTGATAGAGGTAAAGAGAATGTTGTTGCTCCTACACCACCTCTATCTACTCCATCATCTCCATCTTTTCCTACACCTCTTGATATATCCACGTAACCCTCAAGAGCTACAGAAGAGAGAGAAGAAGAAAATGTTGCACCTGTATTCAAGAACCTTCCAATATGGTTCATCAAACTGTCAAAGATAATGGGATAGAAAATTTCAAATCCGATAGAGCAAGAAGTTGGACAAGGAAAGAGAAAAATCAGGTAGATCAAGCAAATTATACAGAACATTTCAAGATTATTTATATTTTTTCACTAACTTCAGTTGAAGGTAAACCTACTAGTGTCAAAGATGCAAGTCCATTTTGGAAGAAAGCAATGCAAGAGGAGATTGATTCTATACACAAAAATCAAGCATCGAAGCTTTGTGAGTTACCAAAAGGTAAGAAAGCAATTAGTGTTAAGTGGATCTTCAAGATCAAAAGGAAGGCAAATGGTATCATTGATGAATATAAAGCTAGACTAGTAGCTAAAGGTTATGCACAAAAGAAGATATTGACTATGATGAAACATTTGCACCTTTATCTAGAATGACCATAATCAATATAGTTCTTTCTCTTGCTTCATTTATTAGCTGGAATGTATACCAGCTAGATATCAAGACAACTTTTCTTAGCTAGAATGATGAAACATTTGCACCGACATCTAGAATGACCATAGTCAATATAGTTCTTTCTCTTCTAGCATTTTTTAGCTGGAATGTATACTAGCTAGATATCAAGACAGCTTTTCTTAATGGTGATTCACATGAAGATGTCTACATTCAACAACCAGAAAGTTTTCAAGAGCCGGGTAAAGAACATCTAGCATGCAAGCTTCAAAGCACTTCATGGTTTGAAGCAAGCACCAAGAACATGGTTTGTAAAGATACATTTGTACCTTTTATCTATTGGTTTTGAAAGCTCTGAGGAAACTCCTACCCTCTATGTTAAAGTAGAGACAAATGACTTGATTATCGTCATTATCTATGTTGACGATATGATCATGACAAGTCCCACAGATTCCGATCTCGAGTTCTTTAAGTCACAACTTAACCATACATTTGATGTTAATTCAATTTAAGAATTATTGTATCTATATGACATAGCAAAAGTACATTGAGAAACTTCTAGAAAGGTTTGAAATGACAGATCGTAAATCTATACAGACAACGATGAACAATGAACTATTAAGTCAATTGATGACAACTCAACTTGGAATTTATTCGAATTACCTACTAATGACATATGATAAATTAGCTACTATAAATTATGAATTAAAGTCAATTGATGACAATTCAACTTGAGATTTATATGAATTGCCTACTAATGACATACGATAAAATAGAAACAATACAGAAAAGATTGGCATGGTCCCAACTTCCTACACAAGGATGACATGCACAAATTGACAAAGGAACCACTTCTAAATAAGAGGGATATCATGAAAAATTTGTATCCTCCTTTTGATTGGCTATGAGCTCCTTCAATTTTGCATAAAAAGTGGTGTTTGTCAACGACCCATAACAAGGCATATTTATTTGTTTGATACGTGCATTGCAAGGTTTAATCCTTAACCCCTTGATTATCCTCATCTATCGAGTCCCTTGCAATTCTATATTTCTTTTTGTCTCTCTATTTTTCCATCAAGTATATTTCTAGTGCACTATCGTCTCACTCATCTATTGTGCAACCATTACAAATGTGTTGGGAAATCTCCTCTCATCAAGCACCATTGAGAGGTTTCAAGCAACTTCTTAAAAAAATACCCCACCCTGTCGGGCAACTTCTTGAAAAATACACAACCTTCCCACAAAGGAAGCCAGAGCCACTTAAAGCATACCATCTCTAGTGAAGCAAAAGCTCATAACTCATATGTCGATGGTTGGGTGTGTTCCATAAATTACATAGCTTATTCTTATTTCTTATGGCCCCAAGGTTCCTCAAATTTCCTTGAATATTTTCATAAGAATAAGGTTAGTCTACCAACTCTACCTGCACATATTTTTCTACAAGAAAAACAATCTTTATCATCACATAGTGAAAGAAGGACAAATTCCCTATATGCAGGTCATGTATATCAACATACTTCTTTTTTTGTCCTTTATGCATGGAGGAGGGACTCTTTATTATTTCCGAATGCACAAAACTAAGTTCCCTAAGATCACTCATAGACGCTAATACTTATTCCTTATTGTTTGATCTAGAGCATAATATCAAGTAACATACATAGTTCCTTCTATCATTGGGAAGGTGATCTGCATGATTATGTGTTCTAATAAAACTTAATGGAAAAGCAGAAATGAAGATATTTTTTTCGTACATACATACATGCATACATATTGTACTGGACTATTTTCTTCCTCCCCCCTTCCCTAGAAGGTGGAACATTCCCTCCCATCTACAAGTACTGATCGCCATCCCCATCCTCATCCCTGGCATCCCATGTGACTATGAGGACAGTCTACTCCAACTTGACTTACATAAGGCACGGAACTACAAGTCCAAAATGTACCACATGGAGTTCACTATGGGATCTAAGAACGAAAAATGCAAGCGGAGGTGCACGGAATTCAATACATTAAAAGTTGAAAAACTGCGACACAAAGTGGAGGAACCTATGAGCTACCAAGGACCCTCACCTCTCTTGGGACCCTTATTGTCATTATATATTCATCTCAAAGTGCATTTGCCCAGGTGCATAAGCATCGCACTCATTAAGAATGAATTGCTCACCTTTGTACCAATGCTGACTTTATGACCATCCAAATGAGGAATGTCCTTTTCAAAGCCCACGAGAGCATCAAGCTGCAAAAATATTGAAACACACATTGAGCTACCCATGTCTACTGTCAACAACATCTGAATATTAAATATTTAAATAAATGAAATGTCCTTCCCAAGGTATACCCAACTCATGAAAAAAAGAGAATGCTCATCACAGAAAGAACTGTATTTACCAGGGAAATCATAACAGTAGTATGTAGATCATTGCCTTCCCTTCTGAATCTATCATGCTTTACTGAGAATATTTTAAACTGAAATAAGCATTTGACCAGTTAGCATTCTATAGTTGTTCTGATGAAAGTGTACACGGGCAATGTAAAAAGCAAAACCATCAAAATCATCACAGAAATTGAACTTATTATAGCTAGTGAAAACATATCAGAAAACGGGTGAAAGGTGGAGAAGGAAATGCAGAAGATAGTTTCCAAATGGTACCTTCTGAATTTTTGCAAGATCTAATGTCACAGAAAGAATATCTTACCAAAGAAATATTACTGCCTTCAGAACGTTTTGTTCATGCTCTCAATCCCATGCCATAATATTAGACTGATCTAAGGGCACGGTCCTACATGTGTGGGATTGTTACCAGTAGAAATGACACATTTTTGTCATTAAAAGAGGTAAAATCATAGGTTTGGCTTACAGTCAGAAAGTGTGGCCTTCAATAAATGTAACTGTCCCCTCAAAGGTCACATATTATATACTCCTGGACAGTCTTAAGCATAGGTTTAGCTCTAAATGGCATACCCTCCAAAAGCAGAGCTAGAAGTTACTCCCAGAACTACAACACAACATCCCCTATGAAAGCCCAGATCAGTAATCAAGCTTTGTTTCTTTTCTGTTAAATGATTCCCAGCACCTTTGGTGAACAAAATGTTGGGGGAAGTCCGGGCCTGTGTAACTTAGTGGTTTGATGCCTTGAAGTTTGGGAGGAAGTCCTGAGTTCAAGTCTTGGCTGGACATAAGATGGGTGCCTCTACCTTACGAGGTTGGGTGTGTGAAAGTGTTTCCAATTCATGGTACTCTCAAAAAAAGAAAAATGTTGGGAGAAAATCAATTTGGGTCTGGCATCATGTGCAACCCTGAAATTAGGTGACCCACTTCACTTAAGTGCAAAATGAGGTGGCATTTCTCATTGTAGCTGTATATGAGAAGATCACTTATGTATCTGTACCGATTTTTGGCCTCATTGGACATTAGTTTATGGCTGAAAAATCAAGTCAAAGGCTGATCAACAGTCAATAACAAGTCAAATCCAAGTATAATTGTGGATAATATGATGTTGTGCAACTCCATGAGTTAGATTAGACTTGCATAAGTGAGATAAAACCCTAGGGCCTAGGTGCTGGTTTTAAGAAGCATTAGGGTTTTCAGATTTTGAACCATTATCAAAATTTGTCTGCTTTTGCTGGAGTTAGAAAGAGCATTTGATTCAGCACAGAGAATTCTCTTTTTTTTGTTCTTTTTTTTTTTGGGTTTCGGGTGCAATCTCAGATATCTTTGGAATTTTTACATGGGCAACTGCCTGGGAATGTTCACATTTCGCTTAAACATAATTTTTTATTCCCTAGTGATGGTTACCCCACATCAAAAACTTCTTCTCCCAACTTCTAAGAATGGCATGAACAAATAACTCTAACATGCCGCACTCCATTCCCCTCCATATGAGCTCTACAAACCATCTCATCTTTGTGTCTTTAGAGCTTGAGTAACACCCAATTGGCCCCAAATGTCTATTGTCCTTCGTTGCATCTTTTTTCCGATATTCCAAGCAAATATAAAAGCCAGTACAAACTCAAATAGGTACACACAAGAATAGATACACCAGAAAATCAAGCTTTAAAACTCACATAAAAGATGAGGCGCTTTGTGAAGTAAATCAACCAATAAGGGAAATGAAAAATTGATGTGAATTCTAATATGAAAGACAATTAATAGCCAAGGATTGCAAGGAAAAGAGCCAACATTGTGTAAGAACTCTAGCAACTTATAGGTGGAAAGTGAATCTTTGCATGCAACTTCTTTCCATGCTTTCTAATAGCTACTCGAAAAGCCAAAAATGTTTTTTTAACAATGCCACCTTGCACTTTTATGCATGTGAAACTTAATTTCCAAATAACTTAAACTGAGAATCTAGCCCCATTGTTGAAGACGTTTTTTATCCCTACGAACTATCCTACACTTTAACACAGTCAAAGTTTAATTCCAAAACACTACAAGATTAGCAAACAACACATTCTTTTAACAGAAAATAGAAAAATTGGGAATATCCTCAAACTACCCTCTCTAAACATCACGAACATCATGTATCTCACAAGATATGCCTTTACACGCCTTAATCCATCATACAACTCTACGATAGAACCTCCAACCCGTCTCACCATTGCACATGTACAATTAATAACTACAAAATAAGGACATTTATAGTTAATCCTCAAATAGGCCAGGTAACCTAATCATCAGATTAATACTTTTTCCTACATTTAAACTTTTTGTACTGGCATCCTTAGCTTTAATAGATAGAACAACCACCTTTTATGCTGAAGACAAATATATATATATTGATCTTCAAGTACCATGTGCCCTAGATTGCTTATATGTTGTAAAAGGAGGTAACTCTGGCAGGACAATGCTTTCTAAATGCATAACAAGTTTATCTCAATGGTCAACTCATCAAATTTATAGTAACATTGCTATAATGCAAATCTTTTTGAACTAGAGCTCTCATCTGTCTGAAAATAATCAACTTAACAAGGCACTCATAAATTCAGAATTTCTGATTAATTGAGGAAAAACCCACCATATATTTTGATCCACAGACATAGCAAAAAATGAAATTGCCTGGATCAAGGTGGGTGTATATGTAACCCCATGAACAGCATATGACTTATTCGGTTTCTATTTTTCTTGTGTGTGAGAGTTTGTGTGTGTGTATAATCAACTTATCAAGGAACTCATGAGTTTTTGGAATCCTGTCGAATCAATGAAAAACCCTCATCATATCTTCTGATCCCAAAATATAGGACTAACTAATTCGCCTAGATCAAGGTGGGAGTATAATTAACCCTGTAAACAGAGTATGACTTATTTGATTTCTAAGTTCTTGTGTGTGTGTGTGGGAGAGAGGGAAAGGGAGAGTCATGCTGTGGCCCATATGGTACTTATTTAGATAATACCAATTAGGTCGGATGCAGGCTTCATCTCAATGGCATACGTCAGAGAGATGCTTACATTGTTACCCATAGAAAGGTTAGGAAAACAGGGAAGAAAGAGACATGCATGGCAATTCATAGATATAACTCTGCAAAGACAACAAAAGTTGATAGATTAAAAAGATCCATCTGTTTCAGATTTCACTGAAGAATTGTAAGCATTTGCCTTCATAATACAGTAAAAGAAGACGAAATATATGTGTCTAGCTGATTTAAATTTATAGCTTACCTTCAAATCCCCTGGATCTCCATCAATAATGGGTTCCCCATCTTCATAGAACACCACCTCCTGCAATCACTTCAGATAGTCAAAAAGAGAAGAACATAGAATTAATTGCCAGAATATAGACTCACATGGAAGACCTTGAGAACGTACATGTCCATCTGGTATTCCCTTCTCTACATCTAGAGTAAGGTGGTAGCCTTCTCGTTCAAACTTCACATTTGAACACTTGTCACAAACCTTCGCAAATGCACAGAGTCAGCTGTCGTTATACTATATTAACTCCAAGAACTTGCATTATAATGCACACCTGCTTTGTAAACTGTTGAAACATGCCAGGTCCTATTTGTTTGTGGAAAACCTCATTCTTGCAGTTACAATCACGTTTACCCGGAGCTGGCTTTAGAACATTTTTCTCTCTCCAAATCTTCAACATTTTGGAATTTTGGAGACTTTGATTATTTTAATATTCAGATTGAGGAGGTTGGAACTCAAAAAATGATCAATTGAAGGGCATTACATCTCACCTTCATTGTACTTCCAGAATAAACATCTTCTAGACTTGCAAATATCTCCACACTAACATCATCTCCCCTAGGAGTTCTACTTTCTTCTTCCTCTTCAAAACCCATCCCACCACCAAAAAACCTGGCAAATTGCCAAGCATATATTGAAGACATGAGTGAAATCTTTAGTGTACCCAATTTTGAATATTTCATATATTATAACAAGAAATGTGCAGTTGCGGTGTAAAATTTACATCATTATAGACAATTGGACATCTCGAAAAGCCATATCTAATCATAAATAAAAAGGAAAAGACTGAGAAACCATGTACTATAATCAACAATATATTGAGATTCCATGTGCATCATGGCATGTATAGAGAAGTTAAATCATAAATTATATGCCTACAGATAAAACGTGTTACAGACAAATACCATAACAAAGCAGACAGGAATGGACACCTAAATAAAAAGGAAAAGACTGAGAAACCATGTACTATAATCAACAATATATTGAGATTCCATGTGCATCATGGCATGTATAGAGAAGTTAAATCATAAATTATATGCCTACAGATAAAACGTGTTACAGACAAATACCATAACAAAGCAGACAGGAATGGACACCTTCAACGCAGACACAGCCAGCAACCAAACCTAAACTGGAGTAAATAACAACTAATACTTGTTTCCATAAAAAGCATGCTTACAAAGAGCTTAAAAAAGATCAATCACGGGACTTACTGCCGAAAAATATCCTGGGCAAAGCCACCTCCACCACTGCCTCCTGCATTACTTTGCTTCAAGCCTTCCTCGCCATATTGGTCATATATGTTTCTTTTCTCCCTATCTATTAACACCTCATAAGCTGCAAAATTTTTGTTCCCACAAATCTGATTAGTTTCTATTCATGGTTTAGAACGGATTGTTTCCAAAAAAGATACAACTTCCAAAATAAAATTTGTGTAATCAAGAGCTGATGTGGTTTATTTTAGAGAACAGAACTCATATGCAAGGGTTAAAAACATACACCCAAGCATTTACCACATGATAAATCTGCTGAGAGAGCAATTATTTTTTGGGTTCCATTAGCATATTTGATCTCAGAAGAATTTTGGATCCATACTATAACAAAATCATATGAATCTATAAAACATGTATTCACATATAACGTCTGAAGGTTGCATCGCTTTTCATTAACGGACAATGCAATAAGCTGGTGCTACATCTTCCAATGTAACCTTCCGACAGTGAATTATGAACCCATTTCTTGCATAAATCATTTCAAAATTGGACCCACAATAATTTCTCATGCCCTGAATACAATTTGGATATAGAAATGTCCACTGCATCCATTTTCACTCATTCATTGATCCACCATTCCAAAAAAATCAATCAGCCCAGTGAAAACGCACACCACAAAGAAAATGAGAAAATTGTAGTAATGCTCTTGCTCTTAAGGGATCTTTATCGCGTGATTCAGAATTTTTTTCAACATGATGGCACATACTTGTCAGCGTACCCCATGTAGATGGCTTTTCAGACTGTTAAACCACACAGTATACATGGAAATATGAATCACACAAGGCTGAGCCATAACACAGCTCTCATTCGATTGTAGCTTACCCTAGGAGATACCAGGTCTACTTGAGAGATGCTATAACTCTTAACAGTCTCTCTTGACTTCTAAATCTGGTATCGACCACAGGGAGATCGAATCCACAGCAATACCTAGAGACTAACAATACATGAACTACAGGGCTGAAGAGTAAAATTGGAAGCAAAACTTTTTGCAGCATACTGAATGCCATGTCTAAGAATGTTTCAAATATCACAAGGTCCCAAAACTTTGGACACGAGTTTGACCAAAAGGTTGAAATCCATTCTTGTATCAAGTAATTAAATCAAGAAACCCACAAGCTTCCAAATTAAGATGCATCTTCGAATTTAAGGTGATCATACTCCGCAAACTTCCTCATAAAATCCATAAATGACAAGGTGAGTCATAAGCCAAGCACTTCAAACTCTTAATATTGTTGCTAGAAAATTAACACACTGTTGTTGACCTTCCATATCTCTGATTCAATAATAAGTGGAGAAAGCCTACATATATTATCATGGGCCATGGCAGCCTTTGTTTGACTACATCATCATGGGACCAACATGTCTATCTAGAACCATAAAAACCAACCCTTCATAAATACATGGAAATCCAAATCATCAGATAATCTTTGAATGTCCATTTTTAAAGGAATAAATCAATCTTCCAAAATCAAACTCAAGGAGCCTCCTTTAGACCATATAGAATATAATGTCTCAAGCACCAGGACCTCAAAGCCAAGAGGTTGTTATACATACACTCCTCTTCCACATCTCCATAAAGAGAGTCAAAATCGATGTTTATATAATACAAAGGCCACTTATAATGAACTGCTAGAGCATGACTTATCTCGATGTGGGAATCTGATGCAAATATACCATCATAATTGATACAATTCTTTAACAAGACCAAGTGTGCATTGCACTTGTCCAAGACTATATTAGCTTTATGCTTTGACTTCAATACCCTCTCGACACCAATAACTTTCCTCTTGAATATGGTGACAAGTTCCCATGTTTCCTTACCCTCTATTACAAATAACTCCACCTACATTGTTTCCTTTCATTGAGCTTCTCAAGATTTTCCATAATGGAAGAGTTATTAGTTATGTACAACTACAAAACATAAGTTACGTCAACAAGATAATGGAAATTAAAAAGGACATGCACTACATAAGCACCACAATGGTACGTGGTCTGCAACAAGTGGATACAAAAAGAAGAGAACATATAAAAATTTGTGCAAAACCTTCTTTTGGCTAGTTTTTTCTTCATCATTTCAAAAATTAAGTTACAAGTAAGTGGATAGCTTTCGAAGACAAAGCTAGGGTTTCCTAGTAAAAATGTTGAAAATCACATAAGAAGAGCTTAAAATCGCATTATCCCAAAAGTGATTACAAACTTAAGTATACATGTCTAATTATTCTCAAACTTCAAGCGTAGATGTATCTTTCTTCTCTAGATCTAACTATCTGCTCATAATTACTCTATTTACAAGGGGAAAAATAGTACATAAGATCACATTTGATTCATATCGCATGAACAAATGGATGGTAGGTAGATGGAAAAGCATAATTTCCATATTCATCTCATTTCTTGAAGTTCTATTTAAATGCATTTCAATGACAACCCACAAAACTTTCACAAATGTGCAATAAGTCTACTATATGAAGACAATAATGTGATTTCTTACCTCATCGAACATAAATGCACACATATGTTCTCAATGAAATTCAATGCTGAATATGAAATTTACTAGTCAGTGGAATTCAATGCTGAACATGAAATTCACTAGTCACTTCTATGATTCTTATGTGTATGACTAAAGAATAATCTATAATGCCAGATTATGTGGCTGAGTTGCCTATATGAAAAAAAAGGGGGATTGATAAATGTAAGACCAAGTGATTTCCTTCCACACCTCTAACTCAGAGATGGACATGCAATCAAAGACTACTACTAGAATATGGAGGGGACAGAGGTCATTTTCATCTTTAATTTTCCTTACATGTATAAATTTATCACCCAAAGGGGATTTTTGTATTTGCTTTTCCTTATGTATACGTATTATATTTTAACCTATTTTCTTTTCTTTTCCATTCCCTATCATGTGCAAGATCACAAAGCCCCTTTGAAAATGCAAGTGATGTTTGGCCAACAAGAGACATAGTATGTAGAGTGCCTAAATGAATGAGCTACTCAAACTAGCATGTATAAGTCTATTAAGCTCAAGTAAGTCTGGTAAAGTATGGTAAAGAAGGATCAAATCCTAGGACGTATATGCTAATGATTCTAGTCGTACAACCAAGGGTCTAACCCATGCATAAAATGTAGTTTTGGGGTGTGCTATAACAATACGAATATAAACAGAAAGAGAATCGAGATCACCAAGCGCTCCAGTAACATAAAAGCATCAGTCCAAACATAACTATTGCTTGGGCAGCTTAACAACATGCAGAAAGAATGAAGTTAAAAAACTAGCAAGGAGAAAGCAAGACAAATCACACCGTTATTAATCTCTGCAAACCGCTTAGTTGCCTCTTGGTTTCCAGCATTCTTATCTGGATGATACTTTAAAGCTAATTTTCTAAAAGCTTTCTTGATCTGATCTTCAGATGCAGTTTTTGGAACTTGCAAGATGTCATAGTAGCTCTTTCTGGCAAAGCAAATAAAGACAAATTAAGAACCCGTTAAACTCCAGAATTAGAATAGATATGTTTTTTCTCTTGTGAGAAGAAACGAACAGCCGGAAAAAAAGGGATACAGCGAGGGTTTCGGTGTGTGCGTGGGTGTGTGTGTGTGTGTGTGTAGCGTGTGTGCATTTGTGTTTGTGTGCGTGCGTGTGTGAGTGTGTGTGTGTGTGAGAGTGTGCGTGTCTGCGTGTGTGTGTGTGTGCTTGCGTGTGCGTATGCGTGTGTGTGCGCTCGCGTTTGGGGGGCTGCTCACTGGCCGACTTCTTTAAAATGTCAAGGAACTAACCCGGCGCAAGCATTGCGTATAAAGGCAATAGATAGAATCAAACTGACGAAGATCACTTTAGAGGAAAACATTCCCGTATTTCGATAGTGTGATCCTGATCGTATTGCAGCTTGGACGTGAGCTAAGAACGCTGAAAGTACACGGCCTGTGAAGAACTCCCTTTTTTCGGCCTAGTTTAGCCGTCTGTTATGGCAAGCAGACGCTCAAGCTCCGGCTTTTTGCCTACGTGATTAAGAACGGGAAGGGTTGAGCAAATTCTATTTGCTCTCCTTCTCCTCCTTCGCCCAGGTCCGAAGTGTTACTGCCTGGAGCAGACTGTTCTGATGTCTGTTTTGCAACATACTGGGCTGGTGCGTTATGTCTCGAGTTTGTCGAATTCGTTCCAACGTGGCAATCTAAGATGCAACAGCCAATGAAATGACAGCCTCATTCTGCGAACCAATCAGAACTGTGCAAACAACAAATGTGGAGAATGTTGACGTCGACTCGAAAGAGACTCATTTCGAAGAATACTAAATGGTCTTTTCCAACATTACGGGTTGAACATATTTATTAGAATTTCGCCCCCTCCGAATTCTTTTCACACAACAAAAACTTTAATTATATTAACAAATAAAATAAAAAATGTACGGATAACACCAAATATCAAATTTCTTTTGTGAGGAAGTTCTACGGATGCTTAGTCTCTTAGTGTGGGTTGCTTGAATTAATAAAAGAACAAATGTGCAATCAATGGGCATACTACCTTTGGGATCCCCGTATCTCATAGAGCAGGGGTAGGACAACCTAACCTGAAGGTGCAACAATTGTGATGCCCTGAATTCAATAGGAAACCTATGTTTTAGTGAGAGTTACAGAGAAGATTAATGAAATTTTTGTCCCCATCATGGGTAGTCAGTTACTTTTGATCTTGTTATTTTCAAAGACAAAATTCCTATGATGTTTGAAGTGAGGGGACTTCTTACAATTACTTGTTTTTCTGCCTAACAGGCCAAGGAATTTTTCAATTAACCATCCTTTTGGATGGATGTCAAATTGGTCGCACACCTTTCTTTCCATATCTTCCAAAGTGCTTCCCCCTTGATTGCATTCCATAAGGCAGAAGAAACAACCAATCACTTCTCCAAATAACACTTGTTTCCAGTTGATTTGACTTTTTAACTCAAAAATCTGGCAATAGCCTACCAGATCGAGTGACTCTTAAGGAACAAAAAGAAGAGGTGAGCCAAGTCTTCTCTACCACTATTGATTGGATACCGCAAACGCACGTACGTAGAGGACAATATAAAAACTAAATCTCACAAAAGCATAAACATAATAGAAAGAGACAAGAGACTTGACACCAGATTGTGTACAATCTCCCCCCACATACTCTGATGGACGAGTCTATCAGAGCATGTGTATTTATAGGTATTTTGGGTATATCCACTCAAAGCAAAGTCTAAAGTGTTTATGTGCTTCAAACAGTTTCTGGTTTTGGCTGAAAATATGTCAGCATGTAAAATGGGCACCCTCCGTTCTGATCGAGGGGGGGAATATATGTCTTCTGATTTTAATGCATTTCTGGCTGAACGTGGGATAAAACACCAGTGTATAGTGCCATATACACCTCAACAGAATGGAGTTGCTAAATGAAAGAACATGTCACTCATGGAGATGGCGAGGTGTATGGTCAAGAGTCAGGCCTTACCACATAGTTTCTGGCTTGAGGCTGTTATGTGTGCAGCATATGTACTTAACAGGTGTCCCACTAAAGCACTGCAGCCTATTACTCCATATGAGGCTTGGCATGATCGCAAGCCATCTGTTGCTCATTTGCGTGTTTTTGGTTGTCTGGCATATGCATTAGTGCCTGAACAACATCATAGAAAATTGGATGATAAAGCAGTAAAATGTATTTTTGTTGGGTACAGTTTTGAAAGTAAAGGCTATCGTCTGTATCATCCACAGACTAAATGCATTATGGTTAGCTGTGATGTTGTTTTTGTGGAAGATGCTATTCAGCCATTGCTTTCATGTACGAGGGAGACATCTGTTAGCTCTAAAGACATGTATGGTATTTTGCTTCCTCTTTTTACAGGTGGACAGTCTAGTGCTAGTCCTAATGAGGCAACTTCTCAACCTTTGGAGGTTTCATGTGATGATGCAGATCATTCCATTTCTGATGGAAGTTTACATGATGTTCTTGTTGATGAGAGAGCTAATATTGAGCAAGCAAAAACTATGCCAAAATGGCAGGTGCAGACTTTGCGTGATAGCAAATTAGATGCACTTTTGTCATATTGTACTCGATCAGGCTCTCATAGTGCCTCTTTTCCATCAGATTGCTATGCTATGGCTGCCTCTAGTCTCTGTGATGAGACTGAACCTGTTTCATTTGATGAAGCACAAAATTATGAACATTGGATGGTTGCAATGCAATCTGAATATGATGTTATCATGAAAAATGGTACCTGGTCTTTATGTGACTTGCCTCCTAGCAAGAAGGCCATTGGCACTAAGTGGGTATACAAGTTGAAGTGTAAACCTAATGGAACAGTTAACAGGTATAAAGCTAGGCTTTTTGCAAAGGATTATGCACAGGAAAGAGGATTTGATTTTGATGAAACCTTTGCTCCTACTTGCCGAATGACTACTGTTTGTAGCATCTGTGCACTTGCAGCTCATCACGGTTGGAATGTACATTAGTTGGACACTAAAACAACATTTCTGAATGGTGACTTGCATGAATAAGTGTATGTTTTTAGCCCCATGGCTTTGTGCAGAAAGGGCATGAAAACCAGGTGTGTAGGTTAAAGAAGGAATTATATGGTTTAAAGCAAGCACCACGTGCTTGGTATGAAAAGATACATGCCTATCTCATTGCGCATGGTTTTGAGAACAGCCCAACTGAAAGCACCTTATATGTTAAGTGTGCTAATGATGTGCTTCTAATCATCGTGGTTTATGTTGATGACATGCTACTCACTGGTCCTCATGAGAGGCATATTGCTGATTTTAAGGCTGATTTGCATGCCTCATTTGAGATGTCTGATTTGGGGCATTTGCTTCACTATTTGGGCATTCAGATTATGCACGTTGATGGTGGAATGGCTTTTTGCCAAATGAAATATATTGACACATTATTGCAGTGTTTTGGCCTTGAAGACTGTAAGCCTATTGCCACTCCTAAGGAGACAATTTTATGATTGAGTCTTCATGATGCTCGAGATGCATTTGATGTTATTCTCTATCAGCAGGCTGTTGGATGCTTGATTTACTTATGCATTACTCGACCAGATATTCAGTTTGTTGTCTCACAAATGAGTAGGTTTATGCATTGCCCAAGTCTCAAGCATTGGTAGGCGATTAAGCGCATCTTTCGCTACTTGATTTACTTATGCATTACTCAACCAGATATTCAGTTTGTTGTCTCACAGATGAGCAGGTTTATGCATTGCCTAGGTCTCAAGCATTGGTACCCGACTACTTGGATTGTTTTATCCCAAGGGGGGGATCACTACCACCAAATTTGCATGCTTTTTCTGACAATGATTGGCCTGGTTGCTATGACACTGGTGTGTCCACCAGTGGCTTTTGCTTCATGCTTGGTAGCTCATGTATATCTTGGTTGAGCAAGAAGCAGCTGACTGTGGCCACTTCCAGTTGTGAGGCTGAGTATAGGGCAACTTTCACAGCGATTGTTGAGTGTGTGTGGCTCAGACTCTTATGGTTGATTTGGGTGTTGGTCAGTCTTCTGCCACCACCATCTTCACTAATAGTCAGAGTGCATTGGCAGTTGTGAGAAACCTTTTGTTCCATGCTCACACCAAGCACATTGAGGTGCATTATCATTATGTCAGGGAGAGGTTCTCTGTTGGGGAGATCATCTTGGCATATGTGCCCACGTAGGAGAACATTGCATAACTTTTTACGAAGGCTCTACCTAGGGAGAAGTTTGAAGCTTTCTGTAAAGCTTTGGGCTTACTTCCTTTGTGGAGTGATTTCCACATAGCTTGGCACTTCCTTATACATGAGTGCCAGCTCCTTGTTCACCACATCACTCCGAGGGGGGATTTGTTGATATATTTAGGTAGTGATGTGCGTGAACACTCTAAGACCGTCGGGGCACTTTTTTCCCTCTTTAGGAGGTTTTTTCCCCCGACTTGTATATTCACCTATAGCCCTAACGGGCTACTTATCTTTGTACATTCTAGTGGTAATACATTCAGTATTGTGTGTTGTGCCCCAAGCTTCTTCTCCTTCCTTGTGTTGTTCATATACTTCCACAGATGTCTAACTCCAACAATAAAAACTAGCTAACCCTAGAAAAGAGCATACATCGTTCATAGATTGAGGTACAAGCCATTCTGTAATTACTTTAATTTTCTTTGGATCTACATGAACACCTTGACTAGAAACAATATGGCCTAAATACTATAATTCTTTTTTAAATAAATAACGCTTTTCAAGATTGGCATAAAGTTTGTTTTTGCATAACAAATGAAAGACAATTGCTAAATGATTTTCATGGTCACTATCATTCTCACTATAGACAAGTATATCATCAAAGAAAACAAGAAAAAAAGCTTAGTACTCAAGAAAAATGTTATTCATCATGCATGCAAATGTATCAGGTGTATTGGTGAGTCCAAAAGGCATTACCATGAATTCAAAGTGACCAGTTTGAGTTCTAAAGGTAGTCTTGTATGTCATTTTGTGTCATTCGTATCTGACGATACCCAGATTTAACATCAATTTCGCTAGAGACACATGCTCCATGAAGTTTATCTAGCAAATCATCTATCATAGGAATAGGCTATCTGTTTTTAATTGCGATCTTATTGAGTGCTCTATAGTCTATGTGCATCTAATAACTCTTGTTCTTCTTCTCTACTAAAAGAACAGGTGTTCCAAAGGGAGAAAAACTAGGTCTTATAACTCCTTTGCGAAGTAAATCCTTAACTTGATTAGCTATTTCTTGTTGATGTAAAGGTCCATGCCTATAAGGTGCTTTATGGGGAGGGGAGCTACCAGGAATTAAGTCTATACTATGGTCAAGAGATCCCCTAGAAGGTGGTATGTTAGAAGGAAAATCAACCATAAAACAATCCTTATAGGAATCCATAAATGATTTATGCACATTAGGAAGTGTATTCTTGTAATCAACTATGTTATTGACAAAAATAATAAATGAGTTATAGCCTTTCCTAAATGCACACTTTACTTGAGTATGACTAATTAATGGAAATGGTTGGAATTCATGCATTGCAGACAAAGAAATATCTTGATTGTTGAACTTAAAACACAAAAAAACAAACCGACGAATGAAAAACAAATGAACCTGATAATCAAAAACTTGGACCCGACGATTAAGACGGATGCCGAATCGTGAACGTAACGGATGATGCGAATCACAAATAGACACCGAGAAACCACCTCACAAACGTGCCTTGGCTCTGATACCACTGTTGATCGGATTCGACAGACGCACATACACAGAGGATAGTACAGAAATGAAATCTCACAAAAGTACTCAGAGAATAGAAAAAGACAAGAGACTTGACACCTAACTGGGTACAATCTCCCCCCACATACTCTGATGGAGGAGTCTATCAGAGCATGTGTATTTATAGGTATTTTTCATTACGTCCTGAATAGAAGATACATGAGGGTGACGCTTCAAAAAACATGCATTTATAAAAATCTGCTTGATTTACAAAATCGTCGCTTTTCAAACAACCTACTATTTTTACAAAAATGTCACTTTCTAAAGCGAACTATTATTTTTACAAAAATAACTAAAATACTATATTCTAAATATTCTTCTAAATATATTAAAAAATATCTAAATAAGTCCATGCGCATTCACACCCTCATGAGTCTTGACCTACTAAATCAAAACACAAATCACATTAAAACCCTCAAGACACTAAAATCCATATAGCATTCCATTATTCCATAAAGTATAACAACCACAGAGACAACACTTATGCCATGAAGGGGCCCTATGCCACATGTTTATGAACTTATTTTGTGATCTAATACAAGACCAGTTCAGAAACCATCTCTTGTTAAGGGAGATATGCAAGTCAAGGTGCTTCTTGAAACTCAGTATCTTCTGTAATTTTTTACCATTGATCCATCTTAACCCTTCAATCTGCGAGGAATCATGCCCAAAAAGAAGGTGAATTTTTTAGTTCTCCCAAAAATTGATTTTTTGACTTAATAGACACCAATCTTTATAGTCAATTCTCATACTTGGTTCTATGTCCTCAAATCTAGTCCAATGTCTTCTCTTGATTCCAAAGATGTTTCCACATACAAAACTCTTTGTTCCATAGTTTCTTTGCCCATTGGAGCTTCTTCGAGACAATTTCTTTTATTTCCCCAATAGGGAACCAAATAGAATCATTTTGTCTAATCCTAGCTATCCACTTCCAATCTTCAATGATCTTGATGTATGGTTTCATCTTGTTGCAAATCTTCCACAAGGAGCATACTAATTATTAACCTCTAGGAGTCATTAGAAAAGGAGAAAATATCAAAGTGAGCAGATCATGTCCCTTCCATGTAGGAAGTCCCACAAGCATAAAAGAAGATTTGTTTTTGAGAATCAATTTTGTCCAAGAAGCTTCTGTGTTGCACAACACTTTAATCATCCACTTGAAAATCGGCTTATCTACCATTTCTCCAACTTCTAGATTGTGCAAACCACCAGAATATTTATGGTTAGCACAAATGGTCCATTTGATTTTGAGCACACCTCTACTGTTTGGATCTCCTATCTAAAGGATATTTCTACAAGTTCTTCCATGTTCACTAAATCTTTATCTTTCGGTCTTCAACACACGAAAAAAATAGATAATAAATGAAAGAAGGAAGGTGTTGATCACCTTGGCATGCCATGCTGTGTTGAGTTGCGTGCCCTTCCAATAAGCTAGATTATTATCAAGCTTGGTGAGAGACCAATTCCACCGTTGACCCATGGAGACCTCAAAACCCAAAGGAATTCCAAGTAGACTGAAGGTTTGTCCATTGAAGAGCTCCCCACAACCCTGGTTAACAAAAAATTGTGGAGTATTTAGCCTTGAATATTGTCTTTGCATGATTTCTTCTAGAATCAAATGCAATGCAAAATGTGTTAAAACATTGCCAAAAGGTAGTGATACCATTAAGATCATTTTGCACAAAAGCTTTTTTGTCATTGGCAAACAGTCTCATTATCATCTAATTTTGGCTATGGGAAAGCAATAGACCATGGATGTGCCCAAGATGGGCATGATGGTTAATCAAGCAGTTAAGGGCATCAAATGGAAATAACAAAGAGAAGTGGAGCTAGGGGGTAGCACTCTCTAATAGAGTGCTTTAATTTGATTGCCTATGAGAGTCGATCATTGATATTAATCTCAATCGAGGCCTTTCTCATAAGCATTGAGATCATCTTGATGAATTTGGAGCCACAATTGAGATCTTTTAGGGATTGGAGAATGAAATCCCATTCGAGGCGATCGTAAGGCTTTTCAAAATCAATCATGATGAAGGGGACATTTTGAGAAGACTCTTAGCAAATTCAAGGCCTTTCCACACATCAATGATAGAGGATGGACCCAACCTTTACAAACCCTTTTTTATCCTCATTGATCCATGAGCAAAGATGGAAGGCAATATGATTTGCGAGGACCTTTGCAAAGATCTTATATCCAATTTGCAACATAGTGATAGGCCACCAGTTTCCAATGTTTTTTTTTGTCTTTTTAGTGGATCGGCTTAATCATGCCTTCATTGAGAAAGTTAGGCAAAGTGTCAAAGTGCACGGCTTCCTACCAGACTAGGCATAAAGGGTTTACCATTGGGTAGAGAATCAATAGCTTCTAGAATCTTTGTGCTAATGATGGGACAATCAAGAAGATGTACCATATTTTACGTAGTTCTTTTGGATCTGATTCTAGAGATGGTAACCATGCAATCACGCCTTTGAGAGGAGAGTGGAGTGGGCACCCCCAGGAGTTGAGTGAAGTGGTTGGAAATTAGTTCAGTATTCTCTTCATCAATAGTGCATTCCACCATGTGGTTGTCAACATGTACGAGATCTCTTCCTTGTGCTTCTTCTTCTTCTTCAAGATTTTACATATTTTCTTCTTTTTCCCCACTAATATTTAAAATAAATATGCAGATTCCTTTGTTGAATTTCCTCTTTGTATCTAAGCTTGCTTCTAATTTTTTGGAGCTCGAGTTAGAGGTGGAAATTTCCTTTATTGACTTCAGTCTCTAGATGTCGGAGCCTACAATAAAGATTTTCCCTTCTTTCACATCAAATGATGTGAATCTCCTTATGAGCCTTGTTAAGGAGGTATTGAGTCTGCTTGAAAGCTAACTTCCAACACTTTTTGAGAGAAGTGTGGATGTGAAAGGCCTACATCTAGCTCAAGGAGATCATCTTTCAAATAGAAGGGAGGAAGAGAGAGATGAAGGATCAATGTGAAACCAGATCTTTCCTATGTCTTAATTGTGGCTTGAAGGTAAGAACCATTGGATAGTGATATGACAAAACTAAGTACACAAAATGAGAGAAGGATGGGGGACCCAACTTATTAAGTGATATTTTGTGGAACATAGCTTCTATCAAGTCTAGTTTTTTGCAAGTCAACAACCGACGATAAGCATCGATCAAAAGAAGCCATGCTCATCTTTAACTTCCACCAGATCAAGGTGGAGCTTAACTTGGTCCCAAACATCTTTCTCAAGACCGTCAATAAAGTCTCCCCTTTGTTCCCATCTATCATACAGATAAAGTCCCTACATAAGATGAACACAAAGGAGAGGGAGTACAAAGAATGCCATGTAGTCAATCTTTCCGTGTCTAGATTAGGGGCATACACCAAAGAAATGGTGACCTAGAGAGGTCTCTTAAAAGAAGTAGCAACCCACTGATGGTTCCAATCCATCAAGGTCACCACCATGAAAGCATGCCAGATCGGCCTAAAGCCTATAGCCGCACCACCACTCCCCTGTAGGTGTTGTGTAGTGAGCCACAAATGAGACATTGAAATACTTTTAAGTCTCTTTCGAAGTTCAACACCATAAATTATTGATCTCTTGAAGACATATAAACTCTAGGTTGACACTTTTATCTCAAAACCATTGATCAATCACAATCACCCTTGGGGGATCCGACAACCCTTAGATGTTGAATAAAACAATAATCATTTACGACGGTAGCGATCTTTGTTGGTTAGGGACTTGTTCTTGTTTTTCTTGTTTTTATCTTCCTCTCTTCTTCTTGAAGTTGAGGGTTCTTGGCACATGAGTTGTTCTTTGAGAAGGGCCTTCCAAGGGAACCTTCTAGGGTGTTTTCCTTTCTAAGAAACCACCAATGCAAATGATTTTGAAACTTGATCAAGAATCATAGATCCAGTAATCAAACTTTTGATGTTTAGGTTATCTTCTTTGTTCAAGCCCTTGATTACCTTGATTGCTTGTGGAACAATTCTCTGGAGCTTCCTCATTAGTCAAGTGTTGATTCATTTCACCCGAATAGTCTAAAAGATTTACCTCCTTTCCTTGATTTGGGAAGATATTTGTTTCAGAGACTAATCAAGAGGGACTTGTCCCTAAACCACCTTTGGGGATTCTTCTCCTTCTACACCTCACTTCCGTGAAAGCCTCAACATTATGTCCCTCAAGTTTCATTTCTTTAACTTTCTTTGATTCCAGCGAATGTTCTTGAGAAATCTACTTTTAAAAAAATGTACTAAGCAAGTTTTTATAAATCTTTATTCTACTTCATGAAAAATCCACTTTTTCTTCAACTTATCACCAATAATTTCTCTAAATGAGGGAACCCTTTTGTGGGTTTTTACATTTTTTACTATTATTTGCTTATATTTTTGGACCTTGAAATTAATTTTGTATTTGATGAATGTAAAATGAAAAGGTTGGAGATATCTGGCCACACCAGAAGTGAAATAGAAAGGCACAAAGGAAGGCAATATAAGATGTAATCAGTGATAATCAGTTATGTGTTATGGGTGTAGGTGGGATAGTTGGCTACTATGGTTTTGCACTCATCCAAGGGGATTAAGAGGGATCATCCGTGTTGTTATGTCAGGTTTTCTCCTTAAGAATTAGAGCAAGAAAAAAAGGATAATTATTGTTTCAAGCGTCTTTTCACAATCATCTAAACAGATAGAGCCAAAAAAACTTCCCATGAGGACAAAGGGAAAAACCAAAATCATGTTCATTTTGTACAGATCTTCAAAAAACATCCAAGTTGTTGATATATTTAGGTAGTGATGTGTGTGAACATACTAGGACCACCAAGGCACTTTTTTCCCTCTTTAGGAGATTTTTTCCCCTCGGCTTGTATATACGCCTATAACCCTAACGAGTCATATATCTTTGTACATTCTATTGGCAATACGTTTAGTATTATGTGTTGTGCTCCAAGATTCTTCTTCCTTGTGTTGTTTGCATGCTTCCACAGACCTCAAACTCCAACAATTGGTATCAAAGCAGGTCATTGCTTCATCTATGGCATCATCAACACCCCTTTGGTCATAGTCTCAAAATCGCATGAAATTTGGTGAGCATACTCAAGGTGAGCATACACAATCAAAATTGCGATCTAACCTCGTTTTAGCCTCCGAACCCACTATTGTAGTGCTTGCATAGACAATTTCATCTTTTTGTGCTCAAAAATATATTTAGGTTTGGATTCGCTAGTATAAGCGTCTCAAAGTCTGCTACAAGTTTAGCAGAAGTCGACAGGGTAGTTTTGTTCAATGTTTTGAGATATAATCGTTTTTCTGCATCAATGTATTTTACTCAATGGCCATGGCTAAAAGTAGTGATATATTCCATATGTTAGCTATTGAGGATAAGTTAGATGGTATCAATTACCCATTATGGGCTTATATGATGCATCATGTATTGGTTGCAAAAGGAATATGAAATATTGTGCAGGGTGTTGAAACACATCCTATTACACCTGGAAACACAGTTACTAAAGGTGATGCAAATGGCATTGAAGATGGTGGTATTCTTCAGGTTCTTGTTCGTGCCGAAGTTTTTGCCGCACCTACTATAGAGCAACTTTGTTGGGATGGCAAAGATGCTCATGCATATGTATTGATAGCCTTGTCCCTCAAACATACCATTATTCCTCACATTTGCTCCTACAAAATAGCAAAGGATGCTTGAGATATACTTATCACTTTATACCAAGCAAGGAATGAGGCTCGTGTTGCTTACCTCTGAAAATAGTTGGAATTGTGAGCACATGAATGAAGGAGATTCCATGAAAAGTTTTTTGACAAAGATCAAAGATTTAAATGAGTAGTTGATTTTTATTGATGAAATCTTGCATGATAGTTCACTTGTGTGACTGTTCTGAATTATCTTCTTGATTCATATCCGAGTTTTGCTTCTACTCCTCGATTGATGATGAAAGGCAGTCCAAATGCCTTAACATTCGAGGAGTTAGTCTCTAATCTGTTACAGGAAGATCAGTCTAGGCAGAATAGGTCCATTACGTGTGTTACAGGTCAAGCTTTCTTGGCTAATCAGAAGGGCAAAGGTAAATAGAGCTCTTCTATTAGTAAGCAAAAATATGCTAATTCTGCACAATCAAAGAAAGATGATAGAGACGAGAAGAAAATAGAAAAGCAGAAATTGTTTTGCAAATATTGTAAAGGAAATAATTCGGTCTTAAAGAATTGTCCAAAATTGGCTACAAAAGAGGCAAAGAAGAAAGAGGCTAGAATGGTTGTTGCAAAGGCTTCTACACCCAAAACAGAGTTTGCTAATCTTGTGAAGAATGAAGAATGGGCATTTACCACTGTTTGCAGTTATGACCCATCTTCTCATGAAAAGTGTATGTCTACAAAAGACTCAGATGTTTGGTACTTTGATAGTGGGGCAACCAAACATATTACCTCGTAATGTAGTTTCTTCACTTCACTTGAGCTTGCCCCTACAGCAAAAACTGTCACATGTGCCAACAACTCCTCTTATCCTATCATGGGAATTGGTAAGATCACTATGACTACTGCTGATGGTAATTCTTTTACATTGTTGGATGCTTGCCAAGGATCAAGAAAAGTTTGTTATCAGTTTCAACATTAGCCAAGATCATCTTGGTTGTGAAATTTGTTGATGATAGATGTAGAGTTCATGATCTTTCAAATGGCGACATCATTATTTCTTCTGGCGTTTTATGTCGTGGGCTATATAAGATCATAAATTATGCAAAATCTATGAATGATTCAACATGTGCAGTTCAAGATTCTTAGGCTATGTCAGATGCAAAGCTTTGGCATCCATGATTTGGTCATCAAAACTTTGCTAATTTGCTACGCCTACAAAAATCTAAAATGGTGTCCTCTCTTTCTAAACCTGACTCACCTAGTAAACATGTTTGTGAAGGCTCTATTTTGGGAAAAATAGAGCGTTCCTCCTTCCCAAAAGATGGTTCAGATTGAGCTACTCAGAAATTGTAGCTTGTTCGCTGTGATGTTTGTGGTCCTATGCAAACACCTTCTTTTGGGAACTACCTTTACTTCGTGACTTTCATTGATGATTTTTTGAGGCATGCATGGGTATATTCACTGAAAGCAAAGTCTGAAGTGTTTATGTGCTTCAAACAATTTCTTATTTTGATTGAAAATCTGTCAGCATATAAAATGGGCACCCTCCATTCTGATCGAGGGGGGGAATATATGTCTTCCGACTTTAATGCATTTCTAGACGAACGTGGGATAGAAGATCAGTGTACAATGCCATATACACCGCAACAAAATGGAGTTGCTGAAAGGAAGAACATGTCACTCATGGAGATGGCAAGGTGTATGGTCAAGAGTCAGGCTTTACCACATACTTTCTGGCTTGAGGATATTACCTGTGTAGCATATGTACTTAATAGGTGTCCCACTAAAGCACTACAGTCTATCATTCCATATGAGTGCAAGCTCTTTGTTTCTCATCTATGTGTTTTTTGATTGGCTGGAATATGCATTAATGCTTGAACAACAACATAGGAAATTGGATGATAAAGCATTGAAATGTATCTTTATTGGGTACAGCTCTGAAAGCAAAGGCTATCGTCCATATCATCTATAGACTAAACACATTTTGGTTAGCCGTGATGTTGTTTTTGTGGAAGATGCTATTCAGCCATTCATGTACTACGGAGACATCAGCTAGCTCTAAAGATATGTATGACACTTTGCTTCCTCTTTTTATAGGTTGATACTAGATAGTCTAGTGCCAGTCCAAATGAGGCATTTTCTCAGCCTTCATAGGTTTCACATGATGATGTAGATCATTCCATTTTTTATGCAGATTTACATGATGCACTTATTGATGAGAGAACAGATATACAGGAGGAAAAAACTATGCCTAAATGTCTGGTGCAAAAAAACTATGCCTAAATGTCTGGTGCAGACTTTGCAAGATAGCAAATTAGATGAACCTCACTCGTTCTGGCTCTCATAGTGCTTGTTTTGCATTAGATTGCTATGCTATGGTTGCCTCTAGTCTGTGTGATAAGAATGAGCCTATTTCCTTTGATGAAGCACAAAATTCAAAAATTTGGATGGCTTCCATGCAATTAGAATATGATGCTATTATGAAAAATGGTACCTGGTCTTTGTGTGACTTGCCTCTTGGCAAGAAGGCCATTGGCACTAAGTGGGTATACAAGCTGAAGCATAAAACTGATGGACCAATTGACAAGTATAAGGCTAGGCTTGTTGCAAAGGGTTATGCTCAAGAAAGAGGCATTGATTTTGATGAGACCTTTGCTCCTACATGCCAAATGACTACTGTTTGTAGCATTTGTGCACTTGCAGCTCAACGTGGTTGGAATGTACATCAATTGGATATTAAAAATGCATTTCCTGAATGGTGACTTACATGAAGAAGTGTATGTTATTCAGCCCTGTGGTTTTGTCCAGAAAGGGTAGGAAATCAAAGTGTGCAGGTTGAAAAAGGAATTATATGGTTTGAAGCAAGCACAATATGCTTGATATGAAAAGATACATGCCAAGTTGATTACACATGGTTTTGAGAACAATCCAACTGAGAGCATCTTATATGTTAAGCGTGCAAATGATGTGCTTCTAATCATTGTTGTCTATGTTGATGATGTGTTGCTCACTAGTCCTCATGAGAAGCATATTGCTGATTTTAAGGCTTATTTGCATGCCTCATTTGAGATGTATGATTTAGGGCTTGCCTCATTATTTAGGCATTCCTTTTATGCAAGTTGATGGAAGAATAACTTTGTGTCAAACAAAATATATTAACACATTATTGCAGCATTTTGGCTTTGAAGACTACAAAACTATTGCCACTCCTATGGAGATAGGTTTATGATTGAGTTTTCATGATGCTGGAGATGCATTTGATGTTGTTCTCTATCAGCAATTGATGGATGCTTGATTTACCTATGCACTACTTAGCTAAATATTTAGCTTTCTACCTTAGAGATGAGCAAGTTTATGCATTGCCCATGTGTCAAGCATTGGCAAGAGGTTAAGCACATCTTTCGCTACTTGAGTGGTACCCAACTATTTTGATTGTTTTATCCCAAGGGAGAATCAGTACCACTAGATCTACATGCTTTTTTTTACTCTCACTGGGATGGTTGTTATGACACTCATGTGTTCACTAGTGGTTTTTGCTTCATGCTTGGTAGCTCATGTATATCTTGGTTGAGCAAGAAGCAGCCTATTGTGGTGACTTCTAGTTGTGAAGCTTAGTATAGGGCAGCTTTCATAGACACTGTTGAGTGTGTGTGGCTCAGATGCCTTGTGGCTGATTTGGGTGTTGGTTAGTCTTTTGTCACCACCATAAAAACTATAAAAAGAGCTAGAGAGCTCATTTTAGAGGAGAGCTTGTTGTAGATTTCAACTTTGTAATAGATTTCTTTTGTAATCAAAGTCCTTCCATTGTTCCTCTCTTTGATTTTGCCTTGTGTGTGTGTGCGTGCATGTATGTGCTTGTCACTCACATTTGCTCACCACAATTGCTCACGGTCTTCATACCGGTCCTCACGTCTCCGTGGATTGACACGTAAAGGAGGTGGTGCTTACGCTTGAACTACACCAAATTTTGGCGCCGTTGCCGGGGAGAGAGCTTCGAGGACGAGCGTTGTGATGGTAAGATCATAGATTTGTGACGTTGGAAGGTGTGTACCTAAGTACCGACTTAGGGACTTGTGGAGAAAGAGACTATACCTCAATCCCCCTCAAGTGCATATAGTGGGGACTTCACGCTTTATTTATCAATCCAAAGAGTATCAAAACCTAGTCAAATGTATGAAGACATGCATTCAAATAATGGTCAATGCAAATGAAGTTTCACCAAGTACAAATAAGTATAAATCCCTCACATTCAAGTTTTCAAGGTCAGCTATGATGTCGCGACACTTGGAACAGTAGTCAACAGTAAATCAAGCTTTTTTGTTAGCTCCGAACTCCGAATATAGCGAATAGTGGGTTCATTTCAAAGCTCTTCAGAAGACGCATCCAATGATGGTCTTTTAACTGATCTTGACGCTTCTGTTTCAAGTTATGAGCAAAATACTGAGTCGCGGGATTGATCTTCCTACACTTCAACACTCCCTACACTTCACACACACCTCACCAACAGCAAACAAGCACTTCCATGGATAGACAATACTTCTAAGCACTCTTTCCAAACATCACACATGCATGCAAGCTCACAAGGAAGAAGATACAGAGAGGAGAAAACACAAATAAGATTTTCTGTGCTCTTGATTCTCACAATGGCAAAAGTCTCTACAAAGAGTCACAAGTTGACTTATATACATGTGCCCTAAAAATGGTCCTTTCACATAAGAGACCGACACTTTATTAACCAAAAGACCAATATCCTACTAATTTACAAAGGCAAAGATACAATTCTCCATGGGTATGCATCTAGAGGACCCCTCTAGTGCATTTACATCGGAAAATAAATTATAAAATGGCTATAATACAAGAATAAAGTGTCCAAATGGGAAAAATTTTGGGGCCGATCTTTTTCTCTGCCTCTTTGCTCTTCTTAGCTCTGCAACAGAAGGTAAAAAAATTGTCATTTCTATTCATTTTCTAATTTTTCTTCTTCATCTTCATCATCATCACCATCTCATCTTCTTCCATCTTCATCTTCATAGAGATTTCTTGTTTTTTAGTGCATCTTCACCATTTTCATACCATTTTTCATGCATTATTGTGTGAGAAGGAGTTAGGAAGTGCAAGGGAGAGCAAGCGCCTGTGTTTTTTCATGATTTTCTACACATACGGAGCTCGCCATTGCTCGGCGCTCAGAAATTTGAATTTCCTGCCAAAAAACATGATTCTAACTGAAAATCGCGATTTTCATAAAATTCAAATTTTTTCAAAAAATACGATTTTCTATTTCCCGCCTAAAAGCTTGTGGAAAAGAACACAATTCTGGGGTCATTCTCAGAATCGCGCTTCTCTGATTGTGCTCAAAATCGCGATTCTCTAAGTTCTTCAAAAAAACACGATTCTTTGGTCACCCTCAGAAGCGTGAATTTTTTGGCGGTTCTCAAAAAACATGATTCTTAGCCAAAATCCCGATTTTCAAGTAAAAAACATGACTTTGAGAAAACACGATTTTCAATGGGCTCACAATCGCGATTTTCACATATCACGATTTTCAGCCAAAAACACGATTTTGGGAAAAACACAATTCTCTGTTGGCTCCAAAATCACGATTTTCATCCAAAATTGTGATTTTCATGATTTTCAGAAAACACGATTTTCACTAAGGTACAAAATCGCGATTTTCAGAACACGATTTTCACAAAACATGATTTTCAATCAAAATCACGATTTTCTGATCATTCTAAAAAATCGTGATTTTCAGGCAAAAAACACGGCTTTGATCAAACACGATTTTCATTCAAAATCACGACTTTCATGTCAAAAACACGATTTTCAATCAAAATCACGATTTTTTTGTCATTCTCAAAATCGCGATGTTCAGGGCAAAAACACGATTTTATGTCAAAATTACATTTTTCACGACTTTCAGCCAAAAGCGCGTTTTTCACGATTCTCACTCAAAATTGCATTTTTCACGATTTTCAACCAAAATCGCCTTTTTCACGATTTTCATTCAAAATCGCATTTTTGGGGATTGCTCAAAATTGTGATTTTCATGAGTGCTCAGCATCGCAATCTTCATGATTTCATAAAATCGTGATTTTTGCAGTTGCTCAGCATCGCGATTTTCATGATCCCTCAAAATCGCGATTTTCATAAGAGCTCAGCATCATGATTGTTAGACCTCCCAAAATCGCAATTTTCATACCAAATCGTGATTTTTCCAAAAGGTCCTATTTGTCTATTTTGACCCCCAGGAGCCTGATTTGACATAACTTTTTCATCAAAAATCCATTTCTTGAGCTCTATACCTTGTTGGAAAGCCAAGGGTAGAGTAAAAGGTGGGATTTGATTTTCAGATGGAGTAATTTGAATTTGACTTTCATGTGGGATTAGGAAGCCAAGGGAGAGAAAAATTGTTTCATGGGAAAGAAAAAAGCAAAAGAGAGAAGAAAGGGGGCTAAGATTGAAAAAGAGGAGGGAGATAAACATAAAATGCATGAAATAATCTCATATAAGGGTGAAACGTCTAGAGAAAGATTGCAAGGAGTCAAGGAAACGGGGGAAATATCTGAGGGGTAGGATCCTTATTTGCAACAAGAGAATATAACAATACTTTTGTGCATATAAGAATAGGATATGACCATAGAAGGTTGAGTGTTTATATCAATCCTAATTGTGAGTGGAATTTAATTCATATTGACCTAGTGACCATTATTTTTTAGAACATTCAACCAACAACTCATTCTTCTATCCTCATGGATGTTGAACATTATGACTGCATGGGTCAAGTTGTGTTGCCTATTATGGTGGATGAAATGCAATTTTTTGAAACATTCTTTGTCATGGATGCTATAGATGAAGACTTGATCATTGGCACCCAAAGGTTCATTACACAAAATCATCAAGAATTTGAGGTGTTTTCACCACCTATTATGCGTGCTTCTACATATATCTCTATTGAAAATCCTAATGACTATCTGCATTGTGATAATTGGGGACAAAATCATCTTTTCAAAGATTGTGCTTTTCATGCACAAAATTTTCTTTCTACTCATGCTTTTGAATCTAATCCTTCTTTGAGTAAATCACAGGAAACCTAGGCGAATGGAGAAATGGAGGACTCCAAGTGTTTGGGGGATGTGGAAGGACCCTCTCTTCCTGTAAATTTGGATTCCCCTCATGAAACCATAAGCAAGGACGATCTACACTCATATCATCAAGAAGGAGATGATTAACAAATACTTTGTATCACTCATGTGGAAAATGATGTCGAATCTAGGGTGAATCATGACAATCCATCACCCATTTGTACATCTAGAGATTCTATCCATCTCTAGATCAATCTCAAACCACACAACCCATTGATCCCTTGCATAAGCCTGATATATGTATAGAAGATGAGTTTTCTCAAAAAACTCACATAGAAGGCCCAAAAGACCCTTACATCAAGAAACAGAAATCACATCTTCTTGGTAATGTCAAGCAAATTTGGGTGGCTAAGAAATTACTTAGAGCCCAACCAAACCGCACTATGATATGGGTACCAAAGAAAGCCCTTGTACAAAATCAGCCCCCTCACACTAGACTTCAAAATCTATGGTCTAGGCCTACCATGACTTATCTTCAAGAAAGACCGCTTCCAATCAAAGGACCCAAAGCAATCAAGCCTAAACTCAGAAAAAATCCAGGGGGGGACTTCAAGGCAACAACTTGCACAACAAAGACATATTGGCGGCCTAAAACCTCTTCGTGCGGCATCCATGGGTGCCAAACCCAACCTTGCCCAATGCACAACATATGTTCAAGATGCACACCAAGTATGCATGCAAATAGGGCCTCATCCAAAGGCCAAGCATTAGGCATGCTAAGTTTAATCCAGGCACCCAGAGGGCACATGTTCATAGATCGTAAAAATTTGCTTTTTATTTTTCTTTTCACAGATTGGTGGACAAAGGTATCATCCATTTCAAATGGTTGATGGAAAATAAAAGGTTCTTGGAGTTGGACATTTGGAGGAAGCCTCATCATTGCCTCACCCTTGAGCACTTTGCTCAAGATCTATCCATTTTTGCACCATTGCTTTTTTTATGCATTTTTTAGAGTATGCATGAGATAGGGTCTCATCATAAGACCATGCATAGGCATTTTTTGTTCTCCACCCAAGCATCCTTAGCCTCCACTCATGCACATGGACTAAGAAGAGATGAATTACATTCATCTATTGTACATGTCATTCCATCACATCATGACATTTTCATTAGGTACATCTATTATAAAAAAAATAAAATAAAAAAAAGGGGAAAAGAAAAAGAGAGAAAGAGAGAGAGCTTTGTTCCCGGGTTTGACTCATGGAACATGAATGAGTCAGGCTTAGTTGAAGGTGGAGCTATTGATTAATATGCATTTATCAGTTTTGATAGAAGTGTATCTTGGCTAGCAGATGATATTATTGCAAATCCTTGTATGTATACTGGGTGAGAAGACTCCTGCTTATAGATTTGGCAAATTTTACTTTGAAGAGAGGGAACAGGACTAGGCACTCAAAGAATTTCATCAGTGGACCATCGTCAAGAACATTCATTGACAACAAAAGACTAGCCAGTGGTCCATCACAATGATGAGTGTATGACACGAAGAGATTCGCATCGATTGACCATTCACCATGGTAAGAATCTCCTACTTGGGCAACATTATGACAATGCTAGATTAATAAACCTCTTCATCAGCATGCCCTTGAGCACTTAGCTCAAGACCTCCAATTTTTGCACCATACTTCTTCCAATGCATTTTTCAAGTAAGCATGCATAGGGCTACATTACAATGCAAGGCACAAGGCACATGCTTTCTTCAACCCATGCACTAATACATTTACCCATCATTCAATATGGGTTACGTGTACTTGGCAAGACTACAATGAACATCACCTTTGGAAGATCTATAGGACATCACGGGGACAACATCAATACCTAGGAAGCAATGTGAAGCCCGCAGTTTCTCCAACTCAACCTTGACAACCTCTTTTGAGCAACTAGCAGGTTTTTGGGAGCTCACAAGGACACATTCTTGCTAGAATCCAAGGAAGTAGCACATACCAAAGAACTAAGCCTTACAATAACTCACAGTGACAAAGGAACAATCAGACAACCAAACCTGCTGCAATAGATAGATAGAAGGCTCTTGTTCACATAGGATGGACACTACCTCTCAAAGTGCTACATGGAACAACCACTACAACAAGGGTCTGTCAGGGATGATAGACTCGAGAGGGGGGGAGTGTTGAAGCTCAAGGTCAAGGACAAGCATAATAAGTGCATCAGAGAAATGGACACTCAAGAAGAAGGGGCAATAGGGAGCTCCAAGTAATGTATGTCAATTTTTCAGAAGAAATCCCTATAAAATAGTGATTTTCATCACTAAAACCATTGTAAATATCATTTCACCTTTTTGTAGCTCCATTTTGTGCAAGCCAAGGAGTCCTAAGCTTGAAGAGCATTAGAAGTAACATCCTACCAATTTTCATAATTTTTAGACTTTGTTTGAGCCCTCAAATAAGCCCTGGAACCTAATTTTTAACTAGGCGAGACACTAGGTCTCGACAGGGACAAAATTAGTCCAAAAAATATAAAAAGAGCTAGAGAGCTCATTTTAGAGGAGAGCTTGTTGTAGATTTCAGCTTTGTAATAGATTTCTTTTGTAATCAAAGTCCTTCCATTGTTCCTCTCTTTGATCTTGCCTTGTGTGTGTGTGTGTGTGCATGCATGTATGTGCTTGTCACTCACATTTGCTCACCACAATTGCTCACGGTCTTCATACCGGTCCTCACGTCTTCGTGGATTGACAAGTAAAGGAGGTGGTGCTTACACTTGAGCTACATTCATCTTTTGGGACATTGAGGTCCATTATGCATGTTGCAGATCAAGCTTTCCTGGCTAGTTAGAAGGGCAAAGGTAAATGGAGCTCTTCTACTGGTAAGCAAAAATTGCTGATTCTGCACAATCAAAGAAGGATGACAAAGAGGAGAAGAAAATATAAAAGCCAAAATTATTTTGCAAATATTGTAAAGGAAATGTTCATGTCATAAAGAGTTGTCCAAAACTGGCTAGTAATGTGGCAAAGAAGAAAGAGGCTGGAATGGTTGTTGCAGAGGCCTCTAGACCCAAAAGAGAGTCTACTAATCTTGTGCAGAAAGAGGAATGGGCATTTACCACTGTTTGCAGTTATGAACCATCTTCTTATGAACAATGATGTCTTTAGCAGACTCAAATGTTTGGTACTTTGATAGTGGGGCAACCAAACATATTACCTTGCAGCATAGTTTCTTCACTTCACTCGAGCCTACCCCTACAGGGAATACTATCAAATGCACCAACAACTCCTCTTATCATATTATGGGAGTCCCGTAAGATCATTCTGACTACTACTTATGGTAGTTCTTTTACATTGTTGGATGCTTTATTTATGCCAAGGATCAAGAAGAATCTGTTAACAATTTTAGCTTTAGCCAAGATTGGCTTGGTCGTGAAATTTTTTGATGATAGATGTACAGTTCATGATCTGTCAAATGGCAATGTCATTGTTGATTTTTGCATTTTATGTCATGGGCTATATAAGCTCATGACTATGAAAATCTATGAATGATTCAAAATGTGCAGTACATGATTCTCAGGCTTTGTGAGATGCAAAGCTTTGGCATGCACACTTCGGCCATTTGAATTTTGCTAGTTTATTATGCCTGCAAAAATCTTAAATGTCCTATCTACCCAAACTTGAGGCACCTAATAAACATATCTATGAAGGCTATATTCTGGGCAAAATGCAGCATTCCTCATTCCCAAAAGATGGTTCAATTTGGGCTACTCAAAAATTATAGCTTGTTCACAGTGATGTGTGTGGTCCTATGAAGACACCCTCTTTTGGAAACTTTCTTTTTTTCGTAACACATTTTGGTTAGCCTTGATGTTGTTTTTGTGGAAGATGCTATTTATATTACTTTCATGTACTAAGGAGACATCAATTAGCTCCAAAGACATGTATGACACTTTGCTACCTCTTTTTGCAAGTTGACAATCTAGTGCAAGTCCTAATGAGGCAACTTCTCACACTTTACAGATTTCATGTGATGATGCAAATCATTCCATTTCTGATGAAGATTTACAAGATGCACTTGTTGATGAGATAATTGATATTGAGGAAGCAAAAACTATGCCAAAATGGCGGGTGCAAACCTTGTGTAATAGAAAATTAGATGCACCTCTATCATATCATACTTGTTCAAGCTCTCAGAGTGCTTCTTTTGCATCACATCACTATGCTATGGTTGCCTTTGTCTCTGTGATGAGAATGAGCCTATTTCATTTGATGAAGCACAAAATTCTGAAAATTGGATGGTTGCTACGATGTGCCAACGAACAAAATATCCCATTAGAAGAGATGAAATGCCACTACAACCTATGACTATTGCTAGAGCTTTCCCTAAGCGGGGTATAGATTTTGTCGGACCAATCAGCCCACCTACAAAAGGCTTTCATGTTGAATACATAATAGTGGCTATGGACTATTTGACCAAATGGGTAGAAGCAAAGGCCACAAAGAAAAACAATGCAAGAACCATTGCCAAATTTCTATTTGAAAACATATTTGCAAGATTTGAATTTCCAATAGAAATTGTGAGTGACCGAGGTACAAACTTCATTAATGAAGTATTAGAAACGTTAATGAATGAGTTCTTATTAATTCATAAGAAGCCGGCCCCGTATCACCCACAAGCCAATGGACAGGCAAAAAGTTCCAATAAGATGTTATGTACTATTTTGATGAAGATTGTGAGGACAAACAATTACATCATTCTTTACGGGCTTTCAGAGTTGCCTACAAGATGGCTATTGGCACGACACCATTCAATCTGGTATATGGCCAAAATGCAATTTCGCTAATTGATTTCTTGATTCCTACTCTTTGAGTAGCAGAGAAGTATGAGTGGACTAGACATGAATTGTCCCAACAATTGGATCAAATTAAAAAATCGCATGAGACTAGATTGCAAGCAGTAGCAGGCATCTATGCAGCCAAGAGGAGACAAAACACATATTATGATGCCCATATAAAAGACAAGGGACTCAAAGAGGGTGACTTAGTCCTCGTGTATACCTTAAAGCAACATGCAAAAAAGTTGCAAAGGAGAGGACATGGATCGTTAGTGATCAATCGCATTTTGACTAGTGGAGCAGTTAACCTAGCTAGCTACCCCAGGTGGAGAAATTTTTCCTAGTTACATAAGTGGATGTCGTGTGAAGAAATACTTAGAACCCTTGACTCAAGAGATGCTCGCTAGACTTCTAGCAGCAAGGAACAGAAAGGAGGAGGATGAGAGAATAAGGGAAGAAGTGAGACTTGAAGTACTAGAGCAAATACGAAAGCAAAAAGAATGGATGCGTGAGAGAGATGAGAGATATAGACAAGGAGCGGAACCAATCCCCATGGCCAACTATAGAGCATCAGAGACCAAAACCCTAGGACATTAAATCAAGTAACCCTACTTAAACCTAGGAATGGGAACCGAGGAATATGACTTAGTGGATGCATTGATTGATACACGAGCAACATTAAGTTGCATACACTCTTCATTAAAACAACAAATAACAACACAAATTTGACCCACTAATGCATATATGATGGGGATAGGAGGAAGCACCATTGAATGTTTAGGAGAAACTAACCTATCTTTACATTTAGGTAACAATTCGATGTAGCAAAAGCTTCTAGTTTCTAACGATGATGACCTAGGTCAAGATTGGATATATGACTTTCAGGTGACAATCGAGTTAGATCTAGGCTATATATCAACCAAGATTGGGTAGAGAGAAGTTTTTAGCCTATTAGATGAGAGATCTCTAAAGGTTGTGAGCCAAGAGATTAATGACTGTGAATGTATGCATGCTTGCAGACTTATACTGAGGTCTAGCCCTATCCAACTAACTTCTATTTCTGACCTAAACCTTGAAAACCACAATCATATCACACTTGATACTCAACTAAATCTTTCTTCTCAATCTAGCCAACCTAAAAGACAAAGCAAGGTTTCTACTACTACTAAGAGATGGAGAGTCCCACAACCCAAAACAGACTTGCCAGATTGTTATCCCCCAATGAGAAAAGGAATGAAGCAAATATGGATTCACAAGGATCAGATGGATGACTACAAGCATCAGATGATAGAGAATAAGAAGGCATCTAATCGAAGGTGACAAAGATCAAACCAACCAACCAAAGATTGCACTAAACACATAGTGCAAGTGTGGATACCAAAGAAGTTGATGGCAACTCAAGCTTCAAGGAACCAAATATGGATACACAGGATAGCATTCAAGGCTACCAAGGAGCAGCCACAAATACTACACAGAGGTGAAAATTAATTCAAGAAACCCTTCTAGAGCCAAAAAAAACACAAGAAGACTAGATCACCTGACACTCAAACAACATCTCCACCAGTGATACGATATCTACGGAGAGCACAAGAGATGAGAAACCAAGAAACTCTGGGTGATACAAATAAATTCAAGAACAACACTCAATGCACCAAGTCCAGGAAGATGTGGATCCCAAAGTTAGAGCAAAAGCTACCATTAATGCAAGCAAAGAATTCCTATCGCACTCATGCTGAGTCGAATGCATCTTGAGTATGCATGATAGAGCCACATTACAAGGCCATGCATTCGGCACACCAATTTGTCTATATCAATTGTAGTGCATGTTGCCCTTCATGGGAATAAGAAATCACTTGTAATATATCATAATAATAATGAACAAAAATAAGCATTGCTTCAACTATGGCACTAACTTTTCTGTTTTCCTTTCAACAAAAAAGATATACATATGAAAAGATCAGGTACTATGTTCCTTTTACACTCTGTGAGTGGGGATATGATGCATAGAGTGGATGAATTCACTACAATAATAAATAAAATTGATCAAAAACTTGATACTAATTGAATCGATCATTCAAGTGCAGATGGCTTCCTCTGATTCCGAAGCTACTCAGGAAGCGGAAGTACTTGAGTTTCCCTTGGAATTTGCAACTAAGGCACATGGGCATTGGTTCTGTGATGATCAACCAGCAAGCATGCATTTGTTCCTCATTACTAGCAAAATCATGGATAGAGATCATTGATTTCCAGTGATGACTCAGGACTTTAGAGTATTCCTCCATGAAATGCCATAAATAGTAGAAGTATGGACACAAGCTAGAATAGAATCATACTTAAAGCTTCCCATTTACAAACCAGACTTTAAAAGGTGTATCCAAGTGATGAATACTCTGCATCTAGCATTTGACAAGCCATCCATCCCCGAAGCTATGGTGCTCGATAGAAACGAAGAGTCACAAACTATTAGATTCACTCATGAGCTGATCAAGGCAGCATTTGGATGGACAAAGGAGGGTATAACTGATCTAAAGGATGAATGCCATGAAGCCAAGAAAAGGACATTCCTAGGGATCAATAGAATCGACATAGAAGAGGAAGTGAGACTGGTACACCAATATTTTGGTTTCCCAAATATGCATAGATACACAACTCCACAAAAGGTGGTAGTGCAATTGTTGTCTCATGTAGTCAAGCAGGTCGGCAATCAAATCAATTTGACCCCATATGTCCAAGAGCGGCTATTCTAAACTAAAAAACAATGGGAAAATAGAAAGTTTCTCAATGGTAGCTCTACATTGACCATACTGATATATCAAGCCTTGGAAATCAAAGAGTGTTTATGACTAATGCCTTCCACATCTAAAATGTCAAAATATGTGAAATCAACAACAGAACCGAAGAAAAAGAAAAGAATTCCTACTATGGAAGAAGCTAGAACAAGCTCTAGGCCTACTATGAGAGGTGTGAAACGGGCTCGAGAAGCGAAAGTCACAAACACACCACAATAAAAAAGAATACATGTACTTCCAAAGGTATCCTTAGCAAAACCTTCTATCATTACTCAACTAGATCTCTCTACTGCATTAGACGCAACACGTGCTTACAATAGAGGTCAGGTGAACCTTACCACACAAGGTCACCAGTATCATCAATCAAGTAAACCACAAAATTCCAAACAAGCAGGCAAGAACATATCAAAGATGGATCGATATAAAGAATTGGGTTTAAACAATTCAAGCTCAAAAGACGAGTCATCCCAGGATCATGATACACTAAATACTGACATATGCACAGATGAGCATGTTGATGAGGAATGGGATGAGTTGAACCAAGTTCAAGATCAAGATGAAAATGAGAGCATACAAGGGGAACCAACTCAACAGATGCAAGAAGAGCAACGAGAGAAGGTGCACACCGTTCAATTGAATGACCAAACAAGCATAACACAAAGAGGTGTCACCCCAGGTCCAAAGCAATCGTACATCCAAAAAAAGAACAAGGTACTCAGGAAGAGACAAAAGAGTGAGGACCTACCATACCCATCTGAGTGGTTGTTGAACCATCACCCTTGGATGTGGTAGCTGATTTTCAAAAAGTGCAATCTAAAGAATCTGAAGCACAAGAAATAACAACAACGACAACAACTGAAGAGGCTGAGCCAAGAGTGCAACTCCATATCAAGTAGCCCAATCAAGATACACTACATGTTGCTCAAGGTAAATATGTGCAAACGGGCAAAGAAACCATTATATCAAAGACATGGCTTAATGTAGATGTGAATCACTTCAAGCCAATACTCAGAAATATGATTGACACGGCCATGACTGCTCAAACCATATTGATGGAAGATGATAAAGAAAAAGCTGAATTATTTGAGGCCAAAAGTAGATTCCAAAATCATGAGTGAAGAGCTCTTGGCCAAAAACATAAGTACTCCACAGGAGCTCGCACAGAAGACAACTGAATTGGAGGCCAAGTGTAGAGGAGGTACTGGGGTATCCACTTTTATCAAAAGTAGAGAACAAAGATTAACTCATCCAGTACGTCACCTACTCAAGGGGGGTTCTCTTTAGGGAAGTATACCCTTTAACATTTCTGTGAGCAGACAGAAGGGTTGTACATACTCTAGAAATATTAATCAACAAATGACCACAGAAGACCATATATTCCTTGATTTGAATCAGATGATTACAAGGTTGGGCAGAGTGATGCTAAAAAAAGTGCAAGCTCGTGGCTAACATGCCACTCTAAAAGTATAAAACCTCAATGCAAGAGAGTCTTCCCATCAGCTTAAGGGGCCAATTATATGCAGTCTAACTCAGAACAATGCTCTATTCTCAAGAGAATAGAGCTTAACAACAACACTGACTCACAGAAAAGAAAGAATCCAAGCCACTCCCTTACACTATCGTGCTCATAGCCCTCCACTGAGGAGCCTACCCTCTGTATCCACACTACAGAGTAGCTCCTACAATAGGCTTGAAACCACCAAGGGCAAGAGAGGACTTCTGCACGTACGTACGAACCACTGTATCTCTAAAAAAAATTGTACCCCAAATGAGCACAAATCCATTGTTTTTATAGGCCCCAATAGGCCAAGAGGGTCTTGCCGATTCCTCACGTCCACTGATCACGCGCCGCTTGATTGCCAAGATTGGAGGGGTAGATCAAATATTCCACTTGATTTGAATTGGATCCTCAAAATAGGCAGTCGTCATGAATGGTTGGCGGAAATAGTCATTTCTCCACTTTCACTTTTACCACTTACACCTTTACTGTTGCTTTTGAATGCAAGTTGAGCTCCTCATTTTGTGCCGCCCGTGATATTGGATTGTCCTTGAGAAGCACATCCTTCACCTAATTTTTTTTTTTAGTAGCTTTTGATCCTTCATATTAAGTGAGCGGTGTGGGAGGTGAGCTGTGGGGAGTTTGAGAGAGATTATAGGGTTTTTGGAGGGTTGTGGAGTTGTGTGGAGTTGTGTGGGGTTTGTGGGTTGGGGGGAATAGGGGTGAGTAATGGGGAGTTGTGGTGGTTTTTGGGGTGTGGTAAAAAATTGATCCAATATTTCAAAGTTATTATTGCACCATTATAAAGTACTCGTCGAGAGCTTTCCAACGATATATAACACTGTAGGGTTTGGTTAAGAAATGATCCTCCAAATATCCATCCAAACTGTCTGAGAGCCTTATGTAAAGTTGTGGAAAAATGTGGGATCTGAGGGGGGCCGTGGGGGGCCGTGGTGGAGGTCGCGGTGGTGGGTCGTGGTGGAGGTCGCGGGGGAGGGAGAGGGGGAGGTCGCGGGGGAGGGAGAGGGGGAGGTCGCGAGGGAGGTTGCGGGGGAGGTCGCGGGGGAGGTCGCGGGGGAGGGAGAGGGGGAGGTCGCGGGGGAGGGAGAGGGGGAGGTCGCGGGGGAGGGAGAGGGGGAGGTCGCGGGGGAGGGAGAGGGGGAGGTCGCGGGGGAGGGAGAGGGGGAGGTCGCGGGGTAGGTTGCGGGGGAGGTCGCGGGAGAGGTTGCGGGGGAGGTCGCGGGGGAGGGAGAGGGGGAGGTCGCGGGGGAGTTTGCGGGGGAGGTCGCGGGGGAGGTCGCGGGGGAGGTCGCGGGGGAGGTTGCGGGGGAGGTCGCGGGGGAGGTCGCGGGGGAGGGAGAGGGGGAGGTCGCGGGGGAGGTCACGGGGGAGGTTGCGGGGGAGGTCGCGGGGGAGGTCGCGGGGGAGGTCGTGGGGGAGGTCGCGGGGGAGGTCGCGGGGGAGGTCGCGGGGGAGGGAGAGGGGGAGGTCGCGGGGGAGGTTGCGGGGGAGGTCGCGGGGGAGGTCGCGGGGGAGGTCGCGGGGGAGGGAGAGGGGGAGGTAGCGGGGGAGGTCGCGGGGGAGGTTGCGGGGGAGGTCGCGGGGGAGGTCACGGGGGAGGGAGAGGGGGAGGTCGCGGGGGGAGGGAGAGGGGGAGGTCACGGGGGAGGGAGAGGGGGAGGTCGCGGGGGAGGTCGCGGGGGAGGGAGAGGGGGAGGTCGCGGGGGAGGGAGAGGGGGAGGTCGCGGGGTAGGTTGCGGGGGAGGTCGCGGGGGAGGTTGCGGGGGAGGTCGCGGGGGAGGGAGAGGGGGAGGTCGCGGGGGAGGTTGCGGGGGAGGTCGCGGGGGAGGTCGCGGGGGAGGTCCCAGGGGAGGTTGCGGGGGAGGTCGCGGGGGAGGTCGCGGGGGAGGGAGAGGGGGAGGTCGCGGGGGAGGTTGCGGGGGAGGTTGCGGGGGAGATCGCGGGGGAGGTCGCGGAGGAGGGAGAGGGGGAGGTTGTGGGGGAGGGAGAGGGGGAGGTCGAGGGGGAGGTCGCGGGGGAGGTTGCGGGGGAGGTCGTGGGGGAGGTTGCGGGGGAGGTCGCGGGGGAGGGAGAGGGGGAGGTTGCGGGGAGGTCGCGGGGGAGGTTGCGGGGGAGGTCGCGGGGGAGGGAGAGGGGGAGGTCGCTGGGGAGGTTGCGGGGGAGGTCGCGGGGGAGGGAGAGGGGGAGGTTGCGGGGGAGGTCACGGGGGAGGTTGCGGGGGAGGTCTCGGGGGAGGTCGCGGGGGAGGTTGCGGGGGAGGTCGCGGGGGAGGGAGAGGGGGAGGTAGCGGGGGAGGTCGCGGGGGAGGTTGCGGGGGAGGTCGCGGGGGAGGTCGCGGGGGAGGGAGAGGGGGAGGTCGAGGGGGAGGTTGCGGGGGAGGTCGCGGGGGAGGTTGCGGGGGAGGTCGCGGGGGAGGTTGCGGGGGAGGTCGCGGGGGAGGTCGCGGGGGAGGTCGTGGGGGAGGTTGCGGGGGAGGTCGCGGGGGAGGTTGCGGGGGAGGTTGCGGAGGAGGTCGCGGGGGAGGTCGTGGGGGAGGTTGCGGGGGAGGTTGAGGGGGAGGTCGCGGGGGAGGGAGAGGGGGAGGTTGCGGGGGAGGTTGCGGGGGAGGTCGCGGGGGAGGTCGCGGGGGAGGGAGAGGGGGAGGTCGCGGGGGAGGTTGCGGGGGAGGTCACGGGGGAGGTTGCGGGGGAGGTCGTGGGGGAGGTTGCGGGGGAGGTTGCGGGGGAGGTCGCGGGGGAGGTCGCGGGGGAGGTCGCGGGGGAGGTCGCGGGCGAGGGAGAGGGGGAGGTCGCGGGGGAGGTTGCGTGGGAGGTCGCGGGGGAGGTTGCGGGGGAGGTTGCGGGGGAGGTCGCAGGGGAGGTCGCGGGGGAGGTCGCGGGGGAGGGAGAGGGGGAGGTCGCCGGGGAGGGAGAGGGGGAGGTTGCGGGGGAGGTCGCAGGGGAGGTTGCGGGGGAGGTCGCGGGGGAGGGAGAGGGGGAGGTCGCGAGGGAGGTTGCGGGGGAGGTTGCGGGGGAGGTCGTGGGGGAGGTTGCGGGGGAGGTTGCGGGGGAGGTCGTGGGGGAGGTCGCGAGGGAGGTTGCGGGGGAGGTTGCGGGGGAGGTCGCGGGGGAGGTTGCGGGGGAGGTTGCGGGGGAGGTTGCGGGGGAGGTTGCGGGGGAGGTCGCGGGGGAGGTCGCGGGGGAGGGAGATGGTGGTGGTGGTGGTGGTGGTGGTGTGGTGTGGTGGTGGTGGTGGTGGTGGAGGAAGAGGGGACGATGGAGTTGGAGGGGGTCGGGGTGATGGTGGGGCCGGGGGGTGGTGGGGAAAAGGAGGGGACGATGGAGTTGGAGGGGGTTGGGGTGATGGTGGGGCAGGGGGGTGGTGGGGGAAAAAGGAGGGGACGAAATGCCGCGATACAGACCCCCACATCAAGTCTTTGCACCGTCCCGATGCAATTCCGGAAGCCAAAAACAAGATAGTGAAGGAAGTTCTTCTTTCTTGACTTGACTCAGATAATCCTTCACCCTGGAGAAATAAAAAAAATAATAATAATATTTTTTTTTTTTCATAATAACTACAATCACCAAATGAAAATACAGTAGGTACGGTGAATGATATGCTTCCCCTTTACCTTAATTGAGGTACTTCTTCACCCTGGAAATATTGACCAGGGGTATCCTCTTACCCTGCAAATCCTCCAGATGTACTGCTCTATGAGGTAATACCTTTACCACCATGTAAGGTCCTATCCATTTGGGTGCCAGTTTGGTTGGAATTGCTGGGACCTGATGCACTAAAACCATGGATCCTTCCTGTACTTCATTGGACCTCAGATACATGTCATGTAGTCTTTTGCGCTCTTCTTGTGTTACCTGAAGTTTTTGCATTGCTCCTTCTCTGTATTCTTCTAATGCCACCAATCTCTGAATGGGGGGTTCAATTCCAATGGTTTTGATTCCTATTTCCTTTTTGATAATGAACTCGAATGGTGCCAATGCCTTTTTCCCATATACTAACCGAAATGGAGTCTCGCCTGTAGTTACCCTTTTCGTGGTTCTGAAAGCCTAGATTGCACCGATCAGTGCTAGTGGCCAGGAGCTTTGATGATCGAAAGATAATTTGCGAAGCAATCCAATCAAAATCTTATTGGAGCTTTCTGCTTGGCCATTTGCCCTTGGGTAGTAGGCACAAGATTTTTTATGGAAGATTTTGTACCTGTCAAATATAAACTGGAGCAATTGATTTACAAAATGTGTGCCCCTATCACTAGTTATTTCCAGTGGGCAACCAAATCTTGAGAAAATACGTTTATACACAAATTTAGCCACTGTTAAAGCCGTGCAGTCCACAGTAGCTTTAGCCTCTATCCATTTAGTGGCATAGCATGTGGCCATCAAAATATACTTTTTTCCTCCAGGTTGACCAGTTGGACTAATTGGTCCTATGAAATCAAGACCCCATCGTTCAAATGGGAGCCATCCTGTAGATATGACCAATGGTTGGAAATTCAATCTGGTTGGCGCGGGAGCACACCTCTGGCAGATGTGGCATTCTTTAGAAAACTTGATTGCATCCTTGAAAATATGAGGCCACCATAAACCTTTGTGGATGATTCTATGAGCCAATTCTTCCCCCTTTAGATGTCCTTCATTGTGTGCAGCCTCTAGCAGAAGATTTACCTCCTCTGGATACACACACCTTCTCAATATATCATCCTGACAATATTTATATAAATTTCCATTTATAAGAGAATATGCTTTAGTTTTCAGGAGCAATCTTCTCTTTTCTACAGGTGTCAAGTGTTCTGGGATCTTTCCAGTAGTAAGAACATGGAGAATTTCATCATACCAACCAGTCCGAATTGCTACTAGAAAAAGATTGCTATCCACCAATTCATCATTAATACCTGTTGCCTTTTCGCTCATTGCCGTCCTGGACACTTGATCTGCCATGTAGTGCTCTTTTCCTGGCTTAATATGAATATCAAAATTAAATTCTTGAAATAGGAGTAACCATCTCCAGATCCTTCCAGCTACTCTAGGCTTGTTTATCAAATACTTCAAGGGCTGATGATCAGAAATAACAATGAAATGTACACCAAGGAGATAGTGTCGGAACTTCTGAAGAGCAAATACGATAGCCAAACCTTCTCTTTCCGTCGTACTGTAATTCCTTTCAGCTTGGTTGAGTAGTCTGCTGGCATAGGAGATAGGTCTATCAACCTTATGTGATGATGGTTGAGTTAGAACTGCACCAACAGCATGAAGACTAGCATCTGTATGCACATGAAATTCCAATGACCAATTAGGAACACTTAAAAGTGGAGCAGTACATAGCCTCAACTTTAGTTCACAAAATGCTTTGTCAGCTTCAGCACTCCATGAGAAAGGGATCTTTTTGCTGGTAAGCCTTGACAAGGGCTTAGCAATTTCCGAATACATCCTAATGAATGATCTGTGATACCCTGCATGGCCCAAGAAACTTTGCACTTCCTTTGGGCTTTGTGGAATTGGCATGGAAAGAATAGCTGTAACCTTTGCAGGGTCAACAGTTATGCCTTCAGCAGATACTATGTGACCAAGAAGAGTGCCCTTAGTGACCAAAAAGTGACATTTATCAGGATTCAATTTCAAACCTGTTTTGAGACATTGCTCAAAAATTTCTTTTAGATTTTCCAAATGGTCATGGAAATCTTGAACTGCTGCCCTTCTATCTGTACCTGAAAATACTGAAAAGTCATCCATGAAAATGCGTAGAAAGGTTGTTAACCATTTGCCCAATATCAGATACATCGTTCTATTAAATGAAGCTGGCGCATTCTTCAAACCAAAAGCCATGCGAGTATAGACATAAGTGCCCGAGGGAGTGACAAAGGCTGTTTTGTCCCTATCATCAGGATGGATCACTATCTGATTGTAGCCACTAAAACCATCCAAGAAACTATACAAAGTGTGACTAGCTACTTCCTCAAGTACTTGCTCTGTGAAGGGCTGAGGAAATCCATCTTGAAGAGTCACTTTATTCAAAGCACGAAAATCAACACATACTCTTATTTTTCCACTATTTTTCTTGGGTACAATAACCATGGAAGAAAGCCACTTGGAATGTTCTACTGGAACAATTATACCAGCTTCTTCTAGCTTTGTAATTTCTGCTTTTACAGCCTCTGCATATTTTGGATTGAGTCGATATGGTCTACTTCTTATTGGCGCGGCTCCCTCAACTAAGGGTATCCGATGTAACCCAAGCTCTTCTGGTATCCCTATTAGATCTTTGTAGGACCATGCAAAGACACTTTTGTAAGTAAAAAGCAAAGAAGTTACCTTCTGTAGCAAAGGAGGATAATGCCACAACCAGGATGCTAAGTGGACTACTTGAGGGTTCTCTTCATTTCCTAAATTTACTTCTTGAACCAATGTTTCAGGACTTGTCTTGTTTGAGAAATCATCTCCACTATATGCAGGAGTGGATTTTAATTTATATTCTGCAACATGTTCTTCCATCCATCCTTGAGGTATATCTGCAAAAGGAAGATCTTCTCTGCTCTTAAATTCATAACCTTCTCCCTCCGATAATTTTATATTGGTTGCCTCCTCAAAGCTAGTATTTTCCTACAATTGCTCATTCTCCAATACCTTGTGGTCTTCATTTACCTTATCTGCAACTTCTTCCTCAATCTCATTGATCTCCACTGTGCAACACTCTGCACTTCCCATCATCCAATTTAACAATGTATCATCTTCTTGGGGTATAGAGGGCATTACCTGAGTATCCACAGTATATCCAGTGGTTTTTCCTGAGTCGAATCCCTCTTCCAAATGTAATTGTAGTTGGCTATTGGTGCTTGTTGAAATCCATAGTTTGTTTTTCCCCCAATCTTGCAAAGCTTTTGCTTGTCTCAGCCAAGGTCTCCCCAGGAGTAAAGGGTAAGAAGTCTCCTGTGGAAGTGCAATAACAACAAAATCCAACACAAAGTGGCAACCCTGTACTATCATCCGTACCTTTTCAATAATGCCAAGAGGCGCAACCCGATGTTGATATGCTAGTGTAACTGTAAATGGTGCCATTTTGGTGGGGTTCAAATTCAGTTTCTTCATTGTGAAATCTGGCATCAAATTGATACCAGAGCCTCCATCTATGATCACACCTGTGAGAGTTTCATCCTTTATACAAACAGATAATCTTGAGCTTTGGTAGTCTGCTAAGGGTGCAGGGGGAAAATCAACCATGAAACCATCTATACTAGGTGATTGGACCAAGTGAGCAGAGTGTATAATCTTCAGTAAGTCACTTATTATTTTTGAATCCATCCTTATAAGTTCATATAGACTAACCTTGTGATGAATACCTTTCAAGATCTATTCAATGTTTACCTCCTGAGTGTTTTCTTGCAGACTTGTTGGTTGGCCCTTTAGAGAAGTATTCATCTTATTATAAGCTCCTTCAATTTCTGCTTGGTCCTTCCATCCAGACTCCTTTTCTTCCTCTTTATCCTGAAATCCTTGTTGTTCATCTCTCTGGGTTGCAGCTGCTTGCCTAGCTCTAGTCATCATGGGCATTGCAGAGGATGAAACAACATAAGTCTGAGTGGTTTTTCCTTCTTCATGTGGAGAGACTGCAATCATGTGAATTGGAGTAGGACGACCTCTTGGGCAATCTTTGGTATAATGATCCTTGGCCTCTGGACAATGTTGACAAGGAGGTGCATCTTCTGGAAGAGAACACCTGTTTTGCATGTGGCCGTACTCACCACAACGATAGCACATCAAAGGTCTATTATACCTAGGCTTTGCAGGCCGATTCTCCTCTCTATTAGATGTATTTGAAGTACTAGCATAGTATGAATGCAAATTTTGAGGGTTACTTCTTTGCTGTGTACCCTTGAGGTAGTAGCAATCTCTAGCTTCATGACCATCCTTTCCACAAAATTGACAGCTTACCTTGTTAGGGCAATTAGCATTGGAATGTCCATTGTTGTTACAGATCGTGCACCAAATTTGTCTCCTTATATCTTGTGTGGTCTTCAAATCTTCTAACTCACGGCGAAGTTGGGCTACTTCATCATCCGTGCGTCGCAGTGGTGGCAAGACCTTCTCTTCTTGTTGATTTTGTTGCATTTTTAATGCCTCCAGTTCCCTCCTTAGTTGCTCAATAGGATCCAGGTCTGCAGCATACTTAGGTTGTGTATCCCCTTCAAAATGTTGCCTTGCTTCTTCAATGCGTGATGCCGCTGCAACAAAATCATTGAGGGTGGCATCCAATCTAAGAGACTCACGAAGCTTCTGCTGAGATGACCTGGGCAGAGCCTTCTCTATCCACTTTTTAACCAAAAAGTCACCTGGAGCATGTGGCAGACGTGCAACAAGTGCTTTTGTTCTAGTGTGAAGTTCATGAAAAGATTCACCTGATCTTAGCTTCAAATTCTCTAGCTAATCTAGATCTCTTTCCGAGGAATCACTTGGTCGGAATGTCTGTGAGAATGCCGCCTTCAGAGCCTCCCATGTAGTGAAATGGCCATCTGCATATTGACTATACCATTTATCTGCAAGACCCTCCAATGTGGATGGAAAAAGTGCCAGCATTGCATCCTCTCTATTTTGCAGACCTCTTCCACGGCATAAAGAGATGAATCTCCGCACATGATCATCAGCATCCTCATAAGCTTGTCCCTTGAAGGTAGGGAATTTGATGTTTAATCTGGAGAGCAAATGAGAGAGGTCCTCCATTTGTACTGGTGTTTCTTCGGACGTATCTGAGGAGAAGTCTAGGGTTCTCCTATACCTCTCTTTTGACAATGGTGTCGTACCCAAATCAATAGATAAACTTAGGGAAGGCAGAGGGGAGGTAGACTCACTAGCCGTGGTTATTGCTAACTTGTTAAGGCTCCTCCGAACACAAAGAGACTTCTTATCTGCTCGTGTATGGGTCATGTACCTACTTGCCAATGTAATAGGGCAAAAATACCTCTCACAGAAATGCAAAGGTCCCACCGTGCGTGCCAAACTATAGAGGAGGTACTGGGGTATCCACTTTTATCAAAAGTAGAGAACAAAGATTAACTCATCCAGTACGTCACCTACTCAAGGGGGGTTCTCTTTAGGGAAGTATACCCTTTAACATTTCTATGAGCAGACAGAAGGGTTGTACATACTCTAGAAATATTAATCAACAAATGACTACAGAAGACCATATATTCCTTGATTTGAATCAGATGATTACAAGGTTGGGCAGAGTGATGCTAAAAAAAGTGCAAGCTCGGGGCTAACATGCCACTCTAAAAGTATAAAACCTCAATGCAAGAGAGTCTTCCCATCAGCTTAAGGGGCCAATTATATGCAGTCTAACTCAGAACAATACAAATGGTAAAGGATTTCTCAAGAGAATAGAGCTTAACAACAACACTGACTCACAGAAAAGAAAGAATCCAAGCCACTCCCTTACACTATCGTGCTCATAGCCCTCCACTGAGGAGCCTACCCTCTGTATCCACACTACAGAGTAGCTCCTACAATAGGCTTGAAACCACCAAGGGCAAGAGAGGACTTCTGCACGTACGTACGAACCACTGTATCTCTAAAAAAAATTGTACCCCAAATGAGCACAAATCCATTGTTTTTATAGGCCCCAATAGGCCAAGAGGGTCTTGCCGATTCCTCACGTCCACTGATCACGCGCCGCTTGATTGCCAAGATTGGAGGGGTAGATCAAATATTCCACTTGATTTGAATTGGATCCTCAAAATAGGCAGTCGTCATGAATGGTTGGTGGAAATAGTCATTTCTCCACTTTCACTTTTACCACTTACACCTTTACTGTTGCTTTTGAATGCAAGCTGAGCTCCTCATTTTGTGCCGCCCGTGATATTGGATTGTCCTTGAGAAGCACATCCTTCACCTAATTTTTTTTTTTAGTAGCTTTTGATCCTTCATATTAAGTGAGCGGTGTGGGAGGTGAGTTGTGGGGAGTTTGAGAGAGATTATAGGGTTTTTGGAGGGTTGTGGAGTTGTGTGGGGTTTGTGGGTTGGGGGGAATAGGGGTGAGTTATGGGGAGTTGTGGTGGTTTTTGGGGTGTGGTCAAAAATTGATCCAAGATTTCAAAGTTATTATTGCACCATTATAAAGTACTCGTCGAGAGCTTTCCAACGATATATAACACTGTAGGGTTTGGTTAATAAATGATCCTCCAAATATCCATCCAAACTGTCTGAGAGCCTTATGTAAGGTTGTGGAAAAATGTGGGATCTGAGGGGGGCCGTGGGGGGCCGTGGTGGGTCGTGGTGGAGGTCGCGGTGGTGGGTCGTGGTGGAGGTCGCGGGGGAGGGAGAGGGGGAGGTTGCGGGGGAGGTCGCGGGGGAGGGAGAGGGGGAGGTCGCGGGGGAGGGAGAGGGGGAGGTCGCGGGGGAGGGAGAGGGGGAGGTCGCGGGGGAGGTCGCGGGGGAGGTCACGGGGTAGGTGGCGGGGGAGGTCGCGGGGGAGGTCGCGGGGGAGGTCGCGGGGGAGGTCGCGGGGGAGGGAGAGGGGGAGGTTGCGGGGGAGGTCGCGGGGGAGGTCCCGGGGGAGGTTGCGGGGGAGGTCGCGGGGGAGGGAGAGGGGGAGGTCGCGGGGGAGGTTGCGGGGGAGGTTTCGGGGGAGGTTGCGGGGGAGGTTGCGGGGGAGGTCGCGGGGGAGGTCGCGGGGAGGGAGAGGGGGAGGTTGCGGGGGAGGTCGCGGGGGAGGTCGAGGGGGAGGTCGCGGGGGAGGTTGCGGGGGAGGTCGCGGGGGAGGGAGAGGGGGAGGGAGAGGGGGAGGTTGCGGGGGAGGTCGCGAGCGAGGTCGCGGGGTAGGTTGCGGGGGAGGTCGCTGGGGAGGGAGAGGGGGAGGTTGCGGGGGAGGTCGCGGGGGAGGTCGAGGGGGAGGGAGAGGGGGAGGGAGAGGGGGAGGTCGCGGGGGAGGTCGCGGGGGGGGTCGCGGGGGGGGTCGCGGGGAGGTCGCGGGGGAGGTCGCGGGGGAGGTCGCGGGGGAGGGAGAGGGGGAGGGAGAGGGGGAGGTTGCGGGGGAGGTCGCGGGGGAGGGAGAGGGGGAGGTCGCGGGGGAGGTCGCGGGGGAGGTTGCGGGGGAGGTCGCGGGGGAGGTCGCGGGGGAGGTTGCGGGGGAGGTCGCGGGGGAGGTCGCGGGGGAGGGAGAGGGGGAGGTCGCAGGGGAGGTCGCGGGGAGGTCACGGGGGAGGTTGCGGGGGAGGTCGCGGGGGAGGTCGCGGGGAAGGTCGCGGGGGAGGTCGCGGGGGAGGGAGAGGGGGAGGTCGCGGGGGAGGGAGAGGGGGAGGTTGCGGGGGAGGTTGCAGGGGAGGTTGCGGGGAGGTCGCGGGGGAGGGAGAGGGGGAGGTCGCGGGGGAGGTTGCGGGGGAGGTCGCGGGGGAGGTTGCGGGGGAGGTCGCGGGGGAGGTTGCGGGGGAGGTTGCGGGGGAGGTCGCGGGGGAGGTCGCGGGGGAGGTCGCGGGGGAGGTTGCGGGGGAGGTCGCGGGGGAGGTTGCGGGGAGGTTGCGGGGGAGGTTGCGGGGGAGGTCACGAGGGAGGTCGCGGGGGAGGGAGATGGTGGTGGTGGTGGTGGTGGTGGTGGTGGAGGAAGAGGGGACGATGGAGTTGGAGGGGGTCGGGTTGATGGTGGGGCCGGGGGGTGGTGGGGAAAAGGAGGGGACGATGGAGTTGGAGGGGGTCGGGGTGATGGTGGGGCCGGGGGGTGGTGGGGGAAAAAGGAGGGGACGAAATGCCGTGATACATCAAGCATGAAGAGTTGAATCATGTAAAGGAAGATAACTTGATGATCAAAGAGAAACTAGAAGAGGTAACAACATCGGTATCTGAACTTCAAATGAAGTAAAAACATTGAAAAAACAACAAGAAGCATATGAATTGGAGTTGGTGTGCATGACAAATTGAAGCAAGTTCTTAGAAAGCCAAATAAAAGTCTACATGGACAAAGCAGACAATCTTTGTACAAGGAAGAAAGAGTTAATGAATTCCATTTTGTTAAATCAACCTATAAACAACACCATCATAGAAGGTGAAGGGATTCAAGAAACGAAAACAAGTTTGTTCAAAATGGAAGATCAACTAGAATAAGAGCAAAGGAAACATGCTGAGCTCAAAGCGAAGTATACATCCGACACAAAAGCACTAGAGCTTAAGTGGAAAGAAGTAGTGCATAAGTACACAAAGAAGTGCATTCAAGATACTGATCAAGTGAGGTTCATTTGCGAAGCTAAAGCAACAGTGGAAGCTGAGCTCATGACAAGTAAAGTACAACATGAAGAGAAAGCTCAAAACACAATTAAAACAAGCAAATAACTTGGGGACACTAGTAGTGCAACCATCCACCCTTGCTATTGACAAGACTAAGGTACACCCTCTTTCTCCCCCCAACAACTCATTCACCAATACGAGAGCAGGGGCTAGATGAAATTGATTCCCATCCAATGTTTTATATTGTAGACCTAAGTCAGAAGGAACGGGCACTACTGGTGTCCCATCTTACAAAGAATTTTGAAAATGAAGTGGTAAAAGTCATGAAGGAGCTGGCTAAAATCAAAAGCAAGGATTTAGATCAAATAATGAATCCCTTCAACCTACCTTATGGAATCATGAAAGATTAGATTAGAAGGTACATCAAGAAAACAATCCAAAAGGATCCAGACGAGCAATTAAGTTTCCAGGGCAAATACTTTTAATTACGCTCAACAAGAGTTTGAAGCCGTCGATCCTATTTGGAGAAGAATTTTTTTTGAGAAAAATCAAACTTTGCGGGTGCACTGGCAGGAGGCACCATATTTATTACAAGTTAATCCCTCTTTTTGTCGAGTGCCATGTCAATGATATTGGCCAAAGTTTTGGGATTTGCACCGCCAAGGTAAAATCAATAAACAATGGCTCAACTTTCCTTTGTTATGGAGCCCCTGCATAATTACCTCCCCACTGAAGAGTGAATGGTGAGGACAATCGAATTTTTGTTATCTATATATGCCATGGTCCCCCATTCCACCATCAAATTAACAAATAAAATACTCAGCACGATACTCATTGTTTTGAAAGTCTTCAAACATGCAGAAGACACCATTTTGAATTTCGTCGACATTAATCAAGGCACGGATATATTAGTGTTTTATCTTTCAATTATGCCTAGCCAACTTATGGTCATGGCATACTACTCGCAACTCATGTTTTTGCCCAGTACCTACATGCAAACTTTCGAAGAAGCATTTTCCACAGGCTTCTTCAAAAATAAACTCTAAAATCTTTTTGAAAATGTATGCAAATCTCAATGCTAGATTGGTAGCCTATGGACTTAGTTTTTTTTTTACCATAGACAAGCATCACACGATGGAGTCAAGTCTGAAAAGTGGAAGGAGTTAATGATATGTGAAGCAGATTTGCTAAATGCTACAGAGCAAAAGGTATACAAGACATAATCCCATTGCATTCCAAAGCCTGTTGAGGACAAGAGAGTTCAGGAGGCTGGATGTGTGGAAGGAGAGACAAGCAAAAGAAAAAGAAGAAGAAAATCACAAAAAAAGATTCATGAAAAGAATAAAGTTAATACATAGCTCTGTAGGAAGCCTCGCAACACCTTTCTCTGCACAAAGCCCCGTAGGGGCACATATTAGGCTGCAACGTGAAAGAAGGAGGTCCCGAAGTGTGTAAACAAAGATTACACATAGGACCTTTGAAGCATCAACTAGATAGAAACAGATGTAGTGCATACCAAATGGTGTGTGCATTGAAAATAATTAAACAGGCTTAAGCAATACAACAGGGCCAGATGTGTGAAAACAAAGATTTATTCGAATGCCAAAAGTTAGAAAGAGGTAGAGGCTGAAAAGTTGAAAAGGGTGACTAAGATAGTCACATTCTTAGTCAACTAGTGCATGCATGGCAACCCAAATTATTACATCAACCCAGATGTATGAATGTAAGGAATACCAAGGGGACAACAAATGCATAGGATTGAGGCTCGGATAAAGTAACAAATTGTCTGACAGTCCTAGCCCCTTCCTCGACCATTGGGTGCATGTAGTGAAAAACAATAAACAAGCCACAGACAAGAAGCAAAGCCTGTCAAGGGACAACAGAGACAAAAAGGGGGAGAGTGTTGCAGAGAAAAGAACCACAAAAAAGGGAGCCCCAAAAAATTTCAAATTATGGGCATAAATTTTCTTCTTCAAGTTTCTATGAAATACCTCATGAAGCCATGTAAATGCACTAGAGGAGTCCTCTAGATGCAGGAATCCCAATTATTGTAACATAACCCTTGTAACATAGTAGGAATTCACTATTTTTCAATAAAAGTTCCAGTCTCTTGTGTGAAAGGACCAATTGTAGGGCACATGTATATAACTCATTTTGTGACTCATTGTAAGAACTTTTTGCCATTGTGAGAAAAGAGAGTTCATATTTTCGAATTTTCCTCTTTTGCCTCATGTAGCTCCTTGCTTGTGAGCTTGCATGTGTGTTTGTAGCTTGAATTGAGTGCATGGAAGTGTTGTCTATCCATTTCATGGTTTTTCTGAAGAGTGTAATGTGTGTGAAGCTTGAGAAGGTGTGTGGAATGATGAGGTGAGTTTGTAGCTCTGTTTTTTGCCCATAACTTGAAGCAAGATTGTCAAAATCAGACAACAGTACAACCACTAGAAATGTCTTTTTGAGAGCTTCAAAATGAACCCATATTTACCATATTTTGAGTCCAAAACTGAGAGAAAAGTCCATTTTTGTACTTACTACTGTTGCAACTATCACGACACTATTTTCACTTGTGTAGGTGATGTATGTGATAGATTGTGCTCATCTGCATGCAATGTGAGCTATTCCACTTCATTGACCATTACTTAAGTGTGCATCCTCATCCACTTGGTTAGGTTTATGATAATTCTCGGATTGATAATTTAAATGTGTGATCATCCCCACTATATGCACTTGTTGGTGATAGAGGTATAGTCTCTTTCATGACAAGTCTCTAAGTCCTTGCTTAGGTACATAGTTCATGAGCTCATAGATGATGACATTGTGGAGTTGGAGTATTTTTCAACAGAGTAAAAATGCATTGACATATTGACTAAATCACTTGGAAAGATAAAATTAATAGAAATCTGTAGAAAATGGGCATAGGACCCAGACCTGCTTGATTCATCATTCGATAAGCATTGAGAGGCGGTGCTAGTATATGAACAATGTCTAGCACTTCTCATTGTATGTTGTATTGCACATTTTGTGAGTTACCCCATTATGAGAAGAAGTTAATCATGCATTACCTAGTTGAAGGAAATCCCAAGTTGCATATTGGATGAAGGTCAACTTGGAGCATTTGAGTTCTTGTGAGGAAAGAGAGTTACCAAGGTCCCCAATTGTGAGTCTAGGCCAACGGTGAGCAACACTCAAGAGCCTCTCCCATCATTTATCGAACAAAGAGGGTTGTGAGGGTCCCTAATTGTGAGTATGGGCCAATGGCAATCAACCCCCATTAGCCCTCCCCTCTTGGCAATGTTGAAGAATCACTCATGAATTTGACGTAAAGAAAAAGAAAGATAAAGAGAAGTGGAATCAAATATTCAGAAAATCAAAAGCCTTGATGAAGGGACAAATTCACGACCGTTATGTACAGCACAGAATCTTGCAGAATCAGATTTTGATAGAGTTCGTTACACCGAATCAAACTGTATATAAAGAGAGAACGTGCATAAGAATAATAAGAGGGAAGTGCGAGCTAGAACGTGCGTGAGAATAGCGCGTAGTTTAAATAGAGCACATATAGAGGTTAGACCCGGGGGAGTGTGTGAGAAGGTTTTCCAGAAGACGCCAGAGATCGCATATGTACAAAGAGTGAAGAGAGAGAGAGAAGTTCTCAGAAGACGCCAGAGATCGCGTATGTACAGATGAATAACAGAAACTTGAAATATCAGGTATTCATCTGAGAGAGATGGTAAAGAGAAACTACTCAGTGTAGGAGAATTTCCATAGCTTGAGCAAGAAGAGGCCAAGCTAATTTGTACACATCTTCTCTAATAGAAAACACATGTTCATGTGGAAGTTTGCGCGCATTGTTCATATGTGAAGAACTCTGAGTATTTTTGTGTTACGGTAGAAAGTTTGTTAACTGTTAACAGTTACAGTTCGTTAGTAAACATGTCCCTCGGTACTATCTCAGTAAACGAATGTTTCGATCAATTAAAGTTATCTCAGTAAACGAATGTTTCGATCAATTAAAGTTATCTTACTAAACGCATTTTCGGTCAGTTACAGTTTTCTCACAAAACGTGTTTTCCGGTAGAGCAACGAAGTATATCTCGCAGAATAAACTAAGGTTTTGTATGAGAGATAGCTTATCTTATAGCTAGACATCTCTACTATCAGTTCGTCAAGGATTTCGGTGAAATGGATATGTACACACAGTACAAAGTCTAACCCAAAAAGGACATTCTAAACCGGAGAAGTTTTTTCTTAAACTTCAGAAAGTGTTCACTCAGTGAAGGAAGTTCACGCATCACTTCCTTACTTCTTGTATACTCACGTGAAGTAATTACAAATAGAATAGGAGTTGATTCCGGTATTACTACGGTGTCAGTCTGGTGGCAGTCCGATGAAGTCCCAGTGAATTTCTCAGTAAATTCAAAACGAAGTCTTATACATTTGAGTGACAGTAACTCTGCTAAGCTACTGCTGATTATAGAGGTGTTCTAATATCACTCTAGCTTGGCAACCAATTTTCAGTGGCGCAACAAATTCCGCAGGCTTGACAAGGTTCGGGCCTTTGCCGCGTCGAGCATAACAAGTGGTATCAGAGCGAGTTAACCACATCAGTGGTATCAGAGCCAGAGTATTCACCATAATTGGTGTCAGAGCCAGCATACCAAAATTGGTATCGCAGAGCCGGTTAACCACAACAAGTGGAACCAGAACGAGAAAGATTCTGAAGAGCAGAAAGATTCTCAAAAGATCACCGGAAGCAACAGAAACAAGAAGATCATGGCAAATCATGCCCAAATTGATAAATTGGACAGAGATAATTATCCCGCATGGGTAATGCGCATGGAAGTCTTACTTATGAGTAAGGACTTAATGATGTATGCGACCGGAGAAGAAAAGAAGCCGACTTTCAAAGATGATAGTCAACCGGAAAAAGAAGAATTAGAAGCCTTGAAGCTGTGGCAAAAGAAAGATGCAACGGCAAGAGCCTACATTTATAATACCATTTCAGACCATCTACTACCACATATTAGAGGCCTGGAGAAAGCGGAGGACATATGGAGTGCGTTGGAAGATCATTTCCAAAATACTACGAAAGCTAGGAAGGCTAGCTTATGGTCCGAATTCACAACGTTCAAAAAGAAGTCGAGTCAAAGCATTAGTGACTATGTTACTAAGATGAAGGATCTAGCAGATAGTCTCGGATCCATAAATGAAGATGTCAAAGATCACAGATTGATAGCGCAACTGCTAACAGGTTTGAGAGGAGATGAAAGGTGGAAACCTTTCGTACTCTCGACTGAACTATCTTTAAATCATTTTGTACCAGATTTAAATCAGTTGCTTGGTTTGATGCTCACATATGAGCAAGATCTAAAAGGAGATGCAGATAAAGGACAAAGTTCTGCAATGTACATGAAGAACAAGAAGAAAGCATACAAAGGTAAGTCAAAAGATGAAGAAGAGTCGAGTTCTCATGCTTATTATGCAAGAGGTAAAAGCACCGGCAGAGGAAGAGCAAGAGGTTTTGGAAGAGGAAGAGGTAGCCAGAATAACAACAAAAAGGCTTGCTGGATGTGTGGATTAAGTAATCATCTGGCACATGATTGCTGGCACAATCAACAAGGATCAAATCAAAATCAAAACAGTAACAGCAGAGGCAGAAGCGGAAGATATTAGAGTAACTTTCAAAGAGGTAGACAAAATCAAAGAGGAGGCTATGGTAGAGGTGGAGCAAGAAGTTGGGGACAGAATCAATCCTACAACACCACCTACAATAACTACGCAAATGACACTCAGAATGAAAGTCATACATCATTGATCATGAACTCAATCAGCACATCAGATAATGAAGACCTGAAGGTATTTTACATTGATTCTGGATGTTCTAATCACTTGTCAGCAAATATAGAATTGATGTCAGAATTGGAAAAAGGTAGTTCCAGTCATACTGTTCAAACAGGTGACAATACGAGGCATAGTGTACATTCAATTGGAAAAGTGAAATGTAAGAGTGGAGCAGGTTTGCTAACCAATGTTTTGTATGTTCCGACAATACCTAAAAATTTGATTAGTGTGGGATAGATAGTTGAGAAAGGTTTTCAGGTCAGATTTACAAATGGAGTATTCGTAGAAGATCCCAAGAATGGATATAATCAGATTGTCTCTGGTAAGAAAGAAGGTAGACTCTTTACTTTAAGAGTACAAGGGGACATCGGCCAAGCGTTGCTCACACATGGTGAAAAGGTGATTACAGAACTTGATCTCTGGCATCAGAGATTAGGTCATTTCAATGAAAAAGGAATTAAAGCTATGATTTCAAATCAATCAGTACTAGGATTACCGAATGTACAGAACCAACATATGATTCACAAGTGCGAAGCATGTCACATGGGAAAAGCCCACAGGTTACCTTTCCAGAAGAAAGGATTCAAACATGACGGAGTACTCGAACTCATTCATACAGATGTATGGGGTCCAACAAAAGAAGGATCAATTAGTGGATCAAGGTATTATGTTTTATTCATTGACGATGCTACAAGATGGATAACTCTTTATGTTTTGAAATAAAAATCAGAAGTGTTTGGAGCTTTCAAGCATTTTCATGCATATGCTGAAAGACTCACAGGTTGAAAGCTGAAGAGACTGAGGTCTGATGGAGGGGAGAATACTTCTCCCGAGAGTTCAATGACTATCTTTGGAATGCAGGTATTAAGAGAGAAATAACCTGCAGGTATACACCACAACAAAATGGTGTAGCAGAAAGAAGAAACCGAACTCTAGTTGAGTTCGCAGGAGCTATGCTAAAGGAAAAGGATTGTCCAAACTATCTTTGGGCTGAAGCCATAAATACAGCTACATACTTGGTAAACAAATTACCGTGTACAACTTTAGATGGAATGACCCCTTATGAAGCCTGGTGGGGAAAGAAACCAACACTTGATCATTGCACAGTGTTTGGATCAGTAGCTTACGCTTATGTACCATCACAACTCAGACATAAGCTTGAACCAAAAGCCGAGAAATATGTGTTCGTCGGATATGATGAAAAGCAAATGGGCTACATGTTATGGAGTCCTCTAACAAAACAGTTTACTGTTTCCAGAGATGTTACATTTGATGAACAGAAAAGCTGGTATACAGATCAAAGTCACACAACATAAGAATTTGAAGAAGAGGAAAGAAGAAGAGAGAAAGGGAAATCAATTGTACAGGTGAATAGAGATGAAGACTATATGCAGGCACCTACGTCCAGGATCGGATCAGGTATAAAAAATGGAGATGAACAAGGATTTGATGAAGATGTGTATTCAGATACACATGAAGAGTTTGAACCAAGAAGGTCAAAGAGGAACAGAAGACAATCAAAAAGGTATTTGTATGATACTTCATACATAACTCAGAAAAATTATGCATATATGGTCAAAGATGATGAAGAACCTCAGAACTATGATGAAGCTAAAGGTAAGAAGAAATGGGAAGAAGCAATGGAAGAAGAGTTTAGTGCACTGGAAGAGAACAAGACATGGGAACTTGTTCCGAAACCAAATGGTAAGAAAGTGATTGGAAATAAATGGGTTTTCAAAGTTAAGAAGCTTGCAGATGGAAGGATAGCCAGATACAAAGCTAGACTGGTTATCAAGGGCTATGCTCAGATGCATGGCATTGATTACGATGAGACGTTTAGTCCGGTGGCAAAGATGTCAACCATAAGGACAGTGATTGCTATAGAAGCATCAAAAGGATGGAAGCTAAGTCAGCTAGATATAAAGAATGCATTTCTGAATGGATACATATCAGATGAAGTCTACATGGAACAATCGGAAGGGTTTGTAAGTTCCAGATACCCAAACTTCGTTTGTAGATTAAGAAAAGCACTTTACGGACTGAAGCAAGCTCCAAGAGCTTGGAATTATAGGCTTGTGAAATATCTCAATGAACTTGGATACCAAAGTTCGAAAGCAGATGCAAGTCTACTCATCAAGAGAACAGAAGAAGGAATGATCTACATTTGCATTTATGTAGACGACATTATAATCACAGGTACTTCAGATGAAGGAATTAAAGAAGTAAAGAGATTACTCGAAAAGGAGTTTCAGATCAGTGACCTAGGAAAGTTGTCATACTTTCTAGGAATGGAAATCACATACACAGATCATGGTGTATATGTTATGCAAGAAAGGTATCTCCTAAACTTACTGAAGAAGTTTAATATAGAGAATTGCAGAGAAGCTTCAACACCGCTTGAAGCAAATCATAAACTCAGCAAATACAGTGGTGCAGAGTTTAAAGATATGAGAAAGTATCAGTCGTTAGTGGGAAGTCTAATTTATGCTACGCTTACACGACCGGATCTTAGCTATGCAGTGGGAGTTCTCTCACAGTTCATGCATTGTCCGAAGGATCAACATTGGGTTGCAGGACAGAGAGTTCTTAGATATATAAAAAGGACTATAAAGGAAGGATTATATTATCCTTTTACGTCAGATATAAAATTGAGAGCATATAGTGACTCAGATTGGGTAGGAAGCCAAGATGACAGAATGTCAACACATGGGTATATGATATACCTAGGAGATAAGCTAGTAAGCTGGTGTTCGAAGAAACAACACACAGTGGCTTTATCGTCAACAGAAGCAAAATAGAAAGGACTTGTAGAAGTAGCTAAAGAAGTGATATGGAAGCAGACCTTGTTCAAAAGCATGGGTATTGACCAAGGTATACCGATCATACATGGCGATAATATGAGTTCGCTGTATCTTGCAGCAAATCCAGTATTTCATGCAAGAACAAATCACATAGAGATACAGTATCATTTCCTGAGGGAAAAGGTAATGGAGAAGGAGATAGAAATAATATGAACTCCGACAAAAGATCAGATTGCAGATATTTTGACAAAGAGCTTGGATGGAACAAAGACAAGCAGATTCAAAGAAATGGCAGGTATAAAAGAAAGAAAAATATATGAAGACAAGAAAGAGTCAAATTAGTGATTGAGAGGGAGCGGTTGAAGAATCACTCACGAATTTGACGTAAAGAAAAAGAAAGATAAAGAGAAGCCGAATCAAATATTCAGAAAATCAAAAGCCTTAATGAAGGGACAAATTCACGACCGTTATGTACAGCGCAGAATCTTGCAGAATCAGAGTTTGATAGAGTTCGTTACATCGAATCAAGCTGTATATAAAGAGAGAACGTGCATAAGAATAATAAGAGGGAAGTGCGAGCTAGAACGTGTGTGAGAAGAGCGTGCAGTTTAAATAGAGCACATATAGAGGTCAGACCTGGGGGAGTGTGTGAGAAGGTTTTCCAGAAGACGCCAAAGATCGCGTATGTATAGAGAGTGAAGAGAGAGAGAGAAGTTCTCAGAAGATGCCAGAGGTCGTGTATGTACAGATGAATAACAGAAACCTGAAATATCAGGTATTCATCTGAGAGAGATGGTAAAGAGAAACTACTCAGTGTAGGAGAGTTTCCATAGCTTGAGCAAGAAGAGGCCAAGCTAATTTGTACACATCTTCTCTAATAGAAAACGCATGTTCATGTGGAAGTTTGCGTGCATTGTTCATATGTGAAGAACTCTGAGTATTTTCGTGTTACGATAGAAAGTTCGTTAACTGTTAACAGTTACAATTCGTTAGTAAATGTGTCCCTCAATACTATCTCAGTAAACGAATGTTTCGGTCAATTAAAGTTATCTCAGTAAACGAATGTTTCGGTCAATTAAAGTTATCTCAGTAAATGCATTTTCGGTCAGTTACAGTTTTCTCAGAAAACGTGTTTTTCGGTAGAGCAACAAAGTATATCTCGCAGAATAAACTAAGGTTTTGTATGAGAGATAGCTTATCTTATAGCTAGACATCTCTACTATCAGTTCGTCAAGGATTTCGGTGAAATGGATATGTACACACAGTACAAATTCTAACCGAAAAAGGACATTCTGAACCGGAGAAGTTTTTTCTTAAACTTCAGAAAGTGTTCACTCAGTGAAGGAAGTTCACACATCACTTCCTTACTTCTTGTATACTCACTTGAAGTAATTACAAACAGAATAGGAGTTGATTCCGGTAAGATTCCGGTGTTACTATGGTGTGAGTCTGGTGGCAGTCCGATGAAGTCCCAGTGAATTTCTCAGTAAATTCAAAACAAAGTCTTATACGTTTGAGTGACAGTAACTCTGCTTAGCTACTGCTGATTATAGAGGTGTTCTAATATCACTCTAGCTTGGCAACCAATTTTCGGTGGCATAGCAAATTCCGCAGGCTTGACAAGGTTCAGGCCTTTGCCACGTCGACCATAAAAAGTGGTATCAGAGAGAGTTAACCACATCAGGCAAGCCCTGACGTGATGGTAAAGGGAATACTCCATGTAATATTCATATTTATTAGATCAATTTAACTCACCTAAGCTACACATGGAGATTATGTGGGCAATGGCTGCCCATGTTCTACCATCCATGTCTAGCTATCCACGAAAAGCCACACCTCTCCATTGACCTATATATACATGACTTCTGCACTAACCTAGACATCAAATTGAGCTACTGTACCTTCACCTTGTAACCCCTATTTAGAGTTTTTTAGATGAGCCTTTAATCTCTATCTTGAGAGCTCATGAGTGGACAATGCCATCATCTTTGTACTTGTTGTTAGTAGTGAAATTTTTGAAATTCTACTATATGTTCTCTTCTCTGTTATTACTCTTGTATTTTCTTGCATAAGTGCTTTCTTATAGAAACAACCAAAAATTTATGTGACTTGTAGAAAGGAGACTCATTTTTATAACCTCAAGAAAAGCTTCTGTGGACTTAAATAGACACCTAGACAATGTATCAAAATTTGATGCTTTCATGAAGTCTAAAGGCTATTCTAGAAGTAATGAGGATCACTATATCTATCATAAGGGATTTTCTTATGGCACCTTGATATGATTGATACCTCATGTTGATGATATGTTGATTGCTAGACGTCCTCATATGAATTTTTGTTGGTGTAAACCACAAGCCTACACATTTGGCTTGGAAGCTATCATGAAGACTCTACATACATAAAGAACCATAGGAACATATGCTAGTGATCACTTACCACTTTACCTCATTTGTAAAAGTCAAAATGACTTGGAATCTTTTGTAATCACCTACCTAAGTGACTCGTGGAAAAAAGTAGCTAACTTGATTGAGAGAATATCTCCAAACCTTTAGGAGCTTGATCATAGGGAGATCAAGAAGTGATCAAGAAAAGTCGAGGTATGAGAGATCACTCCCGAGCTTCATTCTATTGTCATTGAGTGTGTGTGAGGACTACTCCATAACCTACACCTCTCCACCATTAGGCAATGCTTGTCATGCCAATGGGATTGTACACAAGTGTTAACTAATAGATACATTTATATCATTCATCTCTGTGTTCTCTGCTAGTCTACTCAAAAGTCTGTCAACTTGTCAAGGGCATATCTCAGTCAATACTCCACCAAATTCAGTGATTCAAAGCTTGTTGGATTCAGCTCAAAGTCATCTACATGTTGACAAAGTTTTGAAGTGATTTCATTCAGCCAATTCAGAGAAATCATCGTCGAGGTGCTCACTAGTCTATCTCTGCTACAGTCCTAAAAAGTTGGGGGTATACCAAATCTTGCTAAATTAATTTCTCTTAGCATAGTTCATTATTTTACATCATTCCACTTGCAAATGTTAGTTTACTAAGCTAATTGAATACCCCTAGAAGTAATTTTATCAATTGCTATTGTGCTGGTCACACTGAGCAAAACATTCAGCAGGTGTCAAGACCAAAATAGAAGGTTTTCTTGACTTTGTGACCTCCAAAGTTATCTGTTTTGATTCAATCATTACACACTTCATTTCCAAAGGACATAGGCCATTTCTTGGTGTCATTGGAAAGCTAAGGGAGTCTACTAATCAAGTCTGAAGCTAAAGAGGGCTGGTACAAAGCAGGTTTTAGCAGTACCTACTCAATCTCTTGGATCATCCATCCATCTTTCCCAACAGTGGTATCAGAGCAAATAAGGTAAAATGGGAGATGGTTTTCCTTCATTTATTGAAAAATTGGACAGGAAAAATTATCAAGCTTCGTCTCTAAGGATGAAGACCTACTTACAAGGAAGGAGTCTCTATGGATACATCTCAGGAGATGAGGAATTGCCCTCATTCAAAGAAAGAGGTTTGCCAACCAAGGAGGAGTAAGAAAAACTCAACACATGGTGTGCAAGGGATGCATTGGCAAGGTCTTATCTACTCAACTCTATATCTGACTTTCTTTTACCTCATATCGGAAATTGTAAGACTTCCCAAGAGACTTGGGAAACCTTGTCATCATATTTTTCCTCCAATACAAGGGCTAGGAAAAATCAGTTGTGCATTGAATTCACAACACTAAGGAAGCAACCTAAGCAAGTTGTTTTAGAATTTGTGACCAAGATCAAAGATGTTGCAGATCAGTTAGCAAGCATAGGAGAAGATATTGAAGAGGAACAAATTGTAAGGCAAGTAATCAATGGGATCAAGGCTGATGACAAGTGGGAAAGCTTTACCACTGCAATGGATCTCTACATGGACATGCACACTCCAGATCTTACAACTCTCATGGGTCAACTATTCACACATGAAGCAAAGCTTACCAAGAGTGGAGATACTACCAAAGGTAACAACTCTTCTGCCCTATACACTGATAAGAAATCTAAGGATAAAGGCAAGAGTAAGAAGGTGGAAGATGAATGCTCTACCTCCCAAGCCAACTATGCAGGGAGAGGTAGATCTTCAAGAGGTAGGGGCAGAGGAGGTAAGCAAGGTAGGGGGAGACCCTATAACTCATCACCATGTAACATTTGTGGTTTGTCAAACCACACCACAGATGAGTGTTACAAGAATTACAAAAATCAGAGAGGAAGAGGCTACCAAAGAGGTGGATACTCTCAGTCTAGAGGAAGGTTCAACCATCACCAAGGCCACAACAACAATTATAACAACAACTACAACAACAATTACAATGGCAACTACCAAGGAGGATTCAGAAACAGAAAGGACTACAACAACTACACAGAGGAGCAGGATGACTCTCTCTTGATCATGAACATGACTTCAAAGTCAGGTACAAATGATGATCACTTATTTTATATTGATTCAGGGTGTTCAAATCATGTGGTTGGTAATGTGGCACTACTCTCTGATCTTGAGGAACCAAAAGGTAAACACCAAGTCCAAACAGGTGATGATACAAAGCATTCTGTAGTTAAAGTTGGAAATGTGAAAACTTGTGATGGTAATCAGAATTTGTTGAGCAGAGTACTTTATGTACCTACAATTACAAAGAACTTAATGAGTGTTGGTCAGATTGTAGAGAAAGGGTTGCAGGTCAGATTCAATCAGTATGGAGCATTTGTGGAGGACCCAAGACATGGATTCAAAAGGATAGCTAAAGGAGAAAAATCAGGTAGATTTTTCACTTTTGAGTTGAAAGATACAAAGAACATTGCATTATACAGTTATAAAGATCAAACACTTTTAGAGCTTGAGATTTGGCACAAGAGATTAGGGCACATAGGAGAAAGGACCTTGAAGCAAATGTGCAGGGACCAATGTGTGCTTGGGATACCTAATGTATCCAAGCAACATATGATTTACAAGTGTGGTGCTTGTCAATTTGGTAAGTCTCATAGGTTACCCTTCTCCAAGAAAGGATATATGCATGAAGACTATCTAGAGCTTGTACACACAGATGTATGGGGACCTAGCAAAGACCCCTCAGTCTCAGGTTCAAGGTACTATGTGTCTTTTATTGATGACTATAGCAGATGGATTGTATTATACTTTATGAAGCACAAGGATGAGGTATTTAATTGTTTTAAGAAATATCTTGCATTAGTTGAAAATTAGACAGGAAGGAATTTGAAGAGGCTAAGGTCAGATGGAGGAGGTGAGTACTTCTCCAATGAATTTGAGGACTTCTTGCAGGACAGAGGCATCAAAAGGGAAATAACCACAAGGTACTCTCCTGAACAGAATGGGGTAGCTGAAAGAAGAAATAGGTTAATTGTTGAGACAACTAGATCTATGCTTAATGAGAAGAAATTACCTAACTATCTATGGGCAGAGAGTGTTTCTACTGCCACCTATCTCATAAACAGGTTACCATCAAGGTCACTTGATGGTATGACACCTTATGAAGTTTGGCATGGTAAGAGACCATCATTAGATCATTGCAAAATTTTTGGGTGTGTAGCATATGTACACATTCCTTCACAGGTAAGAGGAAAGCTAGATCCAAAGGCTGAAAAATGTATTTTCATTGGATATGATTTAAATAAAAAAGGTTACAGGTTTTATAACCCTACCAATAAGGGATTTATGGTAAGCAGAGATGTGATTTTTGATGAGAATGATTCTTGGTATGAGAATGAATGCAGGAAGGTCAAACTACCCTATGATTTGGAAGAAGAATTTCCAAAACTTACAAAGGAGGAACCTACTCAGGATGATGAAGATACAATCAACCTTGAAGAGTTCAAGGCATGGAAGTCCAAAGGCAAAATGAAGATGAAGAAGCTTGAGGACATACCAGAATCTTCAACTCAATCAATCAGAAGGTCTCAAAGAGAGAGCAAAAAACCTATCAGATATGGGTATGATACATCTCTTGTTACTAAACATTCAATTTATCTTGCAAAGGATTTGCTAAATGAAGAACCAGGATCATATGAAGAAGGAATCACAAAATTAGAATGGAAGGAAGCTATGGATGAGGAGATTGAAGCACTCAAGGAGAGTGATACATGGGAGTTAGTACCCAAGAAGGACTCCATGAAGGTAATAGGATCCAGATGATCTATAAATTGAAAAGAAATTCTGATGGCACAATTAACAGGTACAAGGCCAGATTAGTAGCCAAGGGTTTTGCACAAACCCAAGGCATTGACTATGAAGAAACATTTTCTCCTGTGGCCAAGATGCCAACAATCAGAGTGTTGGTGAGGGGGAGAAGTTGCTAAGCAAGGACATTCAGTTGACCTATGTGTCAACCAACATGCAATGTGCAGATTTGCTGACTAAAGCTTTGGATGGGACCAAACTTTGCAGGTTCAAATCTATGATTGGATTGCAGGATGTACTTGAAGATTGAAGATGAAGACTTAAGCCAAAATGTTTGGCTTGAGGGGGAGCTGTTGGTGTAAACCACAAGCCTACACATTTGGCTTGGAAGTTATCATGAAGACTCTACATACATAAAGAACCATAGGAACATATGCTAGTGATCACTTACCACTTTACCTCATTTGTAAAAGTCAAAATGACTTGGAATCTTTTGTAATCACCTACCTAAGTGACTCGTGGAAAAAAGTAGCTAACTTGATTGAGAGAATATCTCCAAACCTTTAGGAGCTTGATCATAGGGAGCCAAGAATTTGAATTTGAATTCAAATCCTTATTCATTACATATAAAAAGTGATCAAGAAAAGTCGCAGTATGAGATCACTCCCGAGCTTCATTCTACTGTCATTGAGTGTGTGTGAGGACTACTCCATAGCCTACACCTCTCTACACCATTAGGCAATGATTGTCATGCCAATGGGATTGTACACAAGTGTTAACTAATAGATACATTTATATCATTCATCTCTATGTTCTCTGCTACTCTACTCAAAAGTCTGTCAACTTGTCAAGGGCATATCTCAGTCAATACTCCACCAAATTCAGTGATTCAAAGCTTGTTGGATTTAGCTCAAAGTCATCTACATGTTGACAAAGTTTTTAAGTGATTTCATTCAGCCAATTTAGAGAAATCATCGTCGAGGTGCTCACTGGTCTATCTCTGCTACAGTCCTAAAAAGTCGGGGGTATACCAAATCTTGCTAAATTAGTTTCTCTTAGCATAGTTCATTATTTTACATCATTCCACTTGCAAATGTTATCTTACTAAGCTAATTGAATACCCCTAGAAGGAATTTTATCAATTGCTATTGTGCTGGTCACACTTAGCAAAACATTCAGCAGGTGTCAAGACCAAAATAGAAGGTTTTCTTGACTTTGTGACCTCCAAAGTTATCTGTTTTGATTCAATCATTACACACTTCATTTCCAAAGGACATAGGCCATTTCTTGGTGTCATTGGAAAGCTAAGGGAGTCTACTAATCAAGTCTGAAGCTAAAGAGGGCTGGTACAAAGCAGGTTTTAGCAGTACCTACTCAATCTCTTGGATCATCCATCCATCTTTCCCAACACTTTTCACTTCTAAAGAAAAAGCTACATAAGACCTTTGATAAAAAAAATTTGGGGATGTCAAACATATTATTAGAATAATGATTACACATGATTTGAGTAAAAATTGTATAGATTTTTCTCAAAGTGATTACATTCATAGGTCCAATATGCATGGTGAAAAAGCATTGAGTACACCATTGTCTATGAATGAGAAGTTATGAAAGGATAGTTGTCTCAAATCTAGTGATGAGAAAGTATTAGTGGCCAAAATTCCTTATAAATCTATTATTGGTAGTATCATGAATGCTATGGTAACTATCAATGTTAAGATTACATTTATGATGGGAGTCACGAGCGTTGGAGTTTGAGGTCTACGGAATCATGCAACTAGCAGAAGGAAGAAGAAGAAGAAGCTTAGAGCACAACACACAATATTGAATGTATTACCACTAGAATGTACAAAGATAAGTGAATCGTTAGGGTTATAGGCGTATATACAAACCAAGGGAAAAAAACCTCCTAAAGAAAAAGATGCCTCAATAGTCGTAGTGTGTTCATACACATCATTACCTAAATATATCAACAAATCCCCCTGGGGAGTGATGTAGTGAACAAGGAGCTGGCACTCATGTATAAGGAAGTGCCAAGCTATGTGGAATCAATCCACAAACAGAAGTAAGCCCAAAGCTTTGTAGAAAGCTTCAAACTTCTCCCTAGGTAGAGCCTTTTTGAAAAGGTCTACAATGTTCTCTTGTGAGGGCACATATGCCAAACTGATATCTTTAGTAGAGAATCTCTCCCTGACATAATGGTAGTGCACCTCAATGTGCTTAGTGGGAGCATGGAACATAGGCTTCCTCGCAACTGCCAATGCACTCTAACTTTCAGTGAAGATGTTGATGGCAAAAGACTGACCAACACCCCAAATCAGCCATAAGGTGTTTGAGCCACACACACTCAATAGTTGTTGATTTCGTGACAAAAGCTTGTTCACTAACAAGACTGCGGAAAATTGTCACTTGTTGAGCTCTAACGAACTATCATCAACTATTGAGCTCTTGTACTACTTGTTAACGCAGCGAGTGAGCTTAACTAGCTAAAGCTCAACTACGGAATTCACCACGTTACAAGAACTAAGCTAGAGCAATATTAGAACACCTCTATAATCATCGGTAGCTTAGCAAACTTTCTGAAACTGAAAAGTTTATAACTGTATTTGAAACTCACCGAAATTTCATCGGAACTTCACCAAACTGTTACCGGAATGTCACCGTAATCTTATCGAAATCTTACCGGAATCAACTGCAATTCTGTTTGTAATTACTTCAAATGATTGTAGATGAAGTAAGGAAGTAATACCTGAGCTTCCGTCAGTAAATGAACTCTTTCTGAAGTTTAACAAAAAACTTCACCAGTTCAGGATGCCTTTTTACGCTCAGACTTTGTACTGTGTACTTGTCCCATTTCACAAAACTCTTTTGATCAGTTTGTAGTTCACTCCTAGCTTCAAGATGAGCTATCACTCATGAAAAACTTTACACTGTGTTATGAGATCTAACTCTCAAAAGTACCGGAAAATGTTTACTGAGAAAACTGTAACTATTAACTAACTTTCACAGTAACATGAAATTATTCAGACTTCTTCACATATGAAGAATGCGCTCAATCTTCCACATGAACATGTGTTTTCTATTAGAGAAGATGTGTACAAAATAGCTTGGCCTCACTTTGCTCATAGCTATGGAAAACTCTCCTACTCTGAGTAGTTATTCCTTACCATCTCTCTCAGATGAATACCCGACAATTCAGGTTCTATTATTCATCTCTACATACGCGATCTCTGGCGTCTTCTTCTTCCTCTGTATTTTCTCTCTGCTCTCTTATATACAATTTTTTATCCGGGTTTCAAAAAACTCATAATTCTGGAAACTTCTACGCTGTATATTACAGACGTGAATTTGTCCCTTCACTAAGGCTTTGATTTTCTGAATGCTTTGTTTCTGCTTCTCTTTTGTCTTTCTTTATCAGTATGTCTGTCTGCATGTCAAATTTGTGAGTGATTCTTCAACAATAGTCACTATGAAAGTTGCCCTATACTCAACCTCACAACTGGAAGTGGCCATAGTAGGCTTCTTCTTGTTCAATCAAGATATACATGAGCTACCAAGAATGAAGCAAAAGCCACTAGTGGACACACAAGTGTCATAGCAACTAGCCCAATCAGAGTCAGAAAAAGCATGTACATCTAGCGGTAGTGATCCCCCCTTGGGATAAAAAAATCCAAGTAGTCGGGTACCACTCAAGTAGCAAAAGATGTGCTTAATTGCCTGCCAATGCTTGACACCTCAGCAACACATAAAACTGCTCATTTGTGAGACATCAAACTAAATATCTGACCAAGTAATGCATAAGTAAATCAAGCATCCAACAACTTGCTAATCAAATGCATCTCCAACATCATGAAAACTCAATCATAAACCTTTTTCCATAGGAGTGGCAATAGGTTTGCAATCTTCGCCAAATTGTTGTAATAATGTGTCAATATATTTTATTTGACACAAAGCTATTCCACCATCAACTTGCATAGATTGAATGTCCAAATAATGATGCAAATGCCCCAAATCTGACATCTCAAATGAGGCATGCAAGTCAGCCTTAAAATCAGCAATATGCTTCTCATGAGGACCAGTGAGCAGCATGTCATCAACATAGACAACAATGATCAGAAGCACATCATTTGCACACTTAACAAAGAAGGTGCTTTTAGTTGGACGGTTCACAAAACCATGTGAAATCAAATAGGCATGTATCTTTTCATACCAAGGATGTGGTGCTTGCTTTAAACCATATAATTGTAAGATAATAGTTACACAATATAATACGTGAATAGTAGCAGAGAAGATAACAGATATAGGAGAATCTCAACATTTTTCTAGTAACAACAAGTACAAAGATGATGGTGTTGTCCACCCGTGTGCTCTCAAGATAGAGCTTAAATGTTGATCTACACAACTCTAGATAGGGAGATACAAGGTAGGGGTATGCTGGCTCAATTTGATGTCTTAAATAGTCTAGATGTCATGTATATATAGGATAATGGGCAGCCTTCCATGGATGTCTATACATGGGCGGTAGAGTGTGGGTGTCCATCACCCACATAGTTGCCATACAGAGCTTAGGTCACTTAAACCGATCTAACAAATATAAATGACTTCTGACACATAGAGGGAATATTCCATGGACCCTCTTAACTCCCTTTCCTTACAATACCTTACATGGTCCAATATGACATTTGTCCAACATGAAGCTGGGAATCCCATCAAATTGGGTAATGCACGCTTGGCTTCTCCTCATAATGGGGGCATTACAAAATGTGCATACAATCATGAGGGGTAGACATTGAGCATATACTAACAATAATGCCTTCTTCAACTTGCACACTTTGTTTTCATGCCCTTTCTGCACAAAGCCACGGGGCTAAAAAACATACACTTCTTCATGCAAGTCACCATTCAGAAATGCACTTTTAACGTCCACTTGATATACATTCCAACCATGATGATCTGCAAGTGCACAGACGCTACAAAGAGTATTCATTCAACATGTAGGAGCAAAGATCTCATCAAAATCAATGCCTCTTTCATGAGCATAACTCTTTGCAACAAGCTTAGCCTTATACTTGTCAATTGTTCCATTAGGCTTACACTTCAGCTTGTATACCCACTTAGTGCCAATGGCCTTCTTGCCAGGAGGCAATTCACATAAAGTCCAAGTACCATTTTTCATAATAGCATCATATTCTGATTGCATAGCAGCCATCCAATTTTTAGAGTTTTGTGCTTCATCAAACAAGACAAGCTAATTCTGAACACAGAGACTAGAGGCAGCCATAGCATAGCAATCGGATGCAAAAGAAGCACTCTGAGAGCTTGAACGAGTATGATATGACAAAGGTGCATCTAATTTGCTATCACGCAAAGTCTGCACCAGCCATTTTGGCATAGTTTTTGCCTCCTCAATATCAGCTCTCTCATCAACAAGTGCATCATGTAAATATGCATCAGAAATGGAACGATGTGCATAATCACATGAAATCTATAAAGGTTGAGAAGTTTCCTCATTAGGACCAACACTGGACTTCCCACCTACAAAAAGAGGCAGCAAAGTGTCATACATGTCTTTGGAGCTAATTGATGTCTCCTTATTACATGAAAGTAATGGCTAAATATCATCTTCCACAAAAACAACATCACAACTAACCAAAATGTGTTTAGTATGTGGATGATACAGATGATAGCCTTTTCTTTCAAAACTAGACCCAGCAAAAACACATTTGATTGCTTTATCATCCAAGTTCTTGCATTGTTGTTCAAGCACTAATGCATATGCCAGACAACCCAAAACACGCAGGTGAGCAACAGATGGCTTACGACCATGTCAAGCCTCATATGGAGTGATAGACTACAATGCTTTAGTGGGACACCTATTCAGTATATATGTTGCACACATAATAGCCTCAATCCAGAAACTATGTGGTAAAGTCTGATCCTTGATCATACACCTCGCCATCTCCATAAGTGACCTGTTCTTCCTTTCAACAACTCCATTTTGTTGAGGTGTAAACAACACTGTACACTGATATTTTATTCCATGTTTAGCTAGAAATGCATTAAAATCAGAAGACATATATCCCCCCCTCGATCAGATCATGCTTACATATTTTCAGCCAAAACCCAAAACTGTTTGAAGCACATAAACACTTCAGACTTTTCTTTCAATGGATATACCCATGCATGCTTAGAAAAATCATCAGTGAAAGTCACGAAGTAAAGAAAGTTTCCAAAAGAGGGTGTCTGCATAGGACCATAGACATCACTGTGAATAAGCTACAATTTTTTACTAGCTCGAGTTGAACCATCTTTTGGGATATAAGAAACACTACATTTTGCCCAAAATGCAGCCTTCAAAGACATGCTTACTAGGTGCCTCAAGTTTGGGTAGAGAGGAAACAATTTAATATTTCTTCAAGTATAGCAAATTGCAGAATATGCAAAAAAACACAATACCCAGGGAGCAAAAACACAGACTTATTGGATGTTACAAATGTGGTCCAACTTATAGTGTGTGGCTGACCATGCCACTATATGTTTTATTAATGAACATATACAAAAGTGTCTCGTGGCCATTTGGCCTTTCACATGGACACTAATGGTAACACACTATGAGGTACTATCTTTGGTTGCCCCACCATCAAAGTACCAAACATTTGAGTCTATTGCAAACATACACTGTTCATAAGAAGATGGGTCATAACTACAAATAGTGTTAAATGCCCATTCTTCTTTCTGCACAAGATTAGCAGACTCTATTTTGGATGTAGAGGCTTCTATAACAACCATTCTAGCCTCTTTCTTCCTTGCCTCTTCAGTAGCCAATTTTGGACAACTCTTTATGACATGATCATTTCCTTTACAGTATTTGCAAAACAATTTTTGCTTTTCTATTTTCTTGTCTTCTATGTCATCCTTCTTTGATTGTGCATAATTAGCAAATTTTTGCTTACTAGTAGAAGAGCTCCATTTACCTTTGCCCTTCTGACTAGCCAAGAAAGCTTGATTTGCAACATGCATAATGGACCTGTTCTGCCTAGACTGATCTTCCTACAACAAAACAGAGACTAACTCCTCAAATGTTAAGCATTTGGATTACCTTTCATCATCAAACAAAGAGTAGAAGCAAAATTTGATATGAATGGAGAAGACCATTTAGAACAGTGTGCACAAGTGACCTTTCAGGCAAGACTTCATCAGTAGAAATCAATTGTTCCTTCAAATCTTTGATCTTTGTCAGAATCTTGTCCATGGAATCTCCTTCACTCATTTTCTCACTCTCCAACTATTTTTGGAGGTAAGCAACATGAGCCTCATTCCTTGCCTGTTATCAAGTGATAAGTGTATCCCAAGCATCTTAAGTTGTTTTTCAAGAGCGAATGTGAGGAATAATGGCACATTTGACAGACAAGGCTATCAATGCATGTGCCTAACCATCTCTACCATCCCAGCAAATTTGCTCTACAGTAGGTATAGAAGGAACCGCAACACGAAAAGGAACATGAAGAATATCACCATCTTCAATGCCATCCACATCACCTTCAACAACTGTGTTTGTAGGTGTAATAGAATGTTTTTCAGCACCCTGCACAATATTCCACTGTCCTTTTGGAATCGATACATGACACATCATATAAGCCCATAATGGGTAATTGGTATCGTCCAACTTATCCTCAACAGCCAACATACACAATACATAACTACTTTCAACCATGGCCACTAACTAAAATACCTTGATGTAGAACAATGATTGTATCACTAAAAGTTAAACAGAAGTACCCTATCGAGTTCTGCTAAACTTGTAGTAGACTTTGAGATGCGTATACTGGCGAACCAAAACCTGTATATATCTTTGGAACAAAAAGATGAAGTTTCCTGCACAAGCATTGTGATAGTGCATTCTGAGGTTGAAAGCTCAGATTGCGATTTCAGCACCACAAAGCAAAGCCATTTTGAACTCCTAATCACCTTGAGTATGCTCACCAAATTTCGTGTGATTCTGAGACTATGACTGGAGGGGTGTCAACGATGCCCTAGATGAATTGGTGACTTGCTTTGATGCCAATTGTTGGAGTTTGAGGTCTATGGAAGCACGTGAATATCAGAAGAAAGAAGAAGAAGCTTGGAGCTTAACACACAATATTGAATGTATTACCACCAGAATGTACAAAGATAAGTGACCCATTAGGGTTATAAGCATATATACAAGTCGGGGGAAAAAAACCTCCTAAAGAGGGAAAAAAGTGCCCCAACGGTCCTAATGTGTTCACACACATCATTATCTAAATATATCAACAATTAATCATTGTAAAGTGATTGGTGCATTAGTTAAACCAAAAGACATGATTATGAAGGCATAGCTACCCCAATCAGAACCAAATGTTGTCTTGTGTTGTTCTAGGAGAAATTTCTACCTAGCCATACCCAAATCCATCAAGGAAGTTATACACTTATTTTCCTCCTACTCTTTCCAACAAATAATTGGCAATGGGGAGAGGATAGTGGTCTCAAATAGTAGCTACATTTACTTTCTTCAAGTTAATGTATACCTTGAATTTAGTGTTTTTCTAAGGCACAACAAATATTGGAGACACCCACTTGATGTTCTCTATCTTTTAGATGAATCACTCAATAAGCAATTTGTCTATCTTCTCTTCATTCTTTGCAAAATATACATTGTTTTATGTATAGGGCTCAAAGACGTCTCTATACTTACTCAACAATTCTATCAATTGTTGTTCTTCCTCTTTTGATGCATCTTTCCACATGAAAGTGCATCTCTCTTCATCTCCCTTCTTGGTTACTAGTACTTTCTTGGTTTGCTCTTTATTATCACATGCTACTCCATCTATAAATTCTCTACCGTGCATTTAATGGCTATGTTCAATTCTTCTAATTCATATCTATTCAAGTTTTTTGGAGCTTCAAATTCTCTCTTGTAAGCCCCTCCTTCCCTACTTCTTCTAATTTAGGATCCTGGTCCTTGGGACAATCTTCCACTGTGGATACACTTCATTTCTAATTCTTTTGGCCTACAGTGGTTGATCCTACTACATTTAAGTAGCTATGGCTGAAATTTTTTGTGGCAATGAGCTTTTGAATTTTTGCACAGATCATGGTAGTGAATAAATGTCACATGAAATTAATGCTTTTCTTTATGAAAGCGGCATTGGTCACCAATGTACAATACCATATGCACCTAAAAAAAATGGTGTTATGGAGTGCAAAAGTAGAACACTTCTTAAAACAGATGATGAAGGGTTAAAGAAAAGCATCTTCCAAATAAGTTTTGGATGGAAGCGATCACGTGCACAAACTATGTATTGCACCATTTTCCTACACAAGAATTGAAACTCATTTCACCTTATGAGGCTTGGAATGGGAGGAATCAAATGGTTAGTCATATGCACATATTTGATTGTTTGGAATATGCCCTTGTGCCATCACAACAATTTTCACAAAATTTATGACAAGGAAAATAAATGTATATTAGAGTAAAGATTACTGATTATGCTACGAATTGATGGAAAAAATTATTTTAAGTCGAGATGCCCCCACAAAAACTCTATATGCGATTGCCCGGTTCATCCGGGAACAGATGCGGCGAATCTGTTGTATTTGCTAGAAATTCAGTTTATCCTTTACTTGAATGCAAATTTCAGTCAAACATTAGTTCATAAGATGTTTTTGATACATTCATGCTTTTCTTTCAAGGTGGTGCACTTGACTATGGCCATGTGCACCATCCAAATGTGATTCAAAGAGTTGGAAATTTTTAGCCAAGTATGGCTGAAAAAATCCACCTAGACATAGCTGGAAATTTATAGCCAAACATGATTGAAAATTTCTAGCGAGACATGACTGAAATTCCCAAAATTTACTAAGAAACATGATGGAAAAATCCCAACTAAAGATGGCTAGAAATGTTCAACAAAGCATGGTTGGAAAATTGCAAAATTCACAGCCACACATGGTTAAAATCAGTGCAACATTCAACCCACTTTTTATCTCCATTTTGATGATGTATTACATGATGAGTTCATCTCTATCAAGGATGCACAATATATGTCATAATGGTTGCAAAAGACATTGCAATAGCAAGTTGAGTGTTTCTTTACTTGATAGAACAAGATCAAGCATGGAGTAATTGATAATCTAGCCAAGAAGTGGCAAGAAGTCAGTTTTACAATCACATGAGTTGCAATGAAATACTCTTTATCACACTTCAAGGTTGTTGCTACTCTCCAAAGTTACCCTCTTGATTTGTGAATATCTTCTTTTCCCCTCATGCAAATTTTTTTCCTCAAATATTATTGCATATCTTTGCCTCTTTTTATCATCTTGCCCAATTGTCCATCCTATTCCAATTGGACTAGTATGAACTGTCAAAATTATTGGCTTCCCCTCAGTATAATCCATCTTTTTAAGAATAGGGGCTTGAATGAGAAGACTTTTCAATGATCTCATGCCTTTGCTATGCTTCTTGATCTAAACAAAGTTTTGTCCTTTTCTCAAGAGTTGATATAGGACATTAGCAATGTGAGAAAAATGTGGTATCTAGATGTAGTAAAAATCACATGCTCTAAGAAATCATCTAGCTTGAGTCACATTTTGACATTCATCAGGTAATTGATTTAGCCCCAAATCTTATTGCATATCTTTGTCCCTTTTCATCATCTTGCCCAATCTCATTATAGCAAATGAAGATATGTTTCTTGGACTTGGAGTGTAACTTGCTTTAATCTTCCTTTGGCACATGTACAAAAGCTTCACTTCCAAATACTATAAAGTAATTGAAATTGGGCTTGTGTCTATAGTAGGCTTCAAACTGAGTCCTTTTGTTTAATGCACTTGCAAAGCCTAGATTGATGATGTGCACTGTAGTGTGTACTGCTTATGCCCAAAACTTGAATGGTAATTCTTTGTTGTGAAGCATGGTATGTGCCATTTCCATTACACTTCGAATCTTTCTTTTAGCTACTCCATTCTGGGATGGAGTCTGAGGTCAAGTGACTTGCCTCTTAATGCCCTTTTGCTTTAAAAAATTATCAAACTCATGATTGATGAACTCACCAGCTTCATTAGATCTAATGGTCTTGATTGAAGTGGTTGCTTCATTCTCAAATTGAGACATCCATTCTCAAAACTTGGAAAAGGTATCTGCCTTGAAATTCAAAAAATATACCTAAATGTATCTAGTGTGATCATCTACTAGGAGAATGAAGTAGATTGATCCACTAAGGGTGTATTCAATGGTCCATAGAGATCCATAAGGACTAGGTCTAGAGCATTCCTAGCTCTAGTGGAGGCTTCCTTGGGAACGGGAGCCCTATGTTTCTTGCCTTGGGTGCACGCTTGGTAGATATCGTGTACTTGCCCAATATTGGGCAATCCCTTAACCATCCATGATGCAAAAATTTTGGTTAAGTATAAGATGTGCCGGTATCTTTGGTGCAAGAGGCTAGAAAGGGACTCCTTAGACAAAAAGCATGATAGCTTTTATAGCCCTTTATCTTCAACTCCTTGTGTGATGACATCTTTAGTTGTCGGGTCAATCACCTTTACATATGTGTTATCAAATAACATTTGTTTTTCATGGTCGGCGATGGCCTTGAATGAGAGTAGGTTCATGCACAAGTCTAGGACAAACAATACATTGGATAAAGCTTTACATTCCCCATGGTGATTGGTGATTTGAACTTTTCATTTGCCTTTGATGGGGAGACTTTTGTTGTTGCCTAAGTAGACCACTAGTGTGATCTTGGATCTCTTGGAAGGAATCACTATCTGATGTGGCTCCATTATCAAAGATCCATTTTTGTGAGGAGTTTGAAGTAATTCGGGTGTTGGATTTTATGAAGATAAATAGGTCTTCATTGGAATAGTGAAACCTATGATGAGATGACTTAGATTGGTTCCTGGAGGCTTTGGAGCTATTCTTAATTTTGCAACTGAATTTCTCAAGATGCCCCATTTTACCACAATAATTGCAACTAAATTTCTTTGATGAATTACTTGAACTTTGTTTAGGTGTGTTGCTTGAGTTGTGACTCCCATGTTTTTCCTTGTTGAATGGTCCATCGGCCTTCATCGTGGTTTCTTGTGAGGATACCGACTTTTCTCGAGAGTCGTGAGAGAGGAAAATTTGCTAAAATTCTTCCCATGTTAATATTTGTCCATGGTTATAAGCGGTTATCACAAAATTTTCATAAGATTGTGGGAGCTTATTGAGAAGGCAAATGGCCATGTCCTTGCTGGAAACTTATTGTCACATAATGCTAGCTTGCATTGAAAATCCTCAAAGGTGGCTATAACTTTAGTAATGGGATCCTCAGGCCTAATTGAGTGGTTGTGAAACTCAGCCTCTGAGGTGCAAATTTTTGAAGGAATTTTTTCCTCATAAAGTTCTTCTAGGATCTTCCAAGATTCGTGTGATGTTTTGGAGGAGGTAATGTGGTCCTTAGTCAATTCATCACAAGTTAAAAGTAACTGTCCTAAATCTCTCTTGTCTTTGACATTCCAAACACTCCTAGGCCTCTTAAATCACTTTTCTTATATGGCTTAGGCTCTATTCCTTCAACTAATTCATATAATGAGTTGGTATAAAGGTATGCCCTAATTGTATCCTTCCAAAGATTATAGTTGTTGCCTCTTGCAGAGAAAATAGAGCACTAAAGAGGAGCCCCAAAATTTTCAAAATTATGGGCACAATTTTTCTTCTTCAAATGCTTATGGAAATCTCTTGAAAGCCATGTAAATGCACTAGAGGAGTCCTCTAGATGCATAAATCCCAAGCAATGTATCATAATCCTTGTAAATAGTAGGAAATTAGGGTTTCTACAATAAAGTGTCGGTCTCTTGTGTGAAAGGAGCATTTTTTAGGGCACATGTATATAAGTCATTTGATGACTCTTTGTAAGGACTTTTTCACCATTGTGAGTAAGAGAGCTCTGATTTTCGAATTTTCTTCTTCTTCCTCTTGCATCTCCTTACTTGTGAGCTTGCATGTGTGTTTGTAGCTTGGAATGAGTGCATGGAAGTGTTGTCTACTGAATTCATTGCTTTTCTAAAGTGTGTAATGTGTGTGTGAGGCATGAGGAGGTGTGTGGTGAATCTAGGTGAGTTTCACAACTCTGTTTTTGCCCATATATTGAAGTAGAGTTGTCAGAATTGGACAAGAGTATGACCATTGATGCGTCTCATTGAGATCTTTAAAACAATCTGCTACTGACCATATTCCGAGTTTGGAGCTGAGAGAAAAGTATATGTTTGTGCTTATTGTTGTTTCATGTATCGTGACACCATTTCCACCTGTGAGAGTGATGAATGTGCATGAAAATACTCATTTTCATTTATCAAAAGGTATTCCACTTCATTTACTATTGTGCAAGTACATGTCTTCATACACTCGGTTAGGTTCAAGATACTTCTCGGATTGATAATTAAAATATGTGATCCCCACTATATGTACTTGTTGGTGATAGAGGTATAGTCTCTTTCGTCACAAGTCCCTAAGTTCTTGCTTAGGTACACACATTTTTGGCACCGTTGCCAGGGAAGTACGAGTCCAACCGAGGTGCTCGCATGATGGTAAGATCTCTTAGGAGAAGATACGAATTGTGAAGAGGTGAATGCTCTGCTTTGGTAAGTCAAACCCTTTTGCACTAGCTTCCTTGATGGATTCTCAGGCTATAATCAAGTTGCAATAGCCCCAGAGGATCAACACAAAACTACCTTCACCTCAGAATGGGGAGTGTATGCTTTTAGGGTTATGCCGTTTGGATTCACCAATGCACCAGCTACCTTCTAGAGATTGATGTGTCATGTATTCAAGGAATTTCTCAAGAAGAGTATGGAAGTGTACGTAGACGATTTGTGCACATATTCTGAACAGCAAGCGGACCACACACCAGAGTTGAGGAAAATTTTTGAGAAGTGTAGACAATATAGAGTCTGTTTAAACCTAGAAAAGTGCGGCTACCGATGAAGACAAGATCAAAGTTATCCTAGAACTACCCCGACCAAAAAATGCAAAGGAAGTACAAGCATTTATGGGACACTGTGGATACTATCAAAGATTTATCCACATGTATGCCGTAATTGCTAGACCTCTATATGGCTTACTAACTCAATTCAATTGGACTGAAGATTGTGAGAAAGCATTTAATGAGCTGAAAAGCAAATTGAATTGAGCGCCTATTTTAAAGATACCAACTTGGAAGAAACCATTTCATATCCATGTAGATTCTTCTAAATTTGCCATAGGATGTATCTTAGCACAACTGACAGATGAAGGAAAACTTGATCATCCTATAGCTTACGCTAGCAGGCAACTCAATCAAGCTGAATGTAATTACACTACCACTGAACGAGAAGGGTTAGGAATGGTATATGTGGTAAAGAAATTTTGGGCATTACTTATTAGCAAACAAATTCAAATTCTTTATTGATCATCAAGCCCTACCATACCTAGTCAATAAACCATGTAATACGGGAGGACTAGTGAGATGGTTCCTTTTATTAATGGAATTTGATTTTGAAGTGGTGGTTAAAAAAGGAAACATGCATGTCAGAGCTGATCATCTTTCTCGAATGACACACGGATAACCTCCAACTGCAGTGGCGGATGACTTGCCTAACACTTATCTTTTCAACTTAGAAATTTGTGCACAGTGGGCTAAAAAATTGATACCTATACCCACCCATGGACCTAGTCATGGGACTAATTTAGGTAAAGCCCAAGAACTATGGAAGACCTGAAATCTTCACATTGTAGCAGGAGGCCTATATCATCAAGATTCTAACGGACTTTTTTTGAGGTGTGTAGACGAGGAAGAACAAGAAAATTGGTTGAAAGATGCACATATAAACCCATGGAAGAAGCATAGAAGTATCAGTTGTACAGTGCAAGAACTAAAAAGAGTAGGAGTTTATTGGCCATGGATGTCGAAGGATGTTCACAGGCATGTAGCAAGTTGTCTCAAGTGTCAAGAAGAAAGACCTGAGGAAAACTCGACACTATGCGATTCTACAATAGCACCTAGATGGAGTTTGCCTTTAGTGAAATTCTCAAGGACATATGAATACCCAGAAGGAGCAAGCCTCACAAGAAAACGAGCTCTCGAGGAGCAAAGTAAAGATTATACCCTCATAGGAAGACAACTATTTAGACGTAGTCGAGACAACCAACTACGACTATGTATACATGAAGACGAGTATATCCATGTGTTGGAGATGGCCCATATTGGGGCAGCAAGAGGTCATTTTTTAGCAGATAAGACTGCAAAAATGATTCTCTTTGCTGGATTATGGTGGCCAACTTTATACCAAGACGCTACTACTTATGTTCAAAGATGTGATGTATGTCAAAGAACTAAATATCCGATACAAAGAGATGAGATTGGCATTACGACCTATGATCAGTGCTAGAGCTTTCACTAAATGGGGTATAGATTTCATTGGACCAATTAGCCCCCGAGCTAAAGGGTCTCATGCTGAGTACATAGTCGTAGCTACATATTATTTAACCAAATGGGTGGAAGCAAATGCCACTAGGAAGAGTGATGCAAGCAATTACATCATTCCATTTGGGCCTTCCGAGTTGTGTATAAGACTGCTATAGGCACAACACCTTTCAATCTCGTGTACGGAAAAAATGCAATCTTACCAATTGATTTTTTGATTCCTACTCTTCGAGTAGCTGAAACATGTGAGTGGACTGGAGATGAATTATCCCAACAACTGGATCAGATTGAAAGATTGCATGAGACTAGACTACAAGCAGTAGCAGGTATATATGCAGCCAAGAGGGGACAAAAGGCCTATTATGATGCCCATATCAAAGATTAGGGACTAAAGGAGAGAGACTTAGTCTTGGTGTATGCCTTGAAACAACACACTAAGAAATTGCAAAAGAGAGGACACGGACCGCTGATAATTAATCGTATCTCTACAAGTGGAGCTGTGAACCTAGCCACTTTGCATGGAGAAGTCTTGCCAAACTACATAAGTGGTTGTCGCATGAAGAAATACTAAGAACCATTAACGGAAGAGATGATGAGTAGATTACTTAAAGTAAGACATTGAAAGGAAGAAGAAGAAAGAATAAGGGAGGAAGTAAGGCTCAAAGCATTGGAACACATAAGAAAGAAAAAAGAATGGATGATAGAAAGGGATGAGAGATACCGGCAAGGAGAGGAGCCTTTTCCCATGGCCAACTATAGGAGAACAGGACCTACAACCATAAGACCACAAGGCAGACAATCCTATCTCAATTTGGGAGTAGGAATGGAGGAATACCACCTGGTGGATGCGTTGATTGATACCAGACTAGCATTAAGTTGCATACCCTTATCTTTAGCCAAACAATTAAGTGTCTAAATTCATCCTACTAAGGCCTACATGTTGGCCATAGGAGGAAACACCATTGAATGTGTAGGAGAGGCCAGTCTATCTCTACACCGGGGTAACAACTCAATGCATCAAAAGTTTTTAGTATGCCAAGATAAGGATCTAATGGAAGAGTTGGTGTTAGGTCAAGATTGGATATATGAATTCGAAGTGACTATCCAGTTAGCCTTAGGTTATATATCCACGAAGATCGGACACAGAGAGGTCTTTAGTCTATTAGATGAAAAACCTCTAAAGATGAGTAGCGTGAAACATAACTGTTCTGAATGTGTGTCTGCATGTGAACCTACACCAGCCTTGAATTGTGATATCCCCGTGTCCAGATCTGTCTCGAATCCCGAAACCCCTTCTCTTCTTACTCATGCCACTCGACTCAACCCTTCGTCTTTACCCAACCAACCAGAGAGAACAAGTGAGGGTCTTACTATGAATCGGCTACAAGGAATCATACAACTAGACACGAAGTTAACACCAATATGACAATTGTGAGAAGAAGGATGCGACAAATATGGGTGTGCAAAGATCAAACAGACATGTATTAGTATCAATACAAGGAGAATCAAAAGGAATCCATTCAAAGAAGGCACCAACTTGAATCTTTAGTTATAAATAGGTCCACAACCATAGTGCAAATCTGGATACCGAAAATATTGAAGGCAGCTCAACCATCAAGAAATCGAATGTGGATACCCCAAACAACTATGAAGCTTACCAGGGAGCAAACAACCAAAGTACAATGGAATCAATGGCAATACAAACGACCCTTCAAAAGACACATGACTCCAATGAAACAGATGTCGTGATAGAAACACGAAGGAGTTTCTATTACAAGTTGATACGTGTGGCAAGTGAAAGTATAACAAAACCAAATATCTTCAGCCAAAATCAAAAGTTTCTAGAAGGACATTCAAAGCATCAGAACTAAGAACATGTGGATACCAAAGTCCGAGATAGCTTCACCAATGATTCGAGTAGGACATCCTACTTGCACTCATAATGAGTTCTATGCACTTCGAGTAAGCATACTAGGGCCACATTACAAGGCCATGCATGAGGCACCAAAGTATCATTGTATTACTAAGTGAGAACATTTTCCACCTAGAGAATAGGATCACCATGTACCATAAATAATAAGAACCAATTGCTTTGGCTATATCCTTAATGTTCATGTTTTCATTGCAGCTTAAGAAAAAAAATGTAATCCAAGGCCAGGTATTATGTTCCTTACACACTTGGGAGTGGGGACGCGACACATGGAGCAAATGATCAACACACCAACACAAATTACTTCATATCTAATACTAATCATTGATTACTTCCAAAAAAAGATGGCTTCCTCAAGTTCTGAAGCTACCAATAAAATATCAACTGATTCTAAAGCTACACCTGAAGCGAAAGTATTGGAGTTCCCCTTGGAATCTGTTGTTAAAGCAAGGGGACATTGGTTCAAAGATGATAACCTAGTAAGTGAGCACTTGTTTCTTATCACTATAAGGATCATGGATAGAGAACATCAATTCCCAGTGATGACTAAGATTTCAGAATCTTGCATGAGATGCCGAGAGTAGTGAATGTATGGACTTAGGCTAGAATTGAGGCCTACTTGAAGCTTCCAATTTACAAACTGGACTTTCAACAATGCACATAAGTTATGAATACTTTACATTCGGCTCTTGATAAGCCATTGGTCCCTGAAGCCGTGGTGTTAGATCGCAATGGGGAATCTTAGACTATTTGATTCATGCATGAACTAATTAAAGCAACATTCAGCTCGATAGTGGATGGTCTAATAGATCTAAAGGATGAATGCCATGAGGCAAAGAAAAGAACTTTCTTTGACATCAACAGAATAGACATTGAAGAGGAAATCAGATTGGTGCATCAACACTTTTGTTTTCCAAATATGAATAGATACACAGCTCCTCAAAAAGTCATAGTACAATTGTTATCTCATGCTGCCAAGCAAATTGGGGATCAAGTTAATATGACACCCTACATTCAAGAGGGAATGTTTGAAGCCAACAAGCAATGGGGTCACAAAAAGTTCTTAAATCGAAGTTCGGCTCTCGCACTGCTTATCTATCAAGCATTGAACATGACGGAGTGTCTACGGTCGATGATCTCGATGGCTGAAATGGCAAGGTATGTGAAAGCAGCTGCAGTACCAAAGAAAAGGAAGAGTGTAACCCGAGTAGAGGAAATTGGTACAAGCTCCAAAGCGACTATGAGGGGTGCAAAACAAGCTCATGTGGTTGAGGCATCGAAGACGCCACAATCTAAAAGAACACATAAGCTTCCTAAGGTGCCGATAGCTGAAACACCAATTATTAGCAAAAAAGATATATCCACACCACTTGAAGCCACACATGTCCACATGAGAGGAAAAATCAACCTTATGGTGCAGGGCCACCAATACCATCAAACGGGAACACGAAGAGCAACACAAGTAGAAAGAAATGTGTCTCACCAAGACCGATATAAAGAATTTGGACTTGATGATTCTAACTCAGAAAGTGAGTCATCAAATGATCATGACACACTTAATACAGATATACAAATTGATGACCAAATGGGAGAAGACTGGGAGGAACTCAACCAAGTTCAGCGATCGACTGAAAAAGAAGCAGAACCAAGAGAGCAACCTCAACCTTTGCATGAAGCATTAGTAGTGGAAGAACATATAATACAATTAAACGAGCAAACAAAAATATCCCTCAAGGAAGCTTCATCCCCCAAACAGAGAACGATTAGACATCCAAAGATGGAACCAGACACAACCAAAATGCAAGATAAAGAAGAACATGTCTTGCCTATACGGGTTGTGGTTGATCCCTTACTGTTGGATGTGCTAAATGACTCTCATAAGAGGCCTTCTGAAGAACCAGCAATGGAAGACTCCACCAACCCCATTGAGGAAGGTGAACCACATATTCAACTCCACATAAGGCAAACACATCAAGACACATTACATGTGGCAGAAGGTAAATATGTCCAAAAACGAGAAGAGCCAGTTATATCATGAACTTGGCTAAATGTCGATGTAAATAAACTAAAACCTGTGGTCAAAACAATGATAGACACCACAATGAAAGCTCAAAACATCTTGATGGAAGAGGAAAAGGAGAAGGCAAAACTGTGTGAGGCAAGAAATCGATTCCAAAATCTAAGTGAAGAACTTTCTGCCAACAATATAGCCATGCAAAAAGAACTTTTTCAGAAGTTAGCAGCATTGGCAAGAATGACAGAAGAGTGTCGTCGTGTCCAAGAAGAGAATGGTTTGCTAAAAGGTAATATACAAGAATTAACTGCATCTGTGTCGGTACTACAAGAAGAAGTGACAAAATTGCAAAAGCAACATGTAATGTATGAAGCAGAGAAAACAAGGATGCTTAACCACAACAAACTCCAAGAAAATCAGATCAAGTATATATGGATGAAGCTGATAACCTGTGTACAAGAAATAAAGAACTAATGAATTCCATTATACTAAATCAACCATTGGAAAGCATTGATGACACCAGCATACAAGAGTTACAGGCCAAGTTGTTGTGGAGAATGAGTTCTCCTATGCGCAACGGAAATGTGTAGTGAAACACCCTTGTATGTCCAACACTTGGACAAACATCTGCACCTTAGATAGCTTGCTGCTCTCAATACAAAATTCAAATGGACTTGATCCTTTAGTCAAAGAGAGCTTTCTAACAAGCTATAAATATCTTAATTTGGACAAGTTTTGATTAAGAAACACAACTAACAAAGATGAACTACCTATCCACACAAGTATGTAGAAGAACTAAGCTTCACTCTCGGACTGATAAATCTCTAAGTATATATCCTTTGAGAACGATATTTGGTACAAAGAAAGTAGACAAAAATAGATTTCCAACAAGATAAAAAACAAGTAATTTGGATGAGTTTTGGTCACGAAACTCAATTGACCAAAATAGACCACCTGCATACATAAGTACACTATAAAATTGGACTTTACTCTCTGATAGATATCTCACAAAATATAAACGATCTGAATAAGATATTTGGGACAGTGAAAGTAGATGCCAAGAGCTTTCCAACAAAACAAAAATCACACAATTTGGATATGTTTTGGTTGGGAAACTTAACCAGCCAAAATAGACTATCTATCTACATAAGTATACTAAAAACCTGGACTTCACTCTTTCACTGATATCTCACAGATTACATAAGCTTTCAAACAGATATTTGGTATGCAAAAAGTAAACAAGATAAGATTTCCACTGAATTTTTAAAGGCACAAAATGGTTACATATGCACTGAGATATGAGCTCTGCAACAGAGCTGTGTACAAACTGACGTGCGGCTGGAAGGAGTGTAAGGGAAGACAAAAATGACAAAATGGCTAGATCCGATTACTGGGAGCTCTTGCCTCTTTCTCTCCTTGTTTTGAATGTGCTCCCACTTCACTTTTATAACCAATGAGCATGTGAAGAAGTTTGTGCCTCCTTCTTAACTCACCACTTTCTCCACTACATGCTACTAACTACAAGGCAAGATATTGTATCTCTTACTCATCATGAATTTTGACTAGACTTTTTCTTTTATTATTTTTTCCTTTTTTCCTCCACTTTTCCTTTATCTTTATATTTGGTAAATTTATCCAAGCATGGCTCATATGAAAATGAGCTTGTACATTTATCTTCAACACTCCCCCTCAAGCTCATTTGGGAGTTATCTTCATCCATGTTCTGCAAATTTATCACATCCTTGAAGCCTTTGAGTTTAGAAGCATCCAAGAACTTTGTAAACATATCTGCAACCTGCTCTTTGGTTCTAATTAACTTTATCTCCACATCTTTGCTCAGCACCTTCTCCCTTACATAATGGTAGTGGACCTCTATGTGCTTGCTCCTTGCATGAAACATAGGATTGCTTGCAAAGTAGATACTTGACATGTTATCACCATATATAGGGATGGTTCCAACTTGCACTCCAAGATCAGCCAAAAGCTTTTTAATCCACATTGCTTCACATTTGGCAAATGCTAATCCTCTATATTCAACCTCCATAGATGAAAGTGCAACAATAGGTTGTTTCTTTGAGCTCCACGTGATAGGTTTGCTTCCTATCATGAACACATAACCTGAGGTTGATCTTCTATCTTCCTTTGAACCTGTCCAATCAGCATCACTAAAGCCTTTGACCTGTAGTTCTTCATCAAACTTATAAAACAAAGCATGATTAACTGTATGCTTTATGTCTCTCAACACTCTCTTGGCTAAATTTAAGTGTTCACTTGTCGGGGCTTGCATAAACTGAGAAAGTACACCAACAACATAAGACAAATTAGGTCTTGTAATGTTTGCATAGATCAATGATCCTACAATGCTTCTGTATGTCGTTACATCTTCCAATGGTTCTCCATCATTTGAACAAATCTTTGTATTTGTGTCAATGGGTTGAGTGAGTGGTTTGCATTCACTCATTCCAAATCTGAAAAGAACATCCAACAAGTACTTCCTTTGCATCAAGTAGATGCCACTCTTTCCATAAACAACTTCAATTCCTAAAAAATATTTTAGCTCTCCAAGATCTGAAATTTTAAACTCCTTACCAAGCTTCCTTTTTACCTGCATCATGTATGCAAAATGTGTCCCCATAAAACTATCATAACTCAACCTTTGAGTTGGATACCTTGTCCTTGAAGATCTTCTTTCATTGCCTTTAGAAAGTTGCTTCTTTAACCTATTCAACTTTACCATCGGAGTGATTACCTCTTCATATTCTTCTTCACTTGCATCTACCTCTCTGTTTGGAGTAGCACTTGCTTGTTCGGCGCTGCTATGAGATGAATTTGGAGACAAAGAATGACTCCCCCTCCATGTTGAACATTCTTCATTTGATGTAGATGCCTCTGGACCTGAAAGCTTTGTGCTTGATTGTTGAACTTCTCTTTGATTTGTTCTTGCATAATCATCACAATCTTCTTCAAGAATCTTTTCCTTTCCTTTATCTTCATACCATGGTCTTAGTTCATCAAAGACCACATCTCGTGAGACTCTTAATTCCTTTGTTATAGGGTTGTAACACTTGTATCCTTTTTGCTCCATTGAGTAGCCGATGAAAATGCATTTTTTTGATCTTGGTTCCATCTTTTTTCTAACTTCTTGTGGAATGTGAACAAAGCAAACACATCCAAACACTTTGAGGTGTGTAAGATCAGGTTTCTTACCGGAATATACCTCTTCTGGAGTCAAGTGATGTATTCTCGATGTTGTGCACCTATTCATCAAGTAAATGGCAGTTGTGGTAGCTTCAGCCCAATAGTACAATGGTACCTTCATCTCGTTGAGCATGCATCTTGCAATTTCAGCAATTTGCCTATTTTTCCTCTCAGCTACTCCATTTTGTTGTGGTGTATACCTACAAGTGAATTGCCTTTTGATCCCATTCTCTTGTAGAAAATCTGAAAATTCTTTGGAGAAGTATTCTCCTCCACCATCAGACCTTAAGGTTTTGATAGATCTTCCTGTTTCCTTTTCAACTTCAGCTTTGAATCTTTTGAAGTTAGAAAACACCTCTAATTTTTGCTTCATACAAAACAGCCATACCTTTCTTGAGTGATCATCAATGAAGGTGACAAAAAATCTATTACCAGCCATTGATGCCTCTTGGGTTGGTCCCCATACATCCGTACGTATCAAGTCAAAGACATTTGGAGCCACATAATTGCTCCTTTTGAATGGCTGCCTCGTTTGCTTTCCTAGTTGACAAGCTTCACATAACTCATGTAGTCCAATGCTATTAAATTTTGGAAGACCTCTTACCACTTCATGTTTGCTCATGTCCTTCAGCTTTGGAATGTTGATGTGTCCTATTCTTTTGTGCCATAAGTCCAGCTCTGAAATCTTCTTGTTCCCACATTGAATGTACATGACCTTTCCATGTGGATGTTGGACATCCAAAGTGAACATCCTTCCTTCTCTTCTACCTCGAGCAATGACATTGAAGCCTTCCTTTGGATTCTTTATGAAGCACCCATTCTCATTGAATATGACATGATAGCCCTTCTCTACCATTTGTCCTACTGAAATCAAGTTCTTTGAAATTGTAGGAACATGAAGAACATTAGATAGTACCTTTGATCTGCTTGTATCTCCAACCCTTATATCTCCAATGTGTTCAATCATGTGTTGGGTATCATCACCTGTTTCAACACATCCTTTTCCACTTGGTACCTGTAGATTAGTGAACAAACTTCCTTGGCATGACATATGGTTACTACAACCTGAATCAATGTACCATTTTTTGTCATCTTCACAAGAGCTTCTATACTCATGTCTCATTGCAAGTAGTGTGTCCTTGCTTCCTTCACTTGAGGTGCTTGCATAGTTGCTTTGGTTCCTTTGATTGCCTCCATTTGGTCTTCCATTCTTCAGCCAACAATCACTAGCATAGTGTCCTAGTTTACCACAATGATAGCATGTTATACCTTTATGAGAATTGTAGGAGCTTCGGCCTCTTCCTCTACTTTTGCCTCGACCTCTTCCTTGTGCGTTGGCATTTGATGCATCCTTGTTGTCTTCTGAATTGTTTTGATTGTAGTTGGAGTGGTTGTGACCTCTTCCTTTTCCTCTTGAGCCTCCTCTTGAGTTTCTTCCTTTACCTCAACCTGCATATGACATTTTGTTGTGGCTGTCCTTTCCTTTGGGACTATCGAAGCTAAGATCTTCTGTGACAAGATGAGGGATTAGTTGTTCAAAACCTGGATATACATCTTTCAAGTTAATGGAAGTTATAAAAGGCTTCCATCTTTCATCTTCTCTCAAGCCATTGAGAGTATAACACACAAGATCTTCGTCTTCAACCGTTGTGCCAATAGAAGCTAAAGCATCGCTTAGCTCCTTAATCTTCAAAGTATATTCAGCTATGGATTGACTCGAACTTTTCTTGATTGTGTTCAACTCATTCTTGAGTTGAAGTTTCCTAGCTTTGGTATTTGTTGAATACATCCTTTCAAGAGCTTCCCAAGCATCCTTAGCTTTCTCTAGATGTTGAATATGCCCTATCATGGCATTAGTAATGACTTGCAAAATGAGGAACATGACTCTTCTATTCCTCTCTTCCCATTCTTTTGCTTGCCTCCTTTGGACTTCGGTGGCCATAGCTTGATTGATTTGAGGTTGAGCATCATCGTCGCTCACAATACCCCATAGCCTTTGCCCATTAGGTAGTTGGTCATTCTAAACTTCCACACAGGATAGTTATCCTTATCCAACTTCTCTACTTGTTGACCCAAGTCAGCCATTGAAGAGTATCAAAGACTTTGAGAGTTACCTCAAATAGTTATAGTCCTTTGCTCTTGCGTTTGTGAAGCTCCTCCTTATTTTATAACTCCTCTTTTGCTTTTCTTTATCTCTAGCTCTGTTGATGAAGCTTCAGCACCAAGTTTGCTCTGATACCAACTGTGGAGAATGAGTTCTCCTATGTGCAACGAAAATGTGTAGTGAAACACCCTTGTATGTCCAGCACTTGGACAAACATATGCACCTTAGATAGCTTGCTGCTCTCAATACAAAACTCAAATGGACTTGAGCCTTTTATCGATCAAAGTAGACAAAGAGAGCTTTATAACAAGCTATAAATATCTTAATTTGGACAAGTTTTGATTAAGAAAGACAACTAAGAAAGATGAACTACCTGTCCACCCAGGTATGCTGAAGAACTGAGCTTCACTCTCGGACTGATAAATCTCTGAATATGTATCCTTTGAGAAAGATATTTGGTATAGAGAAAGTAGACACAAATAGCTTTCCAACAAGCTAAAAAACAAGTAATTTGGATGAGCTTTGGTTAGGAAATTCAACTGACCAAAATAGACCACCTGCATACATAAGTACACTATAAAACTAGACTTTACTCTCTAACAGATATCTCACAAAATATAAACCATCTGAATATGATATTTGGGACAATAAAAGTAGATGCCAAGAGCTTTCCAACAAAACAAAAATCACACAATTTGGATATGTTTTGGTTGGGAAACTTAACCAACCAAAATAGACTACCTATCTACATAGGTACTAAAAACCTAGACTTCACTCTTTCACTGATATTTCGCAAACTACATAAGCTTTCAAAGAGATATTTGGTATGCAGAAAGTAAAAAGATAAGCTTTCCAATGAATGTTTAAACGCACAAAATGGTTACATATGCACTGAGATATGAGCTCTGCAACAGAGCTGTGTACAAACTGACGTGCGGCTAGAAGAAGTGTAAGGGAAGACAAAAATGACAAAATGGCTAGATCCGACTACTGGGAGCTCTTGCCTCTTTCTCTCCTTGTTTTGAATGTGCTCCCACTTCACTTTTATAACCAATGAGCATGTGAAGAAGTTTGTGCCTCCTTCTTAACTCACCACTTTCTCCACTACATGCTACTAACTACAAGGCAAGATATTGTATCTCTTACTCATCATGAATTTTGAATAGACTTTTTCTTTTATTATTTTTTCCTTTTTTCCTCCACTTTTCCTTTATCTTTATATTTGGTAAATTTATCCAAGCATGGCTCATATGAAAATGAGCTTGTACATTTATCTTCAACACTTGTCAATGTTGGAAGAACATCTGACTCAAGAATAGAGAAAACAGGTAGAGATAGAGACCAAATATAAAGCGGAAGCCAAATCTTGGGAGCTCAAATGGAATGAGGTAGTACACAAGTACATGGATCAATGCAACAAAAATGTTGATCAAGTCAAAACTATCTATGAAGCAAAGGCAAAAGTGGAAGAGGAGCTGAGGGTTAGTAAACAAGCAAATGAAGAGAAAGATAAAATCATAGCAGAGCTCAAGGCCCAGATAGAACAGACCAAGAGCTTGGGGACACCAATAGTGCAATCCATGATGGCTACTGATGAGATAGAGGTACGCCCTCTTTCTCCCCCAATCATTCATTCACTAATAATGGGTCCAGGTATCGAGGAGTATGATGATCACCCAATGCCGTATACTGTAGAGTTAAGTCAGAAAGAGCAAGCACTGCTGGTGTCTCGGCTTACCGAGAATTTTGAAAATGAAGTCGTAAAATTCATGAAGGAAGCTAAAATCAAGAGCAAAGATTTAAAGGCAATCATGAAGCCCTTCAATCTCCCATATGGAATTACAAAAGAACAAACTCGGAAGTATAGTAAGAAGACTTCGAGAAAGGATCCAAATGAGCAACTAAACTTTAAAGCAGACACCTTTCAATAAACTCAAGAACATTTTGACGTTGCCGATCCTATATGGAGGAGAAAATTTTTGGAAAGAAATCCAACTTTGCGGGTGCACTGGTAGGAGGCACCAAATTTATTACAAGTTAACACATTTTGTCCTGTGCCACATCGATGATACTAGCCAGAATTTTGGGAATTACAAAGTCAAGGTAAACTAAATAAGCAGTGGCTCAATTTTCCATTACTCCCGAGCCCACCCCACAATTATTTGCCTACGGAAGAGTACATGATCAAAACAACAGAATTTTGGTTATCTCGGTATGCCAAGGTTCCAAACCTCACTATCAAAGTGACTAACAAAATACTCAGCATGATTCTAACTGTACTCATGCAGTGTACACATTTTTGAATTTTATTGGCATCAATCAAGGCACAAATGTTTTAGTATTCGACCTTTCTGTTATGCCAAGTAGACTAACCATTATGGCCTATTATTTGCGACTCATGTTTTTGCCTAGTACATGTATGCAAACTTTTGAAGAAGCCTTCTTCACTCGATTTTTTGAGATTGATTAAGAAATCTTCCTAAAGATGTCCGCAAATTTGAATGGAAGATTAGTCGCTTATGAACTCAGTTTTTTTGTTGACCATCGACAACCACCACATGATGGTGTCAAGTCCGAACAATGGAAGCAACTCATGATACGTGAAGCCAATCTACTAAATGAAACAGAGTAAAAGGATATAATACGTACTCATGTCAACATCCAAAGCCTATTGAGGACGATAGAGTTTAGGAGGGGGGACGTGTGGTAGCAGAGATAGGGGAATCCAGCAAAAGAAGAAGAAGAAGAAAATCAAAACTAAAGACTGTGCAATAAGAAGTATCACCCTCTTACCAAATCCCCGTAGGGGCACACATCATGCTATAATGCAAAAGGAACAGGCCCCAAAGAGTGGAAATAAAGAACAACAATGAGAAGCAAAAGCTAGAAAGGGGAGAGGCTAAGAAGTGGAAATGCGTGACTAAGAATATCACATTCTTAGCCACTCAATACGTGCGTGGCAGCCCAAATTAACACAACAAACGAAGACATGAAGCAAAGTCTGTCAAGGAATGACAGAGACAAAGAGGGGGAGAGTGTTGAAGAGGAGCCCCAAAAGTGCAATAAGAAGTATCACCCTTTGCCCAAAGCCCCGCAGGGGCACGCATCAAGCTACAACGCAAAAGGACTAGGTCCCAAAGAGTGGAAATAAAGAAAAACAACGAGGACCAAAAGTTAGAAAGGGGAGAGGCTCAGAAACAGAAACGCGTGACTAAGAATATCACATTCTTAGCCACTGAATGCATGCATGGCAGCCTGAATTAACACAGCAAATGAAGACATGAAGCAAAGTCTGTCAAGGGACGACAGAGACAAAGAGGGGGAGAGCGTTGCAAAGAAAATAGAGCAGTAAAGAGGAGCCTCAAATTTTTCAAAATTATGGGCACAATTTTTCTTCTTCAAATGCTTATGGAAATCTCTTGAAAGCCATGTAAATGCACTAGAGGAGTCCTCTAGATGCATAAATCCCAAGCAATGTATCATAATCCTTGTAAATAGTAGGAAATTAGGGTTTCTATAATAAAGTGCCGGTCTCTTGTGTGAAAGGACCTTTTTTTAGGGCACATGTATATAAGTCATTTGATGACTCTTTGTAAGGACTTTTTGGCCATTGTGAGTAAGAGATCTCTAATTTTCGAATTTGCTTCTTCTTCCTCTTGCATCTCCTTGCTTGAGAACTTGTATGTGTGTTTGTAGCTTGGAATGAGTACATGGAAGTGTTGTCTACTGAATTCATTGCTTTTCTGAAGTGTGTAATGTGTGTGTGAGGCATGAGGAGATGTGTGGTGAATCTAGGTGAGTTGCACAACTCTATTTTTGCCCATATCTTGAAGTAGAGTTGTCAGAATCAGACAAGAGTACTACCATTGGATGCGTCTCATTGAGAGCTTCGAAAGCAATTGCTATTGACCATATTCCAAGTTTGGAGTTGAGAGAAAAGTCTATTTTCATGCTTACTACTGTTTCATGTATCGTGACACCATTTCCACCTGTGAGAGTGATGAATGTGCATGAAAATACTCGTTTGCATTTATCAAAAGCTATTCCTCTTCATTTACTATTGTGCTATTGTGCAAGTACATGTCTTCATACACTCGGTTAGGTTCAAGATACTTCTCGAATTGATAATTAAAATGTGTGATCCCCACTATATGTACTTGTTGGTGATAGAGGTATAATCTCTTTCGTCACAAGTCCCTAAGTTCTTGCTTAGGTACACAGTGCCATTTAATCACTCATCCTTTGGCATAAAAGAAGGTAAATACCATTGGCTTGAAGATGTTGCATTCCATATCATTGACATTGTCACCACTTAAAATAAATTGTCACACTTTCAAAATGAGGTTGGAATTTGCACAAAAGTTGAGATGGGGTAGGGGGACTTAGAGTAACCCTACACTTGATGTTTAGAGAGACACCTTGGATGATGGGGGCTTAGAATATCCCTACACTTGGCACCAAAAGTAAGATGAGTTGACGTAGAGAGGGGTCTTAGAATAGTGCGATGCACACCAAGATAGTCTTAAAGTAGGTTTAGGAACTTGAGAAATCTCATGGGTGGGCTTAGACTACCCTCCAACTCACAAATGCACACATACACACACACACACACACACAAACACACTAATTTCTGCTTCTATTCTTGAGTTACAAAGATGGACACTTAGTGCCAAAGTAGTGTCTCCAAGGGAGAGGGCTAAAAGCCTTGGAGAAATACAAATAAAACCCTTTGATGAGAGAGTTTAATGATGATGAAGGGATGCAAATATATTTGTTACAAGAAGGATCAAAGTATCCTTATAACACAATGATAGATGATAGGTTCACATGGAAAAGAACCATGCCAAATATCAAAGGTGTATGAGGAGGAGTTATATCAAAATGTTCAAGTGACTCATGAATGAAGACCCTCCTCATGTGACACTATTATGTGAATCCTGCTTGTTGTGCCGATTGTATGGCTTTAAGAGTTCTTATACATGACTTAGATCGGCATAAGCTATGAGACCAAACAATCCTAACATTCGCCTTAGATGACAAGGAAATGATGAAAATTATGTGTGCTTGAGGTAGTAATTGAAAATTGAAATGATTGTGGAAATCCACGTGCTCACCAAAACATAGGATAGTTAAGACAAATGAGTGTGTTATGTTAAGTATCATAAGGGAGAACGGTGTGAACCACCTCTAAGCTTCATCTACATGAGCTCACACATGGGTTCCATGTGGGATCCATGTGATAGGACATTTGGAGACTCCTTGAATAGCAAGAGAGAGAGAGAGAGAGAGGGAATTAATCAAATTGGTACGTGGTTGGGTGGGGAGGCTGATTCGAGCATCTCTGTGGCTTCATCTACATCGGGAATCATGCCAGAGTTCAATTAAAACAAGGGGTTCATCAGAGATTTACAACAGTGGTATCAGAGTAGTACGACGACCGTAATTGATATGCACATACGATGAGGAGCCCACACGTGAGGACAACATGCCTACATGCTCAGGACATCCACAAGCCCTTCATTCAAAGAGAGAGAGAAGCTCTCCTCCTCGTCTCCTGCCTCCTTCTCTATTTCTGAGAGCATAAGAAGAGCATACTCTATATATAATCGAAAAAAGGCGCCTTCCATGAGAAATATGGGATAAATCCCCTTCGATTGGAGCTCCCTGCCACAAGAAAGGATAAGGTGCCATTGCATGGAGGAGCTTTTTGCTTTGACATCAGATTCAATATCTTTTTCACATTATGAAGCTACACTCCTAAGCTTCATTACCAACAAACAACATTTGATTTGGAGAGGTTTTGCGCAACCAAAATCCCTCTGTAGCACTTTAGGAGAGATTAGGGATCCACTCTTAGGCTTAGATTTTGGTCATTTGGCATCATAATCAACTTTTTTAACTTGGAGTAGCCTCGTAGCTTTCAAATGTTGTGTTGGAACATTTATTTTTGACTGTTGAGGGCTGGCAAAAACCAAAAGTGTTTCAATTTTTCTCAATTTTCTTATTTGGGACTATTGTTATACGCTTTGGGATTGTTTTTTATGGTATTTGGTGCTTAGAACCCTTTCGACCAACTGGACATTTCAAATTTTCATTTGGGCTTGGAAAGGATTGCAGATCAATGCCTTAACGCTTCAAAGTTTGCTTCGAATCTACTTTGGAAGCATTAATTTGTATCAGCAAAGTGCTCTAGTACTACTTCTTCTCTCTATCTTGCATACTAAGTTTACTTCTATTACTTTTACACACTCTAGTTATTAAATGGGGGGAGTGAAAGATGGATCCAGAGGGGTAAGAAACCTTTAGAACACATTTCTCCACCTAGAGAGAAACAACTAGAGGACCCTGACCATAGGATGGAAGAGGTAGAGCTTGAGCAAGAAGTTGAGTAGTAAGTAGAGGGAAAAGAGCCACATGAAGAAGAGTATTCTTATGTAGAACTCGTTTATGAGTTTGTTACACACAAACAATTCATAGAGTTCAAGGAACAAACCCTTAGGTTGGAGAGAGACATTGGTAGCTTGACTTCTCTCATTGAAAATCTTAAGTCTCCGATGATCTCACTTGAGACACATGTTACCTCTTTCCTAGCTAGGAAGGAAAGAGAGATGCCTACTCTTCCTATGGAGACAGTTAGGAAGGATTTCCTTTTCCTAGTAAGCAGAAGGAGGGAGTTCTAGGGAAGCTCCCCTCTTGAAAGACCTTAAGCCACCTACTTTTATGGGGGATCACCGTGAGAGAAACAAGGATGCGGTATACAGTGTTGTGCAAAAGTGGAATGACTTGCATCAACTGAAGGGCAACCACCTAAGTGTCATGTGCTAGAGGTGAGTCTCTTGCTTGGCCTATGTGCTTATAAGAGGTGGATGAGTCTCAAGGAGGCAAATTCCATCCCTACGGACTAGACTCAGTTTGAAACTCTTTTCTTGAAAGATTTTCTTCTTGAGAATGAGGAAGAGGGGAACAGGGATGGGTGGGATAGGTGTTGGTATTCTAAGGTCTTGATACCAAATGTTGGAATTGGGGTTGGTAACAATAACAATAAATGAGAGGTTTATAGGATCTTCCAATAGATGCACCTTAACATACACACCTTAATACTCAAAATGAAGATGAGCAAGAGATAGAGAGAGAATAGATAGAATTTCAAGTGTAATGGTAAGCTATGAAGCTCACCTACACTAACTTATGTATGAATGTCAAATTACAATGTGTGTATATGATACAAACTGACAGTATCTATATCTAGGCAAAAATAGGAACTAGATACAAGAGATTGTGTGCCTAAGAGGCATGAAGAGTGTGTGTGTGAGAATACAAACAGTTTAGAAGTGTTTTATAGCAAACCCAAATTTTGATCAACCTAAATAAAAAACAAGTGACCTAGCAAGTAAGAACGGAAATAGACTTGCTATTCACAGTAAATCAACAATGGATGTTGATGGTAAGCTAGCAAAATCTCCTCCAGATAGTCACTAAGATGTAGATACCACAACTCATCCACGAGCGTGAGAACTCCTCCTCCTAGATGGAGCACCTCCTATGATCACCTCCTCAAGAGTGTGTGAACACTCTCCCTCCAAGAAGGCCTCCTCCTTGCATTGAGCTAGAAGCTTGAGCTTGCTCCTTGAGATGATGATATTGAACAATGGGCCAAAGCCTTGCTTATATAGTTTTGAGTGCTTTATGAAAAGCAATACTAAAAGCACATCTAAAAACAACGTTCACCTATGAAGTCCTAATAAAACAAAAGCTCAATATACGATGTGAAAGATTTTTATTGTGATTCAAAATTGGCACTGTCCATGAGTATTTTGCAAAAAATAAAGCTTTTCAAAAGTTTTTGGCAACCATCACTTACATTTGCTCCTCTTAGACCATCCCACTGACATGGTTTTCTTATAGGAGATGTATAACGAATTCAATATAGCATATTTATGCCCACTATTTTCTTAGAGACCAAGATGCCCATGCGACATTTTGTTGTAGAATAAGATAGTTTTTAAGCTTCAATATTGGACCATTGTTGGACATTGTCTCCAACAATCCTCCCTTCAATGTCACAATGGTACAAGGTTCAATAACCTGTAGAATTTCTTGTGATTTTTTCTTGACTTCTTTCCATTGAATCCTGAGCTTATTGTGGATGAACCTGTATACTTGAGAAACTACTAACTGAATGTCCGAATATGTATTACATAGATATATCAAGCAACCGACTCCTTGAATATATAATGAAGCATCAAATGGTTCTGAATCTGCTTCTGACTATAATGACACATTAACATCCATAGGTGTCTGCATAGGCTTGGAATCTATCATCTCAAACCTTTCCAATAATTTTTTAATGTATTTTTCTTGTGTCATGTAGATACACTCATTTTTGTACTTGAACTCAATCCTGGGACTTGTGATAAACATAACACTAGTTGGTTCATTCTCAACGGAAGTAACAGCTAAACTATTATGATCCTCAAAATGTTCTGCATAATTTACATGATCTCCTTGTTGTCTCCTTGTTTGACTTTTGGTTTTTCCCGTGTATTCCTTTATACCACTATCCTTCCAGGTTTGAAATAACCACTTTGGTGTATTCCTGAAAAGTGGTGATATCCTTTTTGGTTCTTTAGTATCTCTTTCCTCTTGAACTCTAGAACCTTCTCCAACTTCACAAGTCAGAACTTCAAGAGGTACTGATGATGGACTAGGTATTGATGTATGTAATGAAATTTTCTCTTCACCTGTATCTCTTAGGGTTTGAGAAGGTTTATCACCCCCTTTGTATGGCTGAACGTAAGCCAAATTCCTTCTAAAAAATGCATATTCATTTGCTTTTATGAAATCTAGAACCTCTTCCTTCTTATCATAAATATGACTTTCTGCAACATATGCATTGCGTGAGAGTAGGATATCACTTGTATCTAGAACATAGAATATGTATCCTTTGCTTTCAATTGCATAACCAATAAAGATGGCTTCAATGGCTTTTACATCAAGCTTACCACAATCCTTCTTCTCAATGTGAACATAAGCTAGGGAGCCATAAACTTTGAAGTAACTCACATTGGGCTTCTTCCCATAATAGGCTTCATAAGGTGTGATGACCTTCGAAGATTTTGTGGAAGACCTATTCAAAATGTGATTAGCTGTCTGTACTACATCAAACCAAAACTTGGGAGAAAGCTTTTTGGATGACATTATACTATGCATCATCTCAACAAATATCCTATTCTTTCTCTCTACAACACCATTTTGTTATGGCGTGTAAGCAATACTGAGTTGATGAGAGATACCTTTGTCTTCAAGAAAAGACTGAAAGTCTTTAGACATGTACTCTCCTCGTCTATCACTCTCAAAATCTGGATCTTTGACTGACTTTCATTTTCAACCATAGCAAAGAACTTCTTGAAAGTAGCAAAAACCTCTAACTTCACTTTAAGATCATAAATCCATGAATATCTTGAGAAATCATCAATGAACACAATAAAGTACTTGAAACCTTGAATAGAATCTGTTCTCATCGGACCATTCACATTTAAATGTATGATCTCCAACTTCCCTGTGGCCATGATGTATCCATGCTTCTTGAAAGGAAGTTTGTGAAGCTTTCCTTCAAGAAATCCTTCACATGACTCTAGATCATCTGGTAAAGCAAAACTAGGTGACCTCTCCACCATACCTTGATCTTTGATATGTTTGAGAGCTATGTAACTCATATGGCCCAATCTGGCATGCCATAACTTCATGTTGTCCTTAGGTGTAGTAGTCTTAGCAACATCAGCATGACTAATTTTGGATAACACAAACATGCCACTTCTATTTTCACCTTGAAGTAGACAATGCTCCTCATCAGGTGAGAGGATCTGACACAAATCTTTCCGAAAAATAACTTTATAACCATCTGACAAGAAAGTAGAGATAGTGAACAAATTTTTCTTCACGTCTAGAACATAAAGAACATTGGGAATTGTGAAATTTCCACCTGATCTTGACTTAATGTTTACTTCTCCAACACCAAGAACATCTAAATCATGACCATTTGCAATGGTCACTCTTCTCCTTGAAGAGTTAGAAAGGGATGGAAATACCTTCATGCAACCTATCATATGCTTAGTAGCTCTAGAATAAAAAACTCAAGGATTATCTGAGATTGCATTTAATGATGCCTGATCAAAAGCTAACTCTTCAATAGTAGCACATGCATATGAATCTACCTTTGAACATTTAGGTTCTGGATCATCTTCAACACTATTACCTGATGCTTTATTCTTATCATTAAAAATTGCTCTACATTTTGCTATGTAATGACCCAATTTCTTACATTAATGGCATACTCCTTTCTTTAAATCAGATGTAGTCGAAGAAAAGTCTTTGGGTGTAGAGGAAGCATTAGGAGAAAGACTGGAAGAATTAGGATTAGAAGACTTACTTTCCTTTTTGGATTGCTGGCTCTTCTTCTCCTTCTTCTTCTTTCCCTTTGATGATGATAACATGGCTTCATCACTCTCTTCCATACCCTTTTGTTGATCTTCACCTTGAAGTAACATGAACTGTAGCTCTTCAAATCAAAGTTCTCTATCTCTTAGAGAGAGAGAGAGATAAAGAAGAAACAAAAGCACGATATGTAGATGGAAGTGAGTTTAGAAGTGTGTTTACTATCTCTTCATTTGAAATATTAACTCCAGCATTGAGTAAGTGATCTCGTAAATATTTAAGCTTCAAAATGTGTCTGAAGTGATTCACCAACTTTCATCCTTGTGTTGGCTAGTTGTCTCCTTAGATGAGCCTTCCTAACAGGGTTTATGCTCTGATATAGATTCTCTAACTCCAATCAAACCTGACGAGAGGTTCTGTAAGACCTGGTTTGGGGTATAATATGCCTCTTGACTCCCATAGCAATATATGAAAGTGCTAGTGCATCCCTTGAATCCCATGTGTATTGCTCTTCTATAGGAAGTAATATGGTAGTAGTACAGACTGGTGATGATGAAAGAGTTTCTTCTTCTTCACTAACCTCCTGTTGAGTAGAAATAGAAACAAGAAGTCTTCTAGAAGATGAAGCAAAATCTTCTACAACTTGTCCTGGCCTTGGATAAGTGCCATTGACAATATTCCATAAGTCCTTTGTTGCTAATAGATTCATCATCATAAAACTCCACATTGGATAATTAGACATGCCCTCAAGCTTGTCTTCATTCTCAAGTCTATAGTCACTCATCTTGTTAAGGGTGTATGTCAACTATGCTCTGATACCAAATGTTGGTATTCTAAGGTCTTGATATCAAATGTTGGAATTGGGGTGGGCCTTAACATACCAAGATCTTCCAACAAATGAACCTTAACATACACACCCTTAATAATCAAAATGAAGATGAGTGAGAGATAGAGAGAGAATAGATAGGATTTCAAGTGTAACGGTAAGCTATAAGGCTCACCTACACTAACTTATATATGAATGTCAAATTACAATGTGTGTATATGATACAAACTGACAATGTCTCTATCTATGCAGAAATAGGAACTAGATACAAGAGATCATGTGCCTAAGAGGTATGAAGAGTGTGTGTGTGTGTGTGAGAATATGGAGAATATGAATAGTTTAGAACTATTTTATAGCAAACCCAAATTTTGATCAACCTAAATGAGAAATGAGTAACCTAGCAAGTAAGAATAGAAATATACTTGCTACACATAGTAAATCAACAATGGATATTGATGGCAAGCTGGTAGAATCTCCTCCAGATAATCACCAAGATGTAGACCACAACTCCTCTAGGAGTGTGAGAACTCCTCCCGAGATGGAGCGCCTCCTAATGATCACCTCCTCAAGAGTATGTGAACACTCTCCCTCCAAGAAGGCTTCATCCTTGCATTGAGCTAGAAGCTTGAGCTTGCTCCTTGAGATGATGATAACGCACAATAGGCCAAAGCCTTGCTTATATAGCTTTGAGTTATTTATGAAAAGCAATATTAAAATCACATCTAAAAACAACATTCACCTATGAAGTCCTAATAAAACCAAAGCTAAATATACAATGTGAAAGATTTTTATCGCAATCCAAAATTAGCACTATCTGTGAGTATTTTGCCAAAAATAAAGCTTTTCAAAAGGTTTTTGGCTTCTGCACTACCAATAAGAACGAACCCAAATCAATAGCCATCACTTAAATATGCTTCTCTTAGACCATTCCACTGACATTATTTTCTTGTAGCAAATGTATAATGATTTTAATATAGGATATTTACGCCCGCTATTTTCTTACAGAACAAGATGCCCATGTGACATTTTGATGTAGAATACTATTGAAGATATTTTTTAAGCTTCAATATTGGACCATTGTTGGACATTGTTTCCAACAATAGGATCACTTAAAGAGGTAGGACTTTGTTGGTCTACATATCCCGCCATTGGGAGATCATATGTACATAGCTCTTTATTCTCCTCAATGGTTACCACAAGTTTTTTGGTCTTTTCTTTATTATCATGTGCTTCTCCTGTGATGGCCTCTCTCTTAGGCATTCGTACCAAAATTTTCTGGTTTTCAACTTCATATTTCTTGAAATTATCAGGTACTTCGATCAATGATTCCTCCTCTAGTTGTTTCACTAATTTTCTTTTCTTTTTCTTTTGTCTACCTTCACTTTCCTCCCTTGAATTAATAGTTTTAATGCTTGTGAGATGTTCTTCTTTTTTTTGGGTAAATACTCCTACATTTTCTAGATAGTGCTCCTCTGAGTCAAAGCAACTATCCATCGCAATCGATTCTAGATCGTCATCCTCCTCCTCTTCTTCGTCTTCTTCTTCTTCTTCTTCTTCTTCTTCTTCTTCTTCTTCTTCTATAACCTCATTAGAGTCACACTCTTCTAGTAAGGGTTCACACATGAACAAAGAGATATCATAGCCTTTCTCATCACAATGAGGCATTCACTATTCTTCATTGATAGCGATGTCCATGGTGGCTAAGATTTCAACCCAACCATGAGGCTCAAATTCCTCATTTGGAAAGATCATTGGTAACTGGTTTGGCTCCTTGAGAAGTTTCGTCTTCTCTCACTTTCAGGCATCTTTCCTCTTCCTCTACAACCTTGCACATCCACAAGTAAGTATCTTCATGCATCCAGGATGGATCCGAAGAACTTATAGAATGCACAAGGATTTAGTCTTCTTGCACCTTGTGGATAGGATTCCACTGTAGGAGTGGTACATCTCTAAAGGTATAATCCTTCAAATTGACCTTGATTGTGACCCCTAAGTGTTGCAAGTACAAGGAGTTGGTTCCCCAATCTTGTACTATTTGCAGTTGCCATAGGAAGGGTCTTCCTCTATTTACAATGAGTGGTGGTGTGGGATGAAGTGGAGTGGAGAATTTTCAGCATGCGAGGGGTTTTGAGATGCAATGTCTGCTATTTATGTTTTTGCATCTCTGAAGCTTTCTTCTATTTCTGATAACTTTCTAGTCCACTTATGATTGGCCTTTTCCCTTGTATCCTTCCATGTTCTTGTTTTCCTCTTACTATGCTCTTCTGATTCACTTGACTCTAATTGTTCAGCTGGTTTACCTATTTTAAAGCTTGTGTCCTAGTGACTACTTGTATAGGAGCCATGGTAATGCTACTTGAACTTGAATCCACCATTAAGCCTACCACATTAATTGGTGTAACCTTGGGTGCACTAGAGGGGTTCCTTGGATAATCTCTCGGGAGATGTTTTTTGCCGCACTTAGGACAAAAGCCTTGTATGGCGATTGTTTGTCCTTGTCCTGGAGGCGGTGGGTGGGGACATTCATGAATGAAATGGTCTCCCTGATATCTAAAACATGGTCCATTAGGGGCTTGTGGTTTCATTTGTTTCAACTGGGGCTTGTGATTAGGATTTGTGTACATGACATTGGAGTATTATGGCTCCCAATTTGGTTCCATAGGTAGTGCCTCATATTGATACGGATAATTCTCATTATGCTCAGGTGACTCTGTGCAATAAGCTCGTGGACTACCTTCATGGGTGTAGTCAGAACTCTGAGCAGGTCATTTTTTGAGACCAATGGGGTCATCGACACCAATGCTCTATTAGGGTTCTCCTTTGCCACTGCATACTTAACTGGGATCACATTGATAGAAGGTGGTAGTTGGTTTCCTAAGACTGGTTGTGGTCTATATGGTGCCTGATATTGCTATTGGTATTGAGGTTGATATTAGTCATGATTTTCTAAGTGATTTTATGTGGGAAACCAAAGAACCATGAAATTAAAAAAAAAATCAAATTTTCAAGAAATCACGTTTTTCTCCAAAAAGTCGTAATTTTTTGAGAATTTTGGAGGGAGCTTCGAATTCTAGCATTGAGGCCTACGCTTTGTGCAGAGGGCCATGGAAATCATAGAAACTCACAAGCACAAACATTTTGCCTCTCTCTCCTTCTCTCGCACAACCATGAATGAAAAATGAGGTGAAAGTAGTGAATATATAGTCAAAAGTGAAATATTTTAGCGAAGATGAAGATGGGAGAAGATGGTGATGATGATGAAGATGAATATGGAAAATAAAAAACTTGACAAAAAATGACTATTTTTTACCTTCTAACATCACAAATCTACAATCTTACCATCACAACACTCGTCCTCGAGCAACACTCCCTGGTAACAACACCAAAATTTGGTGTAGCTCAAGCGTAAGCACCACCTCCTTTACTTGTCAATCCGTGGAGATGTGAGGAGGATATGAAGATTGTGAGCAATTGTGGCGAGTAAATGTGAGTGACAAGCATGTACATGCACACACACACACACAAGGCAAGATCAAAGAGAGGAACAATGGAAAGCTTCAATTGCACAAGAACTCTCTTACAAAACCGTCAATCTCTACTAAGCCAACTCTCTAACAAGCTACTAAGAAGCTAACCTAAAAAATGAGCCCTCTAGCTCTTTTTATAGTTTTTGACCAGTTTTGGCCCTGTCCAGACCTATTATCTAGCCTAGTTAAAAATAAGGTTCCAAAGCTTATTTGAGGGCTCAAACAGAGTCAAAAAATTATGAAAATTGGTATATAGCTACTTCTAGTACTCCTCAAGCTTGAGGACTCCTCAGATTGAACAAAATGGAGTTCCAAAAATTTAAAATGATATTTACAATGGTTTTTAGTGACCCAAATCATTATTTTTATAGAGATTTCTTCTAAAAATTTGTCATACATTTTGTGGAGCTCCCTACTTGCTCCCTCTTCTTGTGTGTCCACTTCTTTGACATGTTATTGTGCCTTGTGCTTGACCTTAGGTGCCAACAACCTCCTTTGTGTCAGTCCTCCACCTTGTCGAGTAGCTTGCCCTTGTGCACTCCTTGCACTCAAGCTTCAAGAAAGCTTGAAAGATTGTTCACTTCTTTGTCAATGTGCAACACCTCCTTGATGATACTTTATCACACCTTAGTTGCTCTCTTGGTTTCTCTCTATGCACTCTCTCTGTATACTTTGTCAACTCTTTTGCTCTCTCTCTCTCTCTTGGCATGCCTTGCCTTGTTGTGTACACATTGTTCAATTTCTCTCTTAGTGTAGAGTATGCTCTTTCTCCTTGCTCCGTAGTCTCTCTCCAAGAATAATAATGCCCTTTGTTGTGTGTCAATTCCTATTACACACATTGCTTTAACTACTTGTCTATCTTGGTGCTCACTTTGATGTCCCAAGAACCTCTTCATGTAAAGACCAATGATTGTCTATTTTGTCATGTAGTGACTTTATGGAAAACAAAATTTTCAATGGGAGGTCACACATAAACTCTTGTGTACCTTCTTCACTTCTTATCTTTTCCACTTTTGACCTTTATTTCTACAAATTGTGTGCATAAGGGAGGGTTCACCTAGACCATCCATAACACTTTAAAAGCCTTAAAAACCCTTCAAAAGGACCTTCTTTGCAACCTATATTCAACTCTCGTATAAGATCATTGTGAACAACTATATGTGCACTACCTGTGCACCCATATCCTTGGTCACTTGTGCATCACCTATGCACCACTTTGCCAAGTCACCACTTTGTCCAACTCAACACACTCCTTTGGAACCACCTTTCCAAATAAAGAGTGGTGAGGATTAAACATGTAAAAGGTGGTTCAAACACTTTAGTTAGAAAGAATGGTGAGGATTTCACATGTAAAAGTAGTTCCAATTACTCAAGAGCTCATGGTAAATCCCTGAATCTAATGGCAGGTTGGGTGGAGATTCATAGGTCATTCTCTCTAGCATGGAGAATAGTTTTTTAAGCACCCCTTACTACACCCCTCTTTTGCATCTCCTTCATCCATTGAAGGTTGATGTGGCAACAACACCTAGCATAATGAATTCCCTTGCCACATGCATAACATTCTTCACCTAATTGGTGTTTTCGTTGACAAAACCTCCAAAAAACCTTCCACTTTTTCTTAAGAATGAGACTTGATTTTGGTCCCTCTACACTCTATCTCGTCCACAAAACCTTCCACTTTTCTTAAGAATGAGACTTGATTTTGGTCCCTCTAATGTCCTTGGTTTGATTTTGGTCTACGTCTACCTTTGCCTTTTCCATGTCTTCTCCCCTTACCTCTTGAGTTAGTTGCATAGAAAACTTTTCATCCTTATGTTCATATGAAATTCCCCCCAACTGCATTTCTTTAGTGACCATAAGTCTCACCAATTGCTCAAAATTAGGTAGTGAATCCCTCACATGCACTAATATAGTGAATGGTCCCCATCTCCTCATCTCTCAACCCATTGAGAGTATGAGCCACTAAGTCATCATCCTCGATAGGACTTCCAATTGATCCTAGTGCATCGAACAATTTATTTACCTTATATAATCATTCATAATGGTATTAGATGCCTTCAGTTATTCAAACATTTTTTTGTTCAATTTTCCTAGACTTTTTACTTGTTGAGTACAATCTTTATAAGGCCTCCCAAACCTCTTTGATGTATCAAGGTTCTATACATGTCCTATCATACTATCACCTATGTTGAGATAAGATGAATACAACTCGTTTATCCTTCTCATTCCACTCCTTCAAAGCTCTCCTTTGATCCTCTATGGAATGCTCATCCACATTTGGGTTTAGCTATGTGACATGCTGAAATCAGCCATGATAGATCCTTCTATCCTCTTTGACCTTGCTTCTTGAAGTGATAAAGAGGTCTATTGTTTGAATATTCTACCTTGAGAGCTCTTTCCCTTGATCTGTGTGATGATAGCTTTGACCTTGCATCTTTTGCTACCCCCTTTTATTGGTGTTTCTTTTCATCATCGTGAGAGTGGATTTGATCTCATCATGTACTTTGAAAACCTTCCTTTAGATGTTGCTGAAGTCTTCCAAGACTTCAAAGTGCTTTGATACCACTAGTAGATGTGAAACAATATTCCTATGCAACGTTGGAAAGTCCTAGGCTCTCATAGCTACACTTTCTTTGGTATATATATAATACTAGGCAAAATTATCTCAATTCACTTAGCACCTTCTTTGCACTTCGGTGAGCTCCAACTAAATTTAAGAAGAAATCTATCATGCATGAAGTCAATTCATTTGGACTTTGGAGTATGAAGAAATAGATGTTACAAATCCAGCCGTCTACACATTGGCATATGACCAAAGTCCACTATTTGATAAGTTTCTCACTGAATGTGCAGAGATTTGATCTAAAACTTAACACACTAAATATAAACTAACAAAAAAAATCTTGAAGTATTTGAAAATGATACACAAATAAGAAAAATCTACCTACTCAAGTACTTTTCCTTCACCAACAAGCAATCAGATGGCCATATGCACGTGAACTATCATTATGCCATTCTTCTTTGTACATACATATTTTATGATATTAACTACTTCTGTGCACCTAAACTTCTTGTTTGTCATTGATGCTATTTGTGTGTGTTCTCTAGTCTCCAAACTCCAATAAAGTTGTATGCATTTTTCTTGGACACATGATTACCATATATTCATCCTTAAATCTTAAGAGGCCAATTGTTTTTATAATTCAACATATACAAGGATTTGAGGATCTCATCTTCCAATACAAGGTTTGCAAGCTTATGATCGCCAAAATCTCGATAGAAGAACAATTTTTTTTTCTAGTGTATGTTCCAAAGAACATGGAAATTTTGATGGTGGTGAAATAAGGTTCTCCTATGTTCCAAGTGGCAGAAGAGACTTTTTTAATGCATTCAAGGTAGGTACAAACAATACTAGAGGCAATATCAGATAAAATCCTACTTAACATTTTGCTTTTACTCAAAGGATTCACATGAGATGATGGAAAATAATAATAGCATCAAGCACTTAAATTTGATACAACATTCAATCTTTGAGGCATGAAATCTTCGACGTTTGTCGATTAAATTCTATGTGTCCGCAACATCTTGCAAAAAGAGGGTCCCAAACCTATGGCAAATCAAGAAAGTCTCATAGTAGAGTTCCCCACTTATCTTAAGCCACTTAGATGTTTCTCTTAGTCTAAACTCTCCTCATGACTAACATTGCTTTGGAAAAAGAGAGTTCTTTGTTTTTAGAATTTAGTTCTTCCAATGATTTTTTTATTATGTTTGAAATTTGAAAGAACTACTCACACACTTAAAGGGAATCCCTGTATGTCCTACATTCAAAGATGAATGTCATACCAATATGTACTCTTTCATTAAGCTTGAAATTTGAAAGAATGATTCACACTTTGAGAGAGACCCATGATTGACACTTTGAGAGAGACCCATTATCTGTTGGTATTAAACCCTGTAACCATGCAGAAGTTACTTCTTAATCACTTTGATTATGCTAGACGTTGAAATTGTTGAAGAGTTTGGATCCTGTCGAAGGGTTTAACAAGTGCAACAGGTGTAGCTCGAGACCTCGTGTCCAGTCTCCATGCGTTTGCAGAATGTTAGCTGGAGGGACGCCTGATATGAGAACTGTGCTGCATGTTTCAAGGAGTTTGCATTCCATCCTCTCATTAGTCCGGTTCATCTCGTCGACAAAGAATTCTGGCTGCATACCTTTGCTTGGAGATGCCCTCTTGAACAGTAATGGCGAGTATCCTCAGTGCAACCGTCCGGGGTTTAAAGCGGGATTCTGCATTTACAAATACAGTGACAATGATGTGGTCTCTGCACATGGTCGTTGGAATCCTGGAAGGCCTTCACTTGCCAGAGAATCTTCATTGGGTGCAGAGTTTAGGGCTTTCCGGAAAAGTGTAAGAGGAAGTGCGCTTGCAAGGGGGTTCTCCTCTGGGACCGAGTTCTCCGACTCAGATTGGATCGAAACTGATGATGAACAAATTTCTAGTTTCAAGAGGCACGTCGGCACATTGTCTCACAGAAATAGGCATTCACCGGGAGCTGTTGGCCGTGATACAATGCGTCAAAAGCAACATGGATGTCTTGAGACCAATAGTGAACCTGACACTGACAATACACCTCGATCACAGCAGAAATGGCTAGGTCTTCGCCCTCGTAATCATGGTCGAGTAGGACGAGTGCAACAGGTGAGTTCTGCCACCGAGAGTGATTCATATGATGATATGGATAGAAATTTATCGGAGTCCTTTGGAAATGATGATGAGAACGACAACATATCGGTGGGGCTCGACAAGACTGAGAGTGAAACTGATGATGATGTCGTTACGGATATGTCAGATTCAGTTGAAATTGAGGATACAGATGAAGACACATCAGTAGGGCTCTGTGAGGCGGAAGGTGATAAAGTAAGCTCCATTGCATCATCCAAAGCTCGTGATCTCTCACACCTGAAGAAATCTCCTTATGACAGGTCACGTCTTGATCGAAGACCCCCAGTGAGACCATCTAAGAAAGAGAGAAGTGCAGGCCTTAGCCCAAGGACCATCAGAGATGATGATAGCGATGACATTGAAATAGAGAGTGATTTAGAGGGTGAACTTCAGGAAGAAATAAAGAGAGAGATGGAAGCTGAGCCAAAGTTTCGACGACCATCTGTAACATGGGGTATTCTCCTTTCTAAGGAGCATCGTGAAGCAGCTCGTGAAGTCATTAAGTATCTGGAAACAGAAGGTATTGACACTAATATGCTTAAGCAGATAGAGCTGCCTACTGCAGTTGAAGTTATGCAGACTCGCCTGGGCTTCCTTCGTAAGATTGGCCTTGATAATGAAGCTATCAATAACTATCCGCTAGTTCTTGGCTGTAGTGTTTATAAGAATATGGTGCCGGTCTTGAAATATTTGAAGAAACTTGGATTTCCACAACATTGGGTGTCAATTCTTGTGAGGAAATACCCCATGATACTACATGCTAGTGTAGTGATTGACATTCTTCCTGTCATTTACTTCCTTCGAGGTCTTGACATTGATCTAGTCGACATTCCTCGTGTGTTAACAAGGTATCCCGATCTACTGGGCTTTAAAACAGAAGGAACTATGAGTACTTCGGTTGCCTACTTGGTGAGTGTGGGAGTTGGGGTGAGGCATGTGGGATATATGCTCACAGAGTATCCAGAAATTTTGGGGATGAGAGTTGCAACTGTTATCAAACCAAAGTTTGACTATCTCATGAGCCTTGGCATACCACAAACCATTGTGGCAAGAATTATAGAAAGACGGCCATACATCCTTGGATATCATCTGGAGAGTAGAATGCAATCCAATGTGAACCATCTTCTAGAAATTGGGGTAAGAAAAGAGGCTATACCAGGCATGATAGCTCAGTTTCCTGATATTCTTGGACGGATATTGTCAGTCTCTGCCAAGGACCATGCGAGCTGGTTCAAAGACAAACTTATGTTGGAGACTGACAAGGTTGCTGGCATGATTGAGAAGATGCCTCAGGTGATCCTGATTCCAACAGAAATGGCATTGGAGAGGATAAGATTTCTTAAAAGTCAGCACTTCACCACTGCAGACATAGGGCAGATGGTCAGCCAGTGTCCACAGATTCTCATTTCGAGTATTTTTAGTACTTTACGCCCTAATCTTAACTTTTTGACCTCTGAAATGAAGAGATTACACACAGATGTGGTTGATTTTCCAGAATATTTTACTTATAGTCTAGAAGGTAGAATAAAGCCTAGATTTAGGGCTTTGACTAACGGAGATAGAGATCTTAATTGCAGTTTAGATTGGCTACTGAATTGTAGTGACTTAGAGTTTGAAAAGAGGTTGGATGGTCGCTCTGATGTTGTAGATGAAATGGTTGGTCCTTCATTTATCATGGGTGGCCAACTGCCTGGAAAGCCTGAGAAAGCAAAGGATGAGAGCCATTCAAGTGAGGCTTATGAGGCTGCTGCTCTGTAAATATCTCATGTATGGAGGACAAATGGTTTGTCTTCATGATATTTGCAGGGTGGAATGGAAGGCGAGAGGACAAGGCAAATTATTGAACTATGAGATTTCTCTGCTTCAGGACTTATATGGATGAAGGCAATTTGTTGATATTTGTCTTGTTGGCAAATTGGAAAATAAACTGTGAGGATTGCTCAAATTGATGTTACATGAAGCTCTTCTGATAGCTGTTTGTCCCCTTCAAGCAGCTATATTTCTATATTTTGAAAGCATGTGTATACCTGCAGTTTCAATCATTGATCAGCTGATGTACAGTTTTCTTGGCAGCTCAAATATGCCTTTGTGCTATGGCTCCACACACTGGTGTAATTTAAAAATCAGTCTCTGAATTGCTGGATATGGAGTCGTACTCCCGTTTTAGTTGTGCACTATCAGCAGAGAATCTGAAAGGCTTGTTAACATGTTGGTGATGGATCAATGGTTCCGCCAGGATTGGATGATGCAATGACTTGGTGTCTGTGTACGCACGAATTGGTGGATTCAATGAGCTAGCATTTCATCCCCAATTTGTGATATGCTGTTGGCAGGCTGCCATGTTTTGAGATGTCATATAGTGCACACAGGATGAGTGGGTCAAGTATGGAGTCTCTCATGCTCATCTCCAGATTCTTTTTTGCAGAGATCATAGCTTGAGGAGGTCATCATTTCGATTTCAAAGAAGCCTGGATCTGGCTTTTACACAGGAGAAGGGTTATAAAATGGTTGATTCCTGCTCGACTTTATACAATGAATTTGCAAGTGATCGTTTTTGCTAATGTACTGTGAATTCACAATGTAACATGTATACGGAGGGTTGTTAACATTCCATACCTACAAGCAGTATATGGTCTCTTCTCAAGCTAGAACCATTTACAGCTTGTTGATCCCTGATAAATATATTTAAAAATTCTACACTACTATTATTATCATCTTAGATAAGGCTTGCTGTTGCATGACTACTGTGTGAATTCATTCCCTTAAAGAGGCGTATGCCCGGATAACCAGCTAGATTTGGATGAAACATGAATATTTTGTTTTCTTCCATTTGATTTCAGTTACTGCCATTCTTTGCTCAACGTACTATTTTTTCTTTCAATGTCATTATTGTTTCCTTCGCCTAATATCTTGATGAATGAGTCTTTTTATTTGCATCTTCTTCATCTTTGGTAAAGTTTCTACCGTGGCCAGCTTATGACGAATCCTTTCAATGACAGTCACGTTACTCATTTATAGTTTTTTGGACCTATCAGATGTGATAAGAGATTTAACTTGAAGCCAAATTAAAAAAAAAAAAGGTCACATATCAAGCAAGGCAGGCTTTGTGTTACGCCTTGGATTGGTTGTACAGGTGATCCACGTGCCCTCTACATTTCGCGGTTGGATGTGTGTTATATTGGAATTTCTGTTTGGATCCCCAACACACACACACACACCCCCCCCCCCCAACAAAAAAAAAAAAAAAAAAAAAAAAAAAAAAACCAAAACAAAATCCCCGGGAAAGAAAACAAAAATGGTTTCAAGTCTGTTATGACACAAGTTCCAAGTAATCACTTCATGAAGTATTTGTTCCTTGACCTAATCTTTCATCTGGTCAAAGACATAAACATCAAGTAGGATTGAAGCTCCATGTTAGAAAGCGCTTCCAAGGACAAACAAGTAAGATGGAACCAATGGGCATTTAGTTGAGTTTCCTTAAACAGAATGTAGTACTAAACGTTTTAAAGATTGCTAGCATGTGTCCAAGTTCTGGCATTTTCTTGAAGAGCACTGTAAAGTATGCATTTGTATTTGGGTAAGTTATGCGAAGTTGTCATCTTCTTTTATGTGTACATGTTGGGTTATAGATGCAATCTCTCTAAGCAGAACACTCTTGGTTTATCCAAGCATTTTGAGAGGTGGAGGCATTCTCATTATCGATATGTATTAGGTTTGAAGTGCCTAGAAAGGATTGCCTCTTTTAGTGCCTTGTTTTTAGTTGACAATGCAAAAAATTCTTAAAAGATGTCACACTCTTTTTATGGTTGCATACTTTTTGATCCCTCAAGGTGGTGACGAGGATGAGGATGATATGTGGCAAAGGGGCACGGTCTACTACGGTTGCCGTTGTTGTGATCCACAAAGAATTTCATATCCCCCCATTGGCAGCTTATGTCGGGGGTCCGAGGGGCCAGTTCTTTGGGAAATATTTGGATAGTCCGACTTGGCTTGGGGACCTTCTACAGAAACCGATGGGATCTCGATTCCAAAAGTGGACATTGATTTCTTGAACTAAGTGGTGGAAGGAAAGATACGTACTAGAGGCTACCCTGAATTCGCTCAGGTGCCATGTATGGGCGAAATGGGAAAGTGCTAATCATTCTGTCGTGTTGGGTTCTTATTTGGGTTTTAATTTAACGAAATCACGGGGGTACCTTCATAGAAGTGCTTGTAACTATTTGCTTCGTCAAACTGCAAAGTGCATGCTTATGCTCGCTAGAATAGGAGGGATGTACATGGAAGATCGGTTGGAAGGGGGAGGGAAAAGCAAGTGTCCCCTTTGCACTAAGGTGGAGATGTATGGATCCTTATCGCATGTGATGGTGGAGTGTGGTGTGGTGGAAGCTCTTAGGGGGAGTGGTTGGATTCTCTTATCAACGGTTTCATTCCACGTTTGGAGTTTAGTCTTGTGTTCCCCTCGGATTTGACCCTTATCGTCCTTGGAGGGAAGGCTCGCGAAGTTTGCTTGACCTATTGGGTTAAGCTTAGTTTGCACTCTAGGGGGGGAGTAGGTAAGTTCATCTTGGGTGCTTCCTTTCTAGGTAAAGCTATACTTAAATATATGAAATTTCTATTTGAGCCTTGACAGATCCTCGTCAGGGGAGAGGATGACATTTTCCCATCCGATCCCTCTGGTTTTCTCATCTTGTTGCTTGGTTTGAGGGAGATGACGATTTTTGGAATGTATTGTTGGTTGGAACTTTGGTGCTAAGGTATGGGTATAGCTTCACCTGTTGCCAGTGAAGAGGTGGGAGACTCTGAACTGGCTCGCGGACTCCTCTGAGCCGACGCTCCTTGTGGGTAAGGTGTCCCTTTTTCGAGAATACGTCGGGTAGGAAGTTTAGCTTGGTGAGGAACTTGTTCCAAGTTCGCATACTCCAATGTCGTGTCCGGGGCATTGGGTATCTCACCGCGTTGATCCTTCGGGGTTAGTTGATCACAATCTTTAGGTTGCAAGGTCACATATAAGTCTTCTTCCGAAGATGAAGCGGCAGATATATTCTGTCTTCTAAGCGGGCAAGCCTCTTGGGGCCCCCATCCCCGACTTAGAAAATAAAAAAAAAATGCTTTTTTAGGCTAGATTGGGCTATGAGAGATTACAAAACAATCCACACACGGGGCGCAAGGTTCAAGATAACTTTAGTAGAGACAAGGGATGTATTAGTTAGATTCGCAAGCATGATTGAAAGATAGGATCACTTTTTATTTTCCAGATCCTAGATCGGCTTCTCTCCCTTTTAGCCATCACAAGTACCCCATGAGTTTCCATCTACAACACATGAGAAGACTAAAAGTCAAGACTAAATGCCTCAATAACCAGAACTGTCTTCTCTCTCTTCTAACCATCACAAGTACCTCGTGAGTTTCGATCTCCAACACATGACAATACTTCTAGTCAAGACTAAATATGATAAGATTAGAACTAAAACTGATTAATTGACTCGCAACATAAATGCTTCAATGCTTCACCTTAAGCTTGGCTGTACACGTTTGACATTGATAAGAACAAGGAGTGATGTAGAAAGGCTTTCTATTCATGTTTATTAGAGGGAGGATATTTGAATAATAATAAGGGTAGTTTGCACAACGAGGTAAGCATACCACAAAGGGCCTCTAAGTGTGTGAACTAGTTGCTTAGACACATTCTTGAGGTCTTGATAATTTTAGGATTTATTTGTGGTGTCATAGTCAACAAAACATGGTCATATATCATGCAACACACGAATGATGGCGCAAAAATGATGGTAAATGATGGCATGCAATAGGTGGATTCATTGCCTAATGAAAAAGGCATCATGATCGACGCAAATGATGAATATACGGTGTATTCTTTAGGTGATTGAATAAAATGACCATATATGTGATGTGATGTAATGTAAGGGAGAGGGCGAAAAAAGCCTCATAGGCAATCATAGACGTGATATAGGGCCTATATATGAAGTGCATTCAAGAAAAGATACCTAAATCTTGATCTAAGTGGATATTATTGGGTATTTCTCTAACATGGGTGACTCTTGGATCTAGAATTGAATTCTCCCTTTGATTCTCTCTTGCTTTGGAATTAAATTTCGTGATTGATTTCTTTGAGCGTCCATAAAACATCTAGGAATCCACCTGTAGGTCTTTTTGATGAGGTTTTCTTGTGACTTTTAATCAAAGGTATCTAATAATAATGGTTTCACTCATTGTTTTCTATTGTTTTAATAATTGAGAGGTTTTTGGCACTCTATTACTCCATTGTTTGGGTTTGTGAAAGGTATCTTATAACAATTTCTTCACTCATTGGTTTCTATTGTTTTATTTTCTAAGGGGTTTTTGTTGCATTCTCGTTTTGATCATCTATTTGATTGGTAGTTTTGTGCTTGGGATTCCATATCTATTTTTTTGAGGTTGAACTTCCATTCAAGCATTTGGAAATCCACAATCATTATGTAGGAAGGGGTACTAGTCACCGTCTATCTTGTCTTTGTTTGATCTCTAGTTATCTTGACTTCCTTTGGATTTTGGTGGGTGATTTGGCTTAGAGTTCTCGATGTCATCACCATCACTCCCTAAAGGTGTGCTAGGTACTGCATCTAGAGTATTGGATGAGTATTGTGTAGGTAAGATAATTGTTATCCCCTAGGCTCATGGTATGGATATGGAATCAACCAGACCAACACTCATAAAATTTTTGTTTGGTTGACATCTATTAAAAAATTAATGGTTCTATGAGGTCCTCATCTTCAGACACTAGGAATTTTTCTTGTAGTATAGGTCCTCCAAGATGAAGCAACAGATTTTTCTCACCCATGTATGGTATTTTATTATTTTTGATGCTATTGACATAGGTTTCTATCCTACATATAGCTATTTTGTTCTCTAAGACTACAAACAAGCTAATTACATTTCTTTCCATGCCTAAATCAATTAGAATTTTCTTCCATAGCAATTTTTCTTTGTTGATACGAATCTTAATTTCTGGTCTCTAAGTATCTACATGATTAGAATCCTTTATTATGTGAGTCTACATACAAGGATTGCTTTTGCGTGTTCTATCTTAGCATTAATCTCTCTTATTTTCCTATTTATTTGTTCTATAGCTTGTTCTTGAGCATGTTCTTTAATTTTTTGAATTTCTTTTTCTCATTTTCTTCACAATATGAAGTTTCTCTAGCATCTCATTTTTTAGTGGCTTAATATATTTCTTTACTCTACATCCATTCATATAATTTGGTAGTTTACCCCCTTTGATATTTTAAGGCTCCCCATTTACCACTATCAATCTCATCTCCTGAATTCATTCCAAAGAATCTTATTGGTTCTGCATATCATGCCCAATCCATTCATATCCTTTGGTTACTCTAAGAGTGTATGTCAAGAAATTAATGGACATGATTTCATATTGACCATGGACCATGTTGAAATATGTGCTTCCTAATACGATCTTGCAAGAAACTCAATAAGCCCATAATACATGATGCATTTTTTATCTCAATATGACCTTTTACTATTTAGAAGCTTGTTCAACAATATACAAATAATTTTGTTTAGTGGTTTCTTCCTAACTATTAGCTTGCACATGATTAGGTGCAAATTTCTTATGTGCTACTAAGAATTAACCTAGTAACTTTTGAATGACTTTATTTATGAAGTCTGTACCCCTATCACTTAAAATTTCTATAGGAAGACCAAAGCATTAAAAATATTCTCAAACAAGAACATCAAAATGGTTTGAGCATCACACTTAGTAATGGATTTTTCTCCCTACTACTTAGCTAAATAATATGTAGCCACAATAATATGTATTGCATCAGATCCTTTAGCTAGGGGACTAATTGGTCTAATAATATCTAGTCCACATTTTACGAAGCCTCTTCCCCCAATCATGGTTCATAATGGCAATTGGTTCTTTCTTAATGGGTATTTTGAATGCTGATAAACATTGCATCTTTTTACATAGCATTCGATATCCATGTGAAATATAGGCCACCAAAGACATACAAAGAGGAAAAAATGACCTCTTGCAGCACTTGAGTATGCAGCCTCTAGAATTGCAATATACTCTCATGAATGCACAATCTTAGAAAATTATCTTTCCTCTATTATATATTTGATATCCAATGATAGCATAATCTTGGATTTCCCCTTTTGATCTTTTTCTCATTGCTAGCATGGTTCCTTCTAGATATTCTGACTATTTCATTAAGTCTACTATTAGTTGTCTCCATTTTGGTGCCATGCTCACTTTATATAATGTAGCATGATTTATTGACACATATTGTTGGTTGTTTCACAATCTTTTATGAACTAATGTACATCCTTTTCCATTTTTGTCCAATATACTCTTGGATCTTTGTAACTATTGGATGTTTATGATCTTTGAGTTGTGTTTTCCTAGGATAACATTATGATCTCCATTTATTAGCTAACCAAGATGCATTTAATTTATGGATGATATAGATGGTAGCTTTTTCTTTCACATTTGTATCCAATCAAAATACATATCACTACTTCGTCATCCCATTTCCTACATTGTTGTTTAGGCACTAATGCATATGCCAGACAACCAAAGATACGTAGATGAGCAACATATGCCTTGCGACCATGCCAAGCCTCATATGGAGTGATAGATTGTAGTGCTTTGGTTGGACACCCATTAAGTACATATGTTGCACACATAACAACCACAAGCCAGAATCTATGTGGTAAAGCTTGATGTTTGACCATACACCTTGCCATCTCCATGAGAGACCTATTCTTTCTTTCAACAACTCCATTTTGTTGAGATGTATATGGCACTATACACTGATTTTTATGCCACATTCATTGATAAATGCTTTAAAATTAGAAGACATATATCCCCCTCCCCTTGATCAAAATGGAGGTTGTCCAATTTACATGCTGATAGATTTTCAGCCAAAACTAGAAGCCGTTTGAAGCACATAAACACTTTGGACTTTGCTTTCAATGGATATGTTACGCTTCTATGTTGCTTGAGTAGCTTTGATGTGAACCTTTTCCCTATACATGGGCATTTTTTAGCAGTGATGGCTCGAGGTTTTTTCCCTATGTTACCACATACATGATTCACTCATATGTGTTGGTACTGTGAACTTAGGGATATTATTTAGCTCTTACTTTAGTTCTAAACATTTTCAATAGAGAGAGCTATTCTAGTCATCCATCTTCTTCATGTTTCTTGTTGCATTTGTGCTCCTTGTGTGTGCTTCTCGTGTGTCTCTCACACTTCTATACACACCCAACAATGGTATCAAAGCAGGTTAAGCTCGTTCTCAAGTTTCATTTTTTGTACTATGAATGGTATCAAAGTAGGTTAAGCTCCTTCTCAAGTTTTGGTTTTTTGCATGTGACACACATCAAGGAATTGAAAGAGCAATTGGAAAACATAGATGAGATTATTTCAGATGCATCACTCATCTCTACATTGTTCAACGGATTACCATAATCTTTTCAAAGCTTTGCCACTACACTCCATTTGGTTTAAAAGGGAATCTCAATATGTATGCATTTGATGAGGTTGTGTCTCTTCTTTTGCAAGAAAAGGAATCTAGAGTGAATAGGAGTGGTTTGATTGAGGGAACACAAGCACTTGCGATCTCACAAAAAGGGAAAAGCAAGTGTGGTTCAACTTCGGGTTCATCAAAACCAAAGCCACGATGTTGAATTTTAAAACAAGAAGAGATGCAAATATTGCCAAAAGGCTAGTCATACTATTGATGATTGCAGAAAGCTTACTAAGTGCAATGAAAAGAAGAAGGAATTCGGCATGTCTATTGCTGAAAATTCTTCAAATGCAAAGAATGATGAAGCCAACATGGCTTGAGATTTTTGGGGATGTGTTGTTACATGTCATTATTGATGCAGCTTTGCATTCTAAATGTATGGTTGTGATTGAGGCTGATTCATATTGGTTCATTGATAGTGGTGCTTCAAAGCACATAACTTCATGCAAAAGCTTTTTGGCATCTTTGAAAGATTCACCCAAAGGACAAAATGTGGGGCGTGCAAACAATGCCTCTTATCCTATCATTGGAGTAGGAGAAATTGAGCTTACGACAGCAAATGGAGGTATGATTCTCTTGAAAAATGGATTGAATGTACCCATTATCAAGAAGAACTTAATTTTAGTTCCACTGATTGCCAAAGTTGGGCTTCATGTACACTTTGTTGATGATAAGTATATGGTTCATGATTTCAAAAATGGTGATATTATCATGATGTCCAATAGATTATGTAATGGTTTGTATTGCTTGCATACATACAAGAGGGTTGCCTCAAATGCCTTGGTTGCTCATACTTCTTCCATGGCTAAAATGGAGCTTTAGCATGCTCATTTTGGTAACTTGAACTTCAATAGTTTGCTTTACTTACAAAAGAAGGACATGGTTATTGGTTTGCCAACACTTGAGTCCATTGAAAAGCATGTATGTGAAGGTTGCATTCTTAGAAAAATGCATCGTGCTTCCTTTCCAAAAGATAGTCATACACACACTACAAGAAAATTGCAACTTATTCATAGTGATGTATGTGGTCCTGTCAAGCCTCCATCTTTTGGGAAGCATGTATATTTTGTTACCTTCATTGATGATGCTTCTCACCATACATGGGTTTATCCTATGAAAGCATAGAATGAGGTATTTTCTTGCTTCAAAGCATTCTGAGCTATGGCTGAAAATTTTTCTTCAAACAAGCTTTTGACTCTATGCACGGATCGTGGTGGTGAATACATGTCACATGAGTTTAATGCTTTTCTTTGTGAAAGAGGAATTTTCCACCAATGTATGGTGCTATATACACCTCAACAAAATGATTTTGCTGAGCGTACATGCAAACTATGTGTTGAATTGCTACCCTACAAAAGCATTGAGAGTCATCACTCCTTGTGAGGCTTGGAATGGACATAAACCAATGGTTAGTCATATGCGTGTGTTTGATTGTTTGGCATATGCTCTTGTGCCATCACAACAACATCACAAACTTGATGACAAGGCAAAGAAATGTATACTTGTTGCTTATAATGATGAAAGTAAGGGATATCATTTTTACCATCCATTGATGAACACAATTATTGTGAGTTGAGATATGATAGTCTCTGAAAATTTAGTTTTCCCTCTACTCAAATGCAAAAAATAGCCAATACTTAGCTCACAAGATGTGTTTGATACACTCATGCTGCGCTTGACTATGGACATGTAGACTAGCCAATTGAGGCCCAAAGGGCTGAAAAATTCCATCCAAGTAGAGTTGAAAATGCAGAGAATTTCCAGCCAAACATGGCTAAAGTTTTTCAGCCAAAAATGATCAAAACTTCTAGAAATTTCCAGCCACATATGTATGAACATTTGCATCAAAATATGGCTGAAAATGAGCATGAAATTTATCCCACACATGATATACATGATGATGTATTACATAATGAACGCATGTCTATCAAGAGTGCACGAACTATGCCAAAGTTTTTAAAACAAACTTTGCAGGATAGCAAATTGAGTGCACCTTTACTTTGTAGAACAAGATCAAGCTCTCTCCATGCATCAAGTAATTTTGTGGATTATTCTCTTAATGCAAATGCATTTAACGAAGAGCCGCATACTTTTAAAGATGCATATGCTGATCCACAATGGATGAGTGCTATGTAATAAAAAATGGATTCTATACATAGGAATGGTACTTAGTTATGTGAATTGCCAAATGAAAAAAATTCTATTGGTACAAAGTGGGTTTACAAGAATAAGCGAAACTATGATGCTAGCATTGATCGCTACAAAGCTAGATTGATTACCAAAGGATACACACAACAATATGGCATTGACTATGACGAAACGTTTGCACCTACTTCATGCATGACTACCATTCATACGGTGGTTGCATTGGTCATCCATTGAGGCTGAAAGTACATCAGTTGATTTGCAAGAAGAGGTCTATGTGAAGTAACCTCTTGGATTTTTGATGAAAGGGAAAGAACATATGGTTTGTCCTTGATAAATGCTTGTATGGTCTCAAGCAAGTGTTGATATATTTTGGTAGTGATGTGAGTGAACACAATAGGACCACCCGGGAACTTTTTCCCTCTTTAGGAGGTTTTTATTCCCTGGCTTGTATATATGCCTATAACCCTAATGGGTCACTTATCATTTTACATTTTCTCTTGGTAATACATTCAGTATTGCGTGCTATGCTCCAAGCTTCTTTTTCTTCCTTGTGCGGTTTGCATGCTTTCGTTGACCTCAAACTCCAATAATTGGTATCAGATCAGTCGCCACTTCATCTAGGGAATCATCAACACCCCATTAGTCAATCTTAGAATCGCACAAAAATTGGTGAGCATACTCAAAACAATTAAGAGTTCAAAATAGCTTTGCTATGTGTTCTCAAAATTATGATCTGAGCTCGTTTCAACCTCTGAATGCACTATCACTATGCTTGTGCAAGTAATTTTATCTTTTTGTGCCAAACATATATACAAGTTTTGATTTGCCAATATAAGCACTTAAAGTCTACTATAGGTTTAGCAGAACTTGATAGGGTATTTATATTCAACTTTTTGATATACAATCATTTTTTTGCATCAACATATTTTACTTAGTGGCCATGGCTGAAAGCAGTGATGCATTCCATATGTTGGTTGTTGAGGATAAGTTGGATGGTAGCAATTACCCATTATGGGCTTATATGATACATCATGTGTTAGTTGCAAAGGGACTATGGAATATTATGCAAGGTGTTGAAAATGTCCTACTACAAATGCAAAAACACTTACTGAAGGTGATGTGGATGGTGTTGAAGATTATGTTCTTCAGATTCCTGTTCGTACTGTGATTCCTATTTCACCTACTACAGAGAAACTTTGTTGGGATGGCAGAGATGCTCAAGCACATGCATTGACAACCATATCTATCAAACATGCCATTATTTCCCACATTCGCTCTTGCAAAACAACAAATGATGCTTGGGACACACTTACCCACTCTATACCAAGCAAGGAATGAGGCTTGTATATTGCTTATCCCTGAAAACTGTTGGAGAGTGAACACATGAATGAAGGAGATTCCATGGATAATTTTTGACAAAGGTCAAAGATTTGAAGGAGCAATTGATTTTTACTGGTGACGTCTTTCGAGATAGTTCACTTGTGCAAATTGTTCTAAATGGTCTTGTAGATTCATATCAGAATTTTGCTTTACTCTTTGATTGATAAGGAAAGGCAATCCAAATGCCTTAACATTTTAGGATTTAGTCTTTGTTCTATTGCAAGAAGATCACTCTAGGCAGAATAGGTCCATTATGTGTGTTGCATATCAAGATTTCTTGGCTAATCAGAAGGGCAAAGATAAATGGAGCTCATCTACTAGTAAAAACATTTTTGCTAATTCTCCACAATCAAAGAAGGATGAAAAAGACGAGATGAAACAGAAAAGAAGAAATTGTTTTGCAAATACTGTAAAAGAAATGATCATGTCATAAAGAGCTGTCTAAAACTGGCTACAAAAGAGACAAAGAAAAAAGAGTCTGGAATGGTTGTTGTAGAAGCCTCTACAACTTAATCAGAGTCTCCAAATCTTGTGTAGAATGAGGAATGAGCATTTACTATTGTTTGCACTTATGACCCATCTTCTCATGAACAATGTATGTCTGCATTAGACTCAGATGTTTGATACTTTGATAGTGGGGCCACCAAACATATTACCTTCCAACGCAATTTCTTCACTTCACTTGAGCCTTCCCCTACAAGGAATATTATTACATGCACCAACAACACCTCTTATCCTATCATGGGAGTTTGTAAGATCATTTTGACTACTGCTGATTATAGTTTTTTTACATTCTCAGATGCTTTATTTGTGCCAAGGATCAAGAAAAGTCTGTTATCAGTTTCAGCATTAGCCAAGATAGGCTTGATTGTGAAATTTGTTGAAACAAATGTATAGTTCATGATCTATCAAATGGCGATGTCATTATTGCTTCTGGCAATTTATGTCATGGGCTGTATAAGCTCATAGATTATAAAAAATCTGTGAATGATTTAGCATATGCAATTCAAGATTCTAAGGCTATGTAAGATGTAAAGCTTTGGCATGAATGCTTTGTTCATCTAAATTTTGCTAGTTTTTTATGCCTACAAAAATTTGAAATAGTGTCCTCTCTGCCCAAACTTAAGGCACCTTGTAAACATGCCTCTGAAGGCTGTATTTTGGGCATAATGCAGCATTTCTCCTTCCCAAAAGATGGTTCAATACATCCTACTAAAATATTGTAGCTTGTTCACATTGATGTTTATGGTCCTATGCAAACACCTTCTTTTGGGAACTACATTTACTTCATGACTTTTATTGATGATTTTTCTAGACATGCATGGGTTTATCCATTGAAAGCAAAGTCCAAAGTGTTTATGTGCTTCAAATAATTTTTGGTTTTGGCTGAAAATCTATCAGCATGTAAAATGGGCACCCTCCATTTTGATCGGGGGGGCATATATAATATATATCTTCTAACTTTAATGCATTTCTAGCTGAACGTGGGATAAAACATCAGTGCATAGTGCCATATACACCTTAACAAAATGGAGTTGTTGAAAGGAAGAATAAGTCACTCATGGAGATGATAACATATATGGTCAAGAGTCAAGCTTTACCACATAGTTTCTGGCTTGAGATTTTTATGTGTGCAACATATGCACTTAATAGGTGTCCCACTAAAGCATTGGAGTATATCAATCCATATGAGGCTTGACATGATTGCAAGACATCTATTGCTCACCTGCATGTCTTTGGTTTTCTGGCATATGCATTAGTGCCTTAACAACAACATAGGAAATTGGATGATAAAGTAGTGAAATATATTTTTGTTGGGTACAGTTCTTAAACCAAAGGCTATCATCTATATCATCAACATAGTAAATGCATTTTGGTTAGCCGTGATGTGGTTTTTGTGGAAGATGCAATTCAATCATTACTTTCATGTACTAAGAAGACATTAATTAGCTCCAAAGATGTGTATGACACTTTGCTCTCTCTTTTTTACAGGTGGACAACCTAGTGCTGGTCCAAATGAGGCAATTTCTCAACCTTTGAAGGTTCCACATGATGATGCAGATCATTCCATTTCTGATGCAAATTTATAGGATGCATTTGTTGATGAGAGATCTGATATAGAGGAGGTAAAAACTATGCCTAAATTGCTAGTGCAAACTTTGCAAACTAGCAAATTAGATGCACCTGTATCATATCGTACTTGTTTAGACTCTTAAAGTGCTTCTTTTGCATCAGATTGCTATGTGCAAGATTACAACCACCACGTGCTAGAGAGATGACTCTCCTCCCAACCAAATGCCTCTATATATAACTCTCTCCAAGGGCCTGCCTTCTTGAGCAGGTGGATTCTAATCATCCAAGTGTCAAGCATGTAACTACATGTGCGCCAAGTGTCCCAATTAACCAGAGTTAACTCAAGTGGATGCTTCTAGAAGGTTCTAGATCTCTTTGGGCAAAACACTCTCCCCATGTACCCCATGGGGTTGAACCCAAGACCTCCTCCTTCACACCCATGAGACTTAACCACTAGGCTAAGTGGATCACTTGGTTACAAAAGTAAATGAACTTTTAGTAAGTTTAGACTCGAGATCTTTGGTCAAACATACGAGTGATCAAATGGTGTCCAATTTCAGATCCGTCTGAACCAACCATATCATTAGATTATAGAATTACTTTATTATACTATGCTATGGCTACCTCTAGTGTGATGAGAATGAGCCTATTTTGTTTGATGAAGCAGAAAATTCAAAAAACTAGATGGCTGCTATGCAATCAAAATATGATGCTATTATGAGAAATGGTACCTAGTTTTTATGTGACTTGCCTCTTGGCAAGAATGCCATTGTCACTAAGTGGTTATACAAGCTCAAGCATAAGCCTGATGGAACAATTGATAAGTATAATCCTAAAATTGTCCCAAAAGTTTAAGCTCAAGAAAGAGGCATTCATTTTGATGAAACCATTGCTCTTACATGCCGAATGACTATTGTTCATAGCATCTGTGCACTTGCATCTCATCATGGTTGGAAAATACATCAATTGGACATTAAAAGTATATTTTTGAATGGCTACTTGCATAAAGAAGTGTATGTTTTTCAACCGTGTGGTTTTGCAAAAAGGGCATGAAAACAAAGTGTGCAGGTTGAAAAGGCATTATATGATTTGACGCAAGCACCATATGCTTGGTATGAAAACATACATGCCTAATTTATTGCACATGATTTTGAGAACAATACAACTGAGAGAACCTTATATGTTAAGCATGAAAATGATGTGCTTCTGATCATTGTTGTCTATGTTGATGACATGGTTCTCACTAGTCCTAGTAAGAAGCATATTGTTGATTTTAAGGCTAATTTTCATGCCTCATTCGAGATGTCAGATTTGGGGTATTTACATCATTATTTGGGCATTCAATTTATGCAAGTTGATGGTAGAATAGATTTGTGTCAAAAAAAATATATTGACACATTATTATAATGTTTTGGCCTTGAAGACTACAAACCTATTGCCAGTCCTATGGAAACAGGTTTATGGTTGAGTCTTCATGGTGCTAGAGATACATTTGATGTTGTTCTCTATCAGCACATTGTTCAATGCTTGATTTACTTATACATTACTCAACCAGATATTCAGTTTGTTGTCTCACACATGAGCAAGTTTATGCATTGCCCAGGTGTCAAGCATTGGCAGGTGATTAAGCGCATCTTTCGCTACTTGAGTGGTACCCATTGTTGGTGGGTTTTCACCAACCATCGAGTTTGCAAAACGAGACCACTGGGTGGATCGGGTCCAAATTTTCTATGGGTCTCTACATGGCTACAAGCGGGGTGTTTGGTGTGTTGCTTTAGGGCATGAGAAGTGAACTCAAAATTGATTGAGTTGCTACTATGTGCATGAACTACGGGATGCAAGTGCTAAGTAGTTACGTAATTTAACTAAGTTAGTTGGAGACCTAGTGTTGTGCCATTGAAAGAAAATATTGAAAAATTAGAGGATAAAAGTGCTAGAAGATGTGTTTGTGATAGTTAGATTTTCATAAAGCTTTTTTATACCTCCTTTGCCCCAATTGATAGCCAAAGCAAGTCGTGTACAAAAATCACATAATTTCCTATCTATTTCTATCACAAGTTGGTTTTCTTTTGCTTGTCTTAATTCCTCACATGCATAGGTAGCATGATCTTTTCCATCACACCAAACACATATTTTACCACTAGTTCCTTGTTCTTCATTAGCTTCAATTTTTCTGTGAAATACTATCTGACGACGTGGAGGAGAGAATTGTTGCATCACAAGATGCATTGATGAAGCCACATTAGCCTTTCCAACACTGCTACTACTTGCCCCAGGATCGTGGAAGCCCATGGAGAAAACCTTATTATTTAAGTTAGCAACCTCCTTGGAAAGAGATGCTTACATAATCATTACATTTTCCATCTACTTGCATAGAATTTCAAGTTGAAACTCCATAGGAGTTTAGGAGCAGCTACAATATTGGTCATGGACACAATCAAGCCCATGGAGAAAACCTTATTATTTAAGTTAGCAACCTCCTTGGAAAGAGATGCTTGCATAATCATTACATTTTCCATCTACTTGCATAGAATTTCAATTTGAAACTCCATAGGAGTTTTAGGAGTAGCTACAATATTGGTCATGGCCATAATCATAGTCATAGATTAATGGGGGGAGGGATTCTTTTGAATTCAATATTTTTTTTGGATGCATGTGGGATAAAACATCAACGTATAATACCATATAAAACAAAAAAAAATATTCTTTTGAGAGGAAGAATAGGTATCCTATGAAAATGGAAAGATATTTGTTTTAAAGTCAGACACTACCTCACAATCTCTCGCTTGGGGCCATAATGTATGATGCATATGTACTTCATAGGTTTCCTACTAAGGCATTACAATCTATCACACCTTATAAGGATTGGAATGGTTCCAAGATATATGTTGTTCATTTTCATGTTTTTGGGTGTTTGGTGTATGCATAAGTGCATGAGTAACAATGCAACAATTTAGATGATAAGGTTGTAGAATGCATTTTTATCTAATACAATTTTTAGAGCAAAGGCTATCACCTATACCACCCACAAAGTAAACATATATTGATTATCCGAGATGTTATTTTTGTGGAATATGTAGTCCAAACTTTATTTTCATGTATGATGGAGACTTATACCAGCGCAAATGTGTACAGCACCTTGTTTCCTCTTTTGACCTATTGAAAACCAAATGCGAATCCTAGTGAGGAAATTCCTCAGCGTATATAGGTTTTGAATGTAAATACATGTCATTCCATGTCTAACATATATTCACGATGTAATTACTAATGGAAAAAAATTATGGATGTGGTAAAATCCATGCCAAAATGTATACTTTGAGATATAGTAACTCAAACGTACTTTTGTCTCATTCTACTTATTCATGCTTTAATGGTGCTTAGTCTTTGGTTGCAACATAGTGGCTATGTCTAGAATTTGTGATGAGAATGAGCCTATTTCCTTTGATGAAGTAAAAAAATCCAAAATTACATGCCTGCCATGCAATCAAAATTTTATGGTAATATGAAGACAAGTACTTAGTATTTATGTGACTTGCCTCCCCGAAAGAAGGCCACTAGCACTAAATGGGTCTACGACCTGAAACACAAGCTTGATTGTAGTGTTTATTGCTATAAGCTTAGACATGTAGCTAAAGGTTGTGCTCAATGAAAAGTCATTGATGTTGATGAGACCTTTGGCCATATGTGCTACATAACCATTTTTAGCATCTATGCACTTGAAGCTCACAATAATTGGAATGTACATCAATTGGATGTCAAAACTACATTTTTAAATTGGGACTTGTATGAATGAATATATGTTTTCCAAACCCACAAATTGGCACTAAAGGGGTACAAAACAAAGTATTTAGGTCAAAGAAAGCATTATATGGATTTAAGGAAGCACCACATGCTTGTTATGAGAAAATATATGCCTACTTACTAGCATCAAAACAATCCAATTGAAAGAAACTTCTCTGTTAAGTGTGTGATGATGTTATTTTTATCATGATTATTTATGTGGATGGCATGCTATTCAATGGTCCTAATAAGATGCATATTAATGACTTTAAGGCTAATTTACATGTCTCTTTTGGAATGTCAGATTTATGGCTAATTTACATGTCTCTTTTGGAATGTCAGATTTATGACATGTACATCATTAGTTGGGGATTTAATATGATTGAGCCTTTATGATGCTCGAGATGCATTTGATGTTGGTCTCTATCAACAAGTTGTTGGATGCATTATTTGCATATGCATTACTCATCCTATAATTTAGTGTCTTGCCTCTCAAATGAGCAAATTTATGCATAGCCTATGTGTCAAGCATTTGTATGAAATCAATCATATCTCTTTCTACTTTTCTAGTACTTGACAACTTAGGTTGTTTATGCCATGGGGGATCAATACCACCACATTTACATGAATGTTTTGGCCCATATTGGCCTAACTATTAGCGAGGATCCATTGAAACAGGTGTATTGCACCAAATGTAAGAATCGGGGACACACTACTTCCGCATGTGCATTAAATCAAATGTACTATGCGATTTGTAATACGGCGAGTCATTCCACCGACATGTGTCCATATAATGCCAAAGTGTAGACTAGACCAACCATAAATGCCATAATACAGGAGCAGGGACAATAGGCTACCCACTATGTACCATTGCATTTGAGAAATACTTCTTACCAAAGTTACAAAACCTACAGGGGGCCATGAGCAAACAATTTCGGACAGACCCAATGGAACTCAAGCCAATCGGGTGAAGGTGCATCTCTTCCACCACCAACATGCCATTTTTGTGGTGAGATTGGACACATCCGCAGATATTGCAAAGATGTGGCCGAGTATGATAAACGAAGAAAAGAACGATAACATCCAATGGCAAATATGGTATATATTTCAGCAGTGGATACCCAAGCAGTAGCAATTCAAACATGGTCCAACAAGAAGTTACAACGAGCTGCTGAGATTTTTGAGCCAGGCATTTGAGAACAACAGAGAATTTTTACCAAGGCTAGTACGTGGGCTAGTCAAGAACCAATTGTTTTTCCCGATTCGGTACCAGTTGTCCAGCAAACAGTACCGAATATACCACCAAAAGATATGAACCCGGTCAAATTGCCGCCAGAGAGTCCACCAGACTTGATACCGGGTACATCAAATCTTGACTCTATGTGGAATATTTTATCAAAAGCATCTATTACGATACCGTTTGGCAACTATTAGCCTTGGTCCCAGGCCTACGACAACAATTCTAGCAACAAATCAATTTAGGATCTATGTGTACACCTGTTAAGGCAACTATTAGTCTGAAACTTGATTCTACGATGGACCACTCTGTTCCTTTAATCATGGTATGGTATAAAAACCACAAAATTACTCAAGTATTAATTGACGGAGGCTCCGGTGTGAATATTGCTACAATCGCACTTTGTAAAAGGTTAGGGTGGACTCACATTGAACCTGTTCAGTTTTTGTGAGAATGGTTGATCAATCTAGGGTACATCTAGTGGTTTTGGTGTGTGATATACTGTTGCAAAGCTAAGATGAGCAAAAGGCAAAGAAAAAGATGGGCCCCAAAATTTTTCCGATTTGGACACTTTATTTTTGTATCATAGCTATTTTGTAACATATTTTCTGATGTAAATGCACTAGAGGAGTCCTCTAGATGCATACCCTTGGAGATTAGTAGCTTACCCATGTAAATTAGTAGGAAATTAACCTTTTAGTGAATAAAGTGCCGGTCTCTTGTGTGAAAGGACCATTTTTAGGGCACATGTATATAAGTCAATTTGTGACTCTTTGTAAAGACTTTTTGCCATTGTGAGAATCAAGAGCATAGAATTTCAAATTTGTGTCTTCTCCTCTCTGTATCATCTTCTTTGTGAGCTTGTATGCATGTGTGATACTTAGAAAGAGTGTTTGGAAGTGTTGTCTATCCATGAAAGTGCTTGTTTGCTGTTGTTAAGGTGTGTGTGAAGTGTAGGAAGGTCATTCCTATGACTCATTATTTTGCTCATAACTTGAAGCAGAAGTGTCAGAATTGAGTGAAAAGACCACCATTGGATGCGTCTTCTTGAGAGCTTTTAAAGGAACCCGCTATTTGCTATATTCAGAGTTCTGAGCTGGGAGAAAAGCTCGAATTACTCTTGGATGCTGCTCCAAGTATCGTGACATCTCAACAGATCCCTGAACCTTGTTTGGAATAGATTGATACTTATTTGCACTCTTTGGAAGCTCATTTGCATTGATCATCATTTGAATGCATGTCTCAATACACTCGGCTAGGTTTTGATACTCCTCGGATTGATAAATAAAGCGTGAATCCCTACTATATGCACTTGAGGGGGATCGAGGTATAGTCTCTTTCTCCACAAGTCCCTAAGTTGGTACTTAGGTACACACGTTTTTGGCGACGTTGCCGGGGAATGTCGAATCAAACCGAGGCATTCGTGTGATGGTAAGTAGCTCTTAGCATTGAAACGAGTAGAGGAGTTGAGAATTTCTCTTCTTTGGTAAGTCACACTTATCCGCACTTACTACTTCTCGCTCTTGGAGTGTGTGTAGTGAGTTGATAGTCTAGTGAAGTGAGTAGAGTGAGTAGAGTAGAAAAGGGGGAAGAAGAGAGTAGGTTAGGAAGGGAGAGTAGCTTTCAAACTTTGTTCTTGTCAGTTTTTTTAGTTAGGAAAAATTTTTAGAAATATAAAAACCAAAAACTTCTCTTCTACACTTCACTTGTCTCCAAGCAAGTATCGAGAGAGAGAGAGAGAGAGAGAGAGAGAGAGAGAGAGAGAGAGAGAGAGAGAGAGAGAGAGAGAGAGAGAGAGAGAGAGAGAGAGAGAGAGAGAGAGAGAGAGAGATCGCAAGCCAGATATCACGTAAGCACGAAGCACAGTGTGTGGAGCCAGGAGTGTGAGCAGAGGTGGAAAAAAGAGCTGGAGGATCTTGGAAAGGTGAGTGCATCCCTACATTTCTAGAAATTCCTTCAAATATCATTTAGTGGAAGAAAAAAGCGACCTACGCCAGATATCATGAGGGTCACCCCGGGGTATAGAAGGACTATTTTCTTGATACAGGCTGAGAGGAGAGGGTAGATAAGCTCCAGGACCATTTGTATTCAATTAAAATCCAAAGACACTTGTTAAAAATGGAAAAAATGCCAAGTATCATGTTCTCTCACGGTTGAGTATCGCGATACCTGGATATCGTGAGCTCCTGTGGTCGAGTATCGCGATAATTAGGCTTGTGAGATATCGAGTATCGTTGAGTTAGCCTCACGATACCTCGCTGATATCGTGTATCATCGAGTCCTACTTGCGATACTTATCGCCTATCGAGTATCGTGGAGCCTTAGTCACGACACCTAGCAAATATCGTGTGTCATGGAAACTCTCTCACGATACCTGTCTGATATCATGTATCGTAAGTTTGTCCCCAGCGATACCTGTGGAGTATCGAGTATCGTGAATTTCCTAGTATCGAGTATCGTTGATCTTTTTCGCGATACCTGACCAATATCGTGTATCGTGACTTTTTTCAAGGAGTCAAGCATCGTGTATCGTACTCTAGCCTCATATTGAGTATCGTGATATTTTGTGAATTGACTATCGTGTATCGTGGGATTACTTCTTTGCAATACCTGTCTAATATCGAGTATCGTGAGGGTCTTTTTGCGATACTTGCTCGATATCGAGTATCGTGGTAATGTCCAGTCGGTCAAGTATCGAGTATTGTGACTTTTTCCAATGAATCAAATATCGGCTATCGTGGAATTCAGAGGACGATATTCCTAAAGTATCAAGTATCGTGAGTTTGCCAAGAGTCAGAAGAATTCAAAATATCTTAGTGAGGATCTCCAAGTCAGCCAAATATTTCAGAAAACTCAGAAATTCAGTGAAGAATTTTGGAGCAAGGGGTTGGTAACAACTTGACTAGAGCCTTCAATTGAATGAACCTAAGATCCGGAAGAACCCTAAGGAGTCGAAGAAGTGTGATGTCAATTATTGAGGTGAATATCGAACATATTTAGAATATGTGAACACCAACCAACATGGGTTACCTATCTACCTAGATGGGCTAAACAGATCAGTGGCCAAGCTGAAGAAAGCTACAAAAGGTTACATAGTACCTAGGCCAACAGTTAAATATGCAGGAGGATTCTACATGGACAAAAGGGATATTGAATATGTAGTCACGAAACACCCTGAAAACATCAACGAACAAGGGGAAGAAGGCAATGCCCATAACCTTAATGGAGAAGAACATGAAGAGTAGGTAACCACCCCTAGAGGGAGGTCCACGGTCGTCAGGGTTTGGAGAGGAGACCTAGTTCCCCAAGATGATTCCCTAATGGATGTCTATTTGATCAATGGGATGGAGCATCTTCTCAGAGCCCACTCTTCGTTATGGGAAGTGGCCAATAACCTAGTCACCATCTATGAGTTACAAGACCCGAAACTCCTCACCATTATCACATATTTGGACAAAAACCAGAGGAGGTACTGGCCCTTAACGGAGTTAGAAAGAGCAGGGTTGAAAGATCATAACATACCAGTGTTCCCTCCTAGAGATCAAGCCACTACTTCACAAAACCCCCAAGGAACTTATCAAGATAATTCGTATTAGCATTCGGGGACAGACACAACAAACGCATATTCCAGTCAGGCCACATGTGCAGTTCACTACACCAGGCAATAATCGTAACTATCGGCCTCATCCACCAGTTGAACCAAGGAATAGAATTCCTGTCCCTAATAGACCACCTGTAGTACCGGGTATACCGATAGGAAGACCAGCCTTCCCCATAATACCTAGACCACTTGAACCAGGAAGAAGATTAAGGCCAATGCAAGTAGCCAAATGCATGAGAAACCACTATGATGGCTCCAATGAACCTTACAATCACATAGCTGAATTCAAGCAAGTAATCAAAGCGAACAAGTGGAAGATTTCTTGATCCAATATGAATCTTTTGGACTAACCCTTACAGACACGGCATTAGCATGGTTCCAACCATTAGACCCTAATAACTTTTTAAACATGGAACAAGTCTATCAAGAATTAATTGAAGAATTCACCAAGTCTGGAATAAAAAACAACTCTTCCTCATTGATCCATAGTTTTAAGCAAGCTCCTACGGAATCAGTAAGATTGGTAGCAAGAAGATTTAAGCAATATGTGGATCGATGCCCTGTTGAAGAGAGACCCACTCAAAACAAAATGGTGTCATTGTTTTTGGAAGGATTAGTGAATGGATCATTAAGATCACTGGTATATGTGAAAAGAGTTCAAAATTTGCAAGAATGTATGAAAGAATGTATTGATCTAGAGGACAATCTAGCAGAAGACTTGAAAATACCTCAAGGAAGTGTGAAAAGTGAAGACTCCGCCAGTAGCACGTCAAACTCTAGGAACAATGTAGAGGAAATAGTCGACTTAGTGGCAAAGAAACTGAATGTTCAAGGATCGAGGAACTACCCCAACAATCCTATGAGAGTACCCATGCTTAGAAGATGTGTGCATTGTGGAGGTGATCATCCTTCTCATTTGTGCACTAGGGGAGTAGTCCCACCACCTGCTTATGCTTACAATAGACCACCCGGCCCGGGCCCTATGCATTATTGTAGTATAGAACAAAAGTACACAAATCACAGCACAGAAAACTGTCCTTACAATCAGAAATCAAGACCAGTACAACCGCTAGTGAGACCTTATGGATACTCTCAGAGAGATCAAGGAGGAGAAGCTTTTAGATATCCTACATAGCAGCAGTAGGGACCAGCACCACGACCTTGTGCTTACCAAGGATACGCTCAACCACAACCGGTGTTAGGACAACAACCGCCTCACCCACAGAATGTTGTCCCAGTAAAAATAGCTCGACAGGAAGAGAACCCAGAGAGAGCAATAGTCCTAGCCACGCCTTTGGCTAATAACGAACTGTATGACCCATCTTATGACCATAGTCAAGGAAATTATTATGCATATGAGACCGCTATGATTGAATATGGACAATCTTACGAGCCATATGCCTATGGTATGGAAGGACCGGATAGTTCTTATGGATATGAGCAGGATTATGTGTAAATAATGTACACAACTCCCAGAGCACCCATACCCTCTTGACCAATGAATAGACCACCTGCATCTAGAGGACCCTGTTATAGATGCGGAGGTGATCATTTTATCAAAGAATGCCCATTACCAAACCCACCTCCACCGCAGCGAGTTTGGGAAGGATACTGTAGTGATTGTGGTAAAGAACACCTTTTTAGAGATTGCCCCAAGAATCCCAACAAAGTTAACTCGAACGTACAGATCAACGTGATAGAAGTGATAGAGTCGTCAGGGAGTGATAAGGAATACACCGTGCCATTGAAAGCAATAACAAGAGCTAAAGCTAGAGAGACCCCAGAAAAAATTGGAGAGAATAATCAAGGCAACAGAGAATTAAATATACCCACACCTCAAATGGTTGAAGACTCGGAAGAACCTGGGAAAAATATTGCAAGTAAACGAACACTAAGATGGAAGAATCGTAGAGACAGGATGAAGGAAAAGAAACTACAACAAAAGAAGGAGAATGAAAAGAATGAACAAGGTCAAGAAGAAAAACAAAAACTTGAAGGAGAAAATCAGAAGGGAAAGTGTAAAAAAGAAGAGAGAGGATCAGTTTTAGCAGACCCCATGCCAGAAGAGTTACCCATGTGGATAGAGGCGTACCAAGCACGAATAAGAGCAGGACCAAACATTGAACAACATGAAAAAGAATATCCTAGAGGTGAGTTAGAGAAAGAAAGATTGGAGATATGTAAGAAATTAATTGAAGTGGCTCAACAGACCTAGAAAAACCTGTTCTTCGACTACCCAATTCACGAATTCCCAAAAAAGAATTCCAAGAGTGTGTCATCCCTAATGATCCCGAGAAAGGAAAAGAAGGCAAGGCCTATGATGGAAATTACTGCGAGGATAAAAGAGAAGGATCTGTAGTCCCTGAAGTAGATGGGGAGTGGCCTAAATACTTGTGGGCAAGAGTCCAAGAAGATAGATGGAAGAGAGCGGAAGGAATGGAACCACCCTTTGAGGAGGTAGAAGCAGAAGGTGAATTGGAAGCCTCAATACCTGAGCTGAATTCAGAAGGATTATTACAACTTGACAAGAGTGACAAGGATGATGAGAGTGTGAAGGTTTTGCCAAATTACATAGGGGAATATGAACATAATTCTAAATTAAACTGCATTCCCTCAATAAGAAAAAAGGAGCAAAACCCGTCAATCCAAACATCGGACATTATACAAGCAATCAATTGGAGACCAAGTCAGATGAGAAGGATATGCCTGATGAAGTGACCATAGTCAAAATCCCAGTCGATAAGGTTGGAGATTTCAGTGAGGGAGATGAGGGGAACACATGCCTTCCAATCACTTATAGGGGCTACACCACTAAAGCTATCTTAGATTCTGGAGCTGTAGTAGGAATTGCGACAAAGGAAATATGGGAGAAATGGGGAAAACCAGCTTTAAGACCAACACGCATGAAGATACAAATGGCAGATGGACACACTGAATGGCCCCTGGGATTATTGGAAAAAGTAACCTTTACCACCTACGGAGTTGAATTCGAGCACACCTTAGTGATCTGTCAATTTGAAAGGGCTAGCAATTATGAGATGATACTTGGAAGACCCTTCATGAGACAACTGAAGGTAGTGCAAGATTGGGGAAAAGATGCGGTATACTTACAGCACGAAGGAACCACGACCAGAATAAATCTCCACACATACACGTATCAAGATGTACCCCCCTTACAATGGAATTTGATTCATAAGGAGGAGGACGAGCAGTCGATTCACAGTATAGGTTCAAGTAACCAAACATGGATGAACGAAGAAACTCATCTATGGATATGCCAGACAACAAAAAAGGAAGAGGAAAGAAAGAAAGGATGGCAGCAAAGGTAGGGAGTTGCAAGAAGCAGAAGTATTTGAAAAAGAATGGAAGGAGGATTATGAGAGCATTGAAATGGAGCAGGAACAAATTGATTCAGGAAGTGACAATCAAAGAATAAGTGTTATAACTAGTGAATTAAATCGAGAAATGACAGAAGAAGAAGAGCATGGACTATGTAAAGAAAAAGAAGATGGAGAAAATAAACCTCAGAATCAATTTGAAGTGCCTGCCCACTTCAAAAAATATGAAGTAGAAGAGAGGAAAACTGCTATCCACATGGCAAAACAAGAAGCACAACCAGGAATAGCATATGCCAACAAGGAACAAACCAAGAAAATAATAGTAGCTTTGGAGGAAGGAGAAGAGCAATGTACCTTTATAGGACAGGATGTCTCAATGGAGGAAGAACAAGAGTTAATACAACTCATAAGAGAATATAGGGACGTCTTTGCTTGGACATACAAGGATTTAAAAGGAGTAGATCCCTCTATTTGTGCCCATAGAATCCCGATCCAAACCTTCCAAACAAAGACCATACACTTATAACAACGTTTACTCAGCAAAAATTAAGGAAGAGATAGATAAGTTGTTAGATGCTGGGTTCATTTATGAGATCGAGCACACGGAATGGGTATCACCTTTGGTGGTCGTGTCGAAAAAGAATGGAAAGTTAAGGGTATGCATTAATTTGAAAAAAGTAAATGCTGCCACCATAAGAGATAGTTACCCATTACCCATCACTGATCATCTTTTGGAAAGAGTGGTAGGGAAGGAAGTGTATAGTTTTCTAGACGGTTTTTCACGGTATAATCAGGTAGCGATTGCTCCTGAGGACCAACATAAGACTGCCTTTGCAAGTGAATGGGGAGTGTATGCCTTTAGAGTTATGCCTTTTGGTCTAACCAATGCCCAACCACTTTCCAAAGATTGATGTGCCATGTATTCAAGGAGTTCTTAAGGAAGAGCATGGAGGGATGATTTATGCACCTATTCAGCTACACGATCAGAACATATCCCTGAACTAGGAAAGATTTTTGCAAAATGTCGACAATATAGAGTTTGCCTCAATCCAGAAAAGTGCGTCTTCATGGTTCGACAAGGGAAGATGTTAGAAAACATTGTCTCTAAAAATGGGATTTCCACAGATGAAGACAAAATCAAAGTGATTCTAGATTTGCCAAGACTAAAGATCGCTAAAGAAGTGCAAGCATTTATGGGACATTGCGGATAATACCATAGATACAAATTCAAATTCTTCATCGATCATCAAGCTCTACTGTACTTAGTCAATAAGCCTTGTAATACGGGAGGACTAGTATGATGGTTTCTATTATTGATGGAATTTGATTTTGAAGTAGTAGTCAAGAAAGGGAATATGCACATTAGAGCAGATCACTTATCGAGAATGACACATGTGGAGCCCCCCACAGGAGTACTGGATGATCTGCCAGACACTTATCTTTTCAATCTCGAAGTATGTCCACAATGGGCGGAAAAGTTAATCCCTATCCTCACATATGGACCTAAACATGGGATCACAACAAACAGAAACCAAGAATTATGGAAGACCAAAAACCTCCACATCATTGCTGGAAGCTTATATCACCAAGACTCAAGTGGATTACTCATGGGATGTGTAGAGGAAGAGGAACAAGAAATGTGGCTTCAAAAAGCACATGTAAATCAATGGAAAACTCATTTAAATGCGAATGGTACATGGCAAACACTGAAGAGATTAGGCATATATTGGCCAACCATGCAGAGAGATACACATAACTATGTATCAACCTGCCCAACTTGTCAAGAACGAAGGCTAGAAGAAAACTCTACTCTATGCTACTCCACTGTAGCACCAAGATGGAGTATGCCTGTGGTAATATTTTTGAAAACCCAAGAGTACCGAGAAGGAGCCACTCCAACAAGGAAACGTGCACTCACAGAACAAAGCAAGGACTATGTTCTTATAGGTAAACAACTCTTCAAAAGAGGAAGAGACAATCATCTATGAATGTGCATTCATGAAGATGAGTATTTTGCTGTCTTAGAGATGGCACATACAGGAGCTGCAGGAGGACATTTTTCTATAGATAAAACTGCAAAAATGATTCTCTTTGCAGGAATGTGGTGGCCAACTCTACATCAAGATGCAGCCACATATGTTCAAAGATGTGATACCTGCCAATGAACAAAATATCCTATTAGAAGAGATGAAATGCCGCTGAAACCCATGATGAGTACCAGAGCCTTTACTAAATGGGGAATAGATTTTGTCCGACCTATTAGCCCACCAGCTAAAGGATCCCATGCCGAGTACATAATCATAGCCACAAATTATTTGACCAAATGGGTTGAAGCCAAAGCAACCAAGAAAAATGATGCGAGGACCACAACTAAGTTTCTCTTTGAGAACGTATTCACTAGATTTGGATTGCCTATAGAAATTGTGAGTGATAGAGGCACACACTTTGTGAATGAAGTAATAGAAGCCCTACTGAATGAATTCTTAGTAATTCATAAGAAATCAGCCCCATATCACCCACAAACCAATGGATAGGACAAAAGTTCAAACAAAATCTTGTGTACACTCCTCACTAAAATTGTTAACAATGGTAGAGCTGATTGGGATAAGCAATTACATCATGCTTTTTGGGCATTCCGAGTAGCCTACAAAACAGCCATAGGAACTACTCCCTTTAACTTAGTGTATGGACAGAATGCCATCTTGCCAATTGATTTCTTAGTACCTACTCTCAGAGTAGCAACAACTTATGAGTGGACTGGACATGAATTATCAGCTCAATTGGATCAAACAGAAAAGTTACACGAAACAAGATTACAAGCTGTAGCAGGTATTTACACTGCAAAAAGATGACAGAAGGCATATTTTAATGCTCATATTAAAGATAAAAACCTGAAGGAAGGAGATTTAATTTTGGTCTATACTTTGAAGCAACACGCAAAGAAACTACAAAAAAGAGGATATGGCCCATTGATCATCAATCGTATATCTACCAACAGAGCCATCAACTTAGCAACCCTAGATGGAGCAGTATTGCCAAACTATATAAGCGGTTGCCGAGTAAAAAAATATTTAGAGCCATTGACATAAGAGATACTGTCGCAACTAATAATGGGTAAAAATAGGCACGAAGAGGAAGAAAGAATACGAGAAGAAGCTAGAGAGGAAGCACTAGAACGAATTAGGAAATGAAAGGAGTGGATGAGAGAGAGAGACGAGAGGTATCGACAAGGAAAGGAACTCATCCAAATGGCTAACTTTAGAGCCTCTAAAAGCCCAGGTCAACAAACAAAGCAACCATATTTGAATTTGGGTATTGGATTGGTAGAGTACCACTTGGTGGATGCTCTCATTGACACAGGGGCAGCTGTAAGCTGTATCAAGACTTCATTGACTCAGAAACTCAAGGAAGAATTATACCCATCTAAGGCACAACTGATTGGAACAGGGGGAAAAGTTACTAGATGCATAGGTGAGATTACCTTACCCCTACATCTCGGAAACAACACGATGGAACATAAACTCTTAGTATGTCATGATTAGGACTTATTAGAAGAACTCGTGTTAGGTCAAGATTGGATATATGAATATGAAGTGACTATTCAATTGGCCCTAGGATACATCTCGGCCAAGATAGGACATCGTGAGGTATTCAGCATGTTAGATGAACGACCGGTCAAAGCTGAATGTATAGACTCGAGAGATCACTCACACGAGCACGATGATGAATGTACGTTCACTCCCACTATGGAAACCCCACCATCAAGTACTTTAGGTGAGAATGCACCAAATCTTGCTTTCACACAATCTCCTATGCCAATAAACCACATGACTAGTGCCTTATCCAATAAAAGCCTCTGTGAGGAACCAAGCATAAGAGGGACTAGTCAGCAAGACAACCACAAACCGACACACATTAGAATATACCCCAATCCTCACACTAGACAAGCTTGGATCAGAAAGGACCAAGTGACAACATATCTTCAACAACAGAACTACTCTCGACATCAGAAACAACAACAGAACAAGAATGCAAGTCAAGTTGGATACCTAGGTCCACAGAGGATTGCTAGAGTATGGGTTCCAAAAAAAGTGATTGTGGCCCAACCGGCACGCACACAGATATGGATTCCCAGATCATGCGCACCGACGACAACCATTAACAGAGAAGTATCGAAGCTCAAGGAGGATAAGTACGACACGAAGGCTAAGCAACAAGAAACAAACAACTACAGGACAGAGCAGGAGCCTAAATACGCAACAAAAATCATTCAAAGATTCAAAAGGCAGATGAAGCAAAAGTACAACGTAAGAAGCACAACAATCACCCGGAATGCTGGAGATACAGTCTACCATAGTAGAATAAACCAGATTTGGATGCCTACTGGCAAAACAATCCATACAGATCGACCCAATAATTCAGTTTGCACACATCCTGAGTTACAAGAGTCCAAAGTAGGCATACTAGGGCCACATTACAAGGCCAATCATTTGGCACATACTTCTTCTACTTCTGGATAGTGAAGCACATTTCCCTCTTGGGAAATAGGAGGGCACTTGTAAAATAATCCAAAAGAAAATAATTAATGATTCAATAACCGCTTTGGCTATGAACTAACATTTCTGTTTTCTTTCAGACACAAACATAAAAACATATATATAAGTATGAAAAAATCCTAGGTATTACCTTTCTCACACCCACGGGGAAGGGACGACACAATTCACTCGGAGAGTTGCCCAATTTATGAAGGATATTTGAAGAATACCTCTTAATACCAACTTTCCACTGATTACTGGTATGTATTGAGTGCAGATGGCATCTTCTAATTCCGAGGCTACGCAAGAGGAAGAGGTCTTGCTTCTTCCCTTGGAGTCAATTACTAAGGCAAGAGGTCATTGGTTTCTTGATGATCAAGTGGCAGAGCTCCTTTTCATGGCCACCATTAAAATTATGGATAGAGACCACTACTTTCCGATCATGTCACAATATTTCTAGACTATAATACAAGGATTACCATGCATTACAGATGTTTGGACAAGGGCTGGCATCGATGCATTTCTAAGACTACCCATATATTTGCCAGATTTCCAGTGATGTACACAAGTTATGAATACACTCCAGTCTGCATCAAATAAACCGTCAATCCCAGAAGCAAGAGTGCTCGATAAAGTTGGTACATGGAAAACAATTCCATTCACGCATGAAGTGATCAAAAAAGCTTTTGGATGGAGCCAAGATGGCCTCACTAATGTTAAAGATGAATGTCATGATCCAAAAAAGAGAACCTTTCTAGAAATAAACAGGATAGATATAGAAGAAGCGGTTTGATTGGTGCATCAACATTTTTGTTTTCCTAGTATGCACAGGTATACATCGCCTCAGAAAATCATAGTACAATTGCTTTCCCATGCAATGAGGCAAGTTGGAAATAAAGTAAATATGACTCCATATATTCAAATGAGGCACTCGAGATGAAAGATTGTCTAAGTGTAATGCCAACCTCCACCGAAATGGCAAAATATGTAAAGTCACCAACTGTTCCAAAGAAAAAGAAAACAATTATTTCCATCGAAGAAGGGGGAACCAGTTCCAAGAAACCCATGCGAGGAACTAAGCGCACTAGAGAGGAATCAACACAAGAAACACCACAATCCAAGAGGACATACGTATTACCAAAGATTCCGTTGACACAACAGCCAATCACAAAAAAGGACCTATCAGCGGCCTTAGAAGAAACACATATGTATATACAGGGCCAAGTGAACCTCAATGTACAAGGACATCAATAGAGACAGGCAAGCCAAGGACATCAACAAAAGAACAAAGAACATACCCCAGAACAAACCGTCCGATATAAAGAACTGGGATTAGAAGATTCAAGCTCTAATGAGGAATCTAGCCCTGAGAAAGACACCTTAGACACTGACATAAGAACAGAAACGAACAATGAAGAATGGACAGAGATAAACCAGGTCGAGGTCACACCCAACAATCAACAATCACAGGCACATAACCAAGAGGTATCCACTGAACAGGCCCACCTCATTCAATTGAACGATAATTTGCATAAAGGAAGTTCCAATCACACATAAAGATGCAGTGCCACCTGTCAAAGAGGAAATACAAACACACATAGAAAAAGAAGGGTGTTTAAAACATAATATGAAGCAAATTGTGACTGAAGTCCCTGATGATACACCACAAGGCAAGACTGACCATAGGAAAGCTGAGCCAAGGATACAACTCCATATTCGACAACCCCATGACACTATGCTACATGTGGCACAAGGGAAAGATGTTACCACGGGTGAAGAACCTAACATACCGACCACATGGTCAAATGTAGACGTTACTCAACTAAAACCCGTAGTCAAGCAAATGATCCAAACAGCTATGGATACCCAACAATAGATGATGGAAACAGATGCAGATTATGACAAGGCCATGCGGGAAAAAAACCAATTCCAAGTAATGAGTGAGCAACTGTCCGCACAACTGATTTAGGCCCAACAAGATGTTTCAACCAAGGAAACTGAAATAACCGAAGTGAAAGAACAATGCAATACATTAATGGAGCAGAATCACAAACTCCATGAACAACTGATGGACTTACAAAGACAACATGAAGCAAGTGAAGCCGAAAAAGAAAGAATGAAAGCTAGAAGCAGTCTGCTAGAAACACAGCTAAAAGCATACATGGAGGAAAATGATAATTTATGGAGCAGAAACAAGGAATTGATGAAAGCATTGCTATATGACCAACCTATAGAAAGACAAGAGACAACAACAACTGACCAGAAGGAATTGAAAGACCAAATAACCAAATTTCATAATGTGCTGAAACAGGAGCAGGCTCTCAAACAAGAATGGGAACGCAGGTATATTAATGAAACCAATGAGCTCAAGAAACAACTATACACTGCCAACGCAAAATTTGCAGTGGGCTACAATGAAAATATGGATCAAATAGCAGAAATCGGTAATGAGCTACTCGCTGCCAAAGACGCGTTCCAGACAGCACTTAAGGAAGTTAAAGAGGAGACTGAACGTCTTACACATCTAGAAGCTCAATTAGAACAACAAGTAACCATCGGGACACCAGTAGAGTCACGACAAGAAAGTCCTACTGACGAGGTAGAGGTACGCCCTCTGTCTCCCCCGATCTATCATTCTCCAATAAGAGAGCAAATGGCGGAACCATGTGATGATCATCCCATGCCATATACTGCAGAAATAGGTCAGAAGGAACAGGCACTATTGGTGTCTCAAATGATAGAAAATTTTGAAAATGAAGTGGTCAAAGTCATGAAAGAGGCCAAAATAAAAGGGACAGATCTGGATGTGATCATGAAGCCTCTGGATGTGATGATGAAGCCTTTCAACATTCCTTATGGACTCTTAAAAGAGAAAACAAGGCAATATATAAAGAAGCTCACACAAAAGGATCTAGATGAGCAACTAAACTTCAAGGATAATATATTCAACACTCAAGAGGAATTTGAAGCGGCACAACCTATATGGCGGAGGAAATTTTTGGAGAAAAATCCTACTTTGCGGGTGCACTGACAAGCATTATTATAGGTAAATCCTTCATTTTGCCCAACACCACGTCGCGGAGAAGCAAGAGAATTTTTGGATATGCAAAAGAATGGTGTGATCAATAAAGAGTGGTTGAATTATCCGCTACTTCCAAGTCCACCTCATAATTATTTACCGACGGAGGATTACATGGTAAAAACCATTGAATTTTGGCTACATTGTTATGCAACAGTCCCCGATTTAACTATCAAGATGACGCATAAAATCCTCAACATGCTACGTATAGTTTTGAAAGTGTTCAAACACGCAGCTTATACGTTTTTAAATTTCATCAGTATTAATCAAGGCACGGATATCCTCATTTTTGATCTATTTGTTATGCCCAGCCGACCCACAATAATGGCATATTATTCTGGGCTTATGTTCTTACCAAGTACATATATGCAAACCTTCGAGGAAGCCTTTTTTACAAGATTTTTTGAGATTGATTTAGAAATCTTCTTAAAAATGTCATTGAACTTGAATGCCAGATTAGTGGCATATGAATTACGCTTCTTCACCGATCACAGACAACCACCACATGACGGTGTGAAGGTAGAACAATGGAAGCAAATCATGATACGTGAAGATTATCTGCTTAATGAGACAAAGCAAAAATTACAGAACATACTCCCGCCGACTTCCAAAGCCTCTCGGGGACGACAGAGTTCAGGAGGGGGGCAGTGTCAAAGGAGAATCTAGCAAGAAGAAAAGAAGAAGAAAACCAAGAAAGAAGCTTCATTGAAAAGATTATATTGGATAACATATCTCTGCAAGAAGTTCCGCAGGGGCACACAACACCCATCTCTGCACAGAGCCCTGAAGGGGCACACAATAAGGGAAAGCACTAGGAGGGAAGGATGGACCAAGGCCAGGAAGTATCCATGAAGAAGTGCAAGACAATATTTGGTAGGTAATGATCCTTCCACTGATAGCGTGCGATGGCAGAAAGTAAACAGGCTCAAAGCAATACAACAGGTCAGTATGTGAAGATAAAGACAAATCAGAAGACCAAAAGTTAGAAAGAGGTAGAGGCTGAAAAGTTGAAGAGGGTGACTAAGAATACCACATTCTTAGCCACTGATGGTATGCGTGGCAGCCCAACTTAACACAGCCAACCCCACATATGAAAGAGCCATAGACAAGCGACATATATAAAAGTAAAGCCTGTCAAGGGACGATAGAGACAAAGAGGGGGAGAGTGTTGCAGAGCTAAGATGAGCAAAAGGTAGAGAAAAAGATGGGCCCCAAAAGTTTTCCAAATCGGACACTTTATTTTTGTATCATAGCCATTTTGTAACATATTTTCCGATGTAAATGCACTACAGGAGTCCTCTAGATGCATACCCTTGGAAATTAGTAGCTTACCCATGTAAATTAGTAGGAAATTAACCTTTTAGTGAATAAAGTGCCGGTCTCTTGTGTGAAAGGACCATTTTTAGGGCACATGTATATAAGTCAATTTGTGACTCTTTGTAAAGACTTTTTGCCATTGTGAGAATCAAGAGCACAGAATTTCGAATTTGTGTCTTCTCCTCTCTGTATCATCTTCTTTGTGAGCTTGTATGCATGTGTGATGCTTGGAAAGAGTGTTTGGAAGTGTTATCTATCCATGAAAGTGTTTGTTTGCTGTTGTTAAGGTGTGTGTGAAGTGTAGGAAGTGCTAAAGTGTAGGAAGGTCATTCCCATGACTCAATATTTTTCTCATAACTTGAAGCAAAAGTGTCAGAATTGAGTGAAAAGATCACCACTGGATGCGTCTTCTTGAGAGCTTTGAAAGAACCCACTGTTCGCTATATTCAGAGTTTGGAGCTGAGAGAAAAGCTCGAATTATTGTTGGCTACTACTCCAAGTATCATGACATCTCAACAGATCCCTGAATCTTGTTTGGAATAGATTGAGACTTATTTGCACTCTTTGGAAGCTCATTTGCATTGGCCATCATTTGAATGCATGTCTTCATACACTTGGCTAGGTTTTGATACTCCTCGGATTGATAAATAAAGTGTGAATCCCCACTATATGCACTTGAGGGGGATCGAGGTATAGTCTCTTTCTCCACAAGTCCCTAAGTTGGTACTTAGGTACACATATACCCATTACTCTTCAGGGAGCGATGTTCAAAATGACTTTTGTTATTTTGGAATTACCTGAATCAAGTCTGGATTACAACTTACTATTTGGGAGGCTCTGGTTGAAACAAGCGAAAGTGTTACAAGATTGGTCTGCACATGAACTTATTTTCAAAAGCAATCATCAAAAATATGTGGTACTCTTGGACGAGATGAAGCCTTGTGACCTTCATGCTCGACCTTACGTGGCCGAACCCATGCACATGTTGGATGGACTTTTAGATGATGAAGAAGAAGCTTTCCTAAATGCTAACCAGGATTTGCTAGTACTGGGTACAGTTGATTTACAAGCTATTGTAGATAATTGGACTCCAACCATTTGTACGGTAGTTCCTCTTACTGAAGGAGTGGACCCAGTTCTGGATCAGGTCTTGAATGCCACGAATTTATAACAATTATTCCATTCATCTGAGGATATCTCCATGCAGCGATAGTTTTATGTACCGAAAGATCAGATAATCACTTGTAATTTGGGAGATGAGGCTACTCTATGACCGGTTAAGCTTAAGGCTGGGCTACCGGAGACTTTTCAATATGATTTACTACAGTTGCTAAAAGAATTTGAAGATGTATTCGCGTGGGACTATCAAGATATGAAAGGGTTGGAACCTTGCATTTATCAACACCGTGTGATGTTGAAACCGGATGCGCGGCCAATTAAACAACCTAGTTATCGAATGAATCCCAATTATGCTGCTCAAGTGAAAGCTGAATTGGAGCACCTGTTGAACGTAGGCTTCATTGTTCCCATTGAGCATGCTAAATGGATTTCGCCTATTGTCATTGTCCCAAAGAAAAACAAGCAATTGCGTATTTGCGTAGATTACCGGAAGTTAAATGCAGCAACAATGCCTGATCCCTTTCCACTTCTCTTTTTGGACACGATGCTAGATGATGTTGCTAGAGGAGAAATGTATTCCTTTTTGGATGGCTATAGTGGCTATAATCAGGTGTGCATGGCTGAAATGGACATCCCAAAGACTGCATTTATTACGAATTGGGGCGTATATGCTTGTACGGTGATGTGGTTTGGTCTCCGCAATGCTCCTAGTACCTTTCAACGATGCATGCAGGAAATCTATTTTCCCTACTTAACTGTTTATGCGGGTGTATCTGGATGATTTTTTGTTATCTGGTTACGCATCGGCTCACCTCTATCACCTTTGTTGCTACTTTTCTAAGTGTAGGGAGTTCCGTTTGTGCTTAAATCCCAACAAGTCGGTCTTTTCAGTTTCCTGTGGCAAATTGCTTGGGCATATCATTTCGCAACAAGGCATTCAAGTGGACCCTGATAAAGTGAAAGTAGTGTTGAATGCACCTGCTCCTATGACACCAAAGGAAGTTATGTGATTCCTTGGACAAATACGTTGGCATGGATGACATCTTCGGTGGCTCGCTCATGTAGCTATACCAATGAATCGGCTAATTACTAGCAATCCTCGATAGTTTGCGTGGACTGAGGAGTGCCAACTTTCATTTGATCGTCTGAAAACACTCTTAACACAGGCTCCTATTCTACAAGCACCGAACGGATAGCTCCCGTTCCATGTTTTTGTGGATGCATCTGACTTAGCAATCGGCAGTGCACTAATGCAGCAACAAGATAAGTGGTTCCACCCTATTTATTATGCTAGTCGACGATTAGCTGCTGCTGAACGGAATTATTATGTAACTGAGCGCGAATGTCTGGGTTTGGTTTATTCCGTGAAGAAATTGTGGCACTATTTACTAGGATGCCCATTTACCTTTCATATGGATCATGCAGCTCTGGTTTATCTTGTCCACCAACAACATTTAGGGGGTAGATTAGCCAGGTGGGTGTTGTTGCTGCAAGAATTCGATTATGAGGTTGTACATCGTTCGGGGTCAGCGCATGCTCTTGCTCATTTTCTGTCTCGACTTGATTCCGATGAAGTCCCCAGTGGTATTGATGATACTACTCCCGCTATCTATGCGACTGATTCGATTCAGGATGATTGTCAGGTGCTCCCTGTGGCACCATTATATTATGATACTCTTATGATTTTTCTAAACAATGGATGTTCCTCGACTAATACTTTCACTTCTGCTCGCCATAAACTGGCCATGTATAGTCAACGATTTCGGATCATTGTGGGATAGTTGTATTATATGGATCCATCTGGTGCGCTTTTACGATGTATTCCCCCACATGAAATTTCTTCGGTTATTGAAATGGCTCATTCTGCTCCTTTTGGTGGTCATTTTTTGGTAGATCTTACCTACCAGAAAATTTTGCAGAGTGGATTATGGTGGCCCACTATGTAGCGTGACATTGCTTCTCATGTCAAACAGTGTGATGCTTGCCAACGATCTGGGCAACCTTTACAACGGCATCATTTCCCACTTCAGCCTGTCTCTCCCCTTGAGCCTTTTCAAAAGTGGGGCTTGGATTTCATTGGTCCCATTACACCTCCTGCTATGATTACTAATCATTAGTATATACTCACCTGTATAGACTATGCTACTCGGTGGGCTGAAGCCTGGGCTTTACGGTCTGCAACTGCATCGGTGGTAGTCAAATGTTTGATGAGTGATGTTTTTGCTCGCTACGGTCTTCCCTTGGAGATTGTTTCTGATCAAGGTATACATTTTGTTAATGCCTTAATGCAAGTGCTTAGCCGCACCCTGAAGATTGCCCATAAATTTAGCTCTCCCTATTATCCTCATGCCAATGGACTAGCTGAAAGTACCAATAAAACCCTTCTTAACATGCTAAAGAAACTTGTGTTGGAATGTCCGAAGCATTGGGATCAATTCCTTCCTTTGGTCCTATGGGCTTACTGCACTACTTACAAAGTTGCTACAAGAAGTACGCCTTTTAAATTGGCATATGGTCTGGAGGCCATTGCACCCATGGAGTTGGTGGTACCTAGTTCGCAGGTGGCATTGGACCATAAGCTATTACCGGAAGAGTCCTTTCCTTGCCGGTTGGATGTGTTGCGGTCCTTGGACGAACAACATCTTGAAAGTTTTCTGATGCTACAAGAAGTGCAACTAAGGCAAGCTAAGACACATGATCGATTTCTCCGGACTCTCGTATTTACCAAAGGACGATTAGTTCTTTTCTATAATGCTAAGTCTAATCGTTCAGTGGGCAAGTTCAAGCTCTAGTGGTTCGGTCCTACCGTATTGCAAATCAGGTTGGACCAACTACTTTTCGTTTATCCACTTTAACTGGTACTCTTCTTCCTAAACCCATCAATGGGTCGAAACTTTGTCTGTATTGTTCAACGGCTATTTCATGTTAATTCATTGATGGTATTTTTTATTCATCCGGTTTATATTTGTTTTGTGTCCTCACCGCTATTTACATTACACGTGTTTTGGTTGACTGTCTAACCATAAACTTACCATTTTTATTACCTATCCATGATTAGCCGCTGCACTCCACGTTTGGGATTTAGTTAATGCGCGAATGTCATCATTATGCATGCATGTTCCCAACCACTGGTGATGATTGCATTTTCTACCCGTGCTTCCATTCGGCGTTCTTACTTAACCAAGATCTTCATCCTCTTTTTCGCTATTGTGTACTTGTGCTCTGTGTCCTCTCTGTTATATTGTGCGCATTCGCTTTTTGTCAATCACCATGGAAGCTCTAGCCAACATTACCACCTTCCGTGCTGGTTTATCTCCCAACTTGAGTGAGTTCTTGCATGCCTGCAGGTTATTGGCGTTCGTCGAATTGCCTTGGCATTCGGTCGAATGTCATCCTTTCTTTGCTCAAGTTATTGCCACTATTGCCGATACCCCTTGATGAAGACCTATTGGCCGATCACCTGCCTCAATCCATGTGTAGTCCTTACCCTGAAAACTGTAGCTGAAGGGTTCCATCTACCTCAAGATGGAAGTCTGGATGTTCCTCTACTTCCTATGACGACAATGAAGCAATTATTCCCTTCCCAATCTTCTAACGAGTTTGCTATCCTATGCCGACCTGAACCAGAATGCTCTGCCCTTCAATTTTTGGTGGCTCCTCTCAACCTCTAGAAACACACATATGGGATGTCTCGACCTTTTTATTCCATGATCGATGCTACTGCTCGTGAAGCCGTTAACTGGGCATTATTCTTTTTTCAGTGAATCCATCGTGAATCTTAGGTGATTTCAAGACAACTAGCCAAAGGTGATATCCCTTGGACTCGTCTTCCTCATCTTCTCTCTTTTCTCCTTCTTGCTGATCAACCTGTTCAGCCTTCTCTGAAGAATACCCTCCTTTTCTATGAAGAATTAGAGCAAGTTATGGGCGTTGATGATGATAATGACGATCTTCTGCAATTTTTTCGGGGAAAGCATAGGAAACTTAGTCCCTCGCAAAGTCAAGCACAACCCTCTCCTGCTACAGTAATTCTGTAGGACACAACTTCCTCTGTGCAAGTCCTTTGCACCCCACCATCTCCTAAGGGTCAAAATGATAAGGACACGGTCATGGAAGACGTTCACCCTATTGACACGATTGATCAGCAACAGGAGAAGCCTATTGATAAAGCACTCGACAGAGTCGTGGATTCTCTTAACCCAATGGAGCAAACACAAAATGAGGAGTCTCTCGTTCATCAGGATGCTCAACCCGACACGGTAACCTCCACTGTGCCTTCTTCTTCACCGAAAGCTACGAGTCATGGTACCCATATTGAGTCTATCATGACACCTCCCCTTTCCCCGTCTAAGGTGCCATTACCTCCTAGTCCTCCTCCCTCACCTCATCATTCGGTGGCTGTTTCCCATTCTCAACCTATTCCTTCTTCTCCTGATTATCCCCCCCCCCCCCTTCCTCTTCCACCACCATCTCTGTCAATCCCTCTAGACTCATTTCAACATTTATCGTACCTGATTCCTTTGCCCAGTTAGCCCAAATAGATGATTTTCTCATCCACCTCTCTAAGAACTCCCTCATCAGCTACATGATGCTCATCAATCCCTTCATACTGAATATCAAGCCAAAGTAGACTTGTTGGAAGTAGACATCGCACCACTCCAAGAAGAGATTCTAGCCGTAAAAGCAGATGCAAATTTATTACAAGATCAGATTACAGTTTTACAGGGACAGGTGACCAAAAAAGATGATATTATTGTGGCTCGAGATGCAGAGATTGCTCAACTCAAACAGGCCGTGACGGATAAGGAGGATGCCATGCGCGTGTTAGGCTCTCAGTTAGACACCACTCACACCAGGTTTATTACGATAGAACATGCTTATCAAGTGCTAGCTGACAAGGCATTACAAGCGGAACTAAAGAAGGTTACCGAAGAGTTATTCCATAAAGGCCAGATTTTGGATGAAGAAATTGGACGAACCATAAAGCTCAAGAAGGAGATTGAATCTATTCAGAAAGAAAGACAGGACTTCTTCAGGACTATGCAATTTCACCAATAGGAATTGGAACGCAGGGAGAAATAATTAGGCATCCAGCAGGATAGAATATCAAGAATTGATGCAGAAATAGAAGAAGCAAGGTTACGCAGAGATTCCGCTCTGGCCAATGATTTTTACTTGCAAGAAGCATTTTTGCAGAATCAAAGTGAAATTTTGATGTCGCAACTAATAGCTTCTAGTTCTGTATGGACAAACGCTCATATGGTAGAACCCCAAATTTTACAAGAAATGTTAGAATCATTGAAGCAAAAAATTTCCCTCACCTTTAAACTAGCACGAACCATGTATATATAGGGCATCATTGATGATTCTTAGCTTTTGTAATATAACCTTTTGGGTTCGAGTCCACCGTGCATGCCAGTGTTAGGCCGCCGGAAAGGAATGTAATTATATCTAGTAGAAAAATGAAATTGGAAAAGACGCACATCGAAAGGATGTCACGCAAGCATTGTACCCTTTTTTATAATGGAATAGACGATTGGAAGAGAGAGACAAAAGCGTTGCCGAACTGTGCATCTGGGTGATCTGTCTGTGGATTGACTCCAGCACAGTTATATACATTGTTGTCTTGTTCTGCTCTATTTATGTTCGGTATTGAATAACTAAGATGCTGTGTTGATATTCGGTGAGTCATTGGTGAGTTGCAAGGTTAATGGTGATGGTGTGCTAGCAGGCATTAAGAACACATGTATCCGGGTGTGGTGAATATTATGTTCTATTGCGTACTGGAGATTAGCAATTAAATTCATCAGAATTTTCAGATAAGTAATGAAGAAGTTACTACAATAACGAAGTGGCTGGGAAAATATATATAGGGCCTCTGTATTACAGACCCTTTAACATCCCAAGAACCCATGAATAGTTGGGAAGTACGTTATAATTAATCCGACAAGATAACAAATTAATAGTTGTATCCACAATTAGTTAGATATTCCACCAATCTCTGATTGGATGCTCTTGGTGCTTACTTCAAGCCATAAAGTGCCTTTTTCAACCTGCATACAAAGTCTGGATGGTTTTCATCTTCAAATCCAACCGGTTGACTCATGTATACCTCTTCTTATAGTTCTCCATTGAGAAAAGCATTTTTGATGTCGAGTTGATATAATGGCCATCTCCTTGAAGCACCAATTGCTATTAATGTTTTGATTGTTCCCATCTTTGCAAGAGGGCTAAAAACTTCATCATAATCTATGCCTTGTGTTTGTTTAAATCCTTTGGAAACTAATCTAGCTTTATATCTAGCTAGTGAACCATTTTCATTCCTCTTTACTTTAAAGACCCATTTTTTTGGAACAATCTTCATACCTTCTTTCTTTGGCACTAGCTCCTATTCTGATTATTTTTGAGAGATTTGATCTCCTCTTTCATAGCTTGCTTCCATTCCTTTTGTGTGCAAGCTTCTTCACATGTCTCAGGCTCTTTGTCTTTGATAACCTGCATCATATCAAGAATCCTTTCCTTTCCTTTATCTTCATACCACGATCTTAGTTCATCAAAGACGACATCTCGTGAGACTCTTACTTCCTTTGTTCTAGGGTTGTAACACTTGTATACTTTTTGCTCCGTCGAGTAAGACGCCGATGAAAATGCATTTTTCTGACCTTGGTTCCATCTTTTTTCTAACTTCTTGTGGAATGTGAACAAAGCAAACACATCAAACACTTTGAGGTGTGTAAGATCAGGTTTCTTACCGAAATATACCTCCTCTGGAGTCAAGTGATGTATTCCTGATGTTGTGCACCTATTCATCAAGTAAATGGCGGTTGTGGTAGCTTCAGCCCAATAGTACAATGGTACCTTCATCTTGTTGAGCATGCATCTTGCAATTTCAGCAATTTGCCTATTTTTCCTCTCAACTACTCCATTTTTTTGGGGCGTATACCTGCAAGTAAACTGTCTTTTGATCCCGTTCTCTTGTAGAAAATCAGAAAATTCTTTGGAGAAGTATTCTACACCATGGGACCTTAAGGTTTTGATAGACCTTCCTGTTTATTTTTCAACCTCAACTTTGAATCTTTTGAATATAGGAAACACCTCTGATTTTTGCTTCATACAAAACATCCATACCTTTCTTGAGTGATCATCAATGAAGGTGACAAAAAATCTATTACCAGCCATTGATGCCTCTTGGGTTGGTCCCCATACATCCGTATGTATCAAGTCCAAGACATTTGGGGCCACATAATTGCTCCTTTTGAATGGCTGCCTCGTTTGCTTTCCTAGTTGACAAACTTCACATAGTTCATGTAGTCCAATGCTATTAAATTTTGGAAGACCTCTTACCACTTCATGTTTGCTCATGTCCTTCAGCTTTGGAATGTTGATGTGTCCTATTCTTTTGTGCCATAAGTCCAACTATGAAATCTTCTTGTTCCCACATTGAATGTACATGACCTTTCCATGTGGATGTTGGACATCCAAAGTGAACATCCTTCCTTCTCTTCTACCTCGAGCAATGGCCTCAAAGCCTTCCTTTGGATTCTTTATGAAGGACCCATTCTCATTGAATATGACATGATAACCCTTCTCTACCATTTGGCCTACTGAAATCAAGTTCTTTGAAATTGTAGGAACATGAAGAACATTAGATAGTACCTTTGCTCTACTTGTATCTCCAAGCCTTATATCTCCAATATGTTCAATCATGTGTTGAGTATCATCACCTGTTTCAACAAATTCTTTTCCACTTGGTACCTGTAGATTAGTCAACAAACTTCCTTGGCATGACATATGGTTACTACAACCTGAATCAATGAACCATTTTTTTGTCATCTTCACAAGAGCTTCTATACTCATGTCTCATTGCAAGTAGTGTGTCCTTGCTTCCTTCACTTGAGGTGCTTGCATAGTTGCTTTGGTTCCTTTGATTGCCTCCATTTGGTCTTCCATTCTTCAGCCAAAAATCACTAGCATAATGTCCTACTTTACTACAATGATAGCATGTTATACCTTTATGAGAATTGTAGGAGCCTTGGCCTCTTCCTCTACTTCTACCTCGACCTCTTCCTTGTGTGTTGGCATTTGATGCATCCTTGTTTGTTAGTATATGATCAATGTCTACCCCTCATGATTGTATGCACATTTTGTAAGGCCCCCTTTATGAGGAGAAGCCAAGCATGCATTACCCAATTGATGGGAATCCCAACTTGAATGTTGGATGAAGGTCATATTGGACCATGTAAGAGATTATAAGGAAAGGGAGTTATCAAGGTCCCCAATTGTGGGGTCCGGGGCAGCGGTGAGCAGCCCCGGCTGGGGGGTCCAAGGGGGCCAGCGGGCCCCCTGGCTGGGGGGTCCCAGGGGGCCAGCGGGCCCCCTGGTGGGGGTCCGGGGGCAGCGCCCCCGGCGCGACGGTAAAGGGAATATTCCATGGAATATTCCCTGTCGGAGTCAGAAATCATTTATATTTGTTAGGTCGGTTCAACCAGTCTAAGCCGTGTATGGCAATTACGCGGGCGGTGGCCGCCCACGCTCTACCGCCCATGTATAGCCGTCCATGGCAGGCCACCCATGATCCTATATATACATGACTTCTGCACTACCTAAGACATTGAGTTGAGCCAGCATACCTCTACCTTGTATCTCCCTATCTAGAGTTGTCTAGATCACCATTTAAGCTCTACCTTGAGAGCGCACGGGTGGACAACGCCATCATCTTTGTACTTGCTGCTAGTAGAAAATTGTTGAGATTCTCCTATATCTGTTATCTTCTCTGTTATTGCTCCTGTGTTATATTGCGTAACTATTGTCTTACATGGTATCAGAGCTGTAAGGTTCGAATAGCTTGAGAAGTATCATTATTTTAGCCTACTAGCAGACTAGAATATCAGTAGATTATTCGAGTGATTACATGATGGCTTCATCATCGAACAGTAGTCTTGGTGCTTCAGCTAATGTTAATGCTGCACCTATTCGAATTCGTCCACCTGCATTCACTGAAGGGAAGCTGGATGGAACCAACTATACACTCTGGAAGTTCAAAATTTCTGCAATTTTGGACTCCTATGAATTACTTGACACTGTCATGGGACCGATGGGATTGGATCCAGAGCCTATACCAGTTGAAGATCCAGCAAATTCAAGATTGATGATTCAGCCAGATCCAGATCTTCTACGAGCTTGGAAGAGGCGGAATGCTGATGCATTATGTGCGATTGTCACTAGTGTAAGTGATTCTGTGCTTACTTTAGTTCAACATACTACTAAAGCACATGAGGCTTGGGGCATATTGGCTCGACAATATGAGACCAAGAACCACACTAGGATACAGAATTTAGAAAATCAGTTGGCAAATGAAAAACATTCTGATTCTGAAAAGGCTGAAGATTTTATCAAACGGATAAAGCATCTTCAAGATCAATTGGCTGCGGTTGGTGTTGTTATAACACCAGAAGAGCTGGCTCGAAGATCTATACGTGTTCTTCCAGCAAAGTATGATGGATTAGTAACAGCCCTTAACACTCAGGTAAGGCCAACTCCTCTTACATTTGAAGAGTTTTGTGCCATGCTTTTAGAAGAAGAGATGCGGCTGAAGAATCGGCAAAGTACAACTGATGCTGCATTCTCAGCAAATGCAAAAGGTAAAGGCTCTTCAGAGGGATCAAAGAAGAAGCCAAAGAAGAAAAAGTTCACAGGGAGTTGCTTCTATTGTGAAAAGAAAGGCCATGCCATCAAGGATTGCAGAAAAAAGCAAGCTGATGAACGGAATGGGACTGTAAAATCATCATGGAAGAACAAAGAGTCTGCAAACAACACAGAGCTGGAACTTTGGGTAGCTATTGAAGAGGTATGTTCATCTGCTCAAGCTCGTGTTGATGAGCCATGGATTTTAGATAGTGGAGCTTCTCGCCATATGACTAGTAAAAAGGATTGGTATAGTTCCCTAGTGCCTCTGCGGGAATCCATCAATGTAGTGGTGGGAAATGACTCCAAGTGTCCAGCTGAAGGAACTGGAACCATCTCTTTTATCACTTCTCCAGGTGTTGAGAAAAAGTTATCGGATGTTCTCTATGTACCTACACTCAAAAGAAATTTGTTGTCAGTTTCTGCAATAACAGATCGTGGACTCGAAGTTCACTTCAATAAGAGTGGTGCGGAAATCATGGATTCATCAGGTAATGTTGTAGGTAAAGGCATACGACGGGATAACTTGTATGAGTTAAGTGCTTTAACTGCTACAGAAGATAAAGATGTAAGCAGGTTATGGCACCGACGATTTGGGCATCTCGGATTTGCAGTTTTGAAGGAGATGCAACGAACAGGGATGGTTGCTCATATGCCTGCATTTTCAGAGTTGCAGGAGCCTTGTGAAGCTTGTATGATGGGCAAGCAACAACGAAAGGCATTTCCAAGAGAGACCAGCAATCGATCTCAAGCTCCTCTAGAGTTGGTACATGCTGATCTCTGCGGTAAAATGTCTACACCTGCTTTAGGAGGATCTTTCTACTTCTTGCTGTTAGTCGACGATTATAGTAGAAAGATGTGGGTTTATTTCATTCGAGAGAAGGCTGATGCTTTTGAAAAATTTAAAACGTGGCATAAGTATGTAGAAAATGAATCAGGAAGGAAATTGAAGAAATTTAGAACAGATAGAGGAGGTGAATTCTTGTCAACAGAATTCAACAATTACTGTAAGGAGCATGGTGTGAAAAGGCAACTTACCACAGCTCATACACCCCAACAAAATGGCGTTGTTGAGCGCAGGAACAGGACAGTAGTTGAAATGGCTCGTTGTATGTTGAAGGCTCAAGACATGCCTGATTCATTCTGGGCAGAAGCAGTCAATACAGCAGTCTACATCCTCAATCGAAGCTACACAAAAGCACTGAAGGGGATGACTCCTCAAGAAGCATATTCTGGTAAAAAGCCTTCAGTTTTGCATTTCAGAATTTTTGGTTGTTTCTGTTATGCACATATTCCTGATTCAACAAGATCAAAGTTGGATTCAAAAAGCAAAAAGTGTGTCTTCCTAGGATATAGTGAAGAGTCTAAAGCATACAGGTTATGGGATCCTGAGGCAAGGAAGATTTTTGTCAGCCGAGATGTGGTGTTTGATGAACGACCACACTTAGTAGAAGATAAAGGTAAATCTACTATCTCATCAAGCGGAGAAATATCTCACCTTGTGCCTATCAAAAGACAGGTTAAAGTTGAGGAGGAGGAAACATCTGATGGAGAAATTTCCTCAATAAAAAGCCAACCAGTTGTAGTTGCACAGCGTAAGCCACTACCGAAGTGGGCACAACAGCTCTTTGATGATCTTAATCCACATGTAGATGTACCAGAATCATCATCGGATGGATTACGAAGATCAAAGAGAATAGAGGAGCAAAGAAGAGCCTCAGAACACATTGTTAACATGGCTCTAATGGCAGATATCATGGGTTCGATAAAGGAACCTACCACCATTGAAGAAGCCATTGATGATCCAGATTGGAGAGCGGCAATGCAGTCTGAGTATGATAGTATACTCAAAAATGATACATGGGATCTAGTCGACTTGCCGCCAAAGAAGAAGGTAATAGGTACTAAATGGATTTGGAAAGCTAAGTATAAAGCTGATGGAACATTAGAAAAGTATAAGGCACGATTAGTTGCACAGGGTTTTTCACAGATTGAAGGATTTGATGTTCAAGAAACTTTTGCACCAACAGCACGCATGACAACTATTCGGACGGTACTTGCAGTAGCTGCACAAAAGTCTTGGCCTATTTTCCAGATGGATGTCAAATCTGCATTTTTGAATGGTCACCTCAAGGAGGAGGTATATGTATCTCAACCACCAGGTTTTGAGGTGCCCAATTCAGAAAATAAAGTTTGCAGGTTGAAGAAAGCTTTGTATGGACTTAAGCAAGCTCCACGGGCTTGGTACCAACGAATAGATCATTTTTTCAAAAATATGGGTTTTGAAAGAAGTACTTCTGATGCTAACTTGTATGTAACGAAAAGGGATAGCAAGCTAGTTGTTGTCATTGTATATGTAGATGATTTGATCATTACAGGAGATCATCAGGAACTCATCAATCAAACGCGGATCAGCTTGGGAACTGAGTTTGAAATGACAGACTTAGGTCTACTCCATTTTTGTCTGGGAATTGAAGTATGGCAAAGGAAGGATGGCATTTTCATCTCACAACAAAAATATTCCAAAGAAATTCTCAAGGCATTTGGAATGATGGACTGCAAACCAACTAGCACACCTATGGAGGTAAATCATAAGCTATCTATGGATGATAACATGCCTGATGTAGATGCTAAGAAGTATAGGAAGCTCGTTGGAAGTCTTATTTTTCTGTGCAACACTAGACCAGACATTTGCTATGCTGTTGGAGTGTTAAGCAGGTTTTCCAACAAACCTAAGGAGAGTCACTGGAATGCTGGAATGCGAATTCTAAGGTACATTGCAGGAACCTTGGATTTTGGTATTTTGTATACCACAGGTGATACACTCCAAGGATATTGTGATTCAGATTGGGCTGGAGATTGTGATTCTAGAAAATCAGTTTCTGGATATTGTTTCTCACTTGGTTCAGGAATATTTTCTTGGGTAAGTAGGAAGCAACCAACTCTCGCACTCTCCTCCACTGAAGCAGAGTACAAAGCAGCTTGTTTTGCTTCTTGTGAGGCAGTCTGGTTAAGGAGAATTCTTGCAGATCTTGGCTTTCCATCAAATATGCCAACTGTACTCAAGTGTGATAATCAAAGTTGTATGGCTATTGCAAAGAACCCAGTATTTCATGCTCGCACCAAGCACATAGAAGTACAGTACCATTACATTCGTGAGCTAATTGAAGATGAAATTGTGGAGCTAGAATATTGCCCAACAGAGGCAAATTGTGCTGACATATTCACTAAAGCACTTGGAAGAGAGCAGCTCAACAAGCATCTTCAACAGATGGGCATAGGACCGAGACCTACTTGATTTATCATCGGTAAACATTGAGGGGGGGTGTTAGTATATGATCAATGTCTACCCCTCATGATTGTATGCACATTTTGTAAGGCCCCCTTTATGAGGAGAAGCCAAGCATGCATTACCCAATTGATGGGAATCCCAACTTGAATGTTGGATGAAGGTCATATTGGACCATGTAAGAGATTATAAGGAAAGGGAGTTATCAAGGTCCCCAATTGTGGGGTCCGGGGCAGCGGTGAGCAGCCCCGGCTAGGGGGTCCAAGGGGGCCAGCGGGCCCCCTGGCGCTGGCCCCCTGGTGGGGGTCCGGGGGCAGCGCCCCCGGCGCGACGGTAAAGGGAATATTCCATGGAATATTCCCTGTCGGAGTCAGAAATCATTTATATTTGTTAGGTCGGTTCAACCAGTCTAAGCCGTGTATGGCAATTACGCGGGCGGTGGCCGCCCACGCTCTACCGCCCATGTATAGCCGTCCATGGCAGGCCACCCATGATCCTATATATACATGACTTCTGCACTACCTAAGACATTGAGTTGAGCCAACATACCTCTACCTTGTATCTCCCTATCTAGAGTTGTCTAGATCACCATTTAAGCTCTACCTTGAGAGCGCACGAGTGGACAACGCCATCATCTTTGTACTTGCTGCTAGTAGAAAATTGTTGAGATTCTCCTATATCTGTTATCTTCTCTGTTATTGCTCCTGTGTTATATTGCGTAACTATTGTCTTACATTGTTGTCTTCCAAATTGTTTTGATTGTAGTTGGAGTTGTTGTGACCTCTTCCTTTTCCTCTTGAGCTTCCTCTTGAGTTCCTTCCTTTACCTTGACCTGCATATATCATTTGGTTATGGCTATCCTTTCCTTTGGGGCCACCAAAGCTAAGCTCTTCTGTGACAAGATGAGGGATTAGTCGTTGAAAACCTAGATATGCATCTTTCAAGTTAATGGAAGTTATAAAAGGCTTCCATTTTTCATCTTCTCTCAATCCACTGAGAGTATAACACACAAGATCTTTGACTTACAACCGTTGTGCCAATAGAAGCTAAAGCATCACTTAGCTCCTTAATCTTCAAAGTATATTCAACTATGGATTGACTCGAACTTTTCTTGATTGTGTTCAAATCATTCTTGAGTTGAAGTTTCCTAGCTTTGGTATTTGTTGAATACATCCTTTCAAGAGCTTCCCAAGCATCCTTAGCTTTCTCTAGATGTTGAATATGCCCTACCATGGCATTAGTAATGATGTGTGAAATGAGGAACATGACTCTCCTATTCCTCTCTTCCCATTCTTTTGCTTGCCTCCTTTGGACTTTGGTGGCTGTAGCTTGATTGATTTGTGGTTGAGCATCATCATCGCTCACAATACCCCACAAGCCTTTGCCCATTAGGTAGTTGGTCATTCTAAACTTCCACACGGGATAGTTATCCTTATCCAATTTTCTACTCATTGATCCAAATCAGCCATTGAAGACTATCAAAAGCTTTGAGAGTTAACCTCAAATAGTTATATTGTCCTTTGCTCTTGCATTTGTGAAGCTCCCCCTTGTTTTTTAGCTCCTCTTTTGCTTTGCTTTAACTCCAAATCTGTTGATAAAGCTTCAACACCAAGTTTTCTCTGATACCAACTGTGGAGAATGAGTTCTCCTATGCACAATGAAAACGTGTAGTGAACCCTTGTATGTCCAGCACTTGGACAAAGAATTGCACTTTAGATAGCTTGATGCTTTGAAACAAAAACTCAAATGGACCTGTGCCTTTAGTTAATCAAAGTAGACAAAGAGAGCTTTCTAACAGCCTATAAATAACTTAATTTGGACAAGTTTTGATTAGGAAACGCAACTGACGAAGATGAACTACCTATCCACACAAGTATGCTAAAGAATTGAACTTCACTCTCGGACTGATAACTCCCTGAATATATATCCTTTGAGGAAGATATTTGAGATAGAAAAAGTGCACATAAATAGGTTTCAAAAAAGCTAAAAATCAAGTAATTTGTATGCGTTTGGTTAGGAAATGCAACTGACCAAAATAGATCACCTACACACACAAGTATACTAAAAAACCGGACTTCACTCTCTGATGGATATCTCACAGAATATAAATCTTTTGAATGAGATATTTGGAACAAAGAAAGTACATGAAAATAACTTTCCAAGAAGCTAAAAAGCAAGCAATTTGGATACGTTTTGGTTGAGGAATGTGTACCTAAGTCAAGAAGACTTAAGGACTTGTGCCAAAGAGACTAAATCTCATTCGCCATACAAGTGCGTATAGTGGAGAATTGACACATGCTTATTTGTCAATCCGATGAAATGACCTAACCAAGTGTATGAAGACATGTGCACACATGATGGAAAATGAAGTGGTTCAACTTATATGCATGAGAAAGACTAATCCACCTCTCTAACTCACTGAAATACTGAAAGTGTCTGTCACGATACCACTTACAACAATTTTCACTAAATCGAGGATTTCTCCCAGCTCCGAACTACAATAGTGGGTTCATTTCAAAGCTCTCGACGAGACGCTTCTATTAGGGTTGTTTCACTTGATTCTGACAACTGTGCTTCAAGTTATGACCAAAATAGTGAATGGCGGGAAACACCCACACTCACTCCACAACTCTTACAAGCTCACACACACACTACAGTAGCTCAAAAATAGTGGGGAGGGGTAGACAACAATCCTACACACACATATTCCAAGCATTACACACACATAGAAGATCAAAGAGAAGATGAAAATTTTCTAGAAAGAAGCAAATTCAAAAATCAGGAGCTCTCCTTCTTCACAATGGCAAAAAGTCTCTACAAAGAGTCACAAAGTGACTTATATACATGTGCCCTAAAATTGGTCCTTTCACACAAGAGACCGGCACTTTATTACTAAAAAGTGAATCTCCTACTAATTTACAAGGAATATATTACAATAAGTTGGGATTATGCATCTAGAGGACTCCTCTAGTGCATTTACATGTCTTGATGGAATTTCCTAAGACTTTGAACAAGAAAAAAAATATACCAATTAATTTAAAAATTTTGGGGCTCCTCTTTTGTGCTTCTTTGCTCTGCAATACTCTCCCCTCTTTGTCTTTGTCGTCCCTTGACAGGCTTTTGCTTCTCGTTTGTAGCTCGTCTAAGAGTTCTGAATACACGCACCCAGTGGTCGAAGCAGCAACAAGGACTGTCAGAGAATTTTTTATTTTATCCGATGTATGTCCTTTGCTTCTGTTTGCCCCATGGTATTCCTTATATCACAAATCTGGGTTACTGTATTCAGTCGGGCTGCCACGCACGCCATTTGTGACTAAGAATGTGCTGTTCTTAGTCACTCTCTTCAACTTTTCAGCCTCTACCTCTTTCTAACTTTTGGTCTTCTGATTTGTCTTTATCTTCGCACATCTGACCTTGTTGTATTGCTTTGAGCCTGTATCCTTTCTGCCACCGCATGCTATCAGTGGGAGGATTATTACCTGCCAAGTATCTTCTTGCACTTCTTCATGGATACTTCTTGGCCCTGGTCCATCCTTCCCATGAAATGTCCTGGTTCTTGATATTCTTTAATTCCATTCCTCACGACCTGGATGTTTGGCATTGTTGCCTGATGCGTGCCCCTGCGGGGCTTTGGGCAGAGGGTGGTTCTTTTGCTTTATGATCTTCATTCTTTATTGAGGAGTTTTGGTCTTTGATTTTCTTCTTCTTCTCTTCTTGCTTGATTCCCCTTCCACACATCCCTCCTCCTGAACTCTATCATCCCCGACAGGCTTTTTGTGGCGACGTGAGTACGTTTGAATGGCGGTTTGCTCTCTTTGATTAAGCAGGTTGGTGTGACATATCATAAATTCTTTCCACTGGGTTGACTTCACTCCATCCTCTGGTGCTTGTCGGCGATCCGCAAAGAAACTTATTTCGTAAGCCACCAGTCTTGCGTTAAGATTTGAAGTCATCTTTACAAAGATTTCTGAATCAATTTCGAAGAAGCCAGTGAAAAATGCTTCTTCAAAAGTCTGCATGTATGTGCTCGGCAGGAACATAAGTCGTGAATAGTAGGCCATGAGTGTTAACTGGCTCGGAATGGTGGAAAGATAGAAAACGAGAGCTTCGGATCCTTGAGTAATGCCGATGAAGTTCAAAAATGGATATTTGGCATGTTGGAAGACTTTAAAGGAGCATGCTAAAAATTTTATTCGTCATTTTGACAGGCAAATCCGGAATTGTCGCATATCTTGCAATCCAAAATTCCATGGTTTTCACCATGTACTCTTCCATTGGTAGGTAATTATGTGGTGGGCTGGGTAACAACAGATAATTCAGCCATTGATTATTTATGCTACCCTGGTGCTGTCCTTCCCAAAATTGTGACCAGGAGTGTCTGCGAGGTAGTGGACAAAAAGATGGTTTTACCTGAAGCGCATATGGCGATGCCTCCCATTGTACCCGCAGTGTAGGATTCTTTTCCAAAATTTTGCGCCTCCGTATAGGATCAGCCTTTTCGAATTCTTCTTGAGTATAACTGAATGTATCTTTGCTGAATTGGAGGTTGGTGTCAGGATCCTTATTTGTCGTTGTCTTTATATATTGCCGCGTTTGCTCTCTCAGGAGGCCATATGGTACATTAAAAGGCTTTAATAATTGTTCCAAATTTTTGCTCTCAATTTTAGCTTCCTTCATGAACTGGATTATTTGATCTTCAAATTCAGAAGTAAGCTGGGACACCAGTAGCGCCCTCTCATGTCGGCTCAGTTCTGCAATATCCCGATTATTACGTTCAAATTGGATCTTCGTGTCCTCCCTTATCGGTGAATGATGTAAGGGAGGAGAGAGAGGACATACCTCAATCTCCTCAGTAGCCGCTGTGGATTTTGGAACTACTGGTGTCCTCTCTGTTGACTTCTGCTCTAGCCGCTCTTGTAGCTGCTTTATCATCTCATCCTTTTGCTTGCGTTCTTCATTGGCCTTAGCAATTGTCTCATTGTTTTTGAGAATTTCTTCAGCTACTATAACAAGGTGTTCGGTGTCTTCTTTACATTGTGCCATATATCTATTTTTCGCCTTTTTCCATTTTGTCCTTAGAGCTATTGTATCATCCATATATCTCTTCTCCCATTTGGCAATGACTGCCTGCTCCTGCTTGAGCTGATCTTCATACCTTGCTATCTTTTCCTCCATTTCCTTGATGTCTTTTTCTGGTCTTTTCGGAACCTCTATGGGTTGATCACTCAAGAGAGCTGTCATGAGTTTCTTGTTTCTGTTCCTTAGGTTTTCTGCCTCCTCCATACATACCTTTATTTGTGATTCTAGTATTTTACTTATTGCATTCATCCACATCTTCTCAACCTCGCTAACCTCATATTTCTTCTGTAATTCCTGTAGTTGTTCTTTTAATTTTGCATTTTTTGTCTCTAAAGTTTTGCACTGCTTTTTGACCTCTTGAACTTCATTTTCTTTATGTATTATTTGCTCTCTTGTTTGCTTTAATTCTGTTGAAAGGTGCTTACCTGTTTCATGTAGTTCATGCTTTTCTGCATCGCTTTATCATAGTCCTCATCAACCTCAAGCATTAACTGTTGCGTATCCATTGCGGTTGTGATCATGTCTTGCACTACTGGCTTGAGCTGAGCGATGTCAACATTCAACCATGTTCTTGGTATGCTTGGAGCTTCTCCGGTATGTACATCTTTTTTGTGCTCTACATGGATAGTCTCGTTGTGTGGTTGTCTGATTTGTAGTTGAATTGCCGGTTCCTTTTGTTCTTCTTCTAGGTCAATAGTTTTTGTGGCACTCCCTTGAAATGTGACCTCCATGGGGGAGGGTTCTGCCACAACCCTTATCGGTGTGAAGGGTTCTGATTCTTCGACTGTAGCTTCTTTAGGTTCTTCCTTTGGATTTTTGATTGACCCCTCTCCTGTGAGTGTTGTCTCTTTGATTTGAATTTTGGAAGTCTCATTTAGTTTGATGACATGTGTCCCTTCTTGGTTTGCCTCCTTGTTTGCGGTGTCTTGATTGGGGTGGATGGTGTTGTCATTCACCTTCATGCTCCCTTCTGCTTCATTGTAGTTGACTGCATTAAGTTCCTCCCATTGTCCATCGTCCTTGGATTCACTTTGAATATCCACATTTAATAAGGATGTGTCAGGTTCTTCTTGTGCATCCGAAGATGAGCTTGAATTATCCAACCCTAATTCTCTATATCAATGTACCTTGGTGAGCTTCTTTTTTGCATCCATATCTTGGTGGGCCTGCTGGTAATGGTGCCCTTGCACTGGTAGATTAACTTGCCCTTCTGTGTATTAGTGTGTATCCTCCAGGGCTTTAGTTAAGTCTTCTTCTGTAATAGGTCTTTGCTCTTCAATCCTGGTCTTTGGAAGTATGTGTGCCCTTTTTGTGGCTGGAAAATCTTCTTCGACTTGCTTTACCTCCCTTAATCTCTTTGTACCTCTCATTTTAGGTTGAAAGCTAGTTTCTGCTTCTTCAACGATTTTGACTCCCTTTTTCTTTCTTGGTACTGTCGTGACTTTGACATACTTAGCCATGGCTATTGATGACGGCATTTCCTGGAGGTGCTCTCTAATGCCTAAAGCATGGTATATCAATGTGGTCAGAGCTACACTAGCGTTCAAGAACTTCTTGTTATTCCATTGCTTCTTTGCTTCGAATATCCGTTCCTGTATGTATGGAGTCAGATTAGTTTGATTGCCAATCTGTTTGATAGCATGAGACAGTAGTTGAACAATTATCTTCTGAGGGGCGGTGTATCGATGCATGTTTGGGAAACAGAAGTGCTGATGAATGAGTTTGACTTCCTCTTCTATGTCAACTCTATTGATGTCCGTGAATGTTCTAGTGTTTGCCCCTCGACTCTCTTCCTTCAAGAGAGTGATTCCGTCCTTCTCCCATCCGAAAGCTTCTTTAATCAATTCATGTGTAAACTGAATGACTACCCATTCACCTACTCCGTCCATGAATCTAGCCTCTGGCACCAATGGGTCATGTAGTGCTGGCTGTAATGTATTCATGACTTGTGTGCACCTTTGAAAGTCGGGCTTGTAGATTGGCAGTTCAAAATATTTGTGTATGCCTGCTTTCTTCATGATGTCAACTGTAGACGAAAGCTCATGCACCACTTTAAAAACTTGGGACATAATAGGGAATTGATGATCCGTATCCATGATTTTGATAGTCACCAAGAAGAGATACTCCCCAACCGGTTGATCTTCTCTAAACCAATGTCCCTTTGCTTTGGTTATACTCTGTGGAGGGAAGTCCATCACTTCTTCCTGAATCGCTGCTTCAGAGTCTTCAGAAGCCATCTGCACTTGTAATGAAAAGTGCATTAGCTTCAGTAGAAGATATAGCAATCGTGTGGTGCATTGCAGTGACATGTCGTTTCATCACTCCGTTTCCCTTGCTTGTATAAGTGAGATCTCTTACCACATATTTTTATTTCTTTTCTGAAAGAAAACAAGGATTAGTATAGCCGAAGCATTTATTTATCTACATAGTAGGTCCATTCCTAAGGAAGCTGAAGCTATGACCTATTCCTCATTGGAGAATGTGCACCACTAATTTTATTATGTACATCACATGTCGAATGCGTGGCCTTGTAATGTGGCCCTATTATGCATACTTTAGGCGCATTTAATACTTCATGAGTGCAATTGGAATCTTCGATGTTCTGGTGGTCCATTCCTCGCAGTTGCTTTGGTTTCCAAATCCATTTTGTGGTCGCATTGATAGGCCGTGTCTTTTCTTTGGTTCCTCGAGCTGCACATTTTTCTTTTGTTTCTCCTGTTGTCCTAGTGCTAGATGTTTTTCTCTTCATGTTTCTATGACGAGTGTGTCTTGGCTTTGTTGTCCGAATGTCTTGATGTAATGTATCCTCTTGTTTGCTTATCTCTTGGTTGGCTGCTTGTCTGACCTTCTTGGGAATCCATATCCGTTGTCGTGCTTGTTGAGCTTCAATTAAATGCTTAGGAAGCCACAATTGCAAGAGTCTTTTTGGTTTGGATATCGGTAAAGAATAGCGCTTGCCCTCTTTTGTCTCCTCATGAGCTGGTGTTGCGATCTCTGGTTTCTGCACTTGATCCTTGCGTACCCATTTGAATCTGACCTTTCCTGGATGCGAGTATTTGGTTGTGGTTTTCCAAATGGTTGATCCTTCTGTCGTGTGAGAAACTCTTAGAGTGTTGGTTTCCTTGGTGTCTGGCCGTTCACCAATTGAATAGGATGAATTCACTTCTTCCTTGGACACATTAGGGTTTGAAATTTCTGCTTCTTCCAGACTTGCTTCTAAGGGATTAGGGCTGGAATCCTGTTCTAAGTGCTCCTCTTGGAATTCTTCCGCACTCTTGATGGCTTTTGGTTTCTATGAGGGCCTCTCCCCTAATAGACTAAAAATTTCCTTGTGCCGTATCTTGGTTGAAATATATCCTTGCGCTAGGTGAATGCTTACTTCATTCTCAATGATCCAATCTTGTCATAGGATCAATTCTTCTATTAAGTCTTCATCTTTGCACACTAAGACTCGTTGTTCCATGGAAGAATTTCCTAGGTGGAGGGATACTGTAGTTTCGCCAATGCATTCTATGACGTGACCTCCAATTACTTTCATATGAGCTTTCGTGGGAGTCATAATCGTTTGAAGATCTCGTATACCGCATTTCATATGCAACTGAGTCCTACTCCTGAGTCTATCAAAGCATCTATCAATTTGTACTCTGTCTTGCCAATCCCTAGGTTTAGGTAGGGCTGTGACATGTAGGCATTAGTCGTGTCAGACTTATGGACTTGGTAATTAGCCATAGGGATAGGCTCTTCTCCTTGGAGATAACGTTCGTCTCTTTGCCTAATCCACTCTTTCCGTTTCTTAATACGTTCCAGGGCTTCTTGCCGTGTGTCCTCTCTAATCCATTCTTCCTCTTTCTTCCTATTTTGTGCACCTACGAGACGTGCTAACATGTGATCCGTCAATGGCTCCATGAACCCTTTCACTCTACATCCACTTATGTAGTTAGGAAGAATGTCTCCATCCAAAGTGGCTAGATTAACTGCTCCAGTCATCGAGATCCTATTAATGATTAGAGGTCCATATCCGCATTTTTGTAACTTTTTGGCATGTTGCTTCAAGGTGTAGACCAGGACTAGGTCTCCTTCTTTTAGTCCTTTGTCTTTTATATGTGCATCATAATATGCCTTTTGCCTTCTCTTGGCCACATAAATTCCAGCGACAGCCTGCAACCTAGTTTCATGCAGCTTCTCGATTTGGTCTAGTTGTTGGAATTCATGTCCGGTCCATTCATACTGTTGGGCTACTCTCAAGGTGGGTATCAAAAAATCAATTGGTAAAATTGCATTCTGCCCGTATATTAAATTGAATGGGGTAGTTCCAATGGCAGTCTTGTGCGCGACTTGGAAGGCCCAAATTGCATGATGCAATTGTTTGTCCCAGTCAGACCTACCATTATTGACAATCTTTGTCAATACTGTGCAGAACACCTTATTGGAACTTTCCGCTTGACCATTGGCTTGGGGATGGTATGGGGCTGATTTTTTATGGATCACTAGAAATTCATTCATCAGAGACTCTATCACCTCATTAATGAAGTGCGTTCCTTGATCACTCACAATTTCAATTGGTAATCCAAAATGAGTGAATATATGCTCAAAAAGAAACTTAGCCGTGGTTTGAGCATCGTTCTTTCTGGTAGCCTTTGCCTCTACCCATTTGGTCAAATAATCGGTGGCTACTATGATATATTCGGCATGTGACCCTCTGGCCGGTGGGTTGATGGGTCCTATGAAGTCAATACCCCATTTAGAAAATGCTCTAGCACAAACCATAGGTCTCAATGGCATGTCATCTCTCCGAATTAGGTATTTAGCCCTTTGGCATGTCTTGCAGCTTTGTACATATGTCTCAGCATCCATATGTAAAGTTGGCCACTACAAGCCCGCAAAGAGGATCATTTTTACGGTTCTCTCGGCTAAAAAGTGACCTCCTGCCGCACCTGCGTGCACCATCTCTAATACGGGTAAATATTCTTCTTCATGCACACATAGTCGTAATTGATTGTCTTTTCCTCTCCTAAACAAGTTTCTTCCCATAAGTACATAATCCTTGCTCATTTATTCTAGGGATCGTTTTCTTGCCAAGCTAACTCCTTCCTTGTATTCTCTTGTCTTTAGGAATTCGACCAATGTTTTGCTCCAATTGGGTGCTATTGTTGAGAAGGGTATGGATGTATGATCCTCGGGGATAGTCTCCTGGAATTTTGCGCAATTACTCACATAGTCATGGACATCCTTAGGCATGTCAGGCCAGTATACTCCTAATCGCTTTAACTCCCTAATAGTTACATGAGTTCCTTTGTGTGTCCTCCATTTGTTCACATGAGCTTGTTCAATGAGCTTCAATTGTTCATCCTCCTCAACACATCTCATAAATACACCATTGGGTTCCTTATAGTACACACTACCCGCCATAATGTGCAAATTCCTTGACTGCAGAATCTCCTTTTTACTTTCTTTATTGATTGAGTGTTGTG
>CM035423.1:88346814-88851814 GCA_020310875.1 Ceratopteris richardii | reverse complement strand
CCCAATTTTTTGCACCATAATTCTTACAATGCATTCCCCAAGTAAGCATGCATAGGGCCACATTACAAGGCCATGCACAAGGCACATATTTTCTTCAACCCATGCACTGACACACTTACCCATCACTCATTATGGGTTACAAGTACTTGGCATGAAAAAAATGATAGCCATGTTTGAAAGATCTAGAGGATGTCAAGGTTACAACATCAATAGTTATGAAGCAATTCACAACCGACAACTGCTCAAAATCAGCATTGATAACCTCTTTTGGCAACTATCAATTTTTTGAAGCTCACAAATACATCAGGACTAAAACATGCAAAGGATCATAGTGACAAAATGAAGAACAAGACAACCGACCTGGTAAATTTGGAAGATAGACCACTCTTGTTGATACATGATGGACACTACCTCTCAAAGTACTACATGGAACACCCACTCCAAGGACGACAGACTCAAGAGGGGGGAGTGTTGGCACCCAAGGTCAAGCACAAGGCACAAGAATACATCAAAGAAGTGGACACACAAGAAGAGGGATCAAGTAGGGAGCTCCAAGAAGTGTATGACAAATTTTTAGAAGAAATCCCTATAAAAATAATGATTTAGATCACTAAAAACCATTGTGAATATCATTTCACATTTTTGGAACTCCATTTTGTTCAAGTCGAGGAACTGAGCTTGAGGGGAGTACTAGAAGTAGCTAAATACCAATTTTCATAATTTTTAGACTCCCTTTGAGCCCTCAAATAAGCCCTAGAGCCTAGTTTTTAACTAGGCCAAACACTAGGTCTAGACAGGGCAAAAATTGGTAAAAAAACTATAAAAAGAGCTAGAGAGCTCATTTTTGAGGTCAGCTTCTTAGTAACTTGTTAGAGAGTTGGCTTAGTAGAGATTGAAGGTTTTTTAAGAGAGTTCTTGTGCAATTGAAGCTTTCCATTGTTGCTCTCTTTGATCTTGCCTTGTGTGTGTGTGTGCATGTACATGCTTGTCACTCACATTTGCTCACCACAATTTCTCATGATCTTCATATCCTCCTCACGTCTGCGTGGATTGACAAGTAAAGGAGGTGGTGCTCACGCTTGAGCTATAGAGGTTGACTCCACAAGTAAATGTGATATTTTGTATACTTGTGTGTGTGTGCTTCTTTGGCTTAATTGCTAAGATGAGAGAAATTTTTGTCTTATTCTAGACAAAGCTCTTGTAATCTTTTATTGTAATTAAGATACAGAGGCTTCTAGTGCAACTGTCTTTCTTCTTCTTCTCCATTCTTCTCCTACAAACGCTCAAACACTTTTCAACCAAGGAATACCCCAACAAAATTTGAGATGCTCAGTGGGATGAGGTAGTTTGAACATAGGAGGACTGCAATTACAAAGTGAAGAAGAAGTGCAAAGGTGTGGACAATGTGATTGAAGAGGTAACTTTTCCTTTTCCTTGGAATTCATCTTAAGCCTAAGGATTAGGATGTGCAGTTCATGACTGCAAGTCGGTCACAAACATTAGGAGCTTCTTTCAAAGAAACAAGAAGGAAAGCCACTTGTCAGTCAGCCAATCCTCTTTCATCCGCATCATCAGTAAGGAATTTGGAAGCTCAAGGAGACCTAGAAACTTGAATTTCACAAATAAATATAAAATCTCCTTCCTTTAGAGGATTATCACATGAAGACCCTCACAATCATGTCAGAAAATTTTTAGCCCTATGTAAAACAAGGGGGTTAATGGAAAGAGAAGATACATTTTTAATCCCATTCCCAACAACATTGGAGGGTCTAGCAGAAAAAACCATTTTACTACTTGGGAATTACTGAAGGATGCCTTCAAAGCATAGTTCCAACAAAGGAATATAACAAAAAACATCATTGAAGAATTAGAGAACCTACGACTAGGTACTAGGGGGACATTTCCTAAATTTGTTACTATAGCCAAAGCACTTATGGCTAAATTACTTGATCCTCCCCATGATTTTTTGTCAAAAAGTGGTTTGCTAAACCACTTCCAATATCCACACAGTTCAAGATCAATGAATTAGTCTTCCCCACAACAATGATTGATGAATTCATTAACATAGCAACAAGGTTTGAGCAAATTTGACACCGATATGGAACTAGCTCTTCTAGTCTACCATACCCTGTGGAACCTGAAGACCTAGTACCACAATTGAGGAAAGGGCTTGAGAACTTAAGAAGAAACAAGCCCCACAAAGAAAAAGAAAGTGCAATGACTCAATTAAGGCATGAAATTCAAGCATTAAAGCTACAAAAGGAAGAGGAGGCCCAAGCAAAAGAATTGGCACAACTTTGACATGAGCTAAAAGAACTTTGTGGAAGTAGCATCAAAAGTGGACTTTGGTGCACCATGTGGAGCAAACAATGCCATGTGGTAAGTGACTACCCTCTCTTAAGTGTGACTTGCCAGTTATGCAAGAAAGTTGGTGTTAAAGCTCAAGGTTAAGGACACACATAATAAGTGCATCAGAGAAGGGGACACACAAGAAGAAGGAGCACATAGGGAGCTCCAAGAAGTGTATATCAAATTTTCAAAAGAAATCCCTATAAAATAGTGATTTTCATCACTAGAAACCATGGTAAATATCATTTCACCTTTTTGTAGCTCCATTTTGTGCAAGCCAAGGAGTCCTCGAGCTTGAGGAGCATTAGAAGTATCATCCTACCAATTTTCATAATTTGTAGACTCCGTTTGAGCCTTCAAATAAGCCCTAGAACCTAATTTTTAACTAAGTCAGACACTAGGTCTGGAGAGGGCCAAAACTAGTCCAAAAACTATAAAAAGAGCTAGAGAGCTCATTTTTGAGGTTAGCTTGTTAGAGAATAGAGCTTTTGTAAGAGAGTTCCTTTGCAATTGAAAGCTTTCCATTGTTCCTCTCTTTGATATGACTGTGTGCACGTGTGTGTGTATGTGTGTGCATGCTTGTGTGCTTTCAGTCACACACTTGTGCCTTCACTCGCTCATGGTCTTCATACCAGTCCTCACGTCTCTGCTGATTGACAAGTAAAGGAGGTGGAGCTTATGCTTGAGCTACACCAAATTTTGGCACCGTTGCCGGGGAGAGAGCTTCGAGGATGAGCGTTGTAATGGTAAGATCGTAGATTTGCGACGTTGGAAGGTAAAAAAACTATCATTTCTATTCATTTTTTGATTTTTCTTCTTCATCTTCATCATCATCACCATATCCATCTTCTTGCATCTTCATCTTTATAGAAATTTCTTGTTTTTTAGTGCATTTTCACCGTTTTCATACCAATTTTCATTCATTATTGTGTGAGAAGGAGTTAGAAAGTGCAAGGGAGAGCAAGCCCCTGTGTTTTTTCACGCTTTTCTGCATATATGGAGCTCGCCATTGCTTGGCGCTCAGAAATTTGAATTTCCCGCTATGGGAGCGATTCGTGAGGACTGGTGGATCAAGTCAATCGTCTCGCTAACGGCATGCGCAGGGTGACTATAGAAGAATAAGTATTTTTTACTAAGGACCGTAAGGCAAGGCGTTTCTATATCTATTGACTGCATCTATATAAGATGGAAGGATCAATTCTTCACTAGTTACTTTATCTTTAATGATTTCTGTTACGTTTGAGTCTATTTGAGAATTATCAGTATTTCTAACTACGGAAGGAGGGAATAGATTTTCACTATTTTCAGAACTAGGTAAAACAATGGAAATTAAAGGTAATACTCTTGACAATCTATGATCATACTCTAATGAATACAAAGTTTCCTCTACAATATTATTCTTAACTAATTCTTCAATTTTTGTATTTTGTGTATCATTAACTTCTAATGGACTAGGAAAAAGTAATTCAAACAAAGATGAAGGTAAAGAAGTACTACTAGATGAAGCTTCATCAGACATATAAGATAAAATGCAAATAGATTAATTATAAAAACTGTTTATATGAACGAAATCCTATACAAAAGCTAAACAATAGAATTTCAGCTAAGTAAATTTTTTTTTCCACTCTTCAGTTCTTCAATCCGTCTTCAATAGAGGCTGCATATATCATTTGAAAAATAACATGAGAACTATAAGTATGCTTTCATAGATATTAAACACTCATTTATAAAATTAATGTTCAAAACTCATGATATCATAAGCTAATTAACTTTCTTTAAATATATATCACAATTACATACATTCATTCTTATATACATATTCTAATATATATGTTTCATTTATGCACACATATACCTATCATACCTAACATGCATACATAGACATCATTTACTTATATGCATTCATGCTAAAAGCTTTCATGCACACATTAACACTAATCACTCATGCATTAAATACTTGCACATGCCTCAAACATTCATTCATGCATAACTTAAGCATACATCTTATATTTCATATATATATACATAGGATTCATACACTTAACATACATATGTGTAGATACTACACATGCTAACATACATCTATATGCACATTCCTCTTATGCATTCCTACACACTTACTAACATATATGCATGTGCTCACACATATACATGCACTTATGCATACATGCATACCTAGACAAACTAACATACCTGCACACATGCACTCACATATACATGCAAACATACACTTGCATACATTTTACTTGCATACACATGCTTCATGCATTCATGCATCATAACTCATGCATTCATAAACATGCATACTAACATGCATACTACCATGCATACATGAACATGCATACTAACATACATACATGAACATGCTTACATTAACACACATACATGCATAACATTCCTATCATGAACTTACATGCATTAGCACACATGCATGAACATGCATACACAAACATGCATACATAACATGCATACATGAACATGCATTAACTAACATCTAACATGCATTAACATATGCATGTACTAACATCTAACATCTATGCACTAACTAACATCTAACATGCATTAACATATGCATGCACTAACATGCATTAACATATACATGCACTTACATGCCTAACATTCACTAACATGCCTAACATTTACATGCAAAACATTTAACATGCAAGAACTAATTAACATCTAACATGCATTAATATATGCATGCACTAACATGCATTAACATGCACTAACATCTAATATGCATGCACTAACATTTAACATGGATACATGCACTAACATTTAACCTAGATACAAACATTCATAAAATCTAATGCATTTTTCATAAGTTTCTATCATAAGCTAGCAAGTAAGGTTTGAAGAAGTTAGGCTAATGGATAAAGAAGGTAATGAAAGGATATAATCAGATAGGGTAAATGATTGGAAAAGGAGAAGTTGGATAAATATGATGAAATCCTTTGAGAAAGATAAGTGATAATGGCTAAATGGATCCTTCTTTTGTTAACCTGGAGACATAAAAGAGGTTTAGGAAATCAAACATTTATTATGTAATTAATTTAGTTAAATGAACACACACACATACCCTTCATACCCTCCTATTCTCTCCAAATATACATAATAAATACTTTAGTCATTCATATCATTCATCTCAAACAAATATACTTAATGCATATGCTTATCATAAATTAAATGAAAAAACATTAACACTTAGTACATGAAAATAAAAAATAAAAAATATAATGATCCTAAAATAAATTACTAATTAAAACACCCACACACTTACATACATATACACACATACATAAATCATATACTTTCATAAATAAATATGCATTCCATATATTTCTAGTATATATTTAATAAATATACTAAACATAAATATAACATGAATACATGAAAATAATACATAATATATATAAAATAAAATATTTAAAATATATAAACATAAAATAAAATAAAAAAAGAAAAGAAATAAAATATTTAATATATATAAACTATAAATAAAAAAGAAATAAAATAAATAAAAAAAATCCCCTCTCTCTCTCTCCCTCCCTCTCTCTCTCTCCCTCTCTCTCTCTCTCTCTCTTTGTGCGTGGCCACCGGCTGCAGGGGGAGGGAAGACGAGAATTAAATAATAAAACAAAATAAAAAAGAAAACAAAAACTCTCACTCACTCTCTTTCTCTCTCTCTCTCTCTTTCTCTCTCTCTCTCTCTCTCTCTCTCTTTCTCTCTCTCTCTCTCTCTCTATCTCTCTCTCTCTCTCTCTCTCTCTCTCTCTCTCTTTCTCTCTCTTCTGCATCCGCCGACTGCAGGGGGGAAGGGAAGGAGAGGTTAAAATAAAACATAAAATAAAAAAAGAATAGAATAAATAAAAAAACATTTCCTCACTTTCTCTCTCTCTCTCTCTCTGTCTCTCTGTCTCTCTCTTTGTGCTGGGCGTAGCGCACTGCACCGCTGACAGAGAGGAGAGGGAAAGGGAGGGAGAAAGAGAGGGAAAAAAAGAGGGAATAAAGGAAAAGAAGGGAGAAAAAGGAAGAGAAAAAAAAGAGGAAGAAGGAAAGAATTAAAGGAAAAAGAAAACAAAATATCCTCCTCACTTCTCTGCAATGTCAGGAATAAAAAAGCAAAAAAATTTGGTTTGCATTGAATGAATTGCAAAAGTAAGAGAGATGGTCTTCTCTCTCCTCCTGCTAGAAGGACAACATGGAAATGAGTGCACATACAATTATAGCCTAAAGCATAGAGTAAATAAAGTACATGGAAAATAACATGAGCTTGTGAATACCACTCCCCTCCTTATATACATGTCAGTAGCCCACCATAGCCCACATTTTCCCTAAGTTAACTGAATCATGCAGCCTACAATTACTCAACGTTCACTCAACTTCTCTCAACCAAAAAAAAGGCGTGGATTTTTTCTCCTATTCTTTTTCCCAAAATCACAATAACCACTTAAAATAAATATCCACTTGACCTTATCAATTAGTAATTAACATATTTAATTAATGATTTATATTTAAAATATTTTGCTAAGATTTTATTTATTACATTTCCCTATTCATTAACTCTTTTTAGAGACAAAACCTACTTAATTAACCTCTTAACCATAGGTTTACCCTTAAACTATCCTTAAACCATGTTTTTAACCCTCAACATAAACTAGACTTCTAACCTTCCAAAATCCTTTAGATTTATTAATTAAACCCTTAATTATCCTTGAAATTAAGCTTATACCCTACAAAACATATTTAGACCCTATATTTGACCCTTGAATACCCTTGAATTTACTTTCAAACTTTAAATAAACCCTTAAATAATCCTTAATTTTTAATCTATATCCACAACTACATTAGAAAACACTTTTTTAAACACTTCCCATCTTTGTACTGATCATCAAGACTTCTGATCATGCAAAATTCAAAATCAAACATAAGTTAAAAATTTCATAAATTATTCAAACTAAGTTTAATCAATTAATCTTCTAATTTTAATAATATGTTAAGAGAAATAAAATCTTTCCGACATCCACCCCCACTAAACCTGCACATCGTCCTGATGGGCAAACCTGCAGATTCAAGTGGAACATATCAAATTCTTTATAAATAAGTTTTAAATTTTCAAAGTTTTATTTTATCATACCTTCATACTTTGTGTAATTAAAAAGATTTGTGCAAATCTTCTAAAAAAAAAGTAGATAAAATTCATATAAATATCATATTATATCTGTGAATCCACATTTAAACAAGCATTTATAGGAATAAACCATTGTTCATAGTCATTTTGTTCATGTGACTTGCTTGGAATAAGTAACTTATCCTGCATAGGAGCATATACCAAAACTTTTTTATCAGTTAATAGAATTATTTGACTCCTACTTTTATTTCCTACGGTCTGACTCTCCATTCATTTCTTTTTTTCATTTCATTTTTTTTCTTGCTTTATTAGTTCATCCCAACTCAGCTCTTTATTTATTTTTAACAAATCGGCCTATACCGAAATTGGGTGCGACTCCTGGACTTGTCCACCCGGCCAAGTTTATTCCACTTGTCTGCCAACCCGGCATAGCACACGACAAAACTACGTTAGCCCTACATGAAATCGACATCGGCTCGTGGCTCTGATCACCCAACCAAAGTAACTCCACCCGCCTATCGACCCATGCAGGCGCATGACAATATAAAAGTTAGGCCTATGATGAAACTAGCATCAGCTCATGGCCTTGATCACTCGACCAAGGTTATTCCACCCGCCTACTAGCCCAACATAGCGCACTAACTACAAACACATACATATAGGCTAAATTGGGAGTGAAGTTTTATCTTTTAATTCATTTAGAGGTAAGATCTCATAAGGAATAAATAGTAAGATACAAAAATCCCACTTACTAATGGATAAAATTTTCAGCATATACATGTATTCATAAAAAGGCTACCATTTCTTCCACAAGCTTCCAATTCCAAAAGTTGCTATTTAACTATCTTATTTAATTCATAAATATATCAGATATTTAACATCTTAAATGCTACTTGATTTTTTAAAAACAATTGAACATATCCTTTTAACTCATTCAGTAATGCAGTGCATATACACAAAAGAATCAAAAACAGATCTTTAATCTTCATCAATATCTTCATCAGCATCATCATCAGTATCAATCTCGTCAATCTCATAATCTTCATTATTTTGTTTCTTGAACAGTTTAATCCTTTTCCCTGCAATCAAATTTCTCAATAAAGAACCATCAAATTCCCTAAGTTTAAACATACCATTATAAAAAACAGTTACTACTACATATGGACCAAACCAACTTTTAATTAACTTCTTCCTAGCATCATACTGTGTATCAAAAGTACTATCGTAAAATAATACCCAATCATCTACTTCTATAGTACTAGGCTTAAGTCTATGTTTTATATCAAAATAAATTTTATTTTTAAGTCGTGATTCTCTAACTTTTTGTAGCTTCTTCAATCATTCTATTTCCTAGATCTAACTGCATAATCCTAACAGAAATCAGATCTTCACGAGTCATCTCATTATTCCACGGAAGCATTGATCATGAAATAATCTGGGCCTGGATAGGAAAAATCGGCTTCTTATAGTACATTAGTTCTGCAGGCATAAATCCTGTACACCTAGTACATGTCATCCTGTCTGCCCATAGTGCGAAAGGAAGGAACCTAGGCCACTACTCTAAATTACCATTGCAGGCCTTAGAGATTGCCTTCACAATAGAGGGATGACCTCGTTCAATCTTACCATTAGACTCCGAATTATAAGCAGTTGTGAGAGATAGAGGAATCCCTGGTCAAAGAATTCTCTAGCCTCTCGAGCATCTAACTCGCCCCTATCTGCTACTATCTTTTCTACATAGCCAAATCTAGAAATAACTTCTTCTAACAAAAATCTACATATGTTATAAGTAGTTTTAGTATGAAGTGCTCTACCCTCTACATGATTAGTCAAGTCTTCCTAGCTAAAACTATGTACCTCATCCTATCTAAACCTTTAGGCATGGTCACTAAATCAACTACCCACTTGTAATGAATACATGGAGGGTAAGTCGGGTGCAGAGGTTCCCTATGTCTAACTGACGAATGTACCTGACAAGTAGTACAAGGACTTACAAAGTCACGTATATTCACATACATACCTGGCCACCAATAAGCGTCTCTAATTTTATCATACGTCGCATAGAAGCCTTTATGTCCTGCCCAAAGAGTTTCATGCATATCCGTCATAACTTTATTTTGAAGGTTTTTATTTCCCAAAACTCGTTGCGGATATCTAATTTTCCCTTTTGCATGACGCCAAATAAAACCATCCTTTAGAAAGAAATTAAATGCACGTTTCCTAATATCTCTAAACCTATTAGCTGACCAAACAGGTAATTGCTTTAAAGTGCTAAGATAATATCCTATATCATACCAAATTACCTCATATTCATCTTCATTAAATTTTTCATACATATAAACATCAGAAATATAATTAATCACATTTAACTCAGTTTCAGTCATGTCATCATTTCCAAACTTAGCCCTAGAAAGCATATCTGCAACAGAGTTAGTTTTCCCAGAAATATGATTTAAAACAAGATTAATAAATTTAATATAAGATATCCACCTTAACATTGCTATGTCTGGAGAACTACAATTAGTAATCATTCCTATTAATGGTAAACAATCTGTTTCTATTACTACATTAGCTCCTATGAAATATTCCTTGTCAGTTTTTAATGTAGTAATTAAACCCCATAATTCACGTTTTATTTGTGGATAATGTTTTTGAGTTTCATGTAAAATTTTATCCCCAAATCTAATAGCGTATCTATTTCCCTCACTATCATCTTGATCTATTACCCATCCTATACCTATGGGACTAGTATCTATAGTTAAAATAATTGGTTTATTATTTGAGTAATTTACACGTTTTAAAATAGGTGCATTAGAAAGTAACCTTTTTAATTTTTTCATTGCTTTAATATGAGTTTCAGTTCATTTCAATTTCCTATTTTTCCTAAGTAGATCATACAACGGATTAGCTACATGGGCATAATGTGGTATCCAAATAGCATAAAATACACATGCCCCTAAGAAACATCTAACCTCACTAATGTTCCTACAAGCTTTAGATAATTTATTTATAGCATCTACTTTTGGAGGATAAGGCCTACGACCGTACTAACCACATAAATGTCCTACAATTAAAACTTTATTAACACCAAATACTGATTTTTCTATGGAAAATGTTAATCCTACTTCTTCAAATCTTTTAAGTGTTTTCTCACAATCTAAAATATGATTAGATACAAACTTCCTACATCCTAAAGAATCTAATGTTTCATCTTTTTCTTTTTCTTCATAGCCTTTGATTGGAATATCATCTATAAACAGCATGGTCACATTAGGAATAAAATCATGAAGAACCATATTCACTGCGTTCATCATATGCGCTACCGAGTTTGTAGCTCCTTGAGGAAGAGTACACATTCGGACTAAACCTAAAGGAGTCTTCATCGTAGTAATATCTCTACTCTCAGTAGCAAGCTGGAATTGATGATAACCTGAATATAAATCTCCCATAGAATAGATAGAATGCCCAGCAAAAGCTTCGGCAAATTCTCCTACAATAGGGCCGGTTCTTACATTTCTAATTGTAACTTTATTTACGGGTTGTAAGTCTTGGATAAATCTAATCTTACCATTCTTTTTAGGAACAATAAACCATCTATTAGAATAAGGTGCGGTGGAAGGTTCTAAAATTTTCATATGCATCTTTTCCTTAAGCAGTTTCATTAGCTCAGGTAAATGAGCCTTTGGAACTGGTATAGGGCGAAGTTTCCAAGGAATATGGGCTATGGTAAATATAATCATTGCTGAGATACTATTCTAGGGTCAACACATCCTATTTCATGAGGATAAAGAGAGAAAGCTTTTCCATGTTTTCTTATCATTTCACAAAACATTTCACGTTTAGTAGGCAGTAAAAAAGAATCTTCATTTCCTATTTTTATTAATTTAATGGTTTCATCAGTAAAATTATGTCCTATTTTTGAAATATCACGTAAAATGGGATCATTAGCTACTTGCTTTATTTTCTGGTCACTTCCTTCAGGTAAAGCTTGAGCTACAGGTTTAACTTTTTTATCAACTGTTTTATACTTTGTATTAATTTTAGCTTCATTATGAGAATCAGAAACAAATTTTAAAATTAGTTCATTTTCATTTAATGAGTTCAAAAGAATAACTTGCATTAAATTTTCATCATGTAAAGTTTCATTAATTTCATCAAGTAAAGAAGAAGAAAAAGATGTTTCAATTATATTTTCAATATGTTCATTTGTAGACATATAACCTTTACTTTAAAAATATTTTTCATGTGTTTTTATTATTTTCCTACGTATATCTTTACTATTTAAAATTTCTAATTTTGAAGATGTAAAATATACAGAAAAACTTTCTAACTTATGTACACATTTTTGCGAGATTTCAAACCAATTACCATTGTTGTCCCGCTCAACAGTGGTGTCTAGTAAAAATTCTGATCAAAATAAGTCCCAGAATCACTAAGAGGTAGATGATTCTCGTGAAACTTCTCTTGTGATCTGATTGGTGTTTTCCTAATTTGTTCATGATTTCTGGTGTGGTTTGGATTAACATTCATAACTTGTAATGATTGCAAATAATCTTTTGACCTAATTCTAGCATACGCAGAGCCGTCTTCCATTACTTTTGTTTCTATTCGTGTTTCATAAATAAACGGTTGTCCTAAAATGATTTCGTAAGAACAATTATCTTGTATAAAAAAATGAAATGTTTCAATTATTCCTTCTATTAAAATTGGAATGTTTGCGCAAGCTCCTAAAAGTGCACCACATCCGTTATCTACTGTTCTCATTATCCACCCATGTTGTTTATCTATTTGTTGATATATTTAGGTAGTGATGTGTGTGAACACTCTAGGACTGCTGGACATTTTTTTTCCCTCTTTAGGAGGTTTTTTCCCCCCGGCTTGTATATATGCCTATTGCCCTAATGGGCTACTTATCTTTGTACAGTCTCTAGTAATACATTTAGTATTGTGTGTTGTGCTCCAAGCTTCTTCTTCTTCCTAGTGCTATTTGCGTGCTTTCGCAGACATCTAACTCCAACAATTGGTATCAGAGGAGGTCATCGCTTCATCTAGGGCGCCGTCAACAATCCTCCCATTGCAGTCTCAGAATTGCGATCTGAGCTCGTTTCGGCCTCCGAAAGCACTATCACAGTGCTTGTGCAGGCTATTTCATCTTTTTGTGCCAAAGGTATATACTAGTTTCCATTCGCCAGTATAAGCGTCTCGAAGTCTGCTACAGGTCTAGCGGAATTCGTCTAGGCAGCTCTGTTCAACTTTTTGAGATACAGTCAATTTTCTGCATTAAGGTATTTTAGTCATCGGCCATGGCTGAAAGCAGTGATGTATTCCATATGTTGGCTATTGAGGATAATTTGGATGGTACCAACTACCTATTATGGGCTTATATGATGCGACATGTGTTTGTTGCGAAAGGACTATGGAACATTGTGCAAGGTGTCGAAAAACGTCCTATCACACCTACAACTGTTACAACTGTAGGTACTGAAGCTGATGCAGAAGGTGTCAAAGATGATGATATTCTACATATTCCTATTCGTGCTGGGATTTCTGTTGCACCTACTGTAGAGCAGATTCATTGGGATGGAAGAGATGCCCAGGCACATGCATTGATAGCTTTGTCTGTCAAACGTGCCATTATTCCTAATATTCGCTCTTGCAGAACAGCTAAGGATGTTTGGGATACACTTACCATATTATACCAAGCTAGGAATGAGGCTCGTGTTGCTTACCTCCGAAAACAGTTGGAGAGTGAGCACATGAATGAAGGTGATTCTATGGACAGTTTCCTAATGAAGATCAAAGATTTAAAGGAACAATTGATTTTTGCTGATGAGGTTATACCAGATAGCTCACTTGTGCAGACCATTTTGAATGGTCTTCCTGATTCATATTAGAGTTTTTCTTCTACTCTTCGCTTGATGATGAAAGGTAATCCGAATGCCTTATCATTTGAGGAGTTAGTCTCTATTCTGTTGTAGGAAGATCAGTCCAGGCAAAACAAGTCCATTATGCGAGTTGTAGATCAAGCTTTCTTGGCTAGTCAGAAGGGCAAAGGAAAATGGAGCTCTTCAACTAGTAAGCAGAAATCTGCTAATCTTGCATATTTGAAGAAGGAAGATAAAGATGAGAAGAAATCAGAAAAGTAGAAATTGTTTTGTAAGTATTGTAAAGGGAATGATCATATCATAAAGAACTATCCAAAACTGGCTGCTAAAGAGGCAAAGAAGAAAGAGGCTGGAATGGTTGTTGCAGAGGAGAGTTTGCTAATCTTGTGCAGGAAGAAGAATGGGTGTTTACTACTGTCTGTAGTTTTGACCCATCTTCTCATGAGGAGTGCATGTCTATAGTAGACTCAGATGTTTGGTATTTTGACAGTGGGGCCACCAAACATATTACCTCGCAGCGCAGTTTATTCTCTTCACTCGAGCCTGCCCCTACAGGGAATACTGTTACATGCGCCAACAACTCCTCTTATCTTGTTATGGGAGTTGGTAAGATCATTTTGACTACTGCTGATGGTAGTTCTTTCACTTTGTCAGATGCTTTATTTGTGCCAGGGATCAAGAAGAATCTGTTATCAGTTTTTGCGTTAGCCAAGATTGACTTGGTTGTGAAATTTGTTGATGACAGGTGTATAGTTCACGATCTATCAAATGGAAATGTGATTATTGCTTCTGGGATTTTATGTCGTGGGATGTATAAGCTCATAGACTATGAATGATTAGTAAATGATTTGGCATGTGCAGTAAATGATTCTCAGGCTATGTCACATGCAAAGCTTTGGCATGCACACTTTGGTCATCTGAACTTTGTTAGTTTGCTACGCCTGCAGAAATCTGAAATGGTGTCCTCCTTGCCCAAACTTGAGGCACCTGGAAAACATGTTTGTGAAGGCTATATTTTGGGGTGCAAAATATAGCGTTCGTCCTTTCCGAAAGATGGTTCAGTTCGGGCTACTAAGAAATTGCAGCTTGTACATAGTGATGTCTGTTGTCCTATGCAGACATCTTCTTTTGGGAATTATCTTTACTTCGTGACTTTCATCGATGATTTTTCCAGGCATGCATGGGTATATCCATTGAAGGCAAAGTCCGAAGTGTTCATGTGCTTCAAACAGTTTTTGGTTTTGGCTGAAAATCTATCAGCATGCAAAATGGGCACCCTCTATTCTGATCAAGGGGGGGAATATATGTCTTCTGATTTCAATGCATTTCTGGCTGAACGTGGGATAAAACACCAGTGTATAGTGCCGTATACACCTCAACAGAATGGAGTTGCTGAACGAAAGAACAGGTCACTCATGGAGATGGCGAGGTGTATGGTCAAGAGTCAGGCTTTACCACAGTTTCTGGCTTGAGGCTGTCATGTGTGCAACATATGTACTGAATAGGTGTCCGACTAAAGTACTACAGTCTATCACTCCATATGAGGCTTGGCACGACCGCAAGCCATCTGTTGCTCATCTGCGTGTGTTTGGTTGTTTGGCATATGCATTAGTGCCTGAAAAACATCACATAAAATTGGATGATAAAGCAGTAAAATGCATTTTTGTTGGGTATAGTTCTGAAACTAAAGACTATCGTCTGTATCATCCACAGACTAAACGCATTCTAGTTAGCCGTGATGTTGTTTTTGTGGAGGATGCTATTCAACCATTGCTTTCATGTACTAAGGAGACATCTGTTAGATCCAAAGACATGTATGATACTTTGCTTCCTCTTTTTACAGGTGGACAGTCTAGTGCTAGTCCTAATGAGGCAACTTCTCAGCCTTTTTAGGTTTCATGTGATGATGCAGATCATTCCATTTCTGATGCAGATTTACATGATGCACTTATTGATGAGAGAGCTGATATTGAGCAGGCAAGAACTATGCCAAAATGGCTGGTGCAGACCTTGCGTGATAGCAAAGTAGATGCACCACTGTCATATTGTACTTGATGAGGCTCTCATAGTGCCTCTTTTGCATCAGATTGCTATGCTATGGCTGCATCTAGTCTATGTGATGAGACTGAGCCTGTTTCATTTGATGAAGCACAAAATTCAGAAACTTGGATGGCTGCTATGCAATCTGAATATGATGCAATAATGAACAATGGTACTTGGTCTTTATGTGACTTGCCTCCTCCCAAGAAGGCCATTGGCACTAAGTGGGTATACAAGCTGAAGCGTAAACCTGATGGTACAATTGACAGGTATAAGGCTAGGCTTGTTGCAAAGGGTTATGCACAGGAAAGAGGCATTGATTTTGATGAGACCTTTGCACCTACATGCCGTATGACTACTGTACGGAGCAGCTGTGCACTTGTAGCCCATCATGGTTGGAATGTACATCAGTTGGACATTAAAACAACATTTCTGAATGGTGACTTGCATGAAGAAGTGTATGTTTTTCAGCGCCATGGCTTTGTGCAGAAAGGGCATGAAAACCAGGTGTGCAAGTTAAAGAAGGCATTATATGGTTTAAAGCAAGCACCACGTGCTTGGTATGAGAAGATACATGCCTATCTGATTGCACATGGTTTTGAGAACAGTCCAACTGAAAGCACCTTATATGTTAAACGTGCTAATGATGTGCTTCTGATCATTGTTGTCTATGTTGACGACATGCTGCGCACTAGTCCTATTGAGAAGCATATTGCTGATTTTAAGGCTGATTTGCATGCCTCATTTGAGATGTCTTATTTGGGGCATTTGCATCATTATTTGGGCATTCAGTTTATGCACGTTGATGGTGGAATGGATTTGTGTCAAACAAAATATATTGACACATTATTGTAGCGTTTTGGCCTTGAAGATTGTAAGCCTATTGCCACTCCTATGGAGACAGGTTTACGATTGAGTCTTCATGATGCTGGAGATGCATTTGATGTTGTTCTCTATCAGCAGGCTGTTGGATGCTTGATTTACTTATGCATTACTCGGCCAGATATTCAGTTTGATATCTCACAAATGAACAGGTTTATGCATTGCCCTGGAGTCAATCATTGGCAGACGGTTAAGCGTATCTTTCGCTACTTGAGTGGTACTCAGCTACTTGGGTTGTTTTATCCCAAGGGGGGATCACTACCGCCAGATTTGCATGCTTTTTCTGACTCTGATTGGGCTGGTTGCTATGACACTCGCGTGTCCACTAGTGGCTTTTGCTTCATGCTTGGTAGCTCATGTATATCTTGGTTGAGCAAGAAGCAGCCTACTATGGCCACTTCCAGTTGTGAGGATGAGTATAGGTCAGCTTTCACAGCGACTGTTAGAGTGTGTGTGGCTCAGATGCTTTATGGCTGATTTGGGAGTTGGTCAGTCTTCTGCCACCACCATCTTCACTGACAGTCAGAGCGCATTGGTAGTTGCGAGGAACCCTGTGTTCCATGCTCGCACTAAGCACATTGAGGTGCATTATCATTATGTTAGGGAGAGGTTCTCTGCTGGGGAGATCAGCTTGGCATATGTGCCCATGCAAGAGAACATTGTAGACCTTTTCATGAAGGCTCTGCCTAGGGAGAAGTTTGAAGCTTTTCACAAAGCTTTGGGCTTACTTCCTTTTGTGGAGTGATTTCCACCTAGCTCGGCACTTCCTTATACATGAGTGCCAGCTATTGTTCACCGCATCACTCCCAGGGGGGATTTTTTGATATATTTAGGTAGTGATGTGTGTGAACACTCTAGGACCGTCGGGGTATTTTTTTCCCTCTTTGGAGGTTTTTTTCCCCCGGCTTGTATAGACGCCTATTGCCCTAATGGGCTACTTATCTTTGTACATTCTCTAGTAATACATTCATTATTGTGTGTTGTGCTCCAAGCTTCTTCTTCTTCCTAGTGCTATTCACGTGCTTCCGCAGACGTCTAACTCCAACAAATTTATCATACAATTCTTTTGAGATTACATTAATTTCAGAACCAGAATCTAATAAAGCTAAGGCTATACATGATTTTTTTTCTATCTCCTAAGTTTACTTTTATTTCAGGTGTTCCCCTAGCCCAAAAACTCTTTTTATAATTACTTTCAGATTGTTCATTTATATTATCTAGAAGAGTTGGTCCTAGAAAATTTTTATTGACATAACCTTCACTTTCTTCCTCATCATCAGAGAAAAGAAAGGGAATCTTTAGAAATATGAGACACATCTATATTTTCTTGCATTTCAATATCAGTATTAAGTGGAAATCTTTTTCTCTTAATCATTTTTATAAAGTTATCTTGAAATTCAAGTTTAGCTATAGAAAATAATTGTTCAAGTGATATAGTCACTTGACTTTTCAAAAGTATATCGTAAAGTATTTCTTTTGTATCATTTTTTTGTTCTAATTTTGAAGTTAAAATGGCTTTCGGAATTTGTTTAGGTTTCTTTTTTTTTTCCTCATTACGTTCTGTTTGTTCAGTAGGCTTTGAATCTAAAGGTTTGTTTGATGTTTCAGGTTGTTTCCCTTCCCTTATTTCTCTTCTTTTCTATTCATTTGAGTCTAAATTTGTGTTTTCCTTAAATTGAACATTTTTAGGTTCTTCCCTTAATTGTTTTCTAGTTACCCTTCGATTGGTTTCATCTATATCCTGTGTTTCATCTCTTTTTCTCTTCTCTTCCACATTTGCTATATGTGAAAAGATAGAGAAATGATCTACAAGTGAGTCCCATGCTGTTTTATGCATTATATCGTCTCTAGCTTTTATTAGTGCTTCTATTGAATAATTTTTAGTTTCATTAGAAGTTTCATCATCTAGATCACTCTCATCACATTCTAACCTAACCGCGGAAGAACTCTTTTGTGCTTCAGATATATTTTCATATAGTTTTTGCATACCCCCTTTTCCCCAATTTACAGCTAGTGGAAGGTGAGTGCGGTAATCACATAATTTTTTATCTATATCTATTACTAGTTTTCTTTCCTTTGCTTCTTTTAAAGCTTCAAAAACATATGACATGTGTTCTGTAGAGATCACACCAAACACATCGTCGGGTGGGTGCACCTCTCCGTTCATTATTTTGAGCTATTGGTTGATTCATAAAAGGTGCTATAGGTATAGGATTTATTTGAGGGGTATGAGTAAATTGGGGTCCTAAAATTGTCCTATCTTGAGTAGTTAATGAATGGTGTATTTTGAAGTGTAGCTACTTCCTTAGACATATTTGTATGCATTTGCATCATATTATCTAATTTACTAAATATATTTCAAATTGTAGTTCACTAGGAATTTTTGATGTAGAGGCTTGTCCAGTTGTACTAGAATTAATATTAGCTTTAGGATTTTGAGTAGTTAGAGCTACTGGTGGAAAACTTAGATTCATATCATAAAGTAATGTTTGCCTTTGTTTCATTTGTGCTACTACCTCTACTACTTGTTTTAATACTCCCGAGTCCTCCGTTAGGCCATATCTTTTCCCAGGTTCCTCAAGGAGGCCTTTAGAAAAGATAGAACTATATCAAGTGTGAGTGCAGCTCTATCTTGCTCTGGCAACTATGAAAACCTGTTCATAAATTCACCATGCAATTGTGTAAGGGAAATCTGAGTCTTAGGAGTGCTAAGCCATTTCATAAACCCTTCCCTACTGTGCTGACTATAATCTTCAAGGTAAAATTCTTTATGCATCTGTTTTTTAAATTCATCCCATTCAAGCTCACTATGAGGTTCTATTACACTTATAGCTGACCCTATGGCAAGCCTCAGTAGAAAAGTTACCTACTTAGTTACATGCAAACCATGAAATTTTGCTATATCCTCAAATGTGTCTAGATAATTAGTTGCATTTACCCCAGTTAATTTCCCTTTTTCCCTAAGCATTGCTTCAACTAGTTTCTGTTCTTGGGTTTCAGACATCATATCTCGAAATAATTCATCCATTTTATTTTGATTATTAGACTTAAGTTTTTTAATAAAATCTTTAATTTCTTCTTGTACTTTAGTTTTTTGGTCTCTTACCAAGCTAATTAAATTGTTTGTTTCCAGTTTTGCTAAAGTTCAAATCCTTTGAACAATTCTCGAAACGTAGATACTAACTTTCAAATGAAAATTCTTTTTGAATTTTCAACTCAAATCATACTAAAAAACTCTAATATTTTAAATTCTTTCTCCTAAAATCCTACTTAAAATAATAACAAACAAATTCAAGTTTAGTAAATATACCTGACACTTGATAGTGCACGTGATAATTTCAAGTATACATTGATTGCGTAAGAAAATATCTAATACAAGAAACAAAATACTGTGTGTGCAAACGTAATTCTTCAAGTTCTTGATGGTAAGGGTGGCGAGACAAAGCTCAACTACTTGCCTATTCCCATAGAGGCGCTCAAAGCATAAGCCCAACCCTCAACACCCAGGGAATTACAAGGTTTGTGAATTGTGCCTGTGCAAGATGAACCACCACAAGCTGGTGCAACCAAGTAACCTAAACAAAACTATTGCATATGCAAGAAGGAAAAGAAATTATACCTGTCCTACCATGCCGTTGTTCACGTTGGGTTCAAATGTGGGAGCGATTCGTGACAACTGGTGGATCAAGTCAATCGTCTCGCTAACGGCGCATGCAGGGTGACTATAGCAGAACAAGTATTTTTTATTGGTGCATTTTACCCAAGCCTACATGCTTGATATGCTTGATATTTTCCTCATTTGTAAGTCACATGTGTAGTCATGTGAACCCCTCTTGTAAAAGAGTACATTTTATCTCTTGTAATTGAAAAAAGAAAAAAGGAAAAGGATGGCTTACCTCATCCATGATGTAAAAGCAAATTCATGGCTCCAACTACCTAAAACCACAAATTTTTGAGCTGAGGGAATATCTACTAACTTTGGGGATCACTTTTAGGTTGAGCCATTTGAATTCGAATTCAAAACTCCCTCCAAGAATAGCTATAAAAAGAGCAAGAAGGAAGAGGTGATTACCAAGCCTTGTACGTGACCACTTCATGTCATTTTGTAGAGATTGAAGAGCTTACTCCATAGCTCTATCATTCTACTCCCATTGTGCAAATATTCATTGCCAATGTGGTTGTAATCATATGTGAATCTATACATTTATCATCATCTACTTCTCTGTTTTGTTCTCTACTATACTCACTTAGAGCAGTAACTTCAGAAGGTCATATCTCGAGTTCTACACATTTTTTTTAGTGTTTTAATGTGTGTTGGATAGATCGTACTGTCTAGTTTTTGCATACCAATTTTTATGAACATTGGATTTACAGTTTTGGAGATATCTGCATTTTAGTGCTTACTGTTCTATCTCTGCAGAGCCCCGAGAATGGTGGGCATGTTCCAGAAATTGATGAATCTTCTTCTCAGTGTTCAGTCCATCATTTGAAGCGTTTTAACTTGGATTGGGAAGCTTGCTAAGTCTCTTTGCTATGACCAAAAGGAATTTATCTACTTCCTACCAGGTTCAGAGCACTGTTCATTTTTTCCAGCAGGTGTATGTCCAAAAATAGCAAGTTTTGGGAGCTAGTCATTTCGCAACTAGTCTGTCTTGACTTAAACTTTTGGGATACATGTTCCAAAGTACATGGCTGATATTTTGGTGGATTTAGGAAGCTCAAAGGTTCTACTAATCAACTCTGAAGTCTCACTTGGCTGGTGTGAAGCCAGTTGTAGCAACACCAACTCATCTTTGGATTGCATCCACCATCTCTCTTCACAGTGGTATCAGAGCATAGTCAAGCACCATGGGAGATGGATTTCCATCAACAATTCACAAATTGGATCGAAACAACTACCCGGCATGGTCTCTAAGGATGGAGGCTTACCTTCAAGGGAGGAATCTATATGGAATCATATCCAGAGATGAAGCAATGCCAACCATGAGGAACAAAGGGCAACCATCACATGAAGAAGTGGAAGGACTTTCAAATTGATGTTCGAAGGATGCACTTGCGAGGTCCTATATTCTAAACTCAATCTCTGATTTTCTTTTACCTCATGTCAAGGGATGCAAGACATCAAGAGAGACCTGTAATGCACTTGCTTCTTTCTTCTCTTCCAACACTCAAGCAAGGAAGAACCAATTGTGGATGGAGTTCACAACAATGAAGAAAAGCCCGAAGCAAAATCCGACTGATTATGTCACAAAGATGAAGTAGATTTCGGACCAACTTGGAAGCATTGGAGAGGTAATTGAAGAGGAGCAAATCATTAGACAAATCATAAATGGAATCAAAGCAGACGACAAGTGGGATTCATTCACAACAGCCATGGATTTATACATGGATATGCATGTACCCGACCTCAACACACTCATGGGCTAACTCTTCACTCATGAAGCAAAGATTAGCAAAGGTGGTGAGTCCTCAAGAGGTAATCAAACTTCTGCCTTATATTCTGATAAAGCTAAGGTCAAGGACAAGTCAAAGAATAGGAAGAATGAAGATGAAGGTAGCTCTTTCCAAGCAAACTTTGCAGGTAGAGGAAGAGCTAAAGGAAGAGGCAGAGGTGGAAAGCAAGGCAGGGGGAGATTCCAATCATCTCAACCTTGCAATATATGTGGCTTATCTAATCATACTACTGAAGAATGTTTCAGGAACCCGAGGAACTCAAGAGGAAGAGGATTCAATAGAGGTGACTATGGATCAAATAGAGGGAGATACAATGGAGGTTACAACAACAACTACTACAACAACAATTACAACAACAACAACTATCAAAGTGGCCATAGAGGAAGGAGAGACTACAATAACTATGCAGAAGACCAAAGTCAAGAAGATTCATTATTGATTATGAATCTATCAGTGAAGAAGGGTAAGGATGATGATCACATATTTTACATTGATTTGGGATGCTCAAACCATGTAGCAGGAAATGTGGCTTTACTTTCTGATTTGGAAGATCCTCATAACAAGCATGAAGTGCAGACAAGAGATGACACAAAGCACTCAGTGGAGAAGATAGGTAATGTGAAGACATCAGATGGGAATATGAACCTCTTAAGCAAAGTCTTGTATGTCCCTACAATTACCAAAAATTTAATAAGTGTTGGACATATTGTTGAAAAAGGATTGCAGGTTAGATTCAACCAATTTGGAGCATATGTTGAAGACCCAAGGCAAGGCTTTAGAAGGATTGCCAAAGGAGAAAAGACAGGAAGGCTTTTCACTTTCGAAGTGGAAGATACAAAGAACATAGATTTGTTTAGCTATGGATCTCAAACTCTAACAGAGTTGGAGATATGGCACAAAAGGCTTGCTCACATTGGTGAGAGGACTCTCAAACAAATTTGCAGGGACCAAAGCGTACTTGGTTTGCCTAATATCACATGGCAACACATGATTTATAAGTGTGAAGCTTGTCAACTCGGCAAGGCTCATAGACAACCTTTCAATCAGAAAGGATATATGTATCAAAATCCTTTGGATCTAGTGCACATGGATGTGTGGGGTCCAAGTAGGGAGCCATCTATATCAGGCTCAAGATATTATGTGTCCTTCATAGATGATTGTAGCAGGTGGACCATTATGTTTTTCATGAAGCACAAGAATGAAGTGTTTAATTGCTTTAAGAAGTACATTGCTCTTGTTGAAAACCAAATAGGTAGGACTTTGAAAAGACTCAGATCAGATGGTGGAGGAGAATACTTCTCTTCTGAATTTGATGCCTTCTTGCATGAAAGAGGCATTAAAAGGGAAGTCACTTCAAGGTATACACCCGAACTCAATGGTGTAGCAGAGAGGAGAAACAGAGCCATTGTCGAAGTTGTAAGGTCCATGCTCAATGAAAAGGGATTGCCAAACTACCTATGGGCAGAGGCTGTGTCTACAGCCACATATCTCATAAATAGACTTCCATCTAAGTCACTAGATGGAACCACTCCATATGAAGTGTGGAATGGAAGAAGACCTAGTCTAGAGCATTGTAAAATCTTTGGATGCTTAGCCTATGCTCACATTCCTTCTCAAGTAAGAGGGAAATTGGATCCCAAGGCCGAGAAGTGCGTATTTATTGGTTATGACCAAAACCAAAAAGGATATAGATTGTACAATCCAACCAATAAAGGATTTTTTGTAAGTAGAGATGTAATTTTTGATGAAAACAAATCATGGTTTGATGATGACAGTAAAGTGAAGCTGCTATATGACTTGGATGAAGATTTTCCATCACTTCAACCAAAGGAGCCAAAGCAGATTGAGGAAAGTGATTCGGAGCTTGACCTAGAAGACTTGGAAAGACTAAAGCTATGGAAGAACAAAGGTAAAGCAAAGATGCAGGATGCTACATATGAGAGCTCACATCAACCACTTAGAAGGTCTTCAAGGGAGAAGAAGAAACCAGAGATGTTTGGTTATGATACTTCTTTGGTCACTAAGCACTCAATCTACATTGCAAAAGATTCAACCAATGAAGAGCCTACCACATTCGAAGAAGCACAAAGCAAGAAAGCTTGGAGAGATGCAATGGATGAAGAAATGGAAGCCTTGAAGGAGAATGAAACTTGGGAGCTTGTACCTAACAAGCCATCTATGAAGGTAATTGGATCTCGATGGATATACAAAATCAAGAGGAATCCAGATGGAAGTATAAATAGACACAAAGCAAGGTTAGTTGCTAAAGGGTTTGCTCAAACCCATGGTATTGATTATGAGGAGACTTTCTCTCCTATTGCAAAAATGCCTACAATTAGGGTTCTCATTAGTCTTGCTGCATCTAGAAATTGGAAGATCTGTCAACTTGATGTAAACAATGCTTTCTTGAATGAATGGATTTCTAAGGAAGTGTATATGGCACAACCTCCTGGATATGAGGATGCATATCATCCTAACTATGTATGCAAACTAAAGAAAGCTTTGTATGGATTGAAGCAAGCTCTAAGAGCTTGGAATTTCAGATTGGTGACTTATTTGCAGGACCAAGGATTCAAAGCTAGCAAGGCGGATACCTCTTTGTTCATAAAGAGGAATGGATCTGAAGTGATCTATTTATGTGTGTATGTTGATGATATTATCATAGGCAATGATCTTGAAGGAATCAAACAGGTAAAGAGTCAAATGAAGGAGGAGTTCAGAATAAGTGACCTCGGACCACTCACTTATTTTCTTGGATTGGAGTTAATCTACACAGATTCAGGTATATACATCACACAAAGGAAGTATGTGCATGACATGCTCGTCAAGTTCAAGATGGAGAATACCAAGTGTGCAGGTACACCTATGGAGCAAAATCATAAGCTTAGTGCTTATGAAGGAGAGCCAATTGAAGACATCACAAGCTATCAAAGCTTGTTTGGAAGTTTGAACTATGCAACACTCACAAGGGTGGATATATGCTATAGTGTTAGCATATTGAGTCAGTTTATGCATAAGCCGAGAAGACCACATATGGAAGCGGCCAAGAGAGTCCTCAAGTACCTAAAGGGGACTATGAATGAAGGTTTGTTTTATTCATTTACTTCAGATATTGAGCTAAAGGTCTACTCAGATGCAGATTGGGCCGGATCTAGAGATGATAGAAGAAGCACATCTGGGTATATCTCATTTGCAGGTTCAAAAATCATTTCTTGGTCATGAAAGAAGCAACCAACCGTGGCATTATCTTCTACCAAAGCCGAATATAGAGGTTTGGCTAATGCGACTCAAGAAATCATGTGGTTAAAGTCTTTGTACGCAGATCTTGGACTTCATTCTTCAACACCTCACATTTTTGGTGACAACACAAGCGCACTACATCTAGGAGCTAATCCAGTATACCATGCTAGAACCAAGCATATTGAAGTCCACTACCATTATGTGAGGGAGAAGCTAATGAGCAAGGATATTCAACTATCCTATGTCTCTACAGATATGCAATGTGCAGACATGTTGACTAAAGCTCTTGATGGTACAAAGTTAAGTAGATTCAAGTTGATGATTGGCTTGCAGGAAATCAAGGACAATTGAAGACTTATTTGGAGGCCAAGCATGTTAGGCTTGAGGGGGAGCTGTTGGTGCATTTTACCCAAGCCTACATGTTTGATATGCTTGATATTTTCCTCATTTGTAAGTCACATGTGTGGTCATGTGAACCCCTCTTGTAAAAGAGTACATTTTATCTCTTGTAATTGAAAAAAGAAAAAAGGAAAAGGATGGCTTACCTCATCCATGATGTAAAAGCAAATTCATGGCTCCAACTACCTAAAACCACAAACTTTTGAGCTGAGGGAATATCTCCTAACTTTGGGGATCACTTTTAGGTGGAGCCATTTGAATTCGAATTCAAAACTCCCTCCAAGAATAGCTATAAAAAGAGCAAGAAGGAAGAGGTAGTTAGTAAGACTTGTACGTGACCAGTTCATGTCATTTTGTAGAGATTGAAGAGCTTAATCCGTAGCTCTATCATTCTACTCCCATTGTGCAAATATTCATTGCCAATGTGGTTGTAATTATATGTGAATCTATACATTTATCATCATCTACTTCTCTGTTTTGTTCTCTACTATACTCACTAAGAGCAGTAACTTCACAAGGTCATATCTCAAGTTCTACACAACATTTTTCAGTGTTTTAGTGTGCGTTGGATACCTCTTACTGTCTAGTTTCTGCATACCAATTTTTATGAACATTGGATTTACAATTCGGAGATATCTACATTTTACTGCTTACTGGTCTATCTCTCAAGAGCCCCGAGAATGGTGGGCATGTTCCAGAAATTGATGAATCTTCTTCTCAGTGCTCAGTCCATCATTTGAAGTGTTTTAACTTGGATTGGAAATCTTGATAAGTCTATTTGCTATGCCCGAAAGGAATTTATCTAATTCCTACCAAGTTCAGAGCACTGTTCATTTTTTCCAGCAGGTGTATGTCCAAAAATAACAAGTTTTGGGAGCTAGTCATTTCGCAACTAGTCTGTCTTGACTTAAAATTTTGGGATACATGTTCCAAAGTACTTGGCTGATATTTTTGTGGATTTAGGAAGCTCAAAGGGTCTACTAATCAACTCTGAAATCTCAGTTGGCTGTTGTGAAGCTGGTTGTAGCAGCACCAACTCATCTTTGGATTGCATCCACCATCTCTCTTCACATTTTTTACTAAGGACCATAAGGCAAAGTGTTTCTATATCTATTGACTGCGTCTATATAAGATGGAAGGATCAATTCTTCACTAGTTACTCTATCTTTAATGATTTCTGTTATGTTTGAGTCTATTTGAGAATTATCAATATTTCTAACTACGGAAGGAGGGAATAGATTTACACTATTTTCAGAACTAGGTAAAACAATGGAAATTAAAGGTAATACTCTTGAAAATCTATGATCATACTCTAATGAATACAAAGTTTCCTCTACAATATTATTCTTAACTAATTCTTCAATTTCTGTATTTTGTGTATCATTAACTTCTAATGGACTAGGAAGAAGTAATTCAAACAAAGATGAAGGTAAAAGAAATACTACTAGATGAAGCTTCTTCAGACATATAAGATAAAATGCAAATAGATTAATTGTAAAAACTCTTTATATGAATGAAATCCTATACAAAAGCTAAACAATAGAATTTCAGCTAAGTAAATTTTCTTTTCCACTCTTCAGTTCTTCAATCCGTCTTCAATAGAGGCTACATATCATCTGAAAAATAACATGAGAACTATAAGTATTCTTTCATAGATATTAAACACGCATTTATAAAATTAATGTTCAAAACTCATGATATCATAAGTTAATTAGCTTTCTTTAAATATATATCACAAGTACATACATTCATTCTTTTATACATATTCTAATATATATGTTTCATTTATGCACACATATACCTATCATACCTAACATGCATACATAGACATCATTTACTTGTATGCATTCATGCTAAAAGCTTTCGTGCACACATGAACACTAATCACTCATGCATTAAATACTTGCACATGCCTCAAACATTCATTCATGCATAACTTAAGCATACATCTTATATTTCATATACATACATAGGCTTCATACACTTAACATACAGATATGTACATACTACACATGCTAACATACATCTATATGCACATTCCTCTTATGCATTCCTACACACTTACTAACATATATGCATGTGCTCACACATATACATGCACTTATGCATACATGCATACCTAGAAAAACTAACATACTTGCACACATGCACTCACATATACATACAAACATACACTTGCATACATTTTACTTGCATACACATGCTTCATGCATTCATGCATCATAATTCATGCATTCATAAACATGCATACTAACATGCATTCATAAACATGCATACTAACATGCATACATGAACATGCATACTAACATGCATACATGAACATGCATACTAACATGCATACATGAACATGCTTAAATTAACACACATACATGCATTAACACACATGCATGAACATGCATACACAAACATGCATACATAACATGCACTAACTAAGATCTAACATGCATTAACATATGCATGTACTAACATCTAACATATATGCAGTAACTAACATCTAACATGCATTAACATATGCATGCACTAACATGCATTAACATATACATGCACTAACATGCCTAACATTCACTAACATGCCTAACATTTACATGCAAAACATTTAACATGCAAGCACTAACTAACATCTAACATGCATTAATATATGCATGCACTAACATGCATTAACATGCACTAACATCTAATATGCATGCAGTAACATTTAACATGGATACATGCACTAACATTCAACCTAGATACAAACATTCATAAAATCTAATGCATTTTTCATAAGTTTCTATCATAAGCTAGCAAGTAAGGGTTGGAGAAGTTAGACTAATGGATAAAGAAGGTAATGAAAGGATATAATCACATAGGGTAAATGATTGGAAAAGGAGAAGTTGGATAAATATGATGAAATCCTTTGAGAAAGATAAGGGATAATGGCTAAATGGATCCTTCTTTTGTTAACCTGGGAAACATAAAAGAGGTTTAGGAAATCAAACATTTATTATGTAATGAATTTAGTTAAATGAACACACACACATACCCTTCATATCCTCCTCTTCTCTCCAAATATACATAATAAATACTTTAGTCATTCATATCATTCATCTCAAACAAATATACTTAAATGCATATGCTTGTCATAAATTAAATGAAAAAACATTAACACTTAGTACATGAAAATTAAAATAAAAAATGTAATGATCCTAAAATAAATTACTAATTAAAACACCCACTCACTTACATACATATACACACATACATAAATTATATACTTTCATAAATACATATGCATTCCATATATTTCTAGTATATATTTAATAAATATAGTAAACATAAATATAACATAAATACATGAAAATAATACATAATATATCTAAAATTAAATATTTAAATTATATAAACATAAAATAAAAAAAGAAAATAAATAAAACATTTAATATATATAAACTATAAATAAAAGGAAAATAAAAAAATACAAAAAATCCCCTCTCTCTCTCTCTCTCCCCCTCTCTCTCTCTCTCTCTCTCTCTCTCCCCCCCTCCCCCGTGGCCGCCGGTTGCAGGGGGAGGGAAGAAGAGGTTTAAATAATAAAAGAAAATAAAAAAGAAAAAAAACTCTCACTCACTCTCTCTCTCTGTCTCTTTCTCTCTCATCTGTGTCCGTCGCCTGCAAGGGGGAAGGAAAGGAGAGATTAAAATAAAACATAAAATAAAAAAAGAATAGAATAAATAAAAAAACATTTTCTCACGCTCTCTCTCTCTCTCTATCTCTCTTTCTCTCTCTCTCTCTCTCTGTGTATGTGTGTGTGTGCTGCGCACAGCGCACTGTGCCGCCGGTAGAGAGGAGAGGGAAAGGGAGGGAGAAAGAGAGGGAAAAAAGAGGGAATAAAGGAAAAGAAGGGAGAAAAAGGAAGAGAAAAAAAAGAGGAAGAAGGAAAGAATTAAAGGAAAAAGAAAAAAAAAATATCCTCCTCACTTCTCTGCAATGTCAGGAATTAAAAAGCAAAAAAATTTGCTTTGCATTGAATGAATTGCAACAGTAAGAGAGATGGTCTTCTCTCTCCTCCTGCCAGAAGGACAACATGGAAATGAGTGCACATACAACCATAGCCTAAAGCATAGAGTAAATAAAGTACCTGAAAAATAACATGAGCTTGTGAATACGACTCCCCTCCTTATGTAGATGAGAGTAGCCCACCATAGCCCACACTAAGTTAACTGAATTATGCAGCCTACAAGTACTCCACATTCACTCAACTTCTCTCAACCAAAAAAAAGGCGTGGGTTTTTTCTTCTATTATTTTTTCCGAAATCACAATAACCACTTAAAATAAATATCCACTTGACCTTAGACTTTTATCATCCATTTAGATTTAAATAAATACAACCCTTCAATTCTTTTTAATTATTTATTCATTTTAGAATTAATTAAATTAAACCTATTAATTATTAAATTTAAATATATTTCCCATAACCTTCATGTTATTTAAATAATGTCAATTACTAATTAACATATTTAATTAATCATTTATATTTAAAATATTTATTGATCGTAATCGTAACTTGTCGTGATCGCATTGAGAAAAGCTAAAAATAAAATCACTTCCATGTGTTCGTCTTTTGTTTATTTGAAAAGCAAAAGTCAAAATATCTTCGGCGCTTTGCCGCTTCCCCTCACGGGATTTGAACCCAGACCTTGGGAGATTGATGTCTTAACCACAACGCCCAGCGCTTATTCCTTATACAAGGACTAGTAAAAGACTCTACATATGCAGGTCGCGCCCGTCTGCTTGTAGAAGGACTCCAACTCAAAACAATACATGCTGGATCGAGTTTGACCAATAGGATATTGAGCAAGTGTTGACCAATTGGCATTATTTCCAACAGTGCTCTATCCTCTACATGATTAGTCAAGTCTTCCTAGCTAAAACTATGTACCTCATTCTATCTAAACCTTTAGGCATGGTCACTAAATCAACTACCCACTTGTAATGAATACATGGAGGGTAAGTCGGGTGCAGAGGTTCCCTATGTCTAACTGACGAATGTACCTGAAAAGTAGTACAAGAACTTACAAAGTCACGTATATTCACATACATACCTGGCCACCAATAAGCTTCTCTAACTTTATCATACGTCGCATAGAAGCCTTTATGTCTTGCCCAAAGAGTTTCATGCATATCTATCATAACTTTATTATGAAGGTTTTTATTTCTTAAAACTCATTGCGGATATCTAATTTTCTCTTTTGCATGACGCCAAATAAAACCATCCTTTAGAAATAAATTAAATGCACGTTTCCTAATATCTCTAAACCTATTAGCTGGCCAAACAGGTGATTGCTTAAAAGTGCTAAGATAATATCCTATATCATACCAAATTCCCTCATATTCATCTTCATTAAATTTTTCATACATATAAACATCAGAAATATAATTAATCACATTTAATTCAATTTCAGTCATATCATCATTTTCAAACTTAGCCCTAGAAAGCATATCCGCAACAGAGTTAGTTTTCCCAGAAATATGATTTAAAACAAGATTAATAAATTTAATATAAGATATCCACCTTAACATTGCTATGTCAGGAGAAGAACAATTAGTAATCATTCCTATTAATGGTAAACAATCTGTTTCTATTACAACATTAGCTCCTATAAAATATTCCTTGTCAGTTTTTAACGCAGTAACTAAACCCCATAATTCACGTTTTATTTGTGGATAATGTTTTTGAGTTTCATGTAAAATTTTAGCCCCAAATCTAATAGCGTATCTATTTGCCTCACTATCATCTTGACCTATTACCCATCCTATACCTATGGGATAAGTATCTATAGTTAAAATAATTGGTTTATTATTTGAGTAATTTACACGTTTTAAAACAGGTGCATTAGAAAGTAAACTTTTTAATTTTTTCATTGTTGTAATATGACTTTTAGTCCATTTAAATTTTCTATTTTTCCTAAGTAGATCATACAACGGATTAGCTGCATGGGCATAATGTGGTATCCAAATAGCATGAAATACACATGCTCCTAAGAAACGTCTAACCTCACTCATGTTCCTACAAGTTTCAGATAATTTATTTATAGCATCTACTTTTGGAGGATAAGGCCTGCGACCGTAATAACCACATAAATGTCTTGCAATTAAAACTTCATTAACACCAAATACCTATTTTTCTATGGAAAATGTTAATCCTACTTCTTCAAATCTTTTAAGTATTTTCTCACAATCTAAAATATGATTAGATACAAACTTCCTACATCCTAAAGAATCTAATGTTTCATCTTTTTCTTTTTCTTCATAGCCTTTAATTGAAATATTATCTATAAATGGCATGGTCACATTAGGAATAAAATCATGAAGAACCATATTCATTGCGTTCATCATATGTGCTACCGAGTTTGTAGCTCCTTGAGGAAGAGTACGCATTCGGACTAAACCTAAACGAGTCTTCATCGTAGTAATATCTCTACTCTCAGTAGCAAGCTGGAATTGATGATAACCTGAATATAAATCTCCCATAGAATAGATAGAATTCCCAGCAAAAGCTTCGATAAATTCTCCTACAATAGGGCTGGTTCTTACATTTCTAATTGTAACTTTATTTATGGGTTGTAAGTCTTGGATAAATCTAAGCTTACCATTCTTTTTAGGAATAGTAAACCATCTATTAGAATAAGGTGCGGTGGAAGGTTCTAAAATTTTCATATGCATCTTTTCCTTAAGTAGTTTCATAACCTCAGGTAAATGAGCCTTTGGAACTGGTATAGGGCAAAGATTCCAAGGAATATGGGCTACATCAAATATAATCATTGCTGAGATACTATCCTAGGGTCAACACATCCTATTTCATGAGGATAAAGAGAGAAAGCTTTTCCATGTTTTCTTATCATTTCACGAAACATTTCACGTTCAGTAGGCAATAAAAAAGAATCTTCATTTACTATTTTTATGAATTTAATGGTTTCATCAGTAAAATTATGTCCTATTTTTGAAATATCACGTAAAATGGGATCATTACCTACTTGCTTTATTTTCTGGTCACTTCCTTCAGGTAAAGCTTGAGCTACAGGTTTAACTTTTTTATCAACTATTTTATACTTCATATTAATTTTAGCTTCATTATGAGAATCAAAAATAAATTTTAAAATTAGTTCATATTCATTTAATGAGTTCAAAAGAATAACTTGCATTAATTTTTCATCATGTAAAAAGTTTCATTAATTTCATCAAGTAAAGAAGAAGAAAAAGATGTTTCAATTATATTTTCAATATGTTCATTTGTAGACATATAACCTTTACTTTTAAAATATTTTTCATGTTTTTTCATTACTTTCCTAGGAATATCTTTACTATTTAAAATTTATAATTTTGAAGATGTAAAATATACAGAAAAACTTTCTAACTTATGTACACATTTTTGTGAGATTTCAAACTAGTTACCATTGTTGTTTCGCTCAACAGTGGTGTCTAGTAAAAATTCTGATCAAAATAAGTCCAAGAATCACTAAGAGGTAGATGACTCGTGAAACTTCTCTTGTGATTGGATTGCTGTTTTCCTAATTTGTTCATGATTTTTGGTGTGGTTTGGATTAACAGTCATAACTTGTAATGATTGCAAATCATCTTTTGACCTAATTCTAGAATACGTAGAGCCCTCTTCCATTACTTTTGTTTCTATTCGTGTTTCACAAATAAATGGTTGTCCTAAAATGATTTCGTAAGAACAATTATCTTGTATAGAAAAATGAAATGTTTCAATTATTCCTCCTATTAAAATTGGAATGTTTGCACAAGCTCCTAAAAGTGCACCACATCCGTTATCCGCTGTTCTCATTATCCACCCATGTTGTTTATCTATCGGCCATCTAAATTTATCATACAATTCTTCTTGAGATTACATTAATTTCAGAACTTGAATCTAATAAAGCTAAGGCTATACATGATTTTTTTCTATCTCCTAAGTTTACTTTTATTTCAGGTGTTCCCCTAGCCCAAAAACTTTTTTTATAATTACTTTCAGATTGTTCATTTATATTATCTGGAAGAATTGGTCCTAGAAAATTTTTATTGACATAACCTTCACTTTCTTCCTCATCATCAGAGTCAGAAGAAAGGGAATCTTTAGAAATATGAGATACATCAAAATTTTCTTGCATTTCAATATCAATATTAAGTGGAAGTCTTTTTCTCTTAATCATTTTTATAAAGTTATCTTTAAATTCAAGTTTAGCTATATAAAATAATTGTTCAAGTGACATAGTCACTTGACTTTTCAAAAGTATATCATGAAGTATTTCTTTTGTATCATTTTTTTGTTCTAATTCTGAAGTTAAAATGGCTTTAGGAATTCATTTAGGTTTCTTTGTTTTTTCCTCATTATGTTCTTTTTGTTAACTAGGCTTTGAATCTAAAGGTTTGTTTGATGTTTCAGGTTGTTTCCCTTTCCTTATTTCTCTTCTTTTCTGTTCATTTGAGTCTAAATTTATGTTTTCCTTAAATTGAACATTTTTAGGTTTTTCCCTTAATTGTTTTCTAGTTACCCTTCGATTGGTTTCATCTATATCCTGAGTTTCATCTGTTTTTCTCTTCTCTTCCACATTTGCTATATGTGAAAAGATAGAGAAATGATCTACAGGTGAGTCCCATGCTGTTTTATGCATTATATCATCTCTAGCTTTTATTAGTGCTTCTATTGAATAATTTTTAGTTTCATTAGAAGTTTCATCATCTAGATCACTCTCATCACATTCTAACCTAACCGTGGAAGAACTTTTTTGTGCTTTAGATATATTTTCATATAGTTTTTGCATACCCCCTTTTCCCCAATTTACAGCTAGTGGAAGGTGAGTGCGGTAATCACATAATTTTTTATCTATATCTATTACTAGGTTTCTTTCCTTTGCTTCTTTTAAATCTTCACAAGCGTAGGAAATGTGTTCTATACCAAACACATTGTCGGATGGGTGTGCCTCTCTGTTCATTATTTTGAGCTACTGGTTGATTCATAAAAGGTGCTACAAGTATAGGATTTATTTGAGGGGCATGAGTAAATTGGGGTCCTAAAATTGTCCTATCTTGAGTAGTTAATGAATGGAGTGTATTTTGAAGTGTAGCTACTTAGACATATTTATATGCATCTGCATCATATTATCTAATTTACTAAATAATATTTCAAATTGTAGTTCACTAGGAATTTTTGATGTAGAGGCTTGTTCAGTTGTACTAGAATTAATATTAACTTTAGGATTTTGAGTAGTTAGACCTACTGGTGGAAAACTTAGATTCATATCATAAAGTAATGTTTGTCTTTGTTCCATTTGTGCTACTACCTCTACTACATGTTTTAATACTCCCCAGTCCTTCGTTAGGTCATATCTTTTCCCAGGTTCCTCAAGTCTCCTTTCAACTTCACTTCTAATGTCAGAAGGTAATACCTTTAGAAAATATAGAACTATATCAGGTGTGAGTGCAGTCCTATCTTGCTCTGGCAACTGTGAAAACCTCTTCATAAATTCACGATGCAATTGTGTAAGGGAAATCTGAGTCTTAGGAGTGCTAAGCCATTTCATAAACCCTTCCCTATTGTGCTCACTATGAGGTTCTATTACACTTATAGCTGACCCTATGGCAAGCCTCACTAGAAAAGTTACCCACTTAGTTACATGCAAACCATGCAATTTTGCTATATCCTCAAATGTGTCTAGATAATTAGTTGCATTTACCCTAGTGAATTTCCCTTTTTCCATAAGCATTGCTTCAACTACTTTCTACCCTTGGGTTTCAGACATCATATCTTGAAATAAATCATCCATTTTATTTTTATTATTAGACTTAAGTTTTTTAATAAAATATTTAATTTCTTCTTGTACTTTAGTTTTTTGGTCTCTTACCAAGCTAATTAAATTGTTTGTTTCCAGTTTTGCTAAAGTTTAAATCCTTTGAAGAATTCTCGAAACGTAGATACTAATTTTCAAATGAAGATTCTTTTTGAATTTTCAACTCAAATCGTACTAAAAAACTCTAATATGTTAAATTCGTTCTCCTAAAATCCTACTTAAAAAGTAACAAACAGATTCGAGTTTAGTAAATATACCTGACACTTGATGAAGAAGCAAAAGTGCACGTGATAATTTCAAGTATACATTGATTGAGTAAGAAAATGTCTAATACAAGAAACTAAATGCTCTGTGTGCAAACGTAATTCTTCAAGTTCTTGATGGTAAGGGTGGCGAGACGAAGCTCAACTACTTGCCTATTCCTGTGGAGGTGCTTAGCATAAGCCCAGCCCTCAACACCCAGGGAATTACAAGGTTTGTGAATTTTGCCTCTGCAAGATGGACCACCACAAGCTGCTGTAACCAAGTAACCTAAACAAAACTATTACATATGCAAGAAGGAAAAAAAATTATACATGTCCTGTCGTGCCGTTGTTCACGTCACGTTCAAATGTGGGAGTGATTCGTGACGATTGGTGGATCAAGTCAATCATCTCGCTAACGGCACATGCAAGGTGACTATAGCAAAACAAGTATTTTTTTACTAGGGTCCGTAAGGCAAAGCGTTTCTATATCTATTGACTGCGTCTATATAAGATGGAAGGATCAATTCTTCACTAGTTACTTTATCTTTAATGATTGCTGTTACGTTTTTGAGTCTATTTGAGAATTATCAGTATTTCTAACTACGGAAGGAGGGGAATAGATTTTCACTATTTTCACAACTACGTAAAACAGTGGAAATTAAAGGTAATACTCTTGATAATCTACGATCATACTCTAATGAATACAAAGTTTCCTCTACAATATTATTCTTAACTAATTCTTCGATTTCTGTATTTTGTGTATCATTAACTTCTAATGGACTAGAAAAAAGTAATTCAAACAAAGATGAAGGTAAAAGAAATACTACTAGATGAAGCTTCGTCAGACATATAAGATAAAATGCAAATAGATTAATTATAAAAACTGTTTATATGAATGAAATCCTATACAAAAGCTAAACAATAGAATTTCTGCTAAGTAAATTTTCTTTTCCACTCTTCAGTTCTTCAATCCGTCTTCAATAGAGGCTGCATATCATTTGAAAAATAACATGAGAACTATAAGTATGCTTTCATAGATATTAAACACTCATTTATAAAATTAATGTTCAAAACTCATGATATCATAAGTTAATTAGCTTTCTTTAAATATATATCACAAGTACATACATTCATTCTTATATACATATTCTAATATATATGTTTCATTTATGCACAAATCTAGCTATCATACCTAACATGCATACATAGACATCATTTACTTATATGCATTCATGCTAAAAGCTTTCATGCACACATGAACACTAATCACTCATGCATTAAATACTTGCACATGCCTCAAACATTCATTCATGCATAACTTAAGCATACATCTTATATTTCATATACATGCATAGGCTTCATACACTTAACATACATATATGTACATACTACACATGCTAACATACATCTACATGCACATTCCTCTTATGCATTCCTACACACTTACTAACATATATGCATGTGCTCACACATATACATGCACTTATGCATACATGCATACCTAGAAAAACTAACATGCTTGCACACATGCATTCACATATACATGCAAACATACACTTGCATACACATGCTTCATGCATTCATGCATCATAACTCATGCATTCATAAACATGCATACTAACATGCATTCATAAACATGCATACTAACATGCATACATGAACATGCATACTAACATGCATACATGAACATGCTTACATTAACACACATACATGCATAACATTCCTATCATGAACTTACATGCATTAACACACATGCATGAACATGCATACACAAACATGCATACATGAACATGCATTAACTAACATCTAACATGCATTAACATATGCATGTACTAACATCTAACATCTATGCACTAACTAACATCTAACATGCATTAACATATGCATGCACTAACATGCATTAACATATACATGCACTAACATGCCTAACATTCACTAACATGCCTAACATTTACATGCAAAACATTTAACATGCAAGCACTAACTAACATCTAACATGCATTAATATATGCATGCACTAACATGCATTAACATGCACTAACATGCATTAACATGCACTAACATGCATTAACATGCACTAACATCTAATATGCATGCAGTAACATTTAACATGGATACATGCACTAACATTCAACCTAGATACAAACATTCATAAAATCTAATGCATTTTTCATAAGTTTCTATCATAAGCTAGCAAGTAAGGGTTGATATACATAATAAATACTTTAGTCATTCATATCATTCATCTCAAACAAATATACTTAATGCATATGCTTGTCATAAATTAAATGAAAAAATACTAACACTTAGTACATGAAAATTAAAATAAAAAATGTAATGATCCTAAAATAAATTACTAATTAAAACACCCACACACTTACATACATATACACACATACATAAATCTACATAATATATATAAAATAAAATATTTAAAATATATAAACATAAAATAAAATAAAAAAGAAAAGAAATAAAATATTTAATAAATATAAACTATAAATAAAATAGAAATAAAATAAATTAAAAAATCCCCTCTCTCTCTCCCTCCATCTCTCTCTCTCTCTCTCTATGCATGGCCGTCGATTGCGGGGGGAGGGAAGAAGAGAATTAAATAATAAAAGAAAATAAAAAAGAAAATAAAAAAGAAAATAAAAACTCTCACTCATTCTCTCTCTCTCTCTCTCTCTCTCTCTCTCTTTCTCTCTCTTCTGTGTCTGCCGACTATAGGGGAGAAGGGAAGGAGAGGTTAAAATAAGACATAAAATAAAAAAATAATAGAATAAATAAAAAAACATTTCCTCTCTCTCTCTCTCTCTCTATCTCTCTACTACGCGCAACGTGCTGCGTCGCCGACAGAGAGGAGAGGGAAAGGGAGGGAGAAAGAGAGGGAAAAAAAGAGGGAATAAAGGAAAAGAAGGGAGAAAAAGGAAGAGAAAAAAAAGAGGAAGAAGGAAAGAATTAAAGGAAAAAGAAAACAAAATATCCTCCTCACTTCTCTGCAATGTCAGGAATAAAAAAGCAAAAAAAATTGCTTTGCATTGAATGAAGTGCAAAAGTAAGAGAGATGGTCTTCTCTCTCCTCCTGTGAGAAGGACAGCATGGAAATGAGTGCACATACAACCATAGCCTAAAGCATAGAGTAAATAAAGTACCTGAAAAATAACATGAGCTTGTGAATACGACTTCCCTCCTTATATACATGAGAGTAGCCCACCACAACCTACATTTTCCCTAAGTCAACTGAATCATGTAGCCTACCATTACTCCACATTCACTCAACTTCTCTCAACCAAAAAAAAGGCATGGGTTTTTTCTCCTATTCTTTTTCCCAAAATCACAATAACCACTTAAAATAAATATCCACTTGACCTTAGACTTTTATCATCCATTTAGATTTAAATAAATACAACCCTTCAATTCTTTTTAATTATTTATTCATTTTAGAATTAATTAAATTAAAACTATTAATTATTAAATTTAAATATATTTTTAATTAATGATTTATATTTAAAATATTTTGCTAAGGTTTCATTTATTATATTTCCCTATTCATTAACTCTTTTTAGAGACAAAACGTACTTAGTTAACCTCTTAACCATAGGTTTACCCTTAAACTATCCTTAAACCATGTTTTTAACTCTCAAGTAATCCATAAACTAAACTTCTACCCTTCCAAAATCCTTTAGATTTATTAATTAAACCCTTAATTATCCTTGAAATTAAGTTTATACCCTCCAAAACATATTCAGACCCTACATTTGACCCTTGAATACCCTTGAATTTACTTTCAAACTTTAAATAAACCCTTAACTAACCCTTAATTTTTAATCTATACCCACAACTACATTAGAAAACACTTTTTTAAACACTTCCCATCTTTGTACTGATCATCAAAACTTCTTATCCTGCAAAATTTAAAATCAAACATAAGTTAAAAATTTCATAAACTATTCAAACTAAGTCTAATTAATTAATCTTTTAATTTTAATAATATTTTAAGAGAAATAAAATCTTTTTGACACCGCCAAAAAAGCACGATTCTGACAGGAAATCGTGATTTTCATAAAATTCAAATTAAAAAAAAAAATGCAATTTTCTATTTCCCACCTAAAAGCTTTTTGAAAAGAACAGGATTCTGAGGTCATTCTCAGAATCGCGATTCTCTGGTTGTGCTCAAAATCGCGATTTTCTAAGTTTCTCAAAAACACGACTTTGTGAAAAAACACTATTTTTAGTTGGCTCAAAATCGTGACTTTCATAAATCACGATTTTCAGCCAATAACACGATTTTGGGGAAACACGATCTGTTGGCTCCAGAATCACGATTTTCAAAAACATGATAGTCATCCAAAATCGTAATTTTCACGATTTTTTGAACAAGATTTTCACTAAGGTACAAAATCGCGATTTTCAGAACATGATTTTCAAAAAACACGATTTTGAATCAAAATCGTGATTTTTTTATCATTCTCAAAATCGCGATTTTCAGGTAAAAATACGATTTTGAATTAAAACACGATTTTCAATCAAAACCGTGATTTTCGTGTGAAAAACACGATTCTGAGCAAGAACACAATTTTTAGTCAAAATTGCGATTTTCTAGTGAGTCTCAAAATCATGATTTTTAGGCCAAAAACACGATTTTCTGTCAGGATCGCGTTTTTCACGATTCTCACTCAAAATCGCATTTTTCACGATTCTCACTCAAAATCGCGTTTTTCACAATTTTCACCCAAAATCGGTTTTTTTTGGGGATTGCTCAAGGTCGTAATTCTCACTCAAAGTCGTGATTTCCAAGGTTGTTCAAGATCGCGATTTTCACACAAAATCGTGATTTTTCCAAAAGATCCAGTTTACCTGTTTTGACCCCCAAGAGCTTGATTTGATATAACTAACTTGAAGTTGACCCTCAGGTTGGACTATGAAACCAAGAGGACTCCAAAAGATTTTGAGCAATATAAAGGGAAATTTTGGACTCTTAACCAAGGCTTATGAACCTGAGATCTGGTAGACACCTAGGCAAGGATAGACAAAGCATTAGATCTTCTGACGGAAGTGTCAACCATACAGCTAAGTCTTGGGCACAACAACTAAGTGGTTATCCTTGCATACTAAGCTCTAACACAAGTGACTCAAAAATGTCTTTTAGCATGGGGAAACCTGCAGGTGGCTCAGGAAAAGCCTATCTACAAACACCAGAAGGTCCATATAAGACACAGTTGGAATATATTTGGACTAACCGATTAGCTGCTCGCATCTATGAGGATGGCCTAAGGTGATCAGTGGTCCAAATAAAAAATCCAAATCAACCCACCAGTGGTCAAGTTCGAAGAGGGGTCATACATTGATAAGGAAGGAACCATGTATGTGGTTACTAACTTACCAGATAGGATAGATGAGTTTGGAAACATCATTCATGAGAGTGAGATAGGAGACCTAGAGCAAGGAGATGTAGGACGAGAACCCAAAACTCCTAGAGGTAAGTCAGTTTTGACCAGAGTGATTATTCCAAAGTGGGTTCCCCAAGACAACAAAAGCATAGAACTATTTTTGAATAGAGAAACAGAGGAAGTCTTTTGGAGATTCAAGCCAAATCAACCTAGCCCAATATTCACCATTTATGAGTTCAAGGATCCGGAGATACGAGGTAAAGTTGTCTACTTGGATAACACGTTGGAGAAAATGTTCTTGGTATCAGATCATGGAAAGCATGCATACACTTGGGGAGGTGAACTGGTTTTTCCTCCACAAAGAGCTAGTGTTTCCCATGGCCTCCATGGAGTAGGATCATCCCAGGCTCATGAAAACCAGAGGGAAAGAACTAGAGAGAGACTTGAGGTAAGCTTTACACACAATGTGGGTAGAGATAGATCAAGACGGGAAGGTGAAAGACCTGAAAGAGAAAGAAATCAAGCACATATGCATCAAAGAGATGAACAAGATTTTCCATTGCCTAGACCTCCAGAATACCAAAGAACCCTTAGACCCACTCAAGTGATCAAGGCAATGAAGAATTATTTTGACGGGATAAGAGATCCTTATGATCATGTGGCTGAGTTCAAACAAGTGTTAAGAGCTGAACAAGTTGAGGATTTGTTCACCCAGTATGAGGCATTTGGTTTGACTCTTAAGGGCATTGCCTTAGCTTGGTTTCAACCATTGAACATTCATAACTATCGAGATATAGGTCAACTGCTAGAAGCATTCATTGTAGAGTTCTCCAAGAGTGGCATCAGGCATAATACATCATCCCTGATCCATAGCTTCAAGCAAACACCCCAAGAAATAGTGCGACTAGAAGGAAGAAGATTCAGACAGTACATAGAAAGATGCCCTGTGCTAGAATTACCCACACCTGCCAAACAAGTGCCCTTGTTCTTAGATGGCTTACTGAGCACCAAGTTAAGATCATATGTGTACTTGAAAGAGCCCAGATCCATAGAAGAGTGTGTGCGGATGTGTATTGACATCGAAGATAAATTGGGTGAGGAGTTAGGATTGTCGAAACTCTATAAGGAGTCTAATAGTTCTACTAGTCATACTTTGAGAGTCTCCACGGAAATAGATCAGATAGCTGAGCAAGTTGCCAAGAAGCTAGGAGTCCAAAATTGACAAACACCAAGAGTCACCTCATTGAACCACTGTTATACTTGCGGAGGGGACCACATGGCTAACGTATGCCCAATGTATCTGTTCCCTGGTTAATGCCAATGAAATTCAAAAATGTGTATGCTGCATGTTTGAAGACCTTCAATACTGTAAGTATCATATTGAGTATTTTATTTGTCAGCTTGATAGTTAAATCTGTTACGGTAGCATAAGTCTGTAGCCAAAACTCGATTGTTTTTACCATGTAATCTTTTGTAGGTAAATAATTATGTGGTGGACTTGGAAGGAGTGGATAGTTTAGCCATTGTTTATTGATTACACCATTCTTTTGCATCTCCAAAAATTCACGTGCTTCTCTGCGACGTGGCGTTGGGCAAAAAGAAGGGTTTACCTGTAGTAAATATGGTGCTGCTTGCCAATGCACCCGTAGTGTAGGATTTCTCTCCAAAAATTTCCTTCTCCAAACAAGTTGTGCAGCTTCAAATTCTTCTTGAGTGTAAGTGAATGTGTCCTGTTAGAAGTTTAGCTGCTCGTCTGGATTTTTCTGTGTAACCTTCTTTATATATTGTCTTGTTTTCTCTTTCATCAGTCCGTATGGAATGTTGAAAGGCTTCATAATCATATCCAAGTCTTTACCCTTGATCTTCGCTTCCTTCATGATTTTGATGACTTCATTTTCAAAATTTTCTGTCAACCGGGACACCAATAGTGCCTGTTCCTTCTGACCTATTTCTGCAGTGTATGGCATTGGATGATCATCATGTATGTCCGCCATCTGCTCGTGTATTGGAGAATTATAAATCGGGGGAGATAGAGGACATACCTCTACCTCGTCAGTAGGATTCTCTTTTGTTGGCTCTACTGGTGTCCCGATTGGTGCTTTCTGCTTTATCTGGATCTCTAATTGTGCTATGCACGCATTCTTCTCTTTCACTTCTTGTGTTGCTGCTCGTAGTGCTTCTTTTGCCGCAAGCAGTTCATTGCCAATTTCTGCTACATTGTCCATGTTTTCGCTGTAACTTGTTGCAAGTTTTCCATGGGCTATATTCAACTGTTTTTTTAGCTCATTTGTTTCTTGAATGTACTTACGTTCCCATTCTTCTCTCAATTCTTGCTCTTGTTTCAGCAAATCTGCATATTTTGCTATCTGATCGCTTAACTCTTTCTGATCAATATCTGTTGTTTCTTGTTTTTCGATGGGTTGATCATATAGCAATGACTTCATTAATTCTTTGTTTCTATTTCGTAAAGTGTCATTCTCCTCCATGTATACCTTCAGTTGTGTTTCAAGCAGGTGACTCCTAGCTTTAATTCGCTCTTTGTCGGCCTCGTTGGCTTCATGTAATCTTTTTAAGTCCATTAGTTGTGCCTAGAGTTGACGATGTTGGGTCATCAATGTGTCACATTGTGTTTTTACCTCAAGTAACTCAGTTCCTTTGGCGGCAATCTCTTTTTGTGCCTGGATTAATTGTGCAGATAGTTGTTCACTCATATTTTGGAGCTGATTCTTTTCTCTCATGGCTTTGTCGTAGTCTGCATCTGTATCCATCATCTGTTGTTGTGTATCCATGGCCGTTTGTATCATCTGCTTGACCATAGGTTTTAATTGTGTGACATCCACATTTAACCATGTTTTAGGAATACTCAGTTCTGCTTCTGTTGTCACATCTTTCCCTTGTGCCATGTGTAATGTAGTGCCATGGGGCTACCTAATGTGGAGTTGTATCCTTGGCTCAGCCTCCATGTGGTTGATTTTGCCTTGAGGAGTGTCATCCGGCACTTCAATTACAATTTGCTCTTCATTTTTGTGTAGGTTTGAATCTGTGTTTACTGGAGTTTGCATTTCTTCCTTGATAGGTTGCATTACTTCTTTATTCGATATGGTAGCTTCTTTGATACTAATCTTTGTTGTATCATTCAATTGAATGACATGATCTGGTTCCTTGGGTTCTTGGCTCTCGGTTTGTCCCTGTTGGTTGTCTGGCGTGACTTCGACTTGATTAATCTCTGTCCATTCTTCCTCGTGAGTTTTTGTCCTTATGTCGGTGTCCAAAGTATCTTTTTCAGGACTAGATTCTTCATTGGAGCTTGAATCTTCTAAGCCCAGTTCTTTGTATTTGGTGGATTGTTCTAGGGTCTTTTCTTTACTCCATTGTTGCTTTTCTTGACTTGCTTGTCTGTAGTGATGACCTTGAAAATTTAGATTCACTTGCCCTTGCATGTACTGATGTGTCTCTTCTAGGGCTGCCGAGAGGTCTCTCTTGGTGATTGGTATTTGTGCTACAGGAATCTTCGGCAAAGTATGTGCCCTCTTTGATTGAGGTGTAGCCTGGGCTTCTTCCTCTCTAAGGCGCTTTGTACCCCTCATGGGTTTCTGTGAACTGGTTCCTACTTCTTCAACAGTGATAGCTGCTTTCTTTTTCTTGGGAACCGTAGCGGACTTGGCTTATTGGGCTAACCCCTCTGAGGTTGGCATCTCACGCAGGCAGTTTTTCATATCAAGTGCCTCATAGATGAGTAAGGTCAAAGCTGAACTGTCATTGAGAAAATTTTTCTGACCCCACTTCTTCTTGGCTTCAAACAATTGGTCTTGAACATAAGGCGTCATGTTTACTTTATTGCAGACTTGCCTCATAGCATGTGATAATAGTTGTACGACAATCTTTTGAGGTGCTGTGTATCTATGATACTAGGAAAACAAAAGTGCTAATGCACTAAGCCGACAGCATCTTCAATATCCGCTCTGTTGATATCCAAAAAGGATCTCTTTTTTGGGTCATGACATTCCTCCTTGACATTAGTGATTCCTTCTTGATTCCATCCAAAAGCTTTGTTGATTAACTCATGAGTGAATTGAATGGTTTTCCAGGTACCCACTTTGTCCAGTACTCTTGCTTCAGGAACTGATATCTTATTCGCTGTCGGCTGGAGTGTGTTCATCACTTGCGTGCATCTTTGAAAATCTGGCAAATAAATAGGCAGTTTTAGAAATGCCTCTATTCCTGCTTGTGTCCAGACATCCACCATGCGAGGTAATCCTTGTATGATAGTCTTGAAGTCTTGCGACATAATAGGGAAGTAGTGATCCCTGTCCATAATCTTGATGGTAGCCATGAAAATGAGGTCCGACACCGGTTGGTCATCCAGAAACCAATGGCCTCTTGCTTTTGTTATTGATTCTAATGGAAGAAGCTAGACCTCTTCCTCTTGCATAGCTTCGGAATCAGTAGATGCCATCTGCACTCAATATAGAGTATGAATTAGTGGCCATATAGTATCAGAAATCCTCCTTCATTTGTCTTTCATAAGATTGACATTGCTCCGAGTGAATGGTGTCGTCCCTTCCCCGTGGGTGTGAGAAAGGTAATACCTGGGATTTTTCATATTTTTAGGTATTTTTATGTTTTTGTCTAAAAGAAAAACAGAAAAGTGAGCTCATAGCCGAAGCGATTATTAATTTGTTTAGTAATTTCCTTTAAATTATGTACAAGTGCTCTCCTATTTCCCAAGAGGAAAATGTGCTTCACTATCCTGAAATAGAAGAATAGTGTGCCGAATGCTTGGCCTTGTAATGTGGCCCTATCATGCATACTTTGGATTCTGGTAACTCCATATGTGTGCAATCCGAATTACTTGGTTGATGCATACAGCTTGCTTTGTCTTTCGGCATCCAAATCTGCTTTATTTTGTTGGGAGAAATCGTGTTCCCAACTCTCTTGTTGATTGTGATGCTTCTCATCTGGTGGTTCTGCTTTGTCTGCTTTTTGAATCTTGGAATGACAAGTAAATTGTATGTAGACTCCAGCTCTGTCCTGTAGCAGTTTATCTTTGGTTCTCTTGCCTTTAGACCATCGTGATTCTCCTTATGCAATGGTTCATCCTTTCTGGTGATTGTCCTTTGAGTACATGACTTGGGAATCCATATTTGAGTTCGGTCCGACTGGGTGGCTATCACCTTCTTCGGAATCCATACTTTAGCAATTCTTTGTGTAAATGAATATCCAGAGCGATTTCCATATTGGTTCTGTGGGTTCTTCTATTGTAGCAAGTAGTTCTTCTGTTGAAGATATGCATCCATTTGGTCCTTCCTTATCCAAGCTTGTCGAGTGTAAGGAATGGGGTATATTCTAATAGGTGCAGACTTGGGATTACTCAGAGAACTAGTCTCTCTTGTGCATGGTTCTTTGCTAAGGCTGTTTTCAGATAGAATGACACTCTTGTGACTTGCTAGATTAGAAGATGGTATGCAAGCAGGATTCGGTGTGTCCTCACATGAAGTACTTGATGAAGGGGTTTCCATAGTGCTAATGAACATACATGCATCACTTTGTTCATTTGAGTGAGTTTTTGGCTCTATACTTGCGGCTTTGATTGGTCGTTCGTCTAGCATGCTGAATAATTCACGATGTCCTATCTTGGCTGAGATGTATCCTAAGGCCAATTGGATAGTCACTTCATATTCGTATATCCAGTCTTGACCTAACACCAGCTCTTCCAATAAGTCCTGGTCATGACATACTAAGAGTTTTTGTTCCATTGTGTTGTTTCCTAAGTGTAGAGGCAAGATAATCTCTCCTATACACTTGGTGATTTTTCCTCCTATTCCAACCAGCTGTGCCTTTGATGGACGTAATTCTTCCTTGAGTTGCTGAGTCAATGAAATTTTGATGCAGCTTATAGCAGCTCCTGTGTCAATGAGAGCATCCACTAAGTGGTACTCCATTTTTCCCGCTCCCAAATTCAAATATGGTTGTGTCCTCTGTTGACCTAGGGTTTCAGTGGCTCTAAAATTAGCCATTGGGATGAGTTCCTCTCCTAGTCGATATCTCTCATCTCTCTCTCTCATCCACTCTTTTCGTTTCCTAATCTGCTCTAGTGCTTCTTGTCTGGCTTCCTCGCATATTCTTTCTTCCTCTAGACGTCTATTTTTACCCGTTATCAAACAGACATCAATTCTTCAGTCAATGGCTCTAAATATTTTTTTACTCGACATCCACTGATATAATTTGGTAGTACTTCTCCATCTAGGGTTGCTAGACTGATGGCTCCACTCGTAGATATACGATTGATGATCAACGGGCCATATCCTCTCTTCTGCAACTTCTTAGCATGTTGTTTTAGAGTATATACCAACACTAAATCTCCTTCCTTCAAATTTTTGTCTTTAATATGAGCATCAAAATATGCTTTCTGTCGCCTTTTAGCAGCATAAATCCCTGCTACTGCTTGTAACCTAGTTTCATGAAGCTTCTCTATTTGATCCAATTGAGCTGAGAGTTCATGTCCCGTCCACTCATAAGTTGTTGCTACTCTGAGAGTGGGTATTAAGAAATCAATTGGTAAAATAGCATTCTGTCCATACACTAAGTTAAAAGGAGTAGTGCCTATGGCAGTTTTGTAGGCTACTCTGAATGCCCATAAAGCGTGATGTAATTGTTTATCCCAATCAGATCTACCATTGTTCACAATTTTTGTGAGAACTGTGCATAAGATTTTATTGGAACTTTCGGCTTGTCCATTGGCTTGTGGGTGATAAGGGGCTGATTTCTTATGAATTACCAAGAATTCATTCAGTAAGGCTTCTATAACTTCATTCACAAAGTGCGTACCTCTATCACTCACAATTTCTATCGGTACTCCAAATCTAGTGAAAACGTTCTCGAAGAGGAACTTGGCAGTGGTTCTTGCGTCGTTTTTCTTGGTTGCTTTGGCTTCAACCCATTTGGTCAAATAGTCTGTGGCTACGATTATGTACTCGGCGTGGGATCCTTTAGTTGGGAGGCTAATAGGTCCTATGAAGTCTATTCCCCATTTAGTAAAAGCTCTGGCACTCATCATGGGTTTTAGTGGCATTTCATCCCTTCTAATTGGATATTTCGTTCGTTGACATGTATCACATCGTTGAACATATGTGGCGGCATCCTGATGTAGAGTTGGCCACCACATTCCAGCAAAGAGGATCATTTTTGCTGTCTTATATGCAGAGAAATGTCCTCCTGCAGCTCCTGTATGTGCCATCTCTAAAACAGCAAGATACTCATCTTCATGAATGCACATTCGCAAATGATTATCTCTTCCTCGTTTAAAGAGTTGTTTTCCTATAAGAGCATAGTCCTTACTTTGTTCTACAAGTGCTCGTTTTCTTGCTAGAGTGGCTCCTTCTGGGTACTCTTGGGTCTTTAAGAACTTCACCAGAGGCATGCTCCATCTTGGTGCTACAGTGGAGTAGCATAGAGTGGAGTTCTCTTCTGGATTCCGTTCTTGACAGGTTGGGCAGGTTGATACATAGTTATGCGCATCCCTCTGCATGGTTGGCCAATATATGCCCAATCTCCTTAGTGTTTGCCATGTTCCATTCGCATTTAGATGAGTTTTCCATTGATTTACATGTGCTTTTTGAAGCCACATTTCCTGTTCCTCTTCTTCTACGCATCTCATGAGTAATCCATTTGAGTCTTGGTGATACAAGCTTCCAGCAATGATATGAAGGTTTTTAGTCTTCCATAGGTCTTGAGTTAGGTTTGGTGTGATCCCATCTTTAGGTCCATGTGTGAGTATGGGAATCAATTTTTCTGCCCACTGGGGACATACTTCGAGGTTAAACAGGTACGTGTCTGGCAGATCATCGGGTACTCCTATGGGTGGCTCCCCATGTGTCATTCTTGATAGGTGATCCGCTCTTATGTGGGTATTTCCTTTCTTGACTACTACTTCAAAATCAAATTCCATCAACAATAGAAACCATCGTACTAGTCGTCCTGTATTACAATGCTTATTGACTAAGTACAGTAGGGCTTGATGATCAATGAAGAATTTGAATTTGTTTGCCAATAAGTAGTGTTGAAACTTCTTTACTGCATACACCATTCCTAGGCCTTCTCTTTTAGTCGTGGTATAATTGCATTCTGCTTGATTCAATTGTCTACTGGCATAGGCTATAGGGTGATCTAACTTTCCTGTATCTGCAGGTTGAGCTAAGATGCAACCAATGGCAAACTTGGAAGCATCTACGTGGATATGAAATGGTTTGTTCCAATTAGGTACTCGAAGGATTGGGGCTGAACTCAATCGACTCTTTAATTCATTAAAGGCTTTTTCACATTCTTCAATCCAGTTAAATTGTGTCAATAATGCATAAAGAGGTCTAGCAATTATGGCATACATATGTATAAACCTTCGGTAGTATCCACAATGTCCCATAAATGCTTGTACTTCTTTAGCAGTCTTTGGTCTCGGTAAATCCAGAATTATTTTGATTTTGTCTTCATCAGTTGAAATTCCATTTTTAGAGACAATATGTCCTAATATCTTTCCTTGTCGAACCATGAAGACACATTTTTCTGGGTTGATGCATACTCTATATTGTCGACATTTGGCAAAGATCTTTTCTAGTTCAGGGATATGCTCTGATCGTATAACTGAATAAGTACATAAATCATCCACGTATACCTCCATACTCTTTCTCATGAACTCTTTGAATACATGGCACATCAATCTTTGGAAAGTGGCTGAGGCATTGGTTAGGCCGAAAGGCATAACCCTAAAGGCGTATACTCCCCATTCAGTTGCAAAGGCTATTTTATGTTGGTCCTCAAGAGCAATGGCTACCTGATTATAGCCTGAAAAGCCGTCCAAAAAACTATAAACTTCCTTCCCTGCCACTCTTTCCAAAAGATGATCCGTGATGGGTAATGGGTAACTATCCCTTATGGTAGCGGCATTTACTTTTTTCAGATTTATGCATACTCTTTACTTACCATTCTTTTTCCGTACAACCACCAAAGGTGATACCCATTTCGTGTGTTCAATCTCATATATGAATCCAACATCTAACAACTTATCTATCTCTTCCTTTATCTTTGCTGAGTATACATCATTGTATGTGTATGGTCTTTGTTTAGAAGGTTTGGCTTCGGATGTCATAGGGATTCTATGAGCACATATAGATGGATCTACTCCTTTCAAGTCCTTGTAGGTCCAGGCAAAGACATCCCGATATTCCCTTATGAGTCTTATTAACTCTTGTTCTTCCTCCATTGAGACATCCTCTCCTATAAAAGTACATCGTTCTTCTCCTTCCTCTAAGGTTACTACTATTTTCTTGGTCTGTTCTTTGTTGTCATACGCTATTCCTGGCGGTGCTTCTCGTTTTGGCATTTGAATAGCAATTCTTCTTTCTTCTACTTCATATTTTTTGAAGTGGGTGGGCACTTCAAATTGGTCTTGAGGCTTGTTTTCTTCATCATTTTTTGCTTTATCTAATCCAAGCTCCTCTTCCTGTGTTGGTTCTCGATTTATTTCATTAGCTATGACACTTACTTCTTGATTTCCACTTTCTATTTCCATTTGCTCTTGCTCCATTTCAATGCTCTCGTAATCCTCTTTCCATTCTTTTTCAATTATTTCTTCTTCTTCTGCTTCTTGAAGAACTACCACGTATAGACTAACGTCATATCCTTCCTCATCAATGCATTCATTCATGGTTATCACTTCTTCGTTTACACACACATCGAGAGTAGCTAAAATCTCCATCCAACCATGAGGTTCAAATTCTTCATCTAAGAATATTTGAGGCATATAGGCTAGATCTTGTACTGATCTAGCAACTCCTTGCCTTTGCTGCCATCCTTTCCTCCTATCCTCTTCCTTTTTCGCAGTTTGGCACATCCATAGATGAGTGTCTTCATTCATCCATGATTGATCACTTGAACCTATACTATGAATCGACTGATTATCTTCCTCCTTATGAATCTGATTCCATTGTAAGGGGGGAACATCTTGATATGTATATGTGTGGAGATTTATTCTTGTGGTGGTTCCTTCATGCTGTAAATATACTGCGTCTTTTCCCCAATCTTGCACTACCTTTAGTTGTCTCATGAAAGGTCTTCCAAGTATCATTTCATAATTGCTTGGCCTTTCAAATTGACATATCGCTAAGGTGTGCTTGAACTGAACTCCACAAGTGGTAAAAACTACTCGTTCCAATAATCCCAAGGGTCTTTCAGTGTGTCCATCTGCCATTTGTATCTTCATGCGTGTTGGTCTTAGAGCTGGTTTTCCCCATTTCTCCCAGATTTCTTTAGTAGCAATTCCTACTCCAGCTCCAGAATCTAAGATGGCTTTAGTGGTGTAACCCCTATAGGTAAATGGAAGGCAAGTGTTTCCTTCATCTCCCTCACTGAAATCTCCTACCTTATCGATTGGGATTTTTACTGTGTTTACTTCATCAGACATCTCCTTCTCTTCCACCTTGATCTCCAATTGACTGGTTAATCTCTCCTTCAAATGTGATTTGACCTTCAACAGCTCTTCCAATGTCAGAGTGCAAGGGATTTTTACCTTTCTAAGGTGTTGTATGATATCCGATGTTTGGACTGATGGGTTCAGTTCTTTTTTTCTTATTGAGGGAATGCAGTATAATTCTGAATTATGTTCGTATTCTCCTGTGTATTTTGGCAAAACCTTTACACTATCATTTTCTTCGTTACTTGGATCAATTGGTATTATTCATTCTGAATTCAGTTTAGGTATGGAGTCTTCAATTTCACCTTCTGCTTCTAGCTCCTCAAAGGGTGGGTCTATTCCTTCCACTTTCTTCCACCGGTCTTCTTGGACTCTTGCCCACAAATCTTTAGGCCATTCCCCTTCTACTTCGGGAACAATGTATCCTTCCCTTTTATCCTCACAGTAATTTCCCTTATGCGTGTTACTTGCTTCGGGTTTCTCGGGTTCCTTAGGGATGACACACTCTTGGAATTCTTTTTCGGGAATTCGTGAATTGGGTAATTGAAGAACATGTTTTTCTAAGGTTTGCTGAGCCACTTCAATTAATTTTTTGCATATCTCCAACCTTTCTTTCTCTAGGTCACCTGTAGGATATTCTCTTTCATGTTGTTCTATGGTAGGTCCTGCTCTTATTCGTGCTTTGTACGCCTGAATCCACATGGCTAATTCTTCAGGCATGGGATCTGCTAAAACTGATCCTACCTCTTCTTTTTTTGACTTTCCCTTCCGATTTTCTCCTTCCTCTTCTTGTTTCTCTTTTAGATTTTGTTCTCTCTTCTCAATTTCCTTCTTTTGTAACAATTTCTTTTCCTTTATCCTGTCTCTACGGTTCTTCCATCTTTGTGTTCGTTTGCTTACAACACTTCTCTCAGGCTCTTCTGAGTCTTCAACTACTTGAGGTGTAGGTATGTTCATTTCTCTGTCACCTTGATCATTTTCCTCAGTTTTGTCTAGGGTTTCTCTAGCTTTGGCTCTAGTTATTGCTTTCAATGGTACAGTGTACTCCTTATCGCTTCCTGATGATTCTATCACTTCTATCACCTTAATCTGCACATTAGAGTTAACTTTGTTGGGGTTCTTGGGGTAATCTCTGAAAAGGTGTTCTTTACCACAGTCACTACAATATCCTTCCCAGACTCGCTGTGGTGGTGGTGGGTTTGGTAGTGTACATTCTCTGATATAATGATCCCCTCCGCATCTATAACATGGTCCTCTAGGTACAGGCGGTCTGCTCGTAGATCGGGGGGGTATGGATGCCCTAGGGGCTGTGTACATCAATGACACATAGTCCTGCTCATATCTGTAGGAACTATCTGACATTTCCATGCCATAGGTATATGGTTCGTACATTTGTCCATATGCTACTATAGAGCTCTCATAACTGGGATAGTTTCCTTGATTATGGTCATAAGATGAGTCATATGGTTCATTACTAGTCAATGGTGTGGCTGGGACTATTGCTCTCTCTAAGTTTTCTTCAGGTTGAGCTATTTTCACTGGGACAACATTCTGAGGGTGGGGTGGCTGTTGTCCTAACACCGGTTGTGGTTGATTGTAACTTTGATAAGCATATGGTCGTGGTATAGGTACCTGCTGCTGATATGTGGGGTATCTGAAGGCTTCACCTCCTTGATCTCTCTGAGGGTATCCATAAGGTCTCATGATCGGTTGTGCAGGTCTGGATTGCCTATTATAAGGACAATTTTCTGTGCTATGATTTGTGTATTTTTGTTCTATGCTGCAATATTGTAAAGGTCCTCGAACGGGTGGTCTATTGTAAGCATAGGCAGGTGGTGGGACTATTCCCTTGTTGCACAAATGAGATGGATGATCACCTCCACAATGCATACATCTTCTAAGCATGGGCACTCTCATTGGGTTGTTGGGGTAGTTCCTCTTTCCTTGAACGTTCAACTTCTTTGCTACTAAGTCGGCTATTTCCTCAACATTGTTCTTAGGGTTTGATGTACTGCTGGCTGAATCTTCACTTTTCACGCTACCTTGAGGTATTTTCAGATCCTCAGATAGATTTTCTTCTAGGTCAATACATTCTTTCATGCATTCTTGCAAGGTTTGCACTCTCTTCACGTACACCAGAGATCTTAATGATCCATTCAATAATCCTTCCAAAAATAATGACACCATTTTGTTTTGGGTAGGCCTCTCTTCCACGGGGCACCTATCCACATATTGTTTGAATCTTCTTGCTGCCAATCTCACTGATTGAGTTGGTGCTTGCTTAAAGCTATGGATCAATGAGGAAGAATTATTTTTAATTCCAGATTTAGTGAATTCTTCAATCACTTGATAGACTTGTTCCATATTTTGAAAATTATTAGGATCTAGTGGCTGGAACGAAGCTAAAGCCGTGTCTGTCAGAGTTAGACCAAAAGATTCATATTGGATCAAAAAATCTTCTACTTATTCGGCTCTGATTACTTGCTTAAATTCAGCTATATGATTGTAAGGTTCACTAGAGCCATCGTAATGATTTCTCATGCATTTGGCCATTTGAATTGGCCTTAATCTTCTTCCTCCTTCAGGCGGTCTAGGCGTCACAGGAAAAACAGGTCTTCCAATGGGTATACCAGGTCCTCTTGCTACAGGTGGTCTAACTGGGGCAGGAATTCCAATCCATGGGTCAACAGGTGGCTGAGGCTGATAGTTAGGGTTATTTGCAGGCATAGCAAACTGCACATGTGGTCTAACTGGGATTTGTGTTTGTTGTGTTTGTCCCGACTGTTGACACGAATTATTTTGAGAGGTTCCTTGTGGATTTCGTGAAGTAGTGGCTTGATCCCTCGGGAGTAACACTGGAATGTTTTGATATTTCAACCCGGCTCTCTCCAACTCTGTTAAGGGCCAATACCTTCTCTGACTTTTGTCCAAATATGTGATAATTGTGGGAAAGTCAGGATCTTGTAACTCATAGATAGTAACTCGATTAGGGGCTGCTTCCCATATTGAAGAGTGGGCTCTAAGGAGATTCTCCATTCCATTGATCAAATACACATCCATTAATGAGTCATCCTGGGGAACCAAGTCTCCTGTCCAAACCCTAACAACAGTAGATCTCCCTCTAGGTGTGGTCACTTTCTCTTTATTTCCCTCTTCATTAAGGTTTGGAGCAGTGTTTTCTTCCCCAAGTTCATTGATATTTTCAGGATGTTCTATAACAACATACTGGATATCCCTTTTGTCCATATAAAATCCTCCTGAATACTTGACTGCTGGCCTAGGCACTATGTAAGCATCTGAAGCTTTCTTCAGTCTAGCCACTGATCTGTTTAGTCCATCTAGGTATATGGGTATTGTTGATGTATAAAACACCACAAGAAATGAATTAATGTGACACTAGAACACCTCTATGGTCACCATTAACTCATTGCCACTCCAAACTTTGAGAAATGATAGCTTAAAGTGAGAACTTTGCTTCTACAGAAATTCCTAGTCACCGAAATGACATACCTTCAGTATTTTGCTAATTTCTCCTAGCTCAAGTATGCTTTCTTCATGAAACTTTATAGGCTGAAACTAGAAGAGTAGAGCTTTCCAACAAGCTATCATATGCATCAAACGGAGCTCTAGAACTCAAGTTATGGCCCTCACAAGATGACCCTGTATGACCTTCCAAAACTGGAAATCTTGCCTGTTTTAGTATTCCTGATGTCCAAAAATAAAAAATTCGATGCCTGGCATCGAATTTCAGTCCAAGTCGATGCCGGGCATCAACTTTGAGCTTTTTTAGGCCCTTTTTCTGCACCAGAAATACTCTCTTTTACACACACATGAAGAAGACCACTTGTATGCTAGAAGTCGATGCCAGGCATCGACTTTATGCTCAAACTCGATGCCAGGCATCGAGTTGCTCCACAAACTTCATATTTTTAAAAGATTCAACAATAGTTAACACACAGAGAATGAAAAAATGACTTATCAGCCAAGATTCGATGCCAGGCATCGAATTGCTCAGAAAACTTGAATTTTTGAATTCATCACACAGTAGGCAAACATGGAGATGATGAAGAGAGACTCATACACAGAACATTACTCAGTTCTTCTCATAACTATAAAAAACTCAGAAGTTTTACAGATGCTTTCTCACTCAGAGAAGCTCGACTATACTCAGTCATACAAAAATGAGTTCTTCTCACTTTCTCTCTCTCTCTCTCATTCTTCTTCTCATCGCGTCAGTTAATACTAACTAACTTATATAGATTTTCTCATTCCCGTGATTTTTAAAAAACTTCTAGAACTAAAGTGAACTAACTTTACAAATATGATACATTTGTGAATTTGTCCCTTCACATAGGCATGGGGTTTTCTTCCTAAGGTTTGACCTTCAAATATATGTCTAATTAGTGAGTGTTTCTCCAACAACTCCCCCTCAATCACTAATTGACATTCCCTGTTTCTTCATATCATCTTCTTTTCTTTTACTCCTGCCATGCTTTTAAATCTGCTGGTCTTCACACCATCCAAGCTCTTTGTCATTATGTCTGCTAACTGATCTTTAGTAGAAATGTACTCCACTTCAATCTCCTTCTCCATTACCTTTTCTCTGAGAAAATGATATTGTATCTCTATGTGCTTTGTCCTTGCATGAAATACTGGATTTGTTGCAAGATAAAGTGAACTCATATTATCTCCATGTATTATAGGTGTACCTTGATCAATGCCTAAGCTCTTGAACAATGTTTGCATCCATATGACTTCCTTAGCTGCTTCCACAAGTCCTTTGTACTCTGCTTCAGTTGATGATAATGCTACTGTATGTTGTTTCTTGGAACACCAACTTACAAGCTTATCACCAATGTATATCATGTAACCATGAGTTGATCTCCTGTCATCTTGATTACCTGCCCAGTCTGAGTCACTGTAGGCTCTCAACTTCAAATCTGATGTAAAAGGATAATATAATCCTTCTTTTATAGTTCCTTTGATATATCTGAGAACTCTTTGACCTGCAATCCAATGTGGGTCCTTTGGACAATGCATGAATTGTGACAAAACTCCCACTGCATAACTAAGATCAGGTCTTGTTAGTGTAGCATAAATCAAACTACCCACAAGAGATTGATACTTCCTCATATCTTTGTAGTCTGCACCATCATATTTACTGAGCTTGTGATTAACTTCAAGTGGAGTTGAAGCTTCTCTGCAATTTTCCATATCAAACTTCTTCAACAAGTTCAGAAGATACCTTTCTTGTGACACATATATGCCATGATCTGTATAAGTAACTTCCATTCCAAGAAAGTATGATAACTTTCCTAGGTCACTGATCTTAAACTCTTTCTCAAGTAATCTCTTTACCTCCTTGATTCCTTCATCTGAAGTACCTGTGATTATAATGTCATCTACATAAATACAAATGTAGATTGTACCTTCCTCTGTTCTTTTGATAAGTAGACTTGAATCTGCTTTTGAACTTTGATATCCAAGATCATTGAGATACTTCACCAGTCTATAGTTCCAAGCTCTTGGAGCTTGCTTCAATCCATACAATGCTCTTCTCAACCTGCAAACAAAATTTGGATACCTGGAATCTATAAACCCTTGAGGTTGTTCCATGTATACCTCATCTGATATGTATCCATTCAAGAATGCATTTTTTATATCCAATTGACTTATGGTCCATCCTTTTGAAGCTGCAATAGCAATGATTGTCCTTATAGTTGACATCTTAGCTACATGACTGAATGTCTCATCATAATCTATGCCATAGGTCTGGGCATAGCCTTTCACCACCAATCTAGCTTTGTATCTGGCTATACTTCCATCTGCAAGCTTCTTCACTTTATAAACCCATTTATTTCCAATTACTTTCTTACCATTTGGTTTAGGAACAAGTTCCCATGTCTTGTTCTCCTCCAGTGCATTGAACTCTTCCTTCATTGCTTCTTCCCATTGCTTCTTACCTTTAGCTTCATCATAGTTCTGGGGTTCTTCATCATCTTTGACCATATATGCATAGTTCTTCTGAGTTATGTAAGAAGTATCATAAGAATACCTTTCTGGTTGTCTTCTAGTCCTGCTTGACCTTCTTGGTTCACATTCTTCATAAGTTTCTGGATACACCTCTTCATCAAATATAGGAGCTTCTTCATTCATTCTTGTTAATCCACTTCTGGATGTACTTGCTTGCATATAGTCTTCATCTCTATTTACCTGCACAATTGATTTTCCTTTCTCACATCTTCTTACCTCTTCTTCAAATTCTTCAGCTGTATGACTTTGATCTGCATACCAACTTTTCTGTTCATCAAATGTAACATCTCTAGAAACAATAAATTGTTTGGTTAGAGGATTCCACAATCTGTAATCCATCTGCTTTTCATCATAACCAATGAACACATATTTTTCTGCCTTTGGTTCAAGTTTATGCCTAAGTTGTGATGGCACATAAGCATATGCAATTGATCGAAACACTCTACAATGATCTAGTGTTGGTTTCTTACCCCACCAAGCTTCATATGGAGTCATTCCATTCAGAGCTGCACATGGTAATCTATTCACAAGATATGTAGCTGTATTTACAGCCTCAGCCCAAAGATAATTTGGACAGTTCTTCTCCTTTAGCATAGCTCTAGCAAACTCAACCAAAGTCCTGTTCCTTCTTTCTGCTACACCATTTTGTTGTGGTGTATACCTGCAAGTTATTTCTCTCTTAATACCTGCATTCCAAAGATAATCATTGAACTCTTGGGAGAAGTATTCTCCCCCTCCATCAGACCTCAGTCTCTTAAGCTTTTGACCTGTGACTCTCTCTGCATATGCATGAAAATGCTTGAAAGCTCCAAACACTTCTGATCTTTCCTTCAAAACATATAATGTTATCCATCTTGTAGCATCATCAATGAAAAGAACATAATACCTTGAACCACTGATAGATCCTTCTTTTGTTGGTCCCCATACATCTGTATGAATGAGCTCAAGTACTCCATCATGTTTGAATCCTTTCTTTTGAAATGGTAACCTGTGTGCTTTACCCATTTGACATGCTTCACATTTATAAACCATATGTTGACTTTGCACATTTGGTAATCCTAGTACAGACTGATTAGCAACCATAGCTTTAATTCCTCTTTCATTGAAATGACCTAATCTCTTATGCCAGAGATCAAGTTCTGTAATCACTACTTCACCATGTGTGAGCAAAGCTTGACCAATGTTCCCTTGCACTCTTAAAGTAAAGAGTCTACCTTCTTTCTTACCAGAGACAATCTGATTATATCCATTCTCTGGATCTTCCACAAATACTCCTTCATTTGTAAACCTGACTTGAAAACCTTTTTCAACTATCTGTCCCACACTAATCAAGTTTTTAGGTATTGTAGGAACATACAAAACATTGGTTAGCAAATCTGCTCCACTCTTGCATTTCACTTTTCCAATTGAATGTACACTATGTCTTGTATTATCACCAGTTTGAACTGTGTGACTAGAAATGCCTTTTTCCAAATCTGACATCAATTCTATGTTTCCTGACAAATGATTAGAACATTTAGAGTCAATGTAAAATACCTTTAGATCTTCTTTGTCTGATGTGCTGATTGAATTCATCATCAATGATGTATGACTTTCATTCTGTGTGTCATTTGCATAGTTGTAGTAGGTGGTGTTGTAGGATTGATTCTGTCCCCAACTTCTTCCTCCACCTCTACCATAGCCTCCTCTTTGACTTTGTCTACCTCTTTGAAAATTACTTTGATATCTTCCACCTCGACCTCTGCTATTGTTGTTTTGATTCTGGTTTGATCCTTGTTGGTTGTGCCAACAGTCATGAGCCAAATGATTACTCAATCCACAGATCCAGCAAGCCTTTTTGTTGTTATTTTGATTACCTCTTCCTCTTCCAAAACCTCTTGCTCTTCCTCTGCCAGTGCCTTTACCTCTTGCATAATAAACTTGAGAAGTTGACTCTTCTTCATCCTTTGCTTTACCTTTATCTCCTTTCTTCTTGTTCTTCATGTACATTGCAGAACTTTGTCCTTTATCTCCATCTCCCTTCAAGTCTTGCTCATATGTGAGCATCAAACCAAGCAACTGGTTCAAATATGGAACATAATGATTTAATGAAAGTTCTGTTGATAAGACAAAAGGTTTCCACCTTTCATCGCCTCTCAAGCCTGCAAGTAGTTGAGCAATCAATCTGTGATCTTCAACATCTTCATCTATGGATCCAAGACTATCTGCTAGATCCTTCATCTTAGTGACATAATCACTAATGGTTTGACTTGGCTTCTTCTTGAATGTTGTAAACTCTGACCATAGACTTGCTTTCCGTGCTTTAGTGGTGCTTTGGAAATGATATTCCAATGCATTCCATATATCTTCAGATGATTCCAATCCTCTGATGTGTGGTAGCAAATGATCAGAGATTGTATTGTAGATGTATGCTTTTGCACTTGCATCCTTCTTCTGCCAATGCTTTAAAGCATCAAGTTCCTCTTTCTTTGGTCGGCTTTCATCTTCAAATACTGGCTTCTCTTCTTCACCTGTTACATATACCATGAGATCCTTACTCATAAGTAAGGCTTCCATTCTCATTACCCATGCGGGGTAATTATCTCTGTCCAGTTTGTCAATGGAGATATGATCTGCCATAGTTCTTTCCTTCTGCTGCAACCTGTGAGCTTAAAGGATAAAGGATAATACCTTTTGAAGTTCTTTGTGTATGAGGATACTTCGAAAGTAATCTTTTGATGCCTTGTGTCTTCAAATGCTTCACCTTTCAAACTTTAATGGAAAACTTTACAAAACTTCTCGTACCTTTGTCGTCTTCTGCTCTCGAGAATCTTTCTGCTCTGATACCACTTGTTGATGTATAAAACACCACAAGAAATGAATTAATGTGACACTAGAACACCTCTATGGTCACCATTAACTCATTGCCACTCCAAACTTTGAGAAATGATAGCTTAAAGTGAGAACTTTGCTTCTACAGAAATTCCTAGTCACCGAAATGACATACCTTCAGTATTTTGCTAATTTCTCCTAGCTCAAGTATGCTTTCTTCATGAAACTTTATAGGCTGAAACTAGAAGAGTAGAGCTTTCCAACAAGCTATCATATGCATCAAACGGAGCTCTAGAACTCAAGTTATGGCCCTCACAAGATGACCCTGTATGACCTTCCAAAACTGGAAATCTTGCCTGTTTTAGTATTCCTGATGTCCAAAAATAAAAAATTCGATGCCTGGCATCGAATTTCAGTCCAAGTCGATGCCGGGCATCGACTTTGAGCTTTTTTAGGCCCTTTTTCTGCACCAGAAATACTCTCTTTTACACACACATGAAGAAGACCACTTGTATGCTAGAAGTCGATGCCAGGCATCGACTTTATGCTCAAACTCGATGCCAGGCATCGAGTTGCTCCACAAACTTCATATTTTTAAAAGATTCAACAATAGTTAACACACACAGAATGAAAAAATGACTTATCAGCCAAGATTCGATGCCAGGCATCGAATTGCTCAGAAAACTTGAATTTTTGAATTCATCACACAGTAGGCAAACATGGAGATGATGAAGAGAGACTCATACACAGAACATTACTCAGTTCTTCTCATAACTATAAAAAACTCAGAAGTTTTACAGATGCTTTCTCACTCAGAGAAGCTCGACTATACTCAGTCATACAAAAATGAGTTCTTCTCACTTTCTCTCTCTCTCTCTCTCATTCTTCTTCTCATCGCGTCAGTTAATACTAACTAACTTATATAGATTTTCTCATTCCCGTGATTTTTAAAAAACTTCTAGAACTAAAGTGAACTAACTTTACAAATATGATACATTTGTGAATTTGTCCCTTCACATAGGCATGGGGTTTTCTTCCTAAGGTTTGACCTTCAAATATATGTCTAATTAGTGAGTGTTTCTCCAACAGGTATCTCATGTTGATTGGTGGTCACATATTCTAAAGATGTTCGATATTCTCCCTCAATAATTGACATCATGCCAATCATTGGTACAGTGTTTTGCATATCCTCTGAAGCCATGGGAATTTCTTCTTCTGACTCACGATAGGTTTCAGAATACTGTGAACGACTACTTGGTTCGGCTACACTTCCTATAGAAGAGATTACACTTCTTCGGCTTCCTAGGGTTCTCCCAGATCTCAGGTTCATTCACTTTAAAGTTCTATTTAACCTTGCCAACCCCCAACTTCTAGAGTTCTTCACTAAAGGTCAGAATCCTAGAAAAAATTGGCTAGAAAAGGACTGACCATGAAATCTCAAGTCACGATACTTGACCTCCAAAAAAGTTCACGATACTCGACCTTTGACTCAGACGATACACGATATCTACCCGAGACGATACACGATATCTACCCGAGATGATACACGATATCTACCCTAGACGATACACGATACTTCAAGGGAGACGATACTCGATACTTGAGCAGACGCGATACTCGATACTTGAGCAAACGTGATACTCGATACTTGGATAAAGACGATACTCGATACTTCAAGGGAGACGATACTCGACACTTGAGCAAACACGATACACGATCTCTGTGAGGTATCACGATCAGTCAAACACAATACACGATAGTTGAAGAAGACACGATCTCTGTGAGGTATTGCGATCGGTCAAACACGATACACGATAGTTGAAGAAGTCGATACACGATACTTGAGCAGACGCGATACTCGATACTTGAGCAAACGCAATACTCGATACTTGGATAAAGACGATACTCGATACTTCAAGGGAGACGATACTCGACACTTGAGCAAACACGATACACGATCTCTATGAGGTATCGCGATCGGTCAAACACGATACCCAATAGTTGAAGAAGTCGATACACGATACTTGGGCAGATGTGATACTCGATACTTGAGCAGACGTGATACTCGATACATGATACTTGTGAAGTAAGGCGATCAGGCAATCATAATACCCGATACTTGAAAAAACGCGATACTCGATACACGATAATTGTGAAGTATCGCAATCAGGCAATCACGATACCCGATACTTGAAAAAACGCGATACTCGATACATGATACTTGTGAAGTATCACGATCAGGCAATCATGATACTCGATATTTGTGCAATATTGCAATACTCGACCACAGGAGACCACGATACTTGTCAGGCATCGCAATACTCGACCGCGGGAGAACACGATACTTGGCACTTTTTAACTTTTTGCAAGTATTTTTTTGGATTTTAATTTCATACACATGTGCCTAGAGTGCATTTACTCTCCCCTTTTAGCTTGAATCAGAAATTTTCTTCTTTTCTACCCCTATATGATCAACACGATACTTCACGCAGATCGTTTTTTTCTGAAATGCTGAATTTAGGTGGCAAGAATGAGTGATTGATGAGTGTGCTCACCTCGGTTACTCTCTCTCAACCCTTGAACAACTCTAACTAGCTCTGCATAGCTCCACAAGCTCAGATCTAGCCCACGATACTCGACAACACCTCTCATGATACTTGTTTAAAGGACAAGTGACTTACAGAATGGCATTTTTTAGCTTTTATACTTTTGAATTTTCCTACTCGCTAAAAAAAGAACAACAAGACAAGGACTTAAAGCTACTCTAATTACTTAACCTACTCCCTTACTCCTCCTACTCTACTCGCTCCACTCACTTCCCTAGACTAATAACTCACTACACACACTTCAAGAGTGAGAAGTAGTAAGTGCGGATAAAAGTGACTTTCCAAAGAAGAGAAATTCACCACTCCTCCTCTTGCTTCAATGCAAAAAGCTACTTACCATCACACGAATGCCTCGGTTTGATTCGACACTCCCCGACAACGGCGCCAAAAAACGTGTGTACCTAAGAACCAACTTAGGGACTTGCGGAGAAAGAGACTATACCTCAATCCCCCTCAAGTGCATATAGTGGGGATTCACGCTTTAATTATCAATCCGATGAGTATCAAAACCTAGCCGAGTGTATGAAGACATGCATTCAAATGATGATCAATGCAAATGAGTTACTCAAAGAGTGCAAACAAGGCAAAGACTAATCCAAACAAGCTTCAACTGTCAGTCATGGTGTCACGATACTTGGAATAGCAGCCAACAGTAAATTGAGCTTTTCTCTCAGCTCCGAACTCCAAATATAGTGAATAGCATATGCCTTTCGAAGATCTCAAGAAGACGCATCCAATGGTGGTATTTTCACTCAATTTTGATGCTTCTACTTCAAGTTATGAGCAAAATACTGAGTCATGGGAATGACCTTCCTACACTTCAGCACTTCCTACACTTCACACACACCTTAAATATAGCAAACAACCGCTTTCATGGATAGACACCACTTCCTAACACTCTTTCCAAGCAACACACTTGCACACAAGCTCACAAAGAAGAAGATACAGAGAGGAGAAGACACAAATTCGAATTTCTGTGCTCTTGATTCTCACAATGGCAAAAAGTGTTTACAAAGAGTCACAAATTGACTTATATACTTGTGCCCTAAAAATGGTCCTTTCACACAAGAGACCGGCACTTTATTCACTAAAAGACTAATTTCCTACTAATTTACATGGATAAGCTTCTAATCTTTTGTGGGGATGCATCTAGAGGACTCCTCTAGTGCATTTACATCGGAAAATATATTACAAGAATGGTTATAATACAAAAATAAGGTGTCCAAATCGGAAAAATTTTGGGGCCCTTCTTTTTCTCTGCCTTGTGCTCTCTTTGCTCTGCAACACATGACATTGCATATGTGTAAGGATTGAAATTCCTTTCAAGAAATTGAAGATCACGCTAGAGAAGTTTACCTAGGCAACAACAAGAGCCTACCCATCGAAAGGAAAGGCAAAGTGCAAATTACCAATGCCCAAGGGGAGTGCAAATCATTATCAAATGTCTTATTTGTTCCTAACTTGTGCATGAACCTCTTATCCATCAAGGCCATCGTTGATCACGATAAATAATTGTTATTTGATAACACTTTAGTTAAGGTGATTGATCCTCACACCAAAGACATAATCGCACAAGGCATAGAAGACAAAGGGCTCTACGAACTCTCCTGCTTTCTATCTAAGGAGTCACTTTAAGGTTTGTAGCATCAATGATATGGCCACACTTCATATTTACCAAGATTTCCTCCTCTCAGATACTTAAAGGATTGCCCAAGATCGGGCAAGTCAATGATGTCTGCCAAGCTTGCACTCAAGGCAAGGAACATAGGGCTCCCGTTCCCAAGGAGGCTTCCGTAAGATCTAGGAACCCTTTAGCCATCATCCACATGGACCTTTATGGACCTATGAATACCCCTTCTCCTATTGGTTCACTCTACTTCTTTCTGTTAGTAGATGACCACTCCTGCTACATTTGGGTATATTTTTTGAAGTCAAAGGCAAAAACTTTCTCTAAGTTTCAAGAATGGATCAACCAAGTTTAGAATGAAGCATCAAAGACAATCAAAACTATTTGATTAGATGGAGGTGGTGAATTTTATAATCATGACTTTGACAACCTCTTAAAACAAAAGGGGATAAAACGACAAGTTACTCAACTGCACACTCCATCCTAGAATGGAGTAGCTGAGAGAAAGATCTGAAGTGTGATGAAAATGGCAAGAACCATGCTTCACAACAAAGATTTATCCTACAAGTTTTGGGCAAAAGTAGTGCACACTGCTGTGCATATACTCAATCGAGGCTTCACTAGTGCATTACACAACAAGACACCCTTTGAAGCTTACTATGGAAGAAAGCCTAATGTCAATTACTTTCGAGTATTTGGAAGTGAAGCATTTGTCCATGTACCAAAAGAAGATCACAACAAGTTATAATGCAAGTCCAAGAAGCATATATTCATTGGATACAGTGAACAATCAAAAGCATATAGATTGTACAATCTTGAGAACCACTCCATCACAATTTAAAAAGATGTAATCTTTAATGAAGCTTCAAGATACTCAACAAAAGATCCAAATACAACTCTCAATCTGCCCCATCTCAGAGGGGGACACAGTCTTTTCAAAGGACATGTCAGAGGTTAGTACTTCACATCAACCTAGAAGATCACAAAGGCTCATTGAAAAACAACAGCAAGAACAAAGTCATTATGTAACTATGTATTGATGCATTAGATCGAACAAATTCCAGAGCCTTCTAACTACAAAGAAGCTCAAGGCCAACCTGAGTGGGAAGAAGCTATGCAAGTGGAAATGGATGCAATCAAGAAGAGCAAGAATTGGAGCCTTGTACCTAAGCCCACAAATAACCAAGTCATAGGAGTTGAGTGGCTCTATAGAGTTAAGTACAAATCAAATGACACATTAGACAAGTACAAAGCAAGACTTGTAGCCAAAGGATATTAGCAACAACATGGCATTGACTATGAAGAAACCTTTTCTCCTACTGCAAGGTTTACCACCATAAGAATCATTCTAGCACTAAGTGCACATTTCAAGTGGCCCATCTACCAATTGGACGTCAAAAGTGCTTTCCTCAATGGAGATCTTCAAGAAGAAGTATATGTTGAATAACCTGAAGGCTTCAAGATCAAAGGAAAGGAAGATCAAGTCTACAAACTTCACAAAGCACTCTACGGACTAAAGTAAGCTCCCAGGGCCTGGTATGAAAAGATTCACAAGTTTTTCGAAGATAAAGGATTTCAAAGAAGCAATGCTAATGCAAACTTATACATCTATTAGAATGAGTCATTAGTGGCCACCATAATCCTCTACATAGTTAACTTGATCTTGACAGGCTCAGATGAAGAACGCATCCAATTCATCATCACACAACTTCACCTTGAGTACTTTATGATAGATCTTGGACTAATTCACTACTTCTTGGGTATGGAAGTTTGGCAAACAAAAGAAGGCATATTCCTATCACAGAAGAAATACTGCTCTAATCTTCTTTCTAGATATAACATGGACCAATGCCGATCAATATCTACACCACTTGATCCAAACATCAAGCTCATACTGGAGGATGATTCATCACTTGTGGATGTGCATACTTATCGATAGCTTGTTGGCTCATTACTCTACCTTGCCAACACTAGACTAGATACTGCCTATGCAGTTGGTATACTCCGTTAGTTTGCACATCAGCCTTGATAGACACTAGACACATTACTTCACTACCTTGCCCTCACCCGACATCATGGTCTTTGGTACAGAGGGGGCATTGAACTTTCTAGATACTCTGATTGAGATTGGGCTGGTGATCCTTATTCTCGACGGTTCACTTTTGGGTACATATTCTTGCTTGGCTCAAGACCTATCTCTAGGGTAAGTAAGAAGCAGCCTATAGTTCCTCTCTCATCCACGGAGGATGAGTACCAAGTATCCATCTTTGCAGCATGTGATGCCATCTGGCTTTGTTGATTATTATCTGATATTGGTGTTTTGCACGTTACTCCAACATGCATCGGCACGGACAACCAGTCAGCCTTGGACATCGCCAAGAATCCAATGTTCCACGCTCGGATGAAGCACATCGAGATTTAGTACCATTTCATCCATGAGAAGCTTGTATCTCAGGAGATTACTCTAGAGTAGTGTACCTCTCAGGAGAACCTAGTGGACATGTTCATGAAGGCTCTACCTCCAGTTTTGTTCCAGAGCTTGGTAGACCTCTACAACATTCAATCGCTCCAAAATGGAGCTACAAAGCGGTTATTGATGACATGATGCTCCTACATCATCTACATTTGTATCCGCATGGGTGCTCCTACATCATCTCCATTTTGTATCCAGGAGGCACTCCATATCCATTTTATTCCCATTTTATATTGTATCTCTTTTGTACTTGGGTACCTTGCCATTTGCTTCTACCATTGTATTCATTCTCCTTTGAGGGGAATTATCCCACATGAGATGTACTTTGGAAAACCCCTCCCAAATCTATATAAGGAGGGCCTCGCCCCCCCTTTGTACTTGATTAGAAGCTTGAGGAGCCTACTCCATGTTCTTGGCAAGATCATTTCTAATCCATGTGAGCTTACCCATTTCTTGGTCTACTCACTTTGAGTCTCTCACACTCTTTCTTTTGTGAGTACAATCTTCTTTTCATTTTCATTCTGCACGTGTACTATCTATAGTTAGCATTCTTTTATCTATTAAAAATGGATGCAAAATTTAGATAAGAGGTTCTAAAGATCATTGATGAAGCCTCCACATGTTATACTCTATGGAATAATAGATGTTATATGGATTTTAATGTCTTGAGGGTTTTAATGTGATTGTGTTTTGATTTAGGAGGTGAAGGATCACGAGGGCATGAACGCGCATGGACTTATTTAGATATGTTTGAAGATAGTTAAAATATAGTACTTTAGATATTTTTGTAAAAATAATAGATAGCTTAGAAAGCAATGTCTTTATAAAAATAGTAGATCATTTAGAAAGCGGCAATTTTGTAAGTAAAGCAGATTTTTGTAAAGACACGCTTTTCAAAGCACCACCCTCATGTATCTTCTATTGAGGACGTAATGAAAAATACCTATAAATACACATACTCTGATAGACTCATCCATCAGAGTATGTGGGAGGAGATTGTACCCTATCTTGTGTCTAGTCTCTTGTCTCTCTCTATTCTGTTTATGCTTTTGTGAGATTTCATTTCTATACTATCTGTGGATACATGCATCTACAAGATTCGGTCGTGGTATTAGAGCCTATGCACGTCTACGAAGGTGTATGTCTTGGCATCCATTCATGATTCATGGCATCCATTCCCGATTTGGCATCTTTCTGATTTGTTAATTCCCATCCGGTCCAGGTTTGCGTTTATCAATTTACGTTTATTTTGGTTCGTTGATATCTTTTTTGTATTTTTTTTTAATCTATCACTATGCCTCTGTGCATTGTGCTCACTGTCGCACTATCACACTGTGCACTGTGCCTGTTCAGTTATCAAGTTTGGTTATGAAGTTCAAATATCAATTCAGTTATCCATGTAGTTACTCTTGCGGATTACTCGAAGGCATCGACTAAGGGCTAGAACTATGGCATGACTTTGGCATCTTTGGCTTCTCTGGCACTCATGGTTCTCTTGGTTTACTTTGGTTTCCTTTGGTTCCATTGGCAAGTGTTGGCTATGTGCAAAACAACTCTAACTTATGAGTGGCAATAAGAGCTTCCTTATTTCCCAAGTTAACCTAGTTATTTCTCTGGTTAGCTTACTTAGTTCCTTATTTAGCATGTAGGGGGTTTGAACCGACCACCTCCCACTTACAAGAGATATGCTTCATCCACTAGCCTGTTTTCACTTATTGATACCCCATTCCTTATAATTGATATTTAAAATAACTTGTAACACTCTCTTCTCCTTATTTATTTATCTAACACTCTTATTTATTTACTTTTTAATGTATTTCCAATATAAAACCTTGCTTTTCCTATTTCAATTCAAATATTGCTAACATTCTTTTCACATGTTTAGTAATAGGTTTTGGTTTCATATAAAGCCATGGACCCTATCCATAGTACAGAGGATTTTGGTAAGTTATTTATTAAATGTTATTTGTTAAATGTATTTTTCCTCATCATGGTAAGTTATTAATTAAATGTACTTTTCCACATCATGCTTTTCCGAAAGTTATTCTATTAGATCGAGATATTCATTTTTGTAATCACTATTGGATTACATTATTTCAAATTCTAGGTTCCAAAATAGACTTTAGCTCTGCAAATCATTCATAGTCACATAAACTTCCAATTTTCCAATTCCATGCATGTGTTTGTACATGGAACATGCTTATGATTGTTCAGTGATGGGACATGTGACTAGCTATCCATGTCTATTTTATTCTTATCAACTGAGGTCAATTGCTCATCAACTAGGAGGCATGTTATACTTCATGGAATAATGGAATGTTATATGGATTTTAATGTCCTGAGGATTTTAATGTGATTGTGTTTTGATTTAGCACATGAAGAATCATGAGGGTGTGAATGCACATGGACTTATTCAGATATCTTTGAAGATAGCTAAAATATTATATGTTAGATATTTTTGTAAAAATAATAGATTGCTTAGAAAGTGATGTTTTTGTAAAAATAGTAGATCGCTTAGAAAGCGACGATTTTCATAAATGCATGCTCTTCGAAGCACCACCCTCATGTATCTTCTATTCAAGACAGAATGAGAAATACCTATAAATACACATACTCTGATAGACTTGTCCATCAGAGTATGTCGGGGGAGATTGTACCTAATCTTGTGTCCAGTCTCTTGTATCTCTCTATTCTGTTTATGCTTTTGTGAGATTTCATTTCTGTACTATCTCTGCATATGTGCATCTACAAGATCCAATCAACACCACATCTACTCAGGTTGCAAAGGTTAATGGTATGAGTGAGAATTTAAGTTATAGGAGAAGCCCCCCTTACAGATTATAAGAGCCCATGACTCACTATCACTTTAAAGGACAACATCTACAAGGAGTTATAGTGGATGGAGGCTCAAACATTAACTTGATGCCTGAACATACTATGGAAAATCTTGGAATCCAACCATCAAGACTAGCCAACTCCATTGTAACATTGGCCGATTAGAGAAAAGTAAGAACAATGGGACTGGTCCCCCGAGTTCCAATTCAAGTACAAGGTAACATGTTTAGTTTGTACTTCATTGTATTAAGATTACCATAGGTAGATGGAGGTTTTCCTCTGTTGATTGGGAGAACCTAGCTACGACATGCTAGTGTTGTACATGATTGGGGTAAGGATATTATGAGGGTATAACATGAAGGAAGAGATCTTAAATTCATATACTTGGAAGAAGGACCAGATCACCAAGGACATACTAGCATCATGCAATCAATTGGCATTTGTATGGAAAAAGATATGATGGACATTTCAGAATTGAATCTATATGAGGAAGAAGACACTTTGATCGGGCTACAAGTGGAAAACTCATTCTCTTGCTATGGAATTTTTCCAAATGGGTTGAGTATAGAAGAAGTTTATGAAGACAAAGAAGAGATCATAGAGTTTTTTGGATTGGGTGGACCAATGATAGTCCATAGAAGAGGGAAGAAAACTCCTCTTAAGTGCAACAATCTACTGAAGACATTTCTTTTCCCATTCATGAAATCCCTATAGGATGGATGCAAGAAAAGGAAGAACAATTTAATATACAAAGTGTTCCTACATATGATACTCATTCTATGTGGGATAAAGTGATGGAAGATCCCAAAGATGAATAAGAATCTATGGATACATTGATAGACAAGAACTAAGGCAAAGAAATTCAGCTAGGTACCAAAGAAAAATCTCATCCTATATTACTAACCACCTAATTATGGAGTTATCCGGGGATGCTTTCAAAGGTAACATATTTTATGAAAAATTATGCAGATGTATTTGCATTGCATTACAAAGATTTAGGAGTACTTGAAAGTTTTGGGGAACACATGATTCCGTTGATTAAGGGAGACATACCAGTAAGGGGGAAAAGCTACAAATTCAATCCAAAGTATGCTCAGGCTATCTACCTAGAGATCCAAAAAATGGAAGATGTTGGAATCATCATTCCAGTGGAGCATTTAGAGTGGCTATCTCCCATGTTCATAGTACCCAAAAAGAATACAAACAAAATCAGAATATGTGTGGATTTCAAAGCACTCTACAAGGTAATGATTCCAGATGGTTTTCCTATGCCCTTTGGAGAAGAGGTTATAAAAGAAATGGCTGCATTACACTGTACAACTTCATGGATGGATTTAATGCGTATAACCAAATATCCATCCACCCTAAGGATAGGGAAAAGATAGCTTTCATTACTCCTCGCGGGACATGTGTGTATGTCAAAATGCCTTTTGGACTCAGAAATGCCCTAGCTACTTTCAATAGAACAGTGAACCTTATTTTTGGACCTCTGCTTGTGTAGGCTCTTCAAATTTTCATGGATGATTTTTCATCTTTCTCAGGTACTTGCATTAGTACTCCCATGTATTGCTTGGATGGTTGTTTGATCCAATTACAATAGGTCTTCAATAGATGCAGCAAGACAAAATTGAATTTGAATCCCAATAAGTGTCACTTTCTAGTGATAGAAGGTACCTTACTTGGACATGTGGTTTTTTCTAAAGGTATGGTCCCTGACTCGGATAAAATAATAGTAATATTAAAACTACCCAGGCCTAAAACACCAAAAGAAATTCAAAATTTTTTGGGTCATACTAGTTACCATTGGAGATTCATTAAAATGTATGTAGATATAGCTAGACCATTGGCTAGGCTTAGAGGTAAATAAGTCCCATTAAAGTGGGATAACGAAGATGAAATGGCCTATTAGACATTGAGATCTGTTGTAGCCTCTCAATGATTCCCCTTCATTTTCATAGATATCTGCACTGTTCCCGAGGTAGATCGTGCACCGGCTAATTCTTCGGAGTCACACGGAGTTCTCAGAGATTTTGTTCCGCCCAGCCGCGTGGTGTCTTATTTTAATCCCTCTCTAGTAACCCATAATGAGTATGACTCATGATCCCTCACATGAGTCCCACTTGGCACTCAAGTGAGTACTCTACTCTAAAAGACTAAGAGGTGGTTCACACCTCTTACTAAGGACCATGAGCAATGCTCCATGTTACATTTCCTTCCCCTTAACTCCATTTTTGTCCTAAAAAATGGTATTGGAAGGTCTGACAGAAAGAGAGAAATAATAGGACACCACTCCCACTATATCCCCATGTATAACAATACATGGTCATGTCTCCGTGTTGTTTCCCCATATCCTTCCCCTTAAGAAGACTCTTGCGAAGGTAGTCTAAAATTGGGAAACCGTCTCTGAAGGGTGCTAACCCGCTCCCATGTGGCACTATCTTCTGAACTATCTTTCCACTTTACTAGACACTCTTTATATAAGTGACTTCTCGTCCGTTTATCTGGAGTGTGTAGTATGCTCTCAGGCTCATGTGGAATAGATTGAACAGAAATAGGCTCTACTACCTCACTATCTGGAATGAGGTTGTCAAATTCACACAGCCTTTTCTTAAGCCGACTAACATGAAAAACTAGATGGATTTGACTATTCTCTGGAAGTTGGAGTTGGTAAGCCATCTTTGCTATTCTCTTAAGTATTTGGAAAGGTCCACAATACCTAGGAGATAGTTTTGGACAAGGTCCCGTCTTCATGGTTTCAGACCTAGATGGAAATCTAAGATAGACCTGCTCTCCTACCTCAAAGTTGATATCTCTCCTTTGAGGGTTAGCATAGGCTCTAGCTCTATCCTAAGCTCGCCTAATGTTTTCCTTAGCAAATCTAAGCATATCGTTCATGTCTTCCAAGAAGTCCTTTGCAGCTTGAACGTTTTCATTCTGCAAGCCTACTACATAAGGAGCTCTTGGCTGAAACCCATACATAAGCATAAATGGACTATGCCCAGTGGAAGAGTGCTTGGAACTATTATATGCAAACTCTACTATAGGTATGTAATCTTCCCAATTAGTTTGCTTTTTATTCACATATGCTCGAAGCATATCCTATAGGATTTGGTTAACCCTCTCTGTTTGCCCATCCGACTATGGATGCTCGGCCGTACTCATGCTAAGTTTTGTGTCCAACCTTTTGAAGACTGCTCTCCAAGAGTGGCTAGTAAACTTCCTATCCCGATCGAAAACTATGTGACCATATAACCGGTATAGGTTCTCCACAAAAAGTCTAGCCAATTTTGGTGTCTTCATTGTAGTATGTTGAAGAATCACTCAGAAATTTGACATACAGACAGACATAAAGATGAAGAAAGACAAAGAGAAGCAGAAACTAAGTGTTCAGAAAATCAAGCCTTAGTGAAGGAACAAATTCACGACTGTAATATAGTTCAGAGAAACTTCGAGAAATACGAGTTTTGAATCTCGAATCAAAATGTATATAAGAGAGTGTATAGAACCGGATATAAGTACATTGTAGAAGAAAAGTGAGCGTATATAGAAACTGAGGATAGTGATATAGAAGACGCCATAGGTCGTGTATGAAAAGATGAATAATAGAACCTGAATTGTCGGGTATTCATCTGAGAGAGATGGTAAGGAATAACTACTCAGAGTAGGAGAGTTTTCCATAGCTATGAGCAAAGTGAGGCCAAGCTATTTGTACACATCTTCTCTAATAGAAAACACATGTTCATGTGGAAGTTTGAGCGCATTCTTCATATGTGAAGAAATCTAAGTGATTTCATGTTACTGTGAAAGTTAGTTAACAGTTACAGTTTTCTTAGTAAACATTTTCCGGTACTTCTAAGAGTTAGAACTCACAGAACAGTGTAAAGTTTTTCATGAGAGATAGCTTATCTTGAAGCTAGTAGTCTCAGCTATAAGTTGATCAAAAGATTCCTGTGAAACGAACATGTACACACAGTACTAAGTCTGACCGTAAAGAAGTGATGAAGTTTTTCTAAAACTTCAGATAGAGTTCATTCACTGAAGGAAGTTCAGATATTACTTCCTTACTTCAATTACAAACATTTGAAGTAATTACACATAGATTTGTAGTTGATTCTGGTAAGATTACGGTGACAGTCCAGTAATAGTTCGGTGGAGTTCCGGTGAAATTTCGGTGAGTTCAAAACACAGTTTTGTCACAGTTAAGTAGCGGAAACATTACTTAACTGTAAGCAAACACAGTAGTGTAAAGTTTGAAGTAAATCAGTTCAGAATTAAAGCTTGAAGGAAACCGTAAAGCTTTTTGTAAAGTGAATTTTTTCAGTTGTCACTAAAACAGTTATAAAGTTTTCAGTTTCAGAAGTTTACTAAGCTACTGATGATTATAGAGGTGTTCTAATATCACTCTAGCTTAGTTCTAGTTGAGGCGTGGCAATTTTCCACAGTCTTGTTAGTGAACAAGCTTTTGCCGTGACATCACATAACCTCAACAAGTGGTATTAGAGCATAAGGTTCTGAAGAGCAGAAAAGGTCCTCAAGAGTAAATGGAAGCGAAGACACAAGAGAATTTGAAGAGTTCGTTGGAAAGGTGAAAGCTGAGATGATCAATAACAAACGGCATCAAGAAACGTTCCGAAGTAATTCTCAAGGGTAAAGGTTTGTAAAAAAGTAAAACCTTTTAAGATTACACTCACCGAAAGTAACAGAAACAAGAAGATTATGGCAGATCATATCTCTATTGACAAATTGGACAGAGATAATTATCCTGCATGGGTAATGCAAATGGAAGTCTTACGTATGAGTAAGGACTTAATGATATATGTGACAGGAGAAGAAAAGAAACCGACTTTCGAAGATGACAGTCAACCAAAGAAAGAAGAGTTAGAAGCCTTGAAGGTGTGGTAGAATAAAGATGCAACGGCAAGAGCTTATATCTACAATACCATTACAAATTATCTACTACTGCACATTAGAGGTATGGAGAAAGCGGAAGACATATGGAGTGCATTGGAAGATCATTTCCAAAATACGACGAAAGCTAGGAAGGCTAGCTTATGGTCAGAGTTTACAACATTCAAGAAAAAGCAAAGTCAAAGCATTAGTGATTATGTCACTAAGATGAAAGACTTGGTGGACAGTCTTGGATCAATTGATGAATATATCGAAGATCACAAGTTGATAGCACAAGTGCTTGCAGGACTGACAGGAGATGAAAGGTGGAAACCTTTCGTACTCTCAACTGAACTTTCTTTAAATCATTTTGTACCAGATTTAAATCAGTTGCTTGGACTAATGTTAACGTTTGAGCAAGATTTAAAGACAGATGGAGATAAAGGACATAGTTCGGCTATGTATGCAATGAATAAGAAGAAAGGTGATAAAGGTAAAGAAAAAGATGAAGAAGAGATGTCTACTCAAGCAAATTTTGCAAGAGGAAGAGGTAACGTAAGAAGTAAAAATAGAGGTAAAGGAAGAGATAATCAGACTAACAACAAGAAGACTTTTTGGATCTGTGGATTAAGCAATCATTTGGCTCATGATTGCTGGCATAATTCTCAAGGATCAAGTCAGAATCAGAACAATAACAGTAGAGGCAGAAGCGGAAGATATCAAAGAGGAAGACAAAGCCAAAGAGGCGGATATGGTAGAGGTGGAGCAAGAAGTTGGGGACAGAATCAGTCTCACAACACTACCTACTACAACTATGCGAATGATACGCAGAATGATAGTCATACAACGTTGATGATGAACTCTATAAGTATGTCTGAAAATTGAGATCTCAAGGTATTCTATATTGACTCTGGTTGTTCAAATCAATTGTCAGGAAATATAGAATTGTTATCAGACTTGAAGGAGGTATTTCAAATTATACAGTACAAACAGGTGATAACACAAAACATAATGTAAGGTCAATTGGAAAAGTAAAGTGTAAGAAGGGAGCTGACCTACTAAAAAATGTTTTGTATGTTCCAACAATCCCAAAGAATATGATTAGTGTGGGACAGATAGTAGAAAAAGGTTTTCAAGTCAGGTTTACAAATGAAGGAGTATTTGTTGAAGATCCAGAGAATGGATACAATCAGATTGTCCATGGTAAAAAGGAAGGTAGACTTTTTACTCTTAAAGTACAAGGGAATGTTTGTCAAGCCTTGATCACACATGGTGATGAGGTATTTATGGAGTTAGACCTCTGGCATAAGAGGTTAGGACATTTTAATGAAACATGAATCAAAACTATGGTGGAGAAACAATCCGTGAGAGGATTACCAAATATGAAGAATCAACATATGATTCACAAGTGCGAAGCCTGTCAGATAGGAAAAGCTCACAGGTTACCATTTCAGAAGAAAGGATACAAACACGATGATGTGTTAGAACTCATACATACAGATGTATGGGGACCAACAAAAGAAGGATCTATCAGCGGCTCAAGGTATTACGTTCTTTTTATTGATGATGCAACAAGATGGATAACTCTTTATGTTTTGAAAGAGAAGTCAGAAGTATTTGAAGCTTTCAGGCATTTTCATGCATACGCTGAAAGACGTACATGATAGAAACTCAAAAGACTAAGGTCTGATGGAGGAGGAGAATATTTTTCTCGAGAGTTCAATGATTATCTATGGAATGCAGGTATCAAAAGAGAAATAACTTGCAGGTATACACCGCAACAAAATGGAGTAGTAGAAAGGAGAAACCAAACTCTAGTTGAGTTTGCAAGAGCAATGCTAAAGGAGAAGAATTGTCCAAATTATCTTTGGGCTGAGGCTGTAAATACAGCTACATATCTGGTAAATAGATTACCATGTACAGCTTTAAATGGGATGACTCCTTATGAAGCTTGGTGGGGCAAGAAACCAACACTTGATCATTGTAAAGTGTTTGGATCAGTTGCTTATGCTTATGTACCATCACAACTGAGACATAAGCTTGAACCAAAAGCTGAAAAATATGTGTTCATCGGATATGATGAAAAGTAGATGGGTTACAGGTTATGGAGTCCTCTAACCAAACAATTTACTGTTTCCAGAGATGTGACATTTGATGAAGGAAAGAGCTGGTATACAGATAAAGAACATAGTAAAGGAAAATTACATATGCAGGTGAATGGGGATGAAGATTGAATGCAGGCAAGTACGTCCAGGATCGAATCAGGTATGAGAAATGAAGATGGACCAAGATTTGATGAAGATGAGTATTCAGATACACATGAAGAATATGAGCTAAGAAGGTCAAACAGAGCAAGGAAACAACCAACAAGGTATTTCTATGACACTTCTTATTTAACTCAAAAAAATTGGGAAGAAGCAATGAAGGAGGAGTTCAATGCTCTTGAAGAGAGCAAGACATGGGAACTTGTTCCAAAACCAAATGGTAAGAAAGTGATTGGAAATAAATGGGTTTACAAAGTTAAGAAACTTGCAGATGGAAGGATAGCCAGATACAAAGCTAGACTGGTGGTCAAAGGCTATGCTCAGACGCATGTCATAGATTATGATGAGACGTTTAGTCGGGTGGCAAAGATGTCAACCATAAGGACATTGATTGCTATAGAAGCATCAAAAGGATGGAAGCTAAGTCAGTCGGATATAAAGAATGCATTTTTAAATGGATATATATCAGATGAAGTTTACATGGAACAACCTGAAGGGTTTGTAAGTTCCAGTTACCCAGATCATGTTTGCAGATTAAGAAGAGCTCTCTATGGATTGAAGCAAGCTCCAAGAGCTTGGAATTACAGACTTGTGAAGTTTCTCAATAACCTTGGATACCAAAGATCAAAGGTAGATGCAAGTCTACTCATTAAGAGAACAGATGAAGGTATGATCTACATTTGTATTTATGTAGATGACATTATAATCACAGGTACCTCAGATGAAGGAATCAAGGAGGTAAAGAGATTTCTTGAAAAAGAGTTCAAGATCAGTGATCTAGGAAAGTTATCATACTTTCTTGGAATGAAAGTTACATATACAGATCATGGTATATATGTTTCGCAAGAAAGGTATCTTCTAAACTTACTGAAGAAGTTTAATATGGAGAATTGCAGAGAAGCTTCAACACCGCTTGAAGTAAATCATAAACTCAGCAAATATGGTGGTGCAGAGTTTAAAGATATGAGAAAGTATCAGTCATTAGTGGGAAGCTTAATTTATGCTACACTGACAAGACCTGATATCAGTTATGTAGTGGGAGTTCTTTCACAGTTCATGCATTGTCCGAAAGATCAACATTGGGTTGCAGGACAAAGAGTTCTTAGATATATCAAAAGAACTATAAAAGAAGGATTATATTATCCTTTTACGTCAGATATAAAGCTGAGAGCATACAGTGACTCAGACTGGGCAGGAAGTCAAGATGACAGAAGGTCAACACATGGGTATATGATATACCTAGGAGATAAGCTTGTAAGCTAGTGTTCAAAGAAACAACACACAGTGGCTTTATCGTCAACAGAAGCAGAATATAAAGGGCTTGTGGAAGAAGCTAAAGAAGTGATATGGATGCAGACCTTGTTCAAAAGCATGGGTATTGATCAAGGTACACCTATCATACATGGAGATAATATGAGCTCCTTGTATCTAGCAACAAATCTAGTATTTCATGCAAGAATAAAACACATGGAGATTCAATATCATTTCCTGAGGGAAAAGGTAATGGAAAAAGAGATAAAAATAGTATACACATCTACAAAAGATCAGATAGCACATATTCTGACAAAGAGCTTAGATGGAGTAAAGACAAGAAGATTCAAAGAAATGGCAGGTCTAAAAGAAAAGAAGAATACATGAAAGATCAGAGAATGCAAATTAGTGATTGAGGGGGAGCTGTTGAAGAATCACTCACAAATTTGACATACAGATAGACATAAAGATGAAGAAAGACAAAGAGAAGCAGAAACTAAGTGTTCAAAAAATCAAGCCTTAGTGAAGGAACAAATTCACGACTGTAATATAGTTCAGAGAAACTTCGAGAAATACGAGTTTTGAATTTCGGATCAAAATGTATATAAGAGAGTGTATAGAACTGGATATAAGGACATTGTAGAAGAAAAGTGAGCGTATATAGAAACTGAGGATAGTGATATAGAAGACGCCATAGATCACGTATGAAAAGATGAATAATAGAACCTGAATTGTCGGGTATTCATCTGAGAGAGATGGTAAGGAATAACTACTCAGAGTAGGAGAGTTTTCCATAGCTATGAGAAAAGTGAGGCCAAGCTATTTGTACACATCTTCTCTAATAGAAAACACATGTTCATGTGGAAGTTTGAGCGCATTCTTCGTATGTGAAGAAATCTAAGTGATTTCATGTTACTGTGAAAGTTAGTTAACAGTTACAGTTTTCTTAGTAAACATTTTCCGGTACTTCTGAGAGTTAGAACTCCCAACATAGTGTAAAGTTTTTCATGAGAGATAGCTTATCTTGAAGCTAGTAGTCTCAACTATAAGTTGATCAAAAGATTTATGTGAAACGAACATGTACACATAGTACTAAGTCTGACCGTAAAGAACTGATGAAGTTTTTCTAAAACTTCAGATAGAGTTCATTCACTGAAGGAAGTTCAGGTATTACTTCCTTACTTCAATTACATACAGTTGAAGTAACTACAAACAGATTTGCAGTTGATTCCGGTAAGATTATGGTGACAGTCCGGTAACAGTCCGGTGGAGTTGTGAAATTTTGATGAGTTCAAAACACAGTTTTGGCACAGTTAAGTAGCGGAAAGATTATTTAACTATAAGCAAACATAGTAGTGTAAAGTTTGAAGTAAATCAGTTCAGAATTAAAGCTTGAAGGAAATCGTAAAGCTTTCAGTAAAGTGAATTTTTCAGTTTTTACTAAAACAATTATAAAGTTTTCAGTTTTAGAAGTTTACTAAGCTACTAATGATTATAGAGGTGTTCTAATATCACTCTAGCTTAGTTCTAGTTGAGGCGTGGCAATTTTCCGCAGTCTTGTTAGTGAACAAGCTTTTGCCCCGACATCACATAACCTCAACATAGTACGTGTCAGAATAAACCTAGTCATTTTGGTTAAGCTATCCACAATTACCCAGACCGAGTCGTGCCCTCTCTGTGTCTTAGGTAATCAGACTATAAAGTCCATGGAGATACTCTCCCACTTCCCATTAGGAATATCCAATGGGTGGAGTAGTCCTCCAATCCTCAACCTCTTAGCTTTGTTGATCTGGCATTTGGTGCACTTAAGCACATACTCTAGGACGTCCTTACGAAGTCCAGGCCAATAAAACTACCTCTTAACAAGATCATAAGTCTTGTTAACTCCTCGGTGTCCCACACTAGGTGTGTCATGACACTCATATAAAACATGCCGTCTCAACTCAAAATCTCTAGGGACACACACCTTACCTTTATATAACAGATATCCATCATGGACACTATAATTCTTCCACTTGAATCCTTCTTGAGTACCCGTCGATACTCCATCTTTAGTGGAAACCCGTATATCAGGATCCCCATTCTCTGTGGCTTCCCAAATTTTGGAATATGCAGGATCAAGCCTACATTTCCCTCTAATGGACTCAAGTAGCTCACTAGTGCTCTCACTAAAACTCAGTCCATTGAGCATAGGCATGCGGCTAAGTGAATCAACCACTACATTAAACTTTCCCTTCCTATACCTAAGCTCATAATCGAACTCCTGAAGGGTCTCTGCCCATCGAGCCTTATGACCTTTAAGGTCTTTAATACCTAAGTGTAAGTATACAAACTATACCTCCCACCTAATGGGCATGTTACACAGTATACAAGTGACTATGTAAGAACATGAATCAAGTAACTCCCATCAAGTGCCAACTATGTCGAAAGCTATCCTATGGTAGAGCTTTAGTCAAAGCATCTGTAGCATTATCTTGAGTATGAAACTTGTCAAGAATAATGTGCTCTATGGCTAAGAAATCTTTAATGAAGTGATACCTCACCTCAATGTGCTTGGCCTTTGCATGATAGACTAGATTCTTAGCCAGCACAATGGCACTCTCACTATCACAGAGCAAATGTAGTACATGTTGAGGTAGACCCATATCATAGGCAAGATGAGAATGTTACAATTCTTTCTGACATGCTTTGATGTGTAACCAATAGTGGATGATTTCCCTATACCTAAGCATAGAAACCAAATGCTAGTCAGATACCTCAAAATCATCTTGACCACTTCCAATGTTTCTTGCTAGGATTAGACATATATATTCTCACAACTCATAGTAGAAATGCAATGTCTCGTCTCCTAGCTTCCATAGCATACATGAGATACCAACAACATACGGATAAGGAATTTTGGTCATGAATTCCTTTTCCTCATCTAATTTCGGGTAATCATCCTTGCTCAATTTCACATATGTGGGTAAAGGTGTACTCAATGCTTTTCCACCCTGCATATTGAACCTATCAAGTAATTTGGATGTGTACTCTTTGAGACAAATATATGCATCTTTTACTCCTATCACGAGTAATATGCATGCCAAGAATATGTTTGGCATCCCCCAAATCCTTCATATCAAATGTCTCGCTCAACTTGTTTTTGAGAATTCACATCATAAGAGGACTTCCCAGCAATCAACAAATCATCGACATGAAGTATCAAGCATATCAACTTGCCATCTATGCATCTCTTTGTGTAGAGACAATGATCCTCATTGCTTCGAGAATATCCTTGAGGCTCCATATAGCATCAAATTTTTGGTATAATTTTCTAGGGGACTCTTTGATTCCATCTAAGATCTTCTTGAGCTTACAAACTAGACTTTCTCTGCTAGGAAGTACATCACCTTTTGGTTGTTCCATATAGATCTCATATGTAAGATCTCCATGCAAGAAAGTAGTTTCTCATCCATTTAGACTAGATGTAAGTCCCCCATTGCAATGAATCCAAGAAACATTTGCAAGCTAGTCATCTTGACCGCTAGAGAGGAGATTTCCTCAAATTCAATAGCATGTTGCTTAAAACTTTTTGGAACAAGTCATGCTTTATACTTTTGAGAAGCACTATCTGATGTGAATTCGACCTTATAAACCCATTTACAGGGTAAATCTTTCCCGCCCTTTTGCAACGGTACTAAATCCCAAACACCATTCTTATGAATAGAATCCAACTCACTCTTCATGGCATGCTCCCACTTGACATGATCCTCTGTCTACATAGCCTCTTTGTACCAAGAAGGGTCACCAACATTTGTTAGCATAACAAAATCTAAACTTAGAACATATCTATGGGGTGGATGTGAGACACATCTAGAGCATCTCAATGGTTGCTGAGTATGACCATTTGTAGATTGATCTCATTTGACATTCTCTTGAACATCTCTATGTGCACCATTTTTATGCATGGTAACCGGAGGACTAGTATCCTCAAAAACCACTCTTCTCACTTCAATATCCTTAATAGCTTGTTTATGCATCTTAGAATCATTGAAAATAACATCACTACTTTGAATCACTAACCATGTTCTAGGATCCCATAAGTGATATCAAAATTTTCCTTCTTGACCATATCCAAGAAAATTGCATTTATTTGACTTCAATTTTTGTCTAAGATTCTTGGGTATATGAATGTACGATTCACACCCAAATGTTCAAAGATGATCATAATATGGTGGATTCCTTGTCCATAACTCTTGTGCCACTTTCAGACCTTTGGCAGTACTAGGCAAGTTAATCACATGAAATGTATTCAATACTGCTTTTGCCCAAAAGCCTTGTGAACGGTTTGCATGATGGAGCATAGAAACTACTCTATCTTCAATAGTTATATTCATCCTTTCAGCTACACCATTCTGTACTGAGGTATAAGGAGCTGCAAACTCTCTACAAATTCCTCTAGACTAGCTGAAAAGGCTGAATTGATGTATGTTATGCTCATCCCCATTATCTGCACGTAAATCTTTGAGCTTATTTCCTTTTTAAGTCTCAACTCAAGCAAGCCAATTTTTGAAATCAGGGAGTACCTCATCCTTCCATTTGATAAGATATACCTAGAATTTTCTAGTAGCATCATCTATGAAAGAGAGAAAGTAAAAAGAACCACCTAATGACCTTGTGGGCATAGGACCACACACGTCTATATGAACGTGATCTGAAGGCTGAGTTGAAGAGTTAATGTGCATTCTATGCATGTTTCTGGTTTGCTTTCCATATTGACAATGCTCACAAAATGAAAAATCAAAGAAAGATAACACATGTAAATAGTTAGAACCAGAAAGATTTTCCATTCCACTATGAGATATATGGCCCAAAGGACCATGCCGAATAGAAGCCATAGGCTATTTAGTAACACTTAACAAGTGGTCTTTCTATGACACAAATAAAGGATAAAGTGAGCCAAATTTGCTTCCTTTTGCAATAACCATATTGCCCTTTGATATCCAAAAGGAGTGAACATAGAATAACATCTTGTAACCAAGGTCATCAAGTTGATGATTGTCATCAAACTATGTGATAACTAAGGTACATGGCATGCATTATGCATAGTAAATTTTTAACCATCAATGAATTGCACAACCACATCTCCAATCCTGATAATGTCACACTAATAAGAATCACCAAGTCTCACAGTACCATGAGACTTTGTTGCATAAGTAGAGAACCACTATGTGATAGCATATGGAAAGAAGCACTAGAATCTAGTGGCCATGTGTGTGTGACTAAGTCAAGAAGTCTTAAGGACTTGTGTGGATGAGACTGTACCTGGATCACCCCAAAAGTGCATATAGTGATGGATTAATACATGTTTAATTAAAAATCCGTGGAAGTAGACATACCAAGTGTATGAAGACATGTGCACACATGATGGTAAGTGAAATATCTAAGCTACAATGCATGTGACTAGTTTTAACTACCTCTCCAACTCAGTTACTCTCTAAAAAGGCATGTCGTGATACCATTTACACTAGTAAGCACAAAATTGAACTTTTATCTTAGTTCCAAAATCCCAATATGGTCAATGGCAGATTCATTTCAAAGCTCTTGACCAAAAGCATCCAATGGTGATATTTTCACTCAAATCTGACAAATGTACTTCAAGTTATGAGCAAAATAGTGAATGGTGAGAAACACCAATACCTGCTCCACAACTCGTTATGGCTCACACATGCACTACAGTAGCTCAAAAACGATGGGAAGGGATAGTCCATAGTACTACACACACATTTCAAGCATTATACACACACAAAAGATTTTGGAGATGAAGGAAATCAGCAAGAAAGAAGCAAATTCGAAATTCTTCTTCAATTCTCACAATGGCAAAAAGTTCTTTACAAGAGTCACCAAGTGACTTATATACATGTGCCCTAAAAGTGGACCTTTCATACAAGAGACTGGAACTTTTATTGACTTACTCTAGTTTTCTAATATTTTACAAGGATTATGATAGAGTGATCGGGCTTATGGATCTAGAGGACTCCTCTAGTGCATTTACACAGCTTCAAGGGATTTTCATAGGATTTTGAAGAAGAAAAGTTATGCTCATAATTTGAATTTTTTCTTTGGGGGCTTCTCTTTTGTGCTTATTTACTCTGCAACACTCTCCCCCTCTTTGTCTCTCTCGTCCCTTGACCGGCATTTGCTTCTTTATTTGTGGCTTGCTTATGGCTCTTTAGTACATGCACCCAATTGTTAAAGAAGCGATAAGGACTATCGTTAAATTTGTTACCTTATTTTATCTAAGTCCTTTGCTTGTCATCCCCTTGGTATTCCTTATATCCATAAATCTGGGTTGGTGTGTTAAGTCGGCTTCTCAACCTCAACCTCTTTCTAGCTTTTGGTCTTCGAATATTGCTTTGTTCCCCCACAACTGACCCTATTGTATTTTGTGGAGCATGTTTACTTCTTTTTCCGCATGCATCATTTGGTCAACCTTGCATCAGTTTCTATCTTTCGGTTGATGCTTCAAAGGTTTTGTCTTGAAATCTATCTTCACATCCTCAAGGACGTGATGCTTTTCTTTAGCCTATTCATTTCTTTCCCACCGCACTCACCCGGTAGAAGGAGAAGTGACTAGGATTCTTAGGCAATTTGTTACTTTATCCAATGAAGAATCCTTTGTGTATAGCCTCCCCTTGAAAGGTCTTGGAGGTGATTCTTTGTTTAAGTCATCCGTGCTCTCTTGGCTTCACTGGCTTCATACTTACTTTAAAGCTCTTTGACTTGGTCTTGTAGTTTTTTATTTTCAGCCGTTAGCACATTGCACTTTTCCAAAGATTCATTTGCTTCTTTTTACCTTGGATCACCTGTGCAGATAGTTGCTCACTTAGTACATTGAATTGATTGTGTTCCATCAAAGCTTTTTCATAATCGCTATCCACTTCTATAAGTTTCTATCATCTGCTTTACTATGGGTTTTAATTGAGCCATGTCCTCGTTCAACCATGTCTTTGGAATACTCGGTGCTTCACCCGTGAGTACATCTTTTCCTTTATCCACCTGTATTGTTTCATTATGTGGTTGTGTAATTTGAAGATGTATCTAATTTTTTGTTTCTTCATGCGTTGTAGACTTTGTAGCACTTCCTTGAAATGTCACGTCCAATGGAGAAGGCTCTCCTACAATTCTGGTTGGTGTGAATGGTTCTTCCTGATCTTTTTCTTTCTTTGGAACCTTCAACATAGTTTCTCCATCCAAGTGATTCTCTATAATTTGGATCTTTCTTTCTTCATTCATTCTTAATATGTGGATTTCTCCTTTTTATGATCCTTTTATTGGTGTATCAGGGACTGTGTTATCTCGCATGTTATCCGTTTTTGTACCTTCCATTTCAAAGGAATCCTTCACTTGATTTAATCTGTCCCATTTGCCATCATTTTTTTATTCACTTTTGATATCCACATTCATTGGGGATGGTACATGATCTTCTTTGGCTTCAAAATACGAACTAGAGTTCACCAACCTGAGTTCTCTATATCTATGGAATTTTATCAATTTTTTTCCTTGCAAAGTTTTTGCACGAGATTGATGGTAGTGGTGCCCTTGTATTGGTAGGCTTACGTGTCCTTCCATGTATCTGTGAGTATCTTCCATAACTTCATTTAACTCTTCTTCCGCGATGGGCTTGGTGTTCTCGATTTTTGTCCTTGGAAGTGCATGTATTCTTTTTGAAGCAGGAAGCACTTCTTCTACCTTTGACACTTCTCTTAATCTCTTCGCTCCACTCATTCTTGGGAGAAAGCTTGTTCCTGCTTCTTCGATCACTTTTACTCCCTTCTTCTTTCTGGGAATGATGGAGAGCTTTGCATATTTTGCCATCTCCATTGATGAAAGCATTTCCTTAAGGTACTCCCCAATACCTAATGCATGGTAGATCAGAATAGTCAATGCTACACTTCCATTCAAGAACTTCTTGTGCCCCATTGCTTTTTGGCTTTGAATAAGTGCTCTTGGATGTAGGGCATCAACTTCACTTGATTACCAATTTATTTTGTTACATGAGATAAGAGTTTTACTATAATGTTCTGAGGTGCTATGTAGCGATGCATGTTGGAAAAGTAGAAGTGTTGGTGAATGAGACTGACCTCTTCTTCAATATCCACACAATTAATATCCAAGAATGTGTGGGTCTTCATTCCTTGGCTTTCATCCTTTAGCGCTATCAATGAACTCTTGCCTTTTTCATTACATCCACGGTTGATGGGAGTTCATGTAAGACTTTAAAATCCTGGGACATTACAGGAAACTGATGGTCGGTGTCCATTATCTTTATGATGATCAAGAATAGATGCTCTCCCACCGCTTGGTCCTCTCAGAACTAGTGGCCCTTGACCTTGATTACACTTTGCAATGTAAACTTTGGCACTTCCTCTTGAATGGTTGCCTCAGAGTCCTCGGAAGCCATCTGCACTTGTAATAGGGAAAGAATCAGCTTATAAGAGAAACCAATTCATATGTTTTATGTGTGGCTCAATGATCTATCATTTCTTTTGTCGCTCCGTTACCCCTTGCTTAAGGAAGTAATGTCTCTTACCACCCTTTTCTTAATTTTTAATGTTGAAAGAAATCCAGAATTAGTTTTAGCCGAAGCACTTTGTTATTTATAGTGTACGGTCATTCGTATGACAGTAGAAGCTAAGACCTATTCCAATGATGGAAATGCGCACCACTATTTATGTTGAAGAGATAATGTTTCAAATGCATGGTCTTGTAATGTGGCCCTGTCATGCATACTTTGCGTGTAATGGAATCTTCATGAGTGCAAGTAGAATCTGATTGAGTCTGTTGTTCCTGTCTTTGGTGCCTTTTAGGTCTCCATATCCACTTTGTAGTTGGTGCTTGGAGCCTTAATGTTCTCTTGATCAAACACTATCGTAACTTTGGCACCATATAAATAATGACACCACTTCTTCAAAGCATGGACAATTGCATACAACTCCTTCTCATAAATGGAGTAATTCTTCTGAGCTAGTTCTAGTTTCTTACTTTCAAAAGCTACTGGTCGACCATCATGTACTAAAACCACTCCTATGGCAAAGTCACTCGCGTCAGTCTCAACCACAAATGGTTTGTTGGGATCTACTATATGTAAAAGTGGAGCTGTAGCAATTGCTACTTTCAAGTTCTCCATACTTTGCTTCTGTTTGTCTCCCCAATGAAAGGTTTTCCCTTTCCCTTTAAGATGGAACAACAATTTTGGCATAGTTCTTAATGAATCTTTGATAGAAACCTGATAAACCTAGGAAGATCTATAGCTCTTCCAAGTTCCTTGGATGTGGCGATTCCATAATAGCCCTTACTTTTTCAAGATACATCTGGATTCCATCCTGCGAGACTATATGCTCAAGGTATCTAACCTTTGTCTTGAAAAATTCACACTTTGACTCCTTATCAAAGAGTGAATTTTCCCTTAGCACTTGAAATACCTTCCTCAAGTGTTCCAAGAGCTCCTCTTTTGATGCACTATAGATCAGAATGTCATCCAGAAAGCCTACTACAAAGTTTCCTAGATAAGGTTGTAAAACACTATTCATGAGCTTCATGAAAGTGGCAGGAGCATTGGTGAGACCAAAAGGCATCACCAAAAACTCATAGTGCCCATATCTAGTTCTAAGTGCAGTCTTATGGACATCCTCTGTCCTAATCCTGATCTGATGATATCCTGATCTAAGGTCAAGCTTGGTAAAATACCTAGCTTGATGTAACTGATCAAATAGATCTTCCAATCTAGGCATTGGAAACCTATTTTTGATAGTTACCTTATTAAGTGCTCTATAGTCTATACATAGTCTCATAGAACCATCTCTCTTTTTAACTAGGAGCATTGGTGATGTCCAAGGTGAGTTACTAGGTTTAATGAAGCCCTTATCTAAATAATCCTGCAATTGCCTCTCAACCTCCTCATGATGAGAAACACTAAGCCTATAAGGTGGCCTACAAATAGGGATAGTGTTAGTAATAACCTCAATGGCATGGTCAATGTCCCCTCTCTCAGGTGATAGCCCTCTAGGTAAGCCAGTGGGAAAAACATCTTTATATTCAAACATAAGATCCTTAAAACTTTTAACCACACACTCTTGCAAAAAAGAATAGTAGAAAGTCCTGTCCATATTTACATTCCTAGCATGAAAATACAAAGCTCCATATCATGACTATACAATAAAAACATCTCCTGTACATGTTGAGAATAACAAAGACTATACAACTCTAATGATGAAATGAGAGGTGCACTAGGTAAATCTCTCTCTCCTTGAATACAAACTTTACTTCCATTCTTTTCAAATTCAAGTGTGTTATTTTGATAGCTACATTTAAGTGTGTCTCCCAACCCCCATAGCCACTCTCTTCTTAAGACTAGGTCTGTCCTCTCCATATTCATAATTTGGAAGTTCATATAATATGTATAGTGTTGGGGGATTCTTGGACAAGAAGGAGTTTGAGGGTTTGTAGGAGAAAAGGAAAAGACAAGAAGAGAAAATACACCCTGGAAGCCTCTGCCGATTGATTACACTAAGACAATTACAATGTTGAAGCACAATACAAGCCAACACTTCTGTGCAAAATCCCACAGAGTGCTCAATTACAAATTACCAAATACCCAAAGTCTTCTTGCTGCCGACCTCCTCTGCACCAGACCTCCACCTGCTTCAAGCTTACCCTTGTGCACACCTTGCACCAAGCTTCCACTAAGGGGGAGGAATGAATACCTTCTGCCGGCACGCGCACACTGCAAGGAGACCTTGAGATCCTTGGGGGACTAGCTTAGCACTCTTTGCACAATCTCTTAGTCACTCTCCATGCACTCCTTCACTTCCACTTCTCTACGTCGCACACTGGTGACTCTTACCCTTCTCTCTCTTGCTTCACTTAGACTATGCTTCTCTTGCTTACTCTTAGGATTGTCCAAGAATGGTCCTTGCCTTGATTGAGTGTGTCGATTCACGTACGCTCCTAACTGCAAAAGTATCTTGGTGCTCACTTTGATGTCCCAAGATTGTCTTCACAAGTGGCAGCGAACGACTCCCTGTTTTGTCTTGTAGTGACTTTAGACTAAAACCAAAAATTTTAATTGGGGGGCCATACTTTCACTTCTGCGTACGCTGCCACTTCACATACCTTCATATTTTCCTTTTAACTCTTCACTTTTGCACATAAGAGAGGGTTCACCTGACCTTCCAAAACACTTTAAAAGCACTTTGAACCTTAGGGAAATTAGAGAAAATACCTCTGCAACTTGCAACCCACTTTCTCCAATTTTACCCTTTGTGGACAATTAATTGTGCACTACCTGTGCGCTTTGACACCTGCACCTTAGCACTTTGACTTTGCGCTAGCTGACTTTGACCTTGACTTTATTGACTTTGACCAGTTTGACTTTGACCATTTGACTTTGATTGTGTTTGACTTTGACTACAGTTGACTTTGATCATTATGACTTTTATGGGCTCAACATATAGTCCTAGATCTTGACTTCCAAATTGGATACCATAGTATCCCATATCCTTTTATCTTGCCCTTGCATCATAGATACAATGTATTTATGTGCACTAGGCTGCTGGGGAATCTTTAATTTCTTGATCAAAGCATAGTTAATAAAATTATGAGTGGCAGAGTCATCTATCATGACCCGCACGCTGGTCCCGTACACACTACCATGTAGTTTAACTAGGTCATGTGGTCCAAACTGCTGTGACCACAATGACTGAGTCAAACAACAGGTGTGCTCTATATCCTTGTGCAGCACCTCCACTCCCTTGCAGCTAGAGCTGCCATGAATAGGAAGGGTCTGCACTAGGTGGACTTCCTTTTTGCCCTTTTCGGGGGCCGTACTAGACTCTGGTCCCTTCTTCTTTTCTTCCCCCTTCTTGAGTGGACAGTTCCACTGTGAATGGCTAGGAGACAAACACCTAAAGCACATATTCTCTCTTTTGGCCCTCTCAAACTCATCTATGGATAATCTAGGCCCTTGTGATCTTTGTTTTTTTAATAAAAACTTTGTTTTTTCCCAAAAGGCAACTTCTTCTTGAATTTAGTCGTACTAAGAGGCTTGAGGGGCTGATCCATCTCCATAGGAGTATATTGAGAACGGTTATGGTCCTCATAGATCTGTGCATACTTGATCGCCTCCTCAAACATCTTAGGCGCATTCCTTCTGACTTCCCTCTTTATGGCTTTATCTAAGCCCCTAACAAACCCTTTGGTCTTCTAGAAATCATCTAAGCCCTTAAGTTTCAAAATGATCTCTCTATAATGGGATAGGTAGACCGTAAGAGGCCTAACTCTCTGTGTAATCCTATCCCACTCATCCCAATTCCTCTCCTCCTCATTCTCAGGAAGAAACTCTTTTAGAAAAAGAGTCTCAAACTGAGTCCAATCAGTAGGGATAGAGTTCGCCTCCTTAAGACTCATCCACCACTTATAGGCACACGGGCCGAGGGAGAGACTCGCCTCTAGCACACGGTACTCTGGTAGGGTGCCCTTCAGTTGATGCAAATCATGCCACTTTTGTTAAAAAGTGTAGATTGCATCCTTGTTCCTATCTCGGTCATCCCCCGTAAAGGTAGGTGGCTTCAAGTCTTTCAGAAGGGGAGCTTCCCTAGAGCTCTCTCCTTTGTGCTTACTAGGAAGAGAAGTATCTTTCCTAGTAATCTCTAGAGGAATAGGAGGGGTTTCTCTTTCCTTCCTAGTTAGGAAAGAGGTGATGCTAGTCTCAAGTGAGATCATTTGAGACTTAAGCTGCTGTATGAGAGATGTGATGCTACCAAGATCTTTCTCTAATTTAAGGGTTTGCTCTTTCAAGTCTATAAATTGATCATGAGTGACAAACTCATCTAAAAGTTCCTCATATGTATACTCTTCATGCTGAGGCTCTTTTTCTTCTAAATTTTCTTCTGCTTCTTGCACTAATTCTACTTCTTCCATTCTAGAATCAGGATCCTCTAGTTTCTCTTTAGATGGAGAAGTATGTACAACTACTTGTTTGCCTTGAGATTCCATATTTTACTTCCCTTCCCCTGTTTGCTAATTAGAGTATATGAAAATGAATGGAAGTAAAGCTTAATTATGCAAGAAGAAGAGAAATATCTCACAAGAGCAGTTCCCTGTTACAAAGTGAAGCTGCAAAAGCGAGATCCAAGTAATCCTTGAAGCTTTAGGTCGCTGATTTTGAATCCTCACCAGGCCCAAACCAAAATTGGAAATGTATGGTTGGTCCGAGGAGGTTCTAAACACCGAAAGCCAACAAGAACAATGCCAAAACCACTTAACAATAGCCCCAACCAGGCAACCTGAGTACAACTGAGAAACTTCTGAGATTTGACAGTCCTCGCCAGTCCAAAATATGTAGTTAAGCACTTGTACTTCAAAGATTTGAAGCTATCCTAAGTGAAAAAAGTGAATTTGGACACCGGATGATAAAAAACTAGGCCCAGAGTGGCCACCTAGTTCCTGCTGAAGTGCTGCAGAGAGATTTTGGTTAACCAAATCTTGTCCAAATCCAGGATCGATGGTCTGCGAACGAAGCTTAGGAGTGAAGCTTTGTAACCTGACCAAGATTTTTGAAATTGGATATTGTATGAGCAAGCTATTGAGTGGAGAAGCCAGGTATGTCACAAGTAGGAAGTGGAAAACTATTCTTCATGGAAGGCTGACTTTGAGAAGCTCCAAACTGAGAAATTGAAGCTTTTTAAATCAACCGAAGACCCATAGCCCATCTCCACAACCCATATTACATGTGTGTATAATCTCTTAGCCAAAATGTTGATCTATAGCATCACTTTGGTGCTCCAAAGTTCCCAAAAATTTTCAAAATATTCTCTACTTCAACTTGAACCTTCTGTCCATGCGAAAAACTTTGATTGCCTACCAAATTGGCCTTTTATCCCATATAGGCACCTGCGGCACCTTGGTAGGAGTATAAATGGAGGATAGAAATGCTCATTCCCTCACCCAAAAGGAAGGGGAAGAGAGAGAGCAAGGATGGGGGAGTTCCCTCATCGGCTATCCTCTGTCCATATTTGTTGGCATCGACTGTCCTCTGTTTGTGGGCCTATTGGCACCTTGATTTACGTGTCGACTTGCCTCGGTCTGCCTGGTCCGTCTGCACTGTCACCTAGGCTCTGATAGCAATGTTGTAGCCTCTCAATGATTCCCCTTCATTTTCATAGATATCTGCACCATTCCTGAGGTAGATCGTGCGCCGGCTAATTCTTCGGAGTCACACGGAGTTCTCAGAGATTCTGTTCTGCCCAGCCACGTGGTGTCTTATTTTAATCCCTCTCTAGTAACCCATAATGAGTATGACTCATGGTCCCTCACATGAGTGCCACTTGGCACTCAAGTGAGTACTCTACTCTAAAAGACTAAGAGGTGGTTCACACCTCTTACTAAGGACCATGAGCAATGCTCCATGTTACAAGATCCAAGCTGGTGGTTGTACCTATTCTTGTCACACCGGATTGGTCTAAGGTCTTCCATGTCCATGTAGATGCAAGTGCCCATGCAGTGGGAGCAATTCTCACAGAGCAGAGTGAGGAATATAAGTTGGATAGACCCATTCAATATGCAAGCTAGATTTTGACTAAAGTAGAAAAGAATTATAGTACCACAGAGAGAGAGGCCTTGGTAATAGTATTTTCTATCCAAAAGTTCTACCACTACTTGCTTGGGGTAAATTTCATCATAATTACTGATCAACAAACACTCAAGTATCTATTAAACAAGCCATAAGCTATAGGAACAATATGGAGGTGGCTTCTATTATTTCAAGAATTTGATTTTACTATAGTACATAGACTAGGCAGGTGAAAATGTTATGGTTGATCATCTGTCTAGGATTAGCCTAAGAGACTAGGTCATTGGAGTGGAAGAGGAATTCTCAAATGTCGAGCTATTCACTGTCAAAGTACAAGGATGGTATAATGATATCTGAGATTTTATCAAAACCAATAAGTATCCAAATAAAGCTAATTCTATGCAAAGGAAGAGGTTGTTAATCAATAATATACCTTTTACAATTATTGATTGCAAGTTATACAGATATGGTAGGGATAATCTTCTTAGGAAGTGCATGGAAGAAGAGGGGGCAAAGCACATCCTTGAAACTACACATGAAGGACCAAGTGGTGGGTACCTCCTTGGCCATATTATCAGCCATAGAAATTTTAAATGTTGGCTGATGGTTGTGTACATTATTCAGAGATGTAGATGAAAGGGCTTAGGCATGTGATGCCTATCAAAGATGTGGTCCAAAACCCACAGAGTAGATACACAATCCATTGGTTGTCTCCACATCATGGCAACCATTTGAGAAGTGGGGGGTTAGACTTTATAGGGCCTATCTATCCTGCATGCTTTCCATGAAATGATAAGTATTTGTTGGTGTCCACTAATTATGTAACAAAGTGGGCCAAGGCTATTGCTTCTCCAACTTGCTATTAATTTTGGTTGTGCTTTCATGCTTCGCTCTCAACCAATAGGGCTGAATGCATAACAAATTATTACACAAGCCTTCCTTCATTACGTGAAGATGATGAAGATAAGTGCATGGAACCGATTACATGAAGTTGACAATGCACAAAACTTTAGTAGAAAGAGAGCAACAATGATCATACTCAACAATTGCTCAACACGCTCGAATTCCAACATGTGCCTCATTTCATTAATTCATGCCCTTTATTTATACACAAATGAAGCACCCTTTTGGAGAGGGTTCACACCACCTCATAGCACCCTTTTGGCAAGAATTCAATTGAACCTTTATTCGAGCATTATTAATGTGAGAAACCCAACCATAATGTGAATTCTTCCTCTAACACTGTGTTGCAGAGCTAAAGAGCGCAGAAAGCAGAAAAAAAAAAAAAGACGGGCCCCAAAATTTTTCCGACTTGGACACACAACTTTTGTATCATAACCACCCTTGTATATATTTTTCCATTGTAAATGCACTAGAGGAGTCCTCTAGATGCATCCCCACAAAAGATTAGTGAATTATCCATGTACATTAGTAGGAAGTTAGCATTTTAGTGAATAAAGTGCCGGTCTCTTGTGTGAAAGGACCAAACTTAGGGCACTAGTATATAAGTCAAAAGTGACTCATTGTAAAGGACTTCTTGTCATTGTGAAGAAGAGCACTTCTGAAATTTCGAGTTTGCCTCTTCCTTGCTGATTTTGATCTTCATTTTGCTCATGTATGTGTGTGTGATGCTTGAAATGCAAGTGTAGGACTGTTGTCTACCCCTTCCCCCTTGTTTTAAGTGGCTGTAGTGCGTGCGTAAGCTTGGAGAAGCAAAAACGCGGGTGTTAGTAGTTCCCGTAATTCACTGTTTCTGCCATAACTTGCAGCAGAGTGGTCAGAATTGAGTGAAACCACTACTGTTGGATTCGTCTCGGCGAGAGCTTCGAAACGAGTACCCTATTGCCTATGTTCGGAGTTCTGGGCTGGGAGAAAACCTCAAAAAACCAAAACTGCTGAAAGTAGGTTTGCGGCAACACTTCCAGTTTATCGGTAGGTGTGGGTAGTATTAGTCTTTTCTCTTGTGTGGATAGTTAACTCACTTCATTTTCTATCACGTGTGCAAATGTCTTCATACACTTGGTAAGTCACTCCTTCGGATTGATAATTAAATGTGTGCAAAGGACTCCACTATATGCACTTGTATGGCAATCGAGGTATAGTCTCATTGGTACAAGTCCTTGGGTCATTGCGGCTCAAGTACACACGTTTTTGGCGCCGTTGCCGGGGAAGCACTCCACCAAGTTGCCTTCGTGATAGTTAGAGAGCAAGTGTGATCGAATCGTACTTGTAGAGGTGAATTTGTCCATTGACGAGTAGTATTCCATTTCAGCACTTGTCACTTCTCATCCTTGAGGTGTGTGTGATAAGTTTTAGGTTTAGGTGTAGGAGGAGGGAAGAGAAGGAGGAGTTAGGGTTAGTTTAGGAGAGGAGTAGAGAGGAGAGGAGAAGTAGGAATAGGCAAAAAACCCAAAAAATTCACCAAAAATAGACCAAAATTTCAAGTTCTATCCCAAAAAGTATAAAAACCCAAAAACTTGACTCATTTGACACTTGCTGGAACTCTGGTATCGTGAGCGACAGCGACCGGTATCGTGGATCTGGTATCGTGCGTTCGAGGCTGTTTCAGTGAGAGTTTGAACCCAAAGGGCAAGCTAGAGCAGACAAAGGTGAGTTCTTATCGAGATCATTCACTCAACGCACTTGAAACATGCACAAAACGTGATTAAAACAGTGCGCAGTATCGCGGGGGGGGGGGGGGGGGTAAAGAGAAGTTATTTCTGAGTTGTTGTGTGATAGAGAGGCCTAGAAGGGAGGAGGAGTGTAAGAGCGGCAAGGGGGTGAGAAAATTTCCACATTTTCTTGTGATTTGGCTTGAGTATCGCGATCGGTTGAGTTCTGGTATCGCGATACCAAAACTCCCTTGTATCGCGATATTCGCCGTCAGTATCGTATCGCTTGATACCTAACTTGGTATCGCGATACCGCACTGGTATCGTGACCCTGAGTTGGTATCGCGATCGCACCATTGCGGTAGTATCGTATCGCTGGTCATCGACCCTGGTATCGCGATACCATTCTGGTATCGTGTAGCCAAGTCGATATCGCGATCGCGCTTACTACAGTGATATCGTATCGTCTCCCACTAAGGACAGTATCGCGACACCATCGTGAGATCGTATCGTCTAGAGTCTCTAGTATCGTATCGTGGTGTTCCTAGGGAAGTATCGCGATACTATACTTAGTATCGTATCGTCGAAGTTTAAAGATCGTATCACGACACTACTCAGGTATCGTTTCGTGCACTCACTTGGACAGTATCGCGATACTGTCACAGGTATCGTATCGGCCAAGTTCGGTGGTATCGTATCGCTTCCTCCTAGAGTTAGGTATCGCGAAATCACACTGGTATCGTATCGGCAGAAGATCAGGTATCGTATCGTTGGAATCCTTTGGTATCGTATCGTCATAGTTCCAGTATCGTATCGCGTGCAGCAGGGGTATCGTATCGTCTGCTTCCCAAAGTAGTATCGCGACACCACACTGGTATCGTATCGCCTCTGTGCCTGGTATCGTATCGTGGGCATGGTCTCGTATCGTATCGTGTGATTGTCCAGTATCGTATCGATTGGATTCTGGTATCGTATCGCAGTCAAAGCAGTATCGCCGAGAGCAGTATCGTCAGGAAGTGGTATCGCCGAGATAAACCCTTTCTTTAGTCAGACACTTTGAGCCTTTAGGAGAGCTAACCAAGGGGAATCTAAGAAGTATAAAGAGAGGCCTCAGAGAGTGAATGAACTTGAGGTCAGGAAGAGTTCTAGGTAGTAGAAGGAGTGTCATATCCTCAGTAGGGAGTACAGCCCAGGCTAGTCATCACTCAGTCTACTTAGGAACTTCCAGTGACTCGGAAGAGGAGCTACTTATGGCTTCAGAAGACATGCAAGGACCTACACCAGCAGGAAACTTCATGACTACTGTTGAAGGAGACTACCGTACCTCCTTACAATATGTATCCACAAATGCCCAGGAGATTCCAATCTACCTGGATGGCTTAAACAGGTCCGTTGCCAGAATGGCAACAGCACAAGATGTCACCATCATACCACGACTAGCTGTCAAATACGAGGGAGGTGCTTACATTGACAAAATGGGTCACATCTACATAGTAACTGAATTTCCGGAGAGGATCAATGAAAGAGGAGAGTTCATGGATCCCAACAACTCTGAAGAGTTAGTGACCACCCCTAGAGGCAGATCACAAGTATCACGGGTCTTGAGAGGAGACTTGATACCTCAAGACGACTACTTGTTGGAAGTCTACATGATTCACGGAGCAGACTTGTGGCTTCAAACTGACGTACCTGTTCAAGGAATAAGAGAGAGCCCCATGACATTCTATGAGCTGAAAGACCCAGAGGACGAAACTAGACTCACTTACCTAGATAAGAATCAAAGAAGATATTGGCCTGTAGGTGTCCTAGACAAGGCTCGGCTGAGATATATGGGTGCGCCTGTATTTCCTCAGAGAGAGCAGGCAACCACCTCGCAGAATCCTTTTGGAAACCAACAAGAGACGGAACATACCACATCAGGACAGACCAGTCAAAGAAGTGTGCCCAACCGTACTCATGTACAGTTTGCAACTCCAGGTGAGCACACACATAATCAGACCTACACGGGGATGGGGAACCATTTCCGACCACCGATCAGACCACGACCACCTGTGGGAGGGCAGCCAGGAATGCCTCCATTACGACCAGCTGCCCCAGTCTTCCCTGTAATGCCCAGACCACCTGAACCAATGAGGAGATTGAGACCAATCCAAGTAGCTAAGTTTATGAGAAACCATTATGATGGATCAGGAGAGCCATATGATCATATTGCCGAATTTAAACAAGTTCTAAGAGCAGAACAAGTAGAGGACTTCTTTGTGCAGTATGAGTCTTTTGGACTCACCCTCACAAGAACAGCTCTAACTTGGTTTCAACCTTTAGATCCCAATCGATTTGGAAACATGGAACAATTCTTTCAAGAATTCATAGGAGAATTTACAAAGAGAGGGATTAAACATAATTCTGCATCTTTAATCCATAGCTTTAAGCAAAACCCTAATGAAACTGTGAAGACAGCTGCCCGAAGATTCAATCAATACGTGGATAGATGTCCTACGGCTGAGAGACCGACTCAACAAAAGATGATTTCACTGTTTTTAGATGGACTCTCTAACGGGACCCTAAGAACCCTAGTGTATGTGAAGAGGTTACAAACATTGAGTGAATGTCTTCAAGAGTGCATCGACTTGGAAGATAATCTTGCTGAGGACCTCAAAGGTACTACCGACCTCACAAAATCAGAAGACTCAAGAAGCACAGTGACGTCTAATTCTAGTAATGTGGAAGAACTAGCAGAACTATTAGCCAAGAAACTAGGAGTCCAAGGACAGAGAGCTTACCAATATCCAGCTCAAAGAGTGCCCATGTTGAGGAGGTGTAACTTATGTGGAGGAGAACATCCCACACACTTATGTGCCAGAGGAGGAGCTGGTGCACAACCAATGTATCCACACAACAGACAGCAACAACAAGGGACTTCTTCATACTGCCACATCGAGCAAAAATATACCAACCATACAACTGAGAACTGTCCCTTTAATAGGCAAACACGACCTGTCAATCCACCACAATACCGACCTTATGGATACCCACCTAGAGAGCTTGGTAGGGAGATGCTTAGATACAACCTGTATCCGGTAGGAGCACAGAGACAATACGAGCAAGCATCGTATCCACCACCACAACCAGTATTGGGACCACAATTGTCACAACCTCAACAAGTTGTACCTGTGAAGTATACTCAACCGGAAGAAAACTTGGAAAGAGCCATAATACCAGCTTCAATAGCGACCAATGTAGAATCAACCAACCAAGGGTATGAACCTCCACCAGGAGAGTACTATCCATATGAAGCCAACATGATGGAATATGAACCAGCATATGACGTGGCCTATTATGGATATGAAGGATTTGATCAGAATTATGGAGCGGAAACTGCAACTTTAATGTATACAGTGCCCAAAACACAACCATTGAGACCTTCCATTAGACCACCAGTGCAGAGAGGACCGTGTTATAGATGCGGAGGGGATCACTTCATTCGGGAGTGTCCTCGACCTTACAACCCTCCACCACCCAGGATTTGGGAAGGATATTGTAGTGATTGTGGGAAAGAACATCTTTTCAGAGATTGCCCTAAGAACCCTACAAAAACTCAAGGTCCTGCACCAATCAATGTAATAGAGGTCATAGAAGAATCTGGAAGTGATAAGGAGTACACTGTACCGCTGAAAGCTATTACTAGAGCTCAAGCAAAACAACAAACAGGAAAACAACCGGAAGAGAAACTAGAGAACAATAAAACAGGAGACGCTAACATTCAGATAGTCGAGGATTCAGAGAACTCATGTGAGAATACCCAAAACACCAAAGTACAAAAATGGAAAGAAAGACGAGAAAAGCTCAAAGAGAAATGGGCAAGAAACAAGGGCCAAAACAGCAAAAAACAAGCAAAGGGTTCTAGAAAACATAACGAACAACAAATGCATAAGGAGACCCCTGAAACACCACCAATTAGTTCAGAGGCAAAGAAGCCAGGATCAATTCTAGCTGACCCAAAGCCAGAAGAATTGGACATGTGGCTAAAAGCATACCAAGCTAGAATCAAAATGGGACCAAACCTAGAACAACATGAAAGACTCTACCCTCAAGGGGAATTAGAGAAAGAAAGACTGGCGATATGCAAAAAACTCATAGAAGTAGCACAGGCGACTCTAGAAAAAACTATCCCAATTTTGCCTGAAACAAGGATCGCACAGGACCTATATGATGTGTGTATCCAACCTAAGGATAAGGAACCTAGTCGGGAAGATGATCGAAATGAACAAGAACAGGTATCCATAATACCCGACCTAGAGGAAGATTGGTCCAAAGACTTGTGGAAAAGAATTAGAGAAGAGCAATGGAAAAAGGATGGAATCAGTCCACCTCCTTTTGAGGAAATAATTGGAGCAAATAGTCATCATGATCATAACCTAGAGGAAGCATATGAGGAAGTGTCAAGATTTGATAAAGGAAGAGAGGAAACCATGAGCATTTCAACGCTGCCTAACTACATGGGAGAATATGAAAGAGAGTCGGTAATAATACGAGCACCCACAGTGCATGGGAAAGAAAAAGGAAACTCAGAAGAGAGTTCACACAATCTAACAGAACTTAAGAAAACAAAGGTGCAATGTAAATTGACGGTGGAAGAGTTGCTTCAACTTAGACCACATCTATGGAGACAGCTAGCAAATCAAATAGAATCACCGGCAGAGAAAGGAGAAATGAAAGGAAAGGAAAAAGAAAACCACTCCAAAATACGAGTTCCGGTTGATAAAGTAGGAGAATTTAGCGAAGGGGATGAAGGTAATACGTGCTTACCTGTCACCTACAATGGGTACATGACCAAGGCCATCTTAGACACTAGAGCTGGAGTAGGAATTGCAACGAAGGAAATTTGGGAAAAGTGGGGTAAACCAGCCTTACGACCCACTCGCATGAAGCTACAATTAGCAGATGGACATGTAGAGAAACCCCTAGGAATATTGGAAGGAATTAGGTTAACCACGTGTGGAGTAGAATTTGAACACACATTGGCCATCTGTAAGTTCAAAAAAGCAAACAATTACGAAATGATATTAGGACGACCATTCATGCGACAGATGCGAGTAGTACAAGATTGGGGCAGAGATTCATTATATCTCCAACATCAAGGGAACACTACCAAGATAAACCTGCACACATTCGCTTATCGGGATGTCCCTCCATTACAATGGAATCCAGTCCACAAAGAGGAAGACGACCTATCCGTTCACAGTGCTGGATCAAGTGACCAATCTTGGATGCACGAGGATGCCCAATTGTGGATGTGCAAAGAAGCCAAGAAGGAGGAGTGTAAAAAACAAATGTGGCCAATAGGGCACCCTAATTATCGACCGGTAGAAGACCCTGACTATATGCCTCAAATTTTTTCAGATGAACTCTTCGAACCACATGGCTAGATGGAAATCCTAGCCACATTAGACGTTTGTGTGAATGAAGAAGTATTGACGATGAACGACTGTACAGACGAGGAAGGATATGATGTGAACCTCTACATGGTTGTCCTCCAAGAAGTAGAAGCAAGAGAAATTGTAGAGGAAGAAGGGAAAGAAGAATACGAAAGCATAGAAATGGAACCAGAGTTCGACTCTGAAGAACAATATTTAGAAACCATGCAAGAAGAATCAAAAGAAAGACCAACAAAAGTCTTAGCAGTCGAAACTATCCCTAGAGAAGACACGAGTAAAGTGGAACCTGAACCAGACCACTTCGAAGTTCCAGAACATTTTAAAAGATACGAAGTGGAAGAAAGGAAAATAGCAACTCAAATGCCTAAACGAGAAGCACGAGACGGAGAAGCCTATGATAACAAAGAACAAACCAAAAAAGTGGTTGTAACGATAGAAGACGGAGAAGAGAGGTGCACGTATATTGGGAAAGACGTATCAGACGAGGAAGAAGAGGAACTCATCCACCTTATCCGAGAATATCGAGATGTATTTGCTTGGACGTACAAAGACCTCAAGGGTGTAGAACCTAGCATATGCGCTCATAGAATCCCTATGACAGCAGATGCGAAACCTTCTAAACAACGCCCTTACACGTATAACGAAGTTTACGCTGCAAAAATAAAGGAAGAAATTGACAAATTACTAGCGGCAGGATTCATTTATGAGATTGAACACACAGAATGGGTGTCGCCACTAGTGGTAGTGCCCAAGAAAAACGGAAAGCTAAGGGTGTGTATCAACTTGAAAAAAGTAAATGCAGCAACTATACGAGATAGTTTCCCTTTACCCATCACAGACCATCTTTTGGAAAGAGTTGCCGGCAAGGAGGTCTATAGCTTCTTGGATGGATTCTCTGGTTATAACCAAGTAGCTATTGCAACTGAGGACCAGCATAAAACCGCATTCGCGACTGAATGGGGAATCTATGCATTTAGAGTGATGCCTTTCGGGCTCACTAATGCGCCAGCCACCTTCCAACGATTGATGTGTCATGTTTTCAAAGAATTTCTGAGGAAAAGCATGGAAGTATACGTAGATGATCTGTGTACATACTCAAATCAACGACCAGAACACATACCGGAACTGCGGAAAATATTCAACAAATGTAGGCAGTATAGAGTTTGCTTGAACCCTGAGAAATGTGTCTTCATGGTAAGACAAGGAAAAATCCTAGGACACATTGTTTCAAAGAATGGAATATCAACAGATGAGGATAAGATTAAAGTCATATTGGACTTACCAAGACCCAAGAATGCTAAAGAAGTACAAGCCTTTATGGGACACTGTGGATATTACCGTAGGTTTATTCACATGTATGCCATAATAGCCAAACCCTTATACGGTCTATTGACTCAGTTCACTTGGACGGACGAGTGTGAGAAGGCCTTCAACGAGCTTAAAAAGAGGCTGAGTACAGCCCCAATTCTAAAATCACCCAACTGGAACAAGCCTTTTCATATTCATGTTGATGCTTCTAACTATGCAATTGGATGTATCCTGGCTCAACCGGCCGATGAAGGAAAGCTTGATCATCCAATCGCTTACGCAAGTAGACAATTAAACCAAGCAGAGAGAAATTACACGACTACTGAAAGAGAGGGCTTAGGAATGGTCTACGCAGTGAAGAAGTTTAGACATTACCTCTTAGCCAACAAGTTCAAATTCTTCATTGACCATCAAGCCTTGCTGTATCTAGTCAATAAGCCTTGCAACACAGGGAGATTGGTACGATGGTTCTTGTTACTAATGGAGTTTGACTTTGAGGTAGTGGTCAAAAAAGGAAACACACATGTGAGAGCAGACCACCTTTCTAGGTTAAAACACGGAGAGCCACCTAGCGGAGTGCCTGATGATTTACCAGATGCTTATCTGTTTAATCTAGAAGTATGTCCGAAGTGGGCAGAAAAATTGACCCCTATACTTACGCATGGCCCTCAACATCCAATTAACAGAAATAGCAAAAAAGAAATTCTTCAAACAAGGAATTTACACATTGTTGCTGGAAGCGTATATTATAAGGAACCTAACGGAGTGTTATTGAGATGTGTCGAGGAGGATGAACAAAAACAATTGATTAACCAGGCACACATAAACAAGTGGAAAACCCATCAAGGAATGCAGGGAACAATACGAGAATTAAAGAGGTTAGGCGTATATTGGCCTGATATGTCCAAGGACGTTCACGAGCATGTAAGTAATTGTGTGGAATGCAAAGAAATTAGCTCAGAGGATCATGTGTCCTTACCCTTTTCTACCATAGCGCCTAATTGGAGTAAATCATTAGTGCAATTCCTCAAAACCAAAGAGCACGAAATAGGAGCTAGCCTAGCAAGAAAGCGATCCCTAGAAGAAATGAGCAAGGATTATGTGATAATGGGGAAACAACTGTTTAGAAGAGGAAGAGACAATCAACTCAGATTATGTGTTCATGAAGGAGAGTATTTTCCCATATTAGAAATGGCACACGTAGGAGCTGCGGGAGGACATTTTTCAGCAGATAGAACGGTCAAGATGATTCTCTTTGCAGGCTTGTGGTGGCCAACTCTACATATGGATGCGGAGACATATGTGAGAAGTTGCGAAACATGCCAGAGAGCAAAATATCCCATTAGAAGAGATGACATGCCTTTGAGACCCATGGTTTGTGCGAGAGCATTTACCAAGTGGGGAATTGACTTCATAGGACCAATCAACCCACCTGCGAAAGGATCACATGCAGAGTACATCATAGTAGCCACCGATTACCTGACTAAGTGGGTAGAAGCCAAGGCTACTAGAAAGAATGATGCTCAAACAACTGCAAAATTTCTCTTTGAGCATATTTTCACGCGTTTTGGATTACCTATTGAGATTGTGAGTGATCGAGGAACACACTTCCTAAATGAGGTAGTAGAATCACTTATGAATGAATTCCTAGTAATCCATAAGAAATCTGCCCCATACCATCCCCAAGCCAATGGACAGGCTGAAAGTTCCAACAAAGTACTATGTACGGTATTGACAAAGATTGTCAATAATGGAAGGTCAGATTGGGACAAACAATTGCATCACGCAATTTGGGCCTTCCGGGTGGCATACAAAACGGCCATTGGAACTACACCTTTCAACCTAGTGTACGGGCAGAATGCAATCTTGCCAATTGACTTCTTAGTGCCTACATTAAAAGTAGCTCAACAATATGAGTGGAACGGTCATGAATTGTCTCAGCAATTAGATCAAATTGAAAAGCTGCATGAGACTAGATTGCAAGCGGTAGCAGGCATCTATGCCGCTAAACGGAAACAAAAGGCATATTATGACTCACATATTAAAGATAAGGGACTAAAAGAAGGCGACTTAGTCCTAGTATACACCCTAAAACAGCATGCAAAGAAGCTCCAAAAACGCGGATATGGGCCCCTGATCGTAAATCGAATCTCCACTAGTGGTGCAGTCAATCTCGCCACACTAGACGGAGACATTCTTCCTAATTACATCAGTGGATGCCGAGTGAAACGATTTATGGAGCCTCTGACCGATGAAATGCTAGCTAGACTGTTGGGAGCCCAAAGTAGGAAAAGGGAAGAGGAACGAATACGAGAAGAAGCACGACAGGAAGCCCTAGAACGCATTAGAAAACGCAAGGAGTGGATCAGGCAAAGAGATGAACGCTATCTCCAAGGAGAAGAGCCCATCCCTATGGCAAACTACCAGATCAAAAATGGTGACACAACGGTTATATGTAAAACACAACCTTACCTAAACCTAGGGATTGGTCAGACGGAGTATAAATTGATAGACGCATTGATAGACTCAGGAGCAGGCCTCAGCTGTATGCGGAAGAGAATAGCAAATGAATTACAATTGGAATTGAATCCCACGAAAGCCAAACTAATAGGAATTGGAGGTCACACCCTAGACTGTATTGGAACAACTAATGTGTCTCTACACATAGGAAATTCCTCCATGAAACAGAGAGTGTTAGTCTGCAACGATGAGGACCTGATAGAAGACTTGATTTTAGGACAAGACTGGATTATCGGGAATGAAGTATGTATCCATCTAGCTCAAGGGTATATCTCTGCCAAAATAGGGCACAAAGAAATATTTAGCTTATTAGGAGAGAAGCCACTGTGCCAACCTAAGATTGTGGAAAATTCGGAGAATAGCTTAGGCAAAGAACCACACAGGGAACCCTGTACCCAGGCCCCTGGAGTCAATATGGAAACAGCAGAGACCTCGAATGCAAGGATGACCGCAGAAGAACCTGAACCTTCCCGAACGGTCAACAAAAGTTCAACCACTACCCAAAACTATCAACAGGCTACCCAACCGACCTATTGGAGAACCTCAAGCACAGGTTCCGGTCAGACACAACACAAATACAAATGGGTGCGCAAGGATCAAATGAGCATTCAAGGACAACCAACACCCAACCCAGAACCAGCAAGAGGAGTAACCAAGTCTATGGAAAAAGTAGTGCAAATTTGGGTTCCGAAACCCCTACTCGAAGCTCAGAGAGGCCGACAACAGATATGGATTCCCAAGAAGGCTGCTCGGAATGCAAAGAAAGCTAGGACGACCCAAGAACATACCTCTTTTCAAGAAAGACGAAGCAGCAGACCCAAGCAATCTCAACAGCGAACCCTAGGCACAGATTTTGGTGCTCAGAGTCAGATCAAACCAATACCAGCCAAGCAAGGAGGCAACAAAAGAACATGTATCAAAAGGGTGACCACGACTCAGATATGGAGGCCGAAGAAAGTGCAAAGAAAAACTTCACCATTTGACAATCCTAATTGCACTCATGAAGTACACAATGCACCTAAAGTATGCATAATAGGGCGACATTACACGGCCACGCATTTGGCACATGATGCTCCAAACAAGATTAGTGGTGCACATTCTCCAAGGGAGATTAGCTCTCAGCTTGAACTCAAATAGGAATGGATCTACAGTGTAAATAAATAAAAGCTTCGGCTATGCTAACAGTTGTTCTCTTTCAGGAAAATGAAAAAGAAACTAAAAAGGTGGTAAGAGATCTCAACTATGGGGTTATGGGAACGGAGTGAAGAACGATGATACTCAGAAAGGCACCACACTACTGCATTCTTTGGTGTGAAACTAATATACTTCACTTACGAGTGCAGATGTCTTCTCAAGATTCTGAAGCAACCATACCTGAAGAAGCCATGGATTTCCCACCCCAAAGTATTACAAAGGCGAAGGGACATTGGTTCCGGGAAGATCAACCTGACGGGGAATCGATCTTCCTTGCAACAATCAAGATTATGGACACCGATCATCAATTTACTATTCTGTCCCAGGATTTTCGAGTACTGCATGGGATGCCATCTATACAGGATATCATGACGAAAGCAGGCATTCTCAAGTATTTCGAGTTGCCCATTTACAGACCAGATTTCCAAAGATGCACACAAGTGATGAATACATTACAACCAGCATTACATGACCCATTGGTACCAGAAGCTAGAGTAATGGACAAAGTCGGCGAATGGGTAATTATTCAGTTCACACATGAACTGATCAAGGAAGCTTTTGGATGGGAGAAAGATGGGATTACAGTGGTGAAGGAAGAAAGCCGAGGTGCCAAAACTAGAACATTCACCGAAATTAATCGGGTGGACATCGAGGAGGCGGTCAGGCTAATTCACCAGCATTTCTGCTTTCCTAACATGCACCGATATACGGCCCCACAAAAAATCATCGTGCAATTACTGTCGCATGCAATCAAACAAATCGGGAATCAAATTAATCTGACCCCATATGTGCAGGAAAGATTGTTCGAAGCGAAGAAGCAATGGAAAAACAAGAAGTTCCTCAATGGAAGTATTGCACTGACCATTCTGATATACCATGCGCTAGGCATCAGGGAGCATCTACAAGAAATGCCCTCATCAACAGGTTTAGCTCAATATGCCAAAGTAGCAACTGTCCCTAAGAAAAAGAAAAAGACAACCATTGTGGAGATGGCTGAACCAAGCTCTCAACCCAGAATGAGAGGCACAAAAAGACTCAGAGAACTCGAGTTACAGGAAGAGGACACACCAATTCGGAAGAGGGTCCATGTTCTTCCCAAGGCCACGATTGAGAAAAGAAAAGAAATAACGGAAAAAGACTTGATAGAAGCTCTCGAAGAGACCCATCAATATACAGAGGGGCAAGTTAATTTGTCAGTGCAAGGTCACCACTATAAGCAATCACAACAAGCAACAGACCAGAAAGCCAAGCTCACAAAAGTTCATAGATATAAAGAAATAGGCTTGGATAATTCTAGTTCGGTCTCGGAGAAACAAGAAGAACCAGACAATTCATTGCTTAATGTCGATATTCAAAGCGAATCAAAAGATGATGGACATTGGGATGAATTAAATGAAGTGGACTATGGCGCAACCCAAGACGGACACAAAGAACAGGATCAGACAAAAGAGGTAGACACAAATGCTACTAAACAGTCGGAAGAAGAAGAAAGGCAACAACCTGTTCAATCAAAAGACGCCTCCACTACCCATATCAAAGAAGGTAAATCCGATAATGAGGAACAATTAGTGCTATCAGAGGATAAGCCTCAAGAAGAAGGACATGATGAAGAACCCTTCACTCCACTAAGGGTTGTGGCAGAACCATCCCCCATGGACGTCACGTTTCAAGGAAGTGCCACGAAACCTAAGGATCAAGGTAAAAACAACGAAGAACTGAATGTACAACTACAAGTCCGACAATCACATAATGAAACTATTCATGTGGAAAAAGGGAAAGATGTACACACAGGAGAAACCCCAAGTATACCAAGGACATGGCTAAACGTCGATATAGCTCAGCTCAAGCCTGTGGTGCAGGATATGATTCGAACTGCACTAGATACTCAACAGTTAATGCTTGATGCTGATGAAGATTACGATCACGCCATGCGTGAAAAGCAGGAGCTTCAAAAAGAAGGTGTAAATCTGGCTAATAGGTTATCAAAAGCAGAAGCTCAAGCCTTAAAGAAACACGAGGAAATAAAGAAGACCAAAACACAATGCCAGATATTAGAAAAGGAAAATGCCCAACTAAAAGAACAAATTTTGGAGCTCACGAAGAAATTAGATATGACAGAAAAAGAGAAAACAAGGATCAACGCTCGTGGTAAAATACTCGAATCACAGCTCAAGGTGAGTATGGAGGAAGCGGAAAATTTAAGGAACAGGAACAAGGAGCTCATGACAGCTCTCCTCAGTGATCAACCACCAGCAGAAACTAATCATTCAACGGAGGACATAAAAGAACTGGAAGAAAAGATCACCAAGATGGCAGATCAGCTCAAACAGGAGCAAGACACCATTGCTGATTGGGAAAAAAGGTATATGCATGACACTGCAGCTCTACGCAAGAAATGGAAAAAAGCTGAAAATGATTATTTCAGACAGTGCAAAGAAGACACAGATCACATGAATATAGTTGCTCAGGAAGTGATCAAACATCAGGAGACGATTGCTAAGGCTGAAGCAGAATTAAAGAATAAAGATACACTCATCAAACAGCTTCAGGAACAGATTGAGCGCCAAGACAAACAGGGGACACCAGTAGTTCCACACGCTGCGGAGGCTACTGTGGAGACTGAGGTACGTCCTCTCTCTTCCCCCTCGTATCATTCACCGATAAGGGCGGAAACGGAGGTTCACGTTGAACCTAATACTCGCGAAATTGCAGAACTGAGCAGACCAGCAAGGGTACTACTGGTGTCCCAGCTCACTGCTGATTTTGAAGATCAAATAATACAAATAATGAAAGAAGCTCGAATAGACAATAAACAGCTAGATCAAATTTTGAAGCCCTTCAATGTACCATATGGTCTACTTAAAGAACAGACGCGCATGTACATAAAGACTACCACGAATAAAGATCCGGACCACAACCTTCAATTCCAGCATGACACTTTCAAGTATACTCAAGAGGAATTTGCGAAGGCGGATCCCATATGGCGAAGGAAAATTTTGGAGAAGAATCCGACTTTGCGGGTACAGTGGGAAGCATCACCATATGCGCTTCAGGTAAATCCATCATTTTGTCCTGTACCCCGCAGACGCTCTTGGACGCAATTTTGGGAAGCACAGCGTCAAGGCTCCATCAATAATCAGTGGCTAAATTACCCGTTACTACCTAGTCCGCCACATAATTATCTACCCACTGAAGAATATATGGTAAAGACAATGGAATTCTGGATTGCCAAATATGCCACAGTGCCGGACTTAGCAGTCAAGATGACAAATAAAATATTCAGCATGCTTATTACCGTGTTGAAGGTCTTCCAGCACGCGAAGTATAAATTTTTGAATTTCATTGGCATTACGCAAGGATCGGAAGCTCTCATTTTTGATTTATCAACCATCCCGAGCCGACTCACCATTATGGCATACTATTCCCGCCTTATGTTTTTGCCATCGACGTATATGCAGACCTTCGAAGAAGCATTCTTCACCGGCTTCTTTGAAATAGATTCGGAGATTTTTGTAAAAATGACTTCCAATTTAAATGCAAGGCTGGTGGCCTATGAAACAAGCTTTTTTGCTGATCATCGTCAGGCGCCAGAAGACGGAGTGAAGTCAAAGCAATGGAAGGAGTTCATGATATGTCATGCAAATCTGCTGAACCAACGAGAGCAAACCGCCATTCAAACTTACTCACGTCGCCACAGAAAGCCTGTCGAGGACGACAGAGTTCAGGAGGAGGGACGTGTAGAGGGACAATCAAGCAAAAAGAAAAGAAGAAGAAGGTCCAAGTCCAAAAGTGCGCAGTAAAAGATAAAACATCAAATGATTAAAGACCACTCTCTACAGGAAGCCCCGCAGGGGCGCAACACCCATCTCTGCACAGAGCCCCGCAGGGGCACGCACCAGGCTACAAAGCTAAACCCCAGGGTCCCGAGTCATGGACTTTTCAAACATCAGAGTAGGACCAAAAGTAAGAAAGGGGTAGAGGCTGAAAAGTTGAAGAGGGTGACTAAGAACATCACATTCCTAGTCACTGGTGGCGTGCGTGGCAACCCGAGTCAACAGGCAAGACAACTACATCAGGCTCTCGAGTTGTAGAGCTTGAATCAAGAAGGCCATCGAATCTGCATGTCTGTTTAACTGCAGACAATACTGACCAAGGGGAGCGTGCGGAGAAAAGCAAGATCAAGAATCAGGCAACACAGCCCAAGGGACGCGTTCGCGAAGCAAAGTCTGTCAAGGGACGACAGAGACGAAGAGGGGGAGAGTGTTGCAGAGCTAAAGAGCGCAGAAAGCAGAAAAAAAAAAAAAAGACGGGCCCCAAAATTTTTCCGACTTGGACACACAACTTTTGTATCATAACCACCCTTGTATATATTTTTCCATTGTAAATGCACTAGAGGAGTCCTCTAGATGCATCCCCACAAAAGATTAGTGAATTATCCATGTACATTAGTAGGAAGTTAGCATTTTAGTGAATAAAGTGCCGGTCTCTTGTGTGAAAGGACCAAACTTAGGGCACTAGTATATAAGTCAAAAGTGACTCATTGTAAAGGACTTCTTGTCATTGTGAAGAAGAGCACTTCTGAAATTTCGAGTTTGCCTCTTCCTTGCTGATTTTGATCTTCATTTTGCTCATGTATGTGTGTGTGATGCTTGAAATGCAAGTGTAGGACTGTTGTCTACCCCTTCCCCCTTGTTTTAAGTGGCTGTAGTGCGTGCGTAAGCTTGGAGAAGCAAAAACGCGGGTGTTAGTAGTTCCCGTAATTCACTGTTTCTGCCATAACTTGCAGCAGAGTGGTCAGAATTGAGTGAAACCACTACTGTTGGATTCGTCTCGGCGAGAGCTTCGAAACGAGTACCCTATTGCCTATGTTCGGAGTTCTGGGCTGGGAGAAAACCTCAAAAAACCAAAACTGCTGAAAGTAGGTTTGCGGCAACACTTCCAGTTTATCGGTAGGTGTGGGTAGTATTAGTCTTTTCTCTTGTGTGGATAGTTAACTCACTTCATTTTCTATCACGTGTGCAAATGTCTTCATACACTTGGTAAGTCACTCCTTCGGATTGATAATTAAATGTGTGCAAAGGACTCCACTATATGCACTTGTATGGCAATCGAGGTATAGTCTCATTGGTACAAGTCCTTGGGTCATTGCGGCTCAAGTACACACACTGGCATGCACAGAGGACCTGAACCCACACATTGCATACCAATGTCCTAGGTTTTCTACATGCTACTAGCCTATGGAACATTGCTTCACCAACCAAAGTGCATGGTCAAACCATGGTATGGAAGGAAAAATAAAAGTCCATACGTATCCGGACATATTATGCAAATGAGAAGCAAAGTACAGTGCTTGAGATGATAGCGATGATATACAATCTACTCCACACTTACAAGGAGCAAGAGCATATTCTACACTAAGAGAGCAAGAGAGAGCAAGAAACATTTGAACAATGCGTACTTAAAGAGGCAAGGTGTTCAAAGAGAGAGACAAAGTGTGCAAAGGAGGAAACTCTTGGGAAAATCTCTCTCACTTGTGCAATGGCATGTATTGAGCCCAAGTTCTCCTTCATCCTAGTCTTTAGACTTAATCACTAGGCTAAGCTTATGACCTATGTAACACCCCACAAGCACCTAATGTTATCATTAACTTAGAACCTTTTCCAAGATAATTTATAATATCCCCTCCCCCTTTGAAGAACATTTTCATACGCAAAAATATGCTTCAAGGTAGAACTATATAACAGTTTTTCTGTGAAGCACATGGTCCAAATTGAGGAACATGGTTGTCATCTCTTCAATTCACCTCTTTTATCAAAAGGGGATCCTATCCCATAGTATATCTATAAAGAGGGGAATATGTGCATGGTTTTATTCCTACCAACATAATACAAAGTGCCATCAATCTTTGCACTTGACATACTGAATCTAGTGCAAATTATGGTAACAATGATAAGGGTGGATTAAAGATCCCTATCTAATTCATCGTTTCACTATGTGTAGACTAAGCATCCATACTATGTTTGAACTAGGTGGATTCTAGGTATCTTTAGCCAAATATCTATTTGAGTCCATTTCTATGCGTGACTTGTGCATGGACTTAACAGAATGGATGTAAACTCTAAGACTTTGAGAAATGTTTGGAAATTCACTTGAACTTGCTTAGGATAAATGAAGCTTTACTAAAGTTGTGAAGGAAACTCTTTTCATTTTTGTGATAAATGATTGATAAATAAGTATCAAGATAGTTGTAGGATTCATTTAGGAAGCTTAATAATTGTAGATTTCTCAACTTCTTTTCACTTTATTTCCATCAATCAAAACAATTTGTGCACGGAGGACTTATGGTTATTTGTGCACGGAGGACTTATGGTTATTTGTGCACGGAGGACTTATGATTTATTTTGGCTTTTGACTCAAGTTGTTAGCTAGAGGTCCAAGGCCAAGTAAGAAGAAACAATTCAAGCATTTGACACACAACTAGGTGTTACATGAAAGGAAATCAGAGTTAAGCTTGATGTATGTGGTCCTTAAGGCATGCACAAGTCTAATTTAATGGGAAGTAGAATGCAAGATTAATTGAGGACTTAAGGATTTTAGTTACAAGTTAAGGTTGTTAGGAACATAAGATTAAGGAAGTGCATAGTCACTTGACCAAAACTTTATGTAGAAGGGAAACCCGTATTTGCTGATAAGAAAAAAAAGGGGAGGCTTCACATAAAATATAGGTACATAAGAAAGGTTGAGTTGAAGCAAAAGTGATTGTAAATTATTGCAGATGAGCGTATGAGGAAAATTGTGTAGGCATAGAGGAAAGAAGTTTGCACCATTGTGTTTGAGAGCACATCCAAAAGCTAGAGCATATAGACAATGTGATTAGAGAGATTTCTAGTAGGCATAGAAGGTAGGATTCTATGAGGGAGTCCATATGGAGTAAAAAAGAATCGATGAAGGTGGTATCAGTGCATCAAAGGAGTGTGTAAGACAACATAGGCAAGGGGTTAGATATTGTGAATAGCTTTTCCACAAGAATTTAGGCTCACAATGTTTGAGTTCAAATCAAGGGGGGATTATACATGGGTAGAAATAGGTAACCAAGGTGGTGCTAATTTTTACTCTTGGTAGTGTGCAAGGAGGAGATCACATAGTCGTAAAATCTAACAATGGGAGCGAATTGAGTAGATTCTTCTTTAAAAAGTTGTCCAATCTAATAGGACAATCAATTTTCAAATTTTGTATTTGGATAAAAACAAGTTGATTAGTTAAATTAAGGGTCGGTGGCACTACATTCTTGGCGGTTGTCAAGCTAATAAAAATGTGTTTTTAGGGTACCAAAGGTAATTTGAAAGGGGCATGCAAGTGTGTACCAAAAAAAGGAAATCCCACATTACATGTTTTTTTTTAAGTTTCTTGAGTGGAAAGTATTGCAGTCAATTGAGTATTTCATGTTTCTATAAAGATAAGAGTATTGGTCGCAAAATCTGTGAGATGCATGAGCTTCTTGGAGTTGGGACACGTAAAGAAGATGTGAGAAACATCTTCAATGCACCAGTAGCAGCGTGTGCACTAGGAAGGCACCCCACAAATTTTGCTAGCCTTTAGTTTGGTCGAGATTCCTCGATGAAGAATTTGCCATAAGAGGACAAACATTTTGATTTCTATGAGAGGGTGCTAGATATCCATGAACTTCATATCCCACCGCAGTCGTGTCCATGACAGACACCACTTCTTATTGAGGTTGACTTGATAATCAATGTTTTCTTTGATGTTCGGGATTTTTGTTAGGTAATTACCATTGTGCCATCTGAGACCAAGCAGACACGGTGGGTCATGCCCCATGAGAAGACAGACTTTAGAGCAGTCCCAAGCAAGATGTCTGCTTTGTAAAGTATTCCACTCTTCATAAGTAATGCTGACGCTAGGGTCAATATCCTCAAAGTTGATCCACTGGTTGGTGTCTTGTTTCTAGAGATGTTTCCATTTTTTGAAGCTTTTCTTCCAAAGCCTCTTGGAATTTTGAATGTTCCAAGATTCCACGTTTCGAATGCCATGGATGGGAAACAAGATAGAGTCATTCTGTCTGATACTGGCCACCCACTTCCAATCTTCAGTAATTCTTATGAAACTTTTGACTTTATTCCAACTCCTCCATAGGGAGCACACAAGGTTTGAGCCTTTCGGGAAAACTGGGATCGGAGAAAACAAAAGGGTCAGAATGTCAAGATTCTTCCAATTCGGGAATCCCACGAAAGCCAATGCATCCTTGTTTCTGAAGATCAGCTTGGCCCATGAGGCCTCCCCATTGCTCCACGCCTTAATCATCCATTTTGCCACAAGTTGTTAGCCATGCACCTAATGTACAGAATGCCAAGGCCCCCACTATCCCTTGGGCTAGTGCAGATGGACCACTTGATTTTAGGCACCCCCTCCTGTTGTGGTCCCCGATCCAAAGGAATTTTCTGCAAATACGTTCTAGTTTGGACAACTCTTGCTCTTTCAGGATCCAACAAGAAAGGAAGTAAATGCTTGATTAAATGAGGAACGTGTTGATAACCATTGCATGAGTATCGAGATTGATTTGCATACCTCTCCAATAGTTTAACTTGCTTTCCAGTCTGGTGAGGACCCAATTCCACCGCTGCTCCAACGAGATACCAAAACCCAAGGGAATCCCAAGAAGCCAAAAATTTGGCCTGGAGGAATGTTTTGACAGCCATGTTCAAAGAGAAGGTCGGGTTGGATCCCGACAATAGCTCTGAAAGCGGTCGTTGAGTGGTTGATTTTGGATCCAGAGGCTTTGCGAAAAGTATCCAGATACCTCCAAAACATCTCTAGGCTGGTACTATCATTGTGGACAAATGCGTTCATATCATTAGCAAAAAGTCTCATGGTAATCTAGCCGTGGTCATGGGGCAACCGAAGGCCTTTGATATTACATGCTTCCACCTGTTGTTCCACAAGCCGGCTCAGCCCTTCCGTGGCAATGGCAAATAGAAGTGGAGCCAATGGGCATCCTTGTCTAATCAATCTTTTTAGTTTGATCACCTTTGAAAGTTTTCTATTAACATTTATTTGGGTCGACACGTTTCCCAGAAGGGCCGAGATCATCTTGGTGAATTTCCGACTGCATTCGATACCTTTAAGAGACTACAAAATATATTCCCACTCCAGCCCGTCATAAGCTTTGTCAAAGTCGATCTTGAGGAAAACCACATCTTGCCTTGACTCGTCCACGAAATCGAGACCTTCCCAAATATCTATAATGGCTTCCAATATTGACATGCCTTTGACGAAACCTTTTTGGTCCTCGCTTAACCACGCTCTCAGATGGCTAGAAATTATGTTGGCTATGACTTTAGCAATGATTTTATATACCGTTTGAAGCATCGTAATTGGATGCCAGTTCTCGATTCTATTCTTTTCCCCTTTTTTGTGGACTAACTTGATGATGCCATTGTTGAGACAAGTCAGTAGCGTGCCAAACTCGAGTGCCTCTTGCCAGACCAAACGAAGAGGGGTGGCAATCACCAACTTGAAGGACTTAAAGAACTCATTAGTGAGCCCGTCCGGTCTCGAGTTTTTCCCACTAGGGAGGGCATCAATGACTTCAATGATTTCTTCTTCCGAGATAGGGACATCAAGCATGGAATGAAGGTTGTGTGGGATCCTATGAGAGGATACCCTAGAGATGGCTGCCATGTAGTTCCGTCTATGGTGGCAGAGGGGGGTCGAGATCCCCAAGAGTCTTGTAAAGTGCTCTTCAATGATTTTGAACATTTCTTCTTCCGTATTGCATACATCGCCATTTGATTCTAGCAATAGGGGGATTGATTCTCTGCTTTGTTTCCTTTTAAGAATGTTGCACATCTCTTTGGTGGGTTTGTCTGCTTTGCTAGCCCACCACTCCTTAGAGAAAATTTGCAGATTTTTCCTTTGTATTTCTTCCTCGTATCTCAATTGTGCTCTGATTTTTTGTAGACCCTTTTGTTGATATATTTAGGTAGTGATGTGTGTGAACACACTAGGACCACCGAGCACTTTTTTCCCTCTTTAGGAGGTTTTTTTCCCCCGGCTTGTATATACGCCTATTTCCCTAATGGGCTACTTATCTTTGTACATTCTCTAGTAATACATTCAGTATTGTGTGTTTGTGCTCCAAGCTTCTTCTTCTTCCTTGTGCTGTTCGCGTGCTTCCGCAGACATCTATCTCTAACAATTGGTATCAGAGCAGGTCGTCGCTTCATCTAGGGCGCCATCGATACTCCTCTGTTTGCAGTCTCAGAATCGTACGAGTTTTGGTGAGCATACTCAGGGTGTTTCTGAGATCAAAACGGCTTCGTTCTATGGTGCCGAAATCGTGATCTGAGCTCGTTTCGGCCTTCGAACGCACTATTGCAGTGCTTGTGTAGGCTATTTCGTCTTTTTGTGCCAAAGGTATATACCTGTTTCTATTCGCCAGTATAAGCGTCTCGAAGTCTGCTACAGGTTTAGCATAACTCATCTGGGCAGTTCCGTTCAACTTTTTGAGATAGAGTCAATTTTTTGCATCAAGGTATTTTAGTCACCGGCCATGGTTGAAAGCAGTGATGTATTCCGTATGTTGGCTGTTGAGGATAAGTTGGATGGTACCAACTACCCATTATGGGCTTATATGATGCGACATGTATTGGTTGCAAATGGATTGTGGAACATTGTGCAGGGTGTTGAAAGACGTCCTGTTACACCTGTAACAACAGGTACTGCGAATACAGGTGCTAGAGCTGATGAAGATGGTGTCGAAGATGATATTGTGCAGATTCCTGTTCGTGATGCTATTTCTGCTGCACCTACTACAAAGCAGATTCGTTGGGATGGTAGAGATGCCAAAGCACATGCATTGATAGCTTTGTCTGTCGAACGTGCCATTATTCCTCATATTCGCTCTTGCAGAACAACTAAGGATGCTTGGGATACACTTACCACATTGTACCAAGCTAAGAATGAGGCTCGTGTTGCTTACCTCCAAAAACAGTTGGAGAGTGAGCACATGAATGAAGGTGATTCTATGGACAGTTTCCTTACAAAGATCTAAGACTTGAAGGAATAGTGGATTTCTGCTGATGAGGTTATACCAGATAGCTCACTTGTGCAGACCGTTCTGAATGGTCTTCGTGATTCATATCAGAGTTTTGCTTCTACTCTTGGGTTGATGATGAAAGGCAATCCAAATGCCTTGTCATTTGAGGAGTTATTCTCTATTCTGTTGCAAGAAGATCAGTCCAGGCAAAACAGGTCCATTATGCGAGTTGCAGATCAAGCTTTCCTGGCTAGTCATAAGGGCAAAGGAAAATGGAGCTCTTCAACTAGTAAGCAAAAATCTGCTAATTCTACATATTCGAAGAAGGAAGATAAAGATGAGAAGAAATCAGAAAAGCAGAAATTCTTTCGTAAGTACTGTAAAGGCAATGATCATATCATAAAGAACTGTCCAAAATTGGCTGCTAAAGAGGCAAAGAAGAAAGAGGCTAGAATGGTTGTTGCAGAGGCCTCTACACCAAAAACAAAGTCTGCAAATCCTGTGCAGGAAGAAGAATGGCCGTTTACTACTGTCTGCAGTTTTGACCCATCTTATCATGATCAATGCATGTCTGCAGTAGACTCAGATGTTTGGTACTTTGATAGTAGGGCGACGAAACATGTTAATTCGCAGTGCAGTTTCTTCTCTTCACTCGAGCCTACCCTGAGGGAATACTGTTACATGCGCCAACAACTCCTCTTATCCTGTTATGGGAGTTGGTAAGATCATTTTCACTACTACTGATGGTAGTTCTTTCACTTTCTCAGATGCTTTGTTTGTGACAGGGATCAAGAAGAATCTGTTATCAGTTTCTACATTAGCCAAGATTGGCTTGGTTGTGAAATTTGTTGATGACAGATGTACAGTTCATGATCTGTCAAATGGCGATGTTATTATTGCTTCTGATATTTTATGTCGTGGGCTGTATAAGCTCATAGACTATGAAAGATCTGAAAATGATTTGGCATGTGCAGTAAATGATCCTCAGGCTATGATAGATGCAAAGCTTTGGCATGCACGCTTTGGTCATCTGAATTTTGCTAGTTTGCTACGCTTGTAGAAATCTGAAATGGTGTCCTCTTTGCCCAAACTTGAGGCACCTGGAAAACATGTTTGTGAAGGTTGTGTTTTGGGCAAAATGCAGCGTTCCTCCTTTCCAAAAGATGGTTTAGTTCGGGCTACACAGAAATTGCAGCTTGTACATAGTGATGTCTGTGGTCCTATGCAGACACCCTCTTTCGGAAATTACCTTTACTTCGTGACTTTCATTGATGATTTTTCCAAGCATGCATGGATATAGCCACTCAAAGTAAAGTCCGAAGTGTTCATGTGCTTTAAACAGTTTTTGGTTTTGGCTGAAAATCTGTCAGCATGTAAAATGGGCACCCTCCGTTCTGATCGAGGGGGGGAATATATGTCTTCTAATTTTAATGCATTTCTGGCTGAACATGGGATAAAACACCAGTGTACAGTGCCCTATACACCTCAACAGAATGGAGTTGATGAACGAAAGAATAGGTCACTCATGGAGATGGCGAGGTGCATGGTCAAGAGTCAGGCTTTACCACATAGTTTCTAGCTTGAGGCTGTCATGTGTGCAGCATATGTACTGAACAGGTGTCCCACTAAAGCGTTGCAGTCTATCACTCCATATGAGGCTTGGCATGACCGCAGGCCATCTGTTGCTCATCTACGTGTTTTTGGTTGTTTGGCATATGCACTAGTGCCTGATAAACATCGTAGAAAATTGGATAATAAGGAAGTAAAATGTATTTTTGTTGGGTACAGTTCAGAAAGTAAAGGCTATCGTTTGTATCATCCACAGACTAAACGCATTCTGGTTAGCCGTGATGTTGTCTTTGTGGAAGATGCTATTCAGCCATTGCTTTCATGTACTAAGGAGACATCTGTTAGCTCCAAAGACATGTATGATACTTTGATGCCTCTTTTTATAGGTGGACAGTCAGTGCTGGTCGGAATGAGGCAACTTCTCAGCCTTTGCAGGTTTCATATGATGATGTATATAATTCCATTTCTGATGGAGATTTACATGATGCACTTGTTGATGAGAGAGCTGATATTGAGCAGGCAAAAACTATGCCAAAATGGCTGGTGCAGACTTTGCATGACAACAAATTAGATGCACCTTTGTCATATCGTACTCGTTCAGGCTCTCATAGTGCCTCCTTTGCATCAGATTGCTATGCTATGGCTGCATCTAGTCTCTGTGATGAGAATGAGCCTGTTTCTTTTGATGAAGCACAAAATTCAGAAAATTGGATGGCTGCTATGCAATCTGAATATGATGCTATAATGAAGAATGGTACATGGTCTTTATGTGACTTGCCTCCTGGCAAGAAGGCCATTGGCACTAAGTGGGTATACAAGCTGAAGCGTAAACCTGATGGTACAGTTGACAGGTATAAGGCTAGGCTTGTTGCAAAGGGTTATGCACAGGAAAGAGGCATTGATTTTGATGAGACCTTTGCACCTACATGCCGTATGACTACTGTTCGGAGCATTTGTGCACTTGCAGCACATCATGGTTGGAATGTACATCAGTTGGACATTAAAACAACATTTCTGAATGGTGACTTGCATGAAGAAGTGTATGTTTTTCAGCCCCGTGGCTTTGTGCAGAAAGGGCATGAAAACCAGGTGTGCAGGTTAAAGAAGGCATTATATGGTTTAAAGCAAGCACCACGTGCTTGGTATGAGAAGATACATGCGTATCTGGTTGCACATGGTTTTGAGAACAGTTCAACTGAAAGCACCTTAAATGTTAAGTGTGCTAATGATGTGCTTCTGATCATTGTTGTCTATGTTGATGACATGCTCCTCACTAGTCCTATTGAGAAGCATATTGCTAAGTTCAAGGCTGATTTGCATGCCTCATTTGAGATGTCTGATTTGGGGCATTTGCATCACTATTTGGGCGTTCAGTTTATGCAAGTTGATGGTGGAATGGCTTTGTGTCAAACGAAATATATTGACACATTATTGCAGCGTTTTGGCCTTGAAGACTGTAAGCCTATTGCCACTCCTATGGAGACAAGTTTACATTTGAGTCTTCATGATGCTGGAGATGCATTTGATGCTGTTCTCTATCAGTAGGCTGTTGGATGCTTGATTTACTTATGCATTACTCGGCCAGATATTCAGTTTGCTGTCTCACAGATGAGCAGGTTTATGCATTCCCAAGAGTCACACATTGGAAGGCGGTTAAGCGCATCTTTCGCTACTTGAGTAGTACTCGGCTACTTGGGTTGTTTTATCCCAAGGGGGGATCACCACCGCCAGATTTGCATGCTTTTTCTGACTCAGATTGGGCTGGTTGCTATGACATTCGTGTGTCCACCAGTGGTTTTTGCTTCATGCTTGGTAGCTCATGTATATCTTGGTTGAGGAAGAAGCAGCCTACTGTGGCCACTTCGAGTTGTGAGGCTGAGTATAGGGCAGCTTTCACAACGACTGTTGAGTATGTGTGGCTCAGATGCCTTATGGCTGATTTGGGTGTTGGCCAGTCTTCTGCCACCACCATCTTCATTGACAGTCAGAGCGCATTGGCAGTTGCGAGGAACCCTGTGTTCCATGCTCGCACTAAGCACATTGAGGTGCATTATCACTATGTCAGGGAGAGGTTCTCTGCTGGGGAGATCAGCTTGGCATATGTGCCCACGCAGGAGAACATTGCAGACCTTTTCACAAAGGCTCTGCCTAGGGAGAAGTTTGAAGCTTTCCGCAAATCTTTGGGCTTACTTCCTTTTGTGGAGTGATTTCCACATAGCTTGGCACTTCCTTATACATGAGTGCCAGCTCCTTGTTCACCGCATCACTCCCAGGGGGGATTTGTTGATATATTTAGGTAGTGATGTGTGTGAACATACTAGGATCGCCGGGGCACTTTTTTCCCTCTTTAGGAGGCTTTTTTCCCCCGGCTTGTATATACGTCTATTGCCCTAATGGGCTACTTATCGTTGTACATTCTCTAGTAATACATTCAATATTGTGTGTTTGTGCTCCAAGCTTCTTCTTCTTCCTTGTGCTGTTTGCGTGCTTCCGCAGACATCTGTCTCCAACACCTTTTGGGATTGGGCTTTTCCTTTGTTCACTTCCTCCTCAAGTCTCCAGAGTCTATGATAAAGAGCCTCTGTACACCCCTGCCAAAAAGCTTGGAGCATCTTCCTGGCTTTTATCATGATCTGCCTCGAATTTTCGACTGCACATCTTCAACTTTTGGCTAGGGACGAGCAGGAGGTGAACACCTCCTTCCACACTTAAGCAATTTCTTAATGGACGGAGGGGAGAGAGAAGGAAGTCGAGCAGGCATGGAACCAAGTATCCTTACAGGTTTTGGTGAGAGGTTGGAAAGCAATAATGATCGGGTAGTGATCAGAGATGACAAGGTCAGTGCGTTACATGACGGAAGGATGGCCCCACTGATGAATAAGGTTCTGAGCAATGTAGCTTCTATCTAGTCTAGCTTGTTTGGTTTTGTCCCAAGTTTCTTTCTCACCACTAGTCAATGACCTGGCCCTTGTTGTTCCATTTGTTCGTAGGGTCCTCCACCATGTGAAGTCACCGCAAATTGTCACATTGTAGGGGAGTGCATCCAAGGAGGCCCATGTGTCCAGTCTCTCCAACTCCCCATTTGGCACGTACATAGAGACCAGCATGAATCGAAAGGGGGCACCAAATGAAGCGGAAATCCAACGATGGCACTGATCTTTAATGGAGTTCTCAAGCTTTTCAAACCAGAATTGGTTTATACCAATTACCATCCCATCGGACCCTCGAGGGTGCGACGTCGAGATCCAGACATGGGTCGAGGAGACCTGTCTAAGATGTTTCCGGAGGTCTGCTCCATCAATTCTAGTCTCTTGAATACAGATGAATTGAGGGTTTAGGCTAATGTCGCAAATCCATTTACCAATGATGGTCACTCTTGAGGGGTCGATCAGCCCCCAAGCATTTAACGAGATGATGATCATTACCATAATTTACCCTCTTTGCAGGAAGGGGTCTTATACTTTCTCCTCTTGGATTCGTCTTTCTTTTTCGCGCGGAGGGGATCCCAACTTAGTAACTTGTTTTTCCAGGGTAACTCAATAGGCTGTTTTCCCTTGTGGGAGGTCTCTTGTTGAAATGAACAGGAGACCATATCTAGAATAGTCGATCCAATGATGGAACTTTCACTATCCATATTGTCTTCATTGCTAGTGGTAAAACCGTCTTCTTTGCTTGTAGTGTAACCCTCCTGATTGGTTTCTTTGTTGTTGGGGATTCCTAGGGCTTTGTCACTGGTGTCCACCTCAAATTGGTGTCTATCTGGGTAATCAAGCTCATTAATCTCCTTTTTCAGATTGCAATACAAGTTGTTTGGCGGGGCATCTGGAATACGGTTTCTCTCAGTAGTTTCCCTAGGACTTCTTTTCCTTCTTCTTCTGACTTGAACCCGTCTAAGTCGGTTTCTCGGTTTTGGGATCCCTTCGCTTCCTCTTCGTTCACTGGGAGATTCATGGTCCCATTGATGTCTTGAATTTTCTTGGATGCTTCTTGTATATGTTTGTTTTTTTGTCTCAGTAGGCACTCTTTGATCCCATGGCCTTGTTGGCCACAACGAAAACACGTGTTAGGTAGATTTTTGTAATTAATATCTTGTTCCTAGACATCCCCTTCACCCAGATCCACAATGATCTTTGAAGGGAGCGGCGTGTTGAGGTCATCCTCGATGCAAATTTGAGGGTGCCATCGAGCGTTGAAAGAGTGTCTCACACCTTCATAAGTGAAACTGCCAACATCCTCTTGTGAAGCCAACAACTTGCCGATTGGAGATACGATGTCCCACACAAAGTTGTACAAGAAGTACGGGAGGTTAGTGAGCTCGACCTAGAGAGGGTAGCGGAGAGATTTTGATTTTTCGGGAATAAAGTCGGGAGACCATCTGAATAGACACAGGGTAACCCACCTGAGTTGCCAGGTTTCAACATTGATTACTTGGAACACCATATCTTCATTCTCAAATACAAGCAACATATGACTAGCTAGTAACAACTGACACTTGCTAACAATCAGCCCATGAGGGAACCATTCTTTTCGAAGCCATTGGTGCACAGTTTTGAGCAGAGGCCTAGGGCTAAACACTTGTCCAACGAAACATACTTTCTTGAGCTCTTCTTGCTTTGACAGAACTACGACTCTACTAAGAGAGACCAAGGGAGGCTCAATACCCTCAGAGGCCCCATGAGCGACAAAAGATCCCCCCTCCAAAATAGGGGCCAGGTTACCAATCACCCCCTGGGTTGGGGCCAAGTTGCAAATCATGAGGGAGCGGGCCGTCGAAGCCATGACATGGACCCCGATTTGTGCACTAGTGATAAACTTCCGCTATTCCAGAGATAGAACTCTATCCTCGTTTTGCTTCGGAAACCAAAAGAACCTTCAGAGTGGGCAAGCAAACAAAGCCGATGGAGATCAAACCGCAACAGTCCTACCACTACCCATACAAGGAACGAAAGAGTGAAGAAAAAACCAAAACAAACCTCTTTTCGAAGCGATAACCCTATTGATCAAGAGTGGGCCCAAGAGACTCTTGAGAAGCCCTTTCACCTTCTTGAAAACCACTTTAAACCAAAATTGTCTCTACCGACTCTTGACTTCATTTCTCTCTTTCTTTTTATTTGTTTTACTCTCTTTCTCTTCTTTTTTTCTTCTTTCTCTCTTTTTTTTTTTTAATTAAATACTCACGGGGCTGAAAGAGGAATCAAAAGGAATGCCTAACTTCATTTCGTCACAAAAAGGGAGTCGAAGAGAACCAACGGAATGTCATGACGGACTCTTCCAACGGGTCTTTGGCTATCATCGCCAACGAGACTTCGGCTGAGGCACCACCGCCAACGAGCTCTGTTTTTCGTCAACCTATGCCTTTATTTAAGCTTGAAAGATTGAAAGAATCTGCAGTAGCGTCTACAGCAACATCACTATCACAGCGACGGAGTGCTACTTCGGCGACGATGGAGCGCTGCTCAGGCGAAATCTGAGTGTGGTGACTACGCAACGATAGAAGGACGCTGAGCTGAACGCAGTGATCCACGGACCATCACTCCAACCTCTACGCACAATCGGATGCAGTCAGTATTGTTACTCCAACCCTCATCGTTAATTACAACCATGGATATGGCATCATATAACTGAGAGGAGCTTCTTTGTGATACCATTGATGATTGACGGGTGGAACTGATAAGCCATGGGGATGGCACAATGATAATTGAGGACTACTTGCCATTGATGATTGACGGGTGGAACTGATAAGCCATGGGGATGGCACAATGATAATTGAGGATTACAAGTAGGTACACACAAGTCCGTAGTAGTCGGAGAGAAAGATAAGACAGAGTGAGATAACGTATAATCTGCACATAGGCCGATGGAGACACACAAACGTGCATGCAACTTTTTTTTTTTAAATGGAGGTTCAGCCGAAGTCTACCCTTTGGACTTTAACTTTGAAATTGTAACTGTACAAGTAAATGAGCATACTACTCGCGAGATCTCTCGTATCCCACAGAACAGTGGTTAAACAAGGAGACATGGTTACAACTAAAGGAAACATGATTACAACTGGTTTTAACTGGCCTAAGCCATAACATGTCCAGCCCGGGACTTGAACCCTCGACCTTCGCTTCAAGAGGCCAAAGCTCAACTAACTGCCCTACGGAACGTGGACATGTGCATGCAACTTAAAGGGAGCCTCATTTCCCCCAATGATGATAATTAGATAGGCAATTATATATATATATATATATATATATATATATATATATATATATATATATATATATATATATATATATATATATATATATATATATAGTGCGCACATAGGGGGAGAGTCACATGGACCCGTATTCATCCCCAACAGAAAGAGTTGAGCTAGGCACAATTGAGATAGATTGAGGCAAGGAGAAGATGATCCTTTTTCAATATTTTTTGTGTGCATATCACTACCTTTGAAATCGGTGAAGATTTTTGTAACTTGAATATATGCAAGAGTTGCACAAAGAGAGACCCTACATGTTAAAAAACTAAGTCAATGTTTAATTCATAGATTAACAGAGGTTAATGAGAAGGCTATATATTAATCTACCTTGCAAAAAATCTAAGATTCAAAAAATAAGATGAAAATTGGGGGTGTCACTTGAGCCTTTGGGGCTTAACGTTTTTTAAAGTTATGCCTATGTGGCTTAAATTTCCATGCTTAAGTTGGACAATCTAATCTAAGGGCGTGGGATTCGAGTTGCTAGTGTGACTTGGGTTGAGGTGTGACTTAAGCAAGTGAGTGACCAAAATATGAGTGCAACTTAGAAACAATGTGGGTGTTACTTGACAAATTGTTTGCGTTGTGATTTTGTGGTTGTTATGTTACTCATATCACTTTTTCAAAAATATTTGAATTGAGAAAATATTAAAGATAATTAAGCTAAAAACACATATATTATTTAGAAAATCATCGAATATTTTTTTTCTAAATTGTGTTTTTTTTAGATGCGTATTGTTCAAGATCTTATAAAACAAAGTGGAGTGGGGCGATTTTCTAGGTTCTTAAAATTTTGATTTTTCTACTCGAGTTTTTTTCGGGCTAATCCACACCACCACAATTTTATGTACAAGAGAAGCCACTATGACTCATGGCCCCATTCAATCCAATGTCACTTCTGCCAATTGTGGCTCAAATAAGGGAGAATTTGCTAGTTTTTTTTCTAGCCATTGCGACTTCAGAGTAGATGACATCAAGATCATAATTCAATGGAAACAATCCCAAGTAAGTGGGGATATAGAATGATCTCCAAGTAAAAACTCATACTATTATGTGTACAGGCTTACTTCAATTTGTTTGGTGAGAATTGAGTGCAGTTTGGTATGTGTGTTTTTTCATACTAACCAATTAGAGGGAACCATTCATCCACATGAGATTGGTAAGTGGTGTGATTTGTGATACAACTCAAGGAATACACCTGAATGATAAGGATCATACTAACCAATTAGAGGAAACCTAAAGTGCAATCAAATGATGAGGTAAGTCATAAACCTAGGAAAAAGTTGAGACGTTAGAACTAAACTTAGGAAACATGTGGAAGAGAGAAATAAAAAGTGAGACAAACTTTGACTCTTACAGTGCAATTACACTTGATGCACTTGTGATACGCGCGAACCATTGATAAAAAAAGGCCATTAAAGAGCCACCTATTTAGAAATATAAGGAACCTCTTGAGTGAGCCAGAATCCAATAGCATCAAGTTAGAGAAATGGTGGCTTCTAAAGATATGCAAGTGTTGATATATTTAGGTAGTGACGTGTGTGAACACGCTAGGACCTTCGGGGCACTTTTTTCCCTCTTTAGAAGGTTTTTTTGCCCGGATTGTACATATACCTATAACCCTAAAGCGTCACTTATCTTTGTACATTCTAGTGGTAATACATTCAATATTGTGTGTTGTGCTCCAAGCTTCTTCTTCTTCCTTGTGTTGTTCAGGTGCTTCTGTAGACCTCGAACTCCAACAATTGGTATCAGAGCAGGTCGCTGCTTCATCGAGTGCATCGATGACACCCCTCAGGTCACAGTCTCAGAATCGCATGAAATTTAGCGAGCATACTCAGGATGATTAAGAGATAAAAAAAACTTTGCTCTGTGGTGTTGACATCACAATTTGAGCTCGTTTCGGCCTTCGAACACACTATCATAGTACTTGCATAGGCAATTTCATCTTTTTATGCCAAATATATATACAAGTTTTGGTTCGTCAGTATAAGCATCTCGAAGTCTGCTACATGATGACAGAGACGAGAAGAAAATAGAAAAGCAGAAATTGTTTTGCAAATACCGTAAAGCAAATGATCATGTCATAAAGAGTTATCCAAAACTGGCTACTAAAGAGGCAAGGAAGAAAGAGGCTAGAATGGTTGTTGCAGAGGCCTCTACACCCAAAACAAAGTCTGCTAATCTTGTGCAGAATGCAGAATGGGCATTTACTATTGTTTATGTCTGTAGTAGACTCAGATGTTTGGTACTTTGATAGTGGGGCAACCAAACATATTACCTCACAACGCTATTTCTTCACTTCACTTGAGCCTACCCCTACATAGAATACTCTCACATGCACCAACAACTCCTCTTATCTTGTTATGGGAGTTGGTAAGATCATTCTAACTACTGTTGATGGTAGCTCTTTTACATTATCAGATGCTTTATTTGTGCCAAGGAACAAGAAGAATCTATGGTCAATTTCAGCTTTAGTCAAGATTGGCTTGGTTGTGAAATTTGTTGATGACAGATGTACAATTCATTGTCTGTCAAATGGAGATGTCATTATTGCTTTTGACATTTTATGTCATGGGTTGTATAAGCTAATAGACTATGAAAAATTTGTGAATGATTCACCATGTGCACTACATGATTCTCAGGCTTTGTCAGATGCAAAGCTTTGGCATGCACACTTTCGTCATCTGAATTTTGCTAGTTTGCTATGCTCGCAGAAATCTGAAATGGTGTCCTCTCTACCCAAACTTGAAGCACCTGATAAACATGTCTATGAAGACTGTAATTTGGGAAAAATGCAGTGTTCCTCATTCCCAAAAGATGGTTCAATTCGAGCTACTCAAAAATTGCAACTTGTTCATAGTGATGTCTATGCTCCTATGCAGACTGTAGTGATGTGTGTGAACACTCTAGGACCGCCGGGGCACTTTTTTCCCTCTTTAGGAGGTTTTTCTCCCCCGGCTTGTATATATGCCTATTGCCCTAATGGGCTACTTATCTTTGTACATTCTCTAGTAATACATTCAGTCTTGTGTGTTGTGCTCCAAGCTTCTTCTTCTTCCTTGTGCTGTTCGCGTGCTTCCGTAGACGTCTAACTCCAACAATTGGTATCAGAGCAGGTCGCCGCTTCATCTAGGGCGTCGTTGACACTCCTCCGGTTGCACTCTCAGATTTGCACGAAATTTGGTGAGCACACTCAAGCTGTTTCAGAGATCAAAACTGCTTTGCTCTGTGGTGTCGAAATCGCGATCTGAGCTTATTTCGGCCTCCGAACACACCATCGCAGTGCTTGTGTAGGCTATTTCTTCTTTTTGTGCCAAAGGTATATACCTATTTCAGTCTGCCAATATAAGCATCTTGAAGTTTGCTATAGGTTTAGCAGAACTCGTCTGGGCAGTTCCGTTCAACTTTTTGAGATACAGTCAATTTTTTGCATCAAGGTATTTTAGTCATAGGCCATGGCTGAAAGCAGTGATGTATTCCGTATGTTGGCTATTGAGGATAAGTTGGATGGTACCAACTACCCATTATGGGCTTATATGATGCGACATGTATTGGTTGCAAAAGGACTGTGGAACATTGTGCAGGGTGTCGAAAAACATCCTATCACACCTGCAATTGTTACAACTGCAGGTAGTGAAGCTGATGGAGAAGGTGTCGAAGATGATGATATTCTACATATTCCTGTTCGTGCTGCGGTTTCTGCTGCACCTACTGTAGAGCAGATTTGTTGGGATGGTAGAGATGCCCAGGCACATGCATTGATAGCTTTGTCTGTCAAACGTGCCATTATTCCTCACATTCGCTCTTGCAGAACAGCTAAGGATGCTTGGGATACACTTATCACATTGTACCAAGCTAGGAATGAGGCTCGTGTTGCTTACCTCCGAAAACAGTTGGAGAGTGAGCACATGAATGAAGGTGATTCTATGGATAGTTTCCTAACAAAGATCAAAGACTTGAAGGAGCAATTGATTTCTGTTGATGAGGTTATACCAGATAGCTCACTTGTGCAGACCGTTTTGAATGGTCTTCCTGATTCATATCAGAGTTTTGCTTCTACTCTTCGGTTGATGATGAAAGGCAATCCGAATGCCTTATCATTTGAGGAGTTAGTCTCTTTTCTGTTGCAGGAAGATCAGTCCAAGGAGAACAGGTCCATTATGCATGTTGTAGATCAAGCTTTCCTGGCTAGTCAGAAGGGCAAAGGAAAATGGAGTTCTTCTACTAGTAAGCAGAAATCTGCAAATGCTGCACATTCCAAGAACCAAGACAAAGATGAGAAAAAATCAGAAAAGTAGAAATTGTTTTGTAAGTACTGTAAAGGGAATGATCATGTCATAAAGAAGTGTCCAAAACTGGCTGCAAAAGAGGCAAAGAAGAAAGAGGTTGGAATGGTTGTTGCAGAAGCCTCCACACCAAAAATGGAGTCTGCTAATCTTGTGCAAGAGGAAGAATGGGCATTCACTACTGTTTGCAATTTTGACCCATCTTCTCATGAGCAGTGCATGTCTGTAGTAGACTCAGATGTTTGGTACTTTGAGAGTGGGGCGACCAAACATATTACCTCGTAGTGCAATTTCTTCTCTTTACTCGAGCCTGCCCCTACAGGGAATACTGTTACATGCGCCAACAACTCCTCTTATCCTGTTATGGGAGTTGGTAAGATCATTTTGACTAGTGCTGATGGTAGTTCTTTCACTTTGTCAGATGCTTTGTTTGTGCCAGGGATCAAGAAAAATTTGTTATCAGTTTCTGCATTAGACAAGATTGGCTTGGTTGTGAAATTTGTTGATGACTGGTGTACAGTTCATGATCTATCAAATGGTGATGTGATTATTGCTTCTGGCATTTTATATCGTGGGCTGTATAAGCTCATAGACTATGAAAGATCTGAAAATGATTTGGCATGTGCACTAAATGATTCTCAGGCTATGTCAGATGCAAAGCTTTGGCATGCAGGCTTTGATCATCTGAATTTTGCTAGTTTGCTACGCCTGCATAAATCTGAAATGGTGTCCTCTTTGCCCAAACTTGAGGCACCTGGAAAACATGTTTGTGAAGGTTTATTTTGGGCAAAATGCAGCGTTCATCCTTTTCAAAAGATGGTTCAGTTCGGGCTACTCAGAAATTGCAGCTTGTACATAGTGATGTCTGTGGTCCTATGCAAACACCTTCTTTTGGGAATTATCTTTACTTCGTGACTTTGATTGATGATTTTTCCAGGAATGCATGGGTATATCCACTCAAAGCAAAGTCCAAAGTGTTCATGTGCTTCAAACAGTTTTTGGTTTTGGCTGAAAATCTGCTAGCATGTAAAATGGGCACCCTCCGTTTTGATCGAGGGGGGGAATATATGTCTTTTCATTTTAATGCATTTCTAGCTGAACGTGGGATAAAACACCAGTGTACAGTGCCGTATACACCTCAACAGAATGGATTTGCTGAACAAAAGAACATGTCACTCATGGAGATGGCGAGGTGTATGGTCAAGAGTCAGGCTTTAGCACATAGTTTCCGGCTTGAGGCTGTCATGTGTGCAGCATTTGTACTGAACAGGTATCCCACTAAAGCACTGCTGTCTATCACTCCATATGAGGCTTGGCATGATCGCAAGCCATCTGTTGCCCATCTGCATGTTTTTGGTTGTTTGGCATATGCATTAGTGCCTGAACAACATCATAGAAAATTGGATGATAAACAAATGCAATGTATTTTTGTTGGGTACAATTCTTAAAGTAAAGTCTATCGTCTACATCATCTACAAATTAAACGCATTCTGGTTAGCCTTGATGTTGTTTTTGTGGAAGATGCTATTCAGCCATTGCTTTCATGTACTAAGGAGACATCTATTAGCTCCAAAGACATGTATGATACTTTGATGCCTCTTTTTATAGGTGGATAATCTAGTGGTGGTCCTAATGAGGCAACTTCTCAGCCTTTGCAGGTTTCGTGTGATGATGCAGATCCTTCCATTTCTGATGCCGATTTACATGATGCACTAGTTGATGAGAGAGCTGATATTGAGCAGGCAAAAACTATGCCAAAATGGCTGATGTAGACTTTGTGTGACAACAAATTAGATGGACCTCTTCATATCGTACTCATTCAGGCTCTCATAGTGCCTCTTTTGCATCAGATTGCTATGCTATGGCTACATCTAGTCTCTCTGATGAGAATGAGCCCATTTCATTTGATGAAGCACAAAATTGGATGGCTGCTATGCAATCTGAATATGATGCAATAATGAAGAATGGTACTTGGTCTTTATGTGACTTGCCTCTTGGCAAGAAGGCCATTGGCACTAAGTGGGTATACAAGCTCAAGCGTAAACTTGCTGGTACAGGTTACAGGTATAAGGCTAGGCTTGTTGCAAAGGGTTATGCGCAGGAAAGAGGCATTGATTTTGATGAGACCTTTGCACCTACATGCTGTATGACTATTGTTCGGAGCATTTGTGCACTTGCAGCCCATCATGGTTGGAATGTACATCAGTTGGACATTAAAACTGCATTTTTGAATGGTTACTTGCATGAAGAAGTGTATGTTTTTCAGCCCCGTGGCTTTGTGCAGAAAGGGCATGAAAACCAGGTGTGCAGGTTAAAGAAGGCATTATATGGTTTAAAGCAAGCACCACATGCTTGGTATGAGAAGTACATGCCTATCTGATTGCACATGGTTTTGAGAACAGTCCAACTGAGAGCACCTTATATGTTAAGCATGCTAATGTTGTGCTTCTGATCATTGTTTTCTATGTTGATGACATCCTGCTCACTAGTCCTATTGAGAAGCATATTGCTGATTTTAAGGCTGATTTGCATGCCTCATTTGAGATGTCTGATCTGGGCATTTGCATCACTATTTGGGCATTCAGTGTATGCATGTTGATGGTGGAATGGCTTTGTGTCAAACAAAATATATTGACACATTATTGCAGCATTTTGGCCTTGAAGAATGTAAGCCTATTGCCACTCCTATGGAGACAGGTTTACGTTTGAGTCTTCATGATGCTGGAGATGCATTTGATGTTGTTCTCTATGAGCAGGTTGTTGGATGCTTGATTTACTTATGCATTACTCGACGAGATATTTAGTTTGCTGTCTAACAGATGAGCAGATTTATGCATTGCCCAAGAGTCAAGCATTGGCAGGCGGTTAGGTGCATCTTTCGCTAATTGAGTGGTACTCGACTACTTGGGTTGTTTTATCCCAAGGGGGGATCACTATCGCCATATTTTCATGCTTTTTCTGATTCTGATTGGGCTGGTTGCAATGACACTCGTGTGTCCACTAGTGGCTTTTGCTTCATGCTTGGTAGGTCATGTATATCTTGGTTGAGCAAGAAACAGCCTACTGTGGACACTTCCAGTTGTGATGCTGAGTATAGGGCAGCGTTCAAAGCTACTGTTGAGTGTGTGTGGCTCAGACGCCTTATGGCTGATTTGGGTGTTGGTCAATGTTCTGCCACCACCATCTTCACTGACAGTCAGAGCGCATGGGCAGTTGCGAGAAACCCTGTGTTCCATGCTCGCACTAAGCACATTGATGTGCATTATCATTATGTCAGGGAGAGGTTCTTTGCTGGGGAGATCAGTTTGGCATATGTGCCCACACAAGAGAACATTGCAGACCTTTTCACGAAGGCTCTGCCTAGGGAGAAGTTTGAAGCTTTTCACAAAGCTTTGGGCTTACTTCCTTTTGTGGAGTGATTTCCACATACCTTAGCACTTCCTTATACATGAGTGCCAGCTACTTGTTCACCGCATCACTCCCAGGGGGGATTTGTTGATATATTTAGGTAGTGATGTGTGTGAACACTCTAGGACCGTCGGGGCACTTTTTTCCCTCTTTAGGAGGTTTTTTCCCTTGGCTTGTATATATGCCTATTTCCCTAATGGGCTACTTACCTTTGTACATTCTCTAGTAATACAGTCAGTCTTGTGTGTTGTGCTCCAAGCTTCTTCTTCTTCCTTATGTTGTTCGCGTGCTTCCGTAGATGTCTAACTCCAACACAAACACTCTCTTTTTGAAACTATTTTTACTTCCTGTCTTTCGTTGATGATTTTCTAGACATGCATGTGTACATCCATTGAAAGCAAAGTCCGAAGTGTTTACGTGCTTCAAACAATTTCTGGTTTTGGTTGAAAATCTATGAGCATGTAAAATGAGAACCCTCCGTTCTGATCGAGGGGGAATATATGTCTTTTGAGTTTAATGCATTTCTGGCAGAATGTGGGATAAAACATCAGTTTACAATGCCATATACACCTCAACAGAATGGAGTTGTTGAACGGAATAACACATTACTCATGGAGATGGTGAGGTATATGGTCAAGAGTCAAGCTTTACCACATAGTTTTTGGCTTGAGTCTATCATGTGTGCAACATATGTACTTAAGATGTGTCCCACTAAAGCATTGTAGTCTATCACTCCATATGAGGCTTGGCATGGTTGCAAACCATTTGTTGCTCACCTGCATGTTTTTGGTTGTCTGGCGTATGCATTATTTGCTGAACAAAAATGCATGAAATTGGATGATAAAGCAGTGAAATGTATTTTTGTTGGGTACAATTTTGAAAGCAAAGGCTATCATCTATATTATCGACATGTTAAATGCATTTTGGTTAGCCATGATGTTGTTTTTGTGGAAGATGCTATTCAGCCATTGCTTTCATGTACTAAGGAGACATCACTTGGCTCCAAAGACATGTATGACACTTTGCTGCCTCTTTTTACAGGTGGACAGTCTAGTGCTAGTCCTAATGAGGAAACTTCTCAGCCTTTACAAGTTTCATGTGATGATGCAGATCATTCCATTTTTTATGCTGATTTACATGATGCACTTGTTGATGAGAGAGCTAATATTGAGGAGGCAAAAACTATGCCAAAATGGCAGGTGCAGACTTTGCGTGATAGCAAATTAGATGCATCTCTATCATATCATACTTGTTGTGGCTCTCATAGTGCCTCTTTTGCATCAGATTGCTATGCTATGGCTGCCTCTAGTCTCTCTAATGAGAATGAGCCTGTTTTGTTTGATGAAGCACAAAATATGATGCTATCATGAAAAATGGTACCTGGTCTTTATGTGACTTGCCTCCTAGCAAGAAGGCCATTGGCACTAATTGGGTATACAAGTTGAAGCATAAGCGTGATGCTACAATTGGCAGGTATAAAGCTAGGCTTGTTGCAAAGGGTTATGCTCAAGAAAGTGGCATTGATTTTCATGAGACTTTTGTTCCTACATGCCAAATGACTACTGTTTGTAGCATCTGTGCACTTGCAGCTCATCATGGTTGGTACGTACATCAGTTGGACATTAAAACCACATTTTTGAATGGTGACTTGCATGAAGAAGTGTATGTTTTTCAGCCCCGAGGCTTTCTACAAAAAGGGCATGAAAACCAAGTGTGCAGGTTGAAGATAGCATTATATGGTTTAAAGCAAGCACCATGTGCTTGGTATGAAAAGATACATGCCTATCTGATTGCACATGGTTTTGAGAACAATCCAATTGAGAGCACCTTATATGTTAAGTGTAAAAATGGTGTGCTTCTGATCATTGTTGTGTATGTTGATGACATGTTGCTCACTGGTCCTCATGAGAAGCATATTGCTGATTTTAAGGCTCATCTGCATGCCTCATTTGAGATGCTAGATTTGTCACGAGGAAGGAGTTAAGGAAGAGAGCTCACACACACACACACACACTCTCACAATCAAAGAGAAGCACACATACAAATTGAGGCAAGGAAGAATGATCTCCTTCCTCTACTACTACTACTACTACTACTACTACTACTACTACTACATAAAAGGAATGTACAAGAATGACCTAAAAACAACAATACAAGTGCAATATATAAAGAAGAGTGCATACGAGAAAATCCTAATGCCCGCGAATGAGTGAGTTGGCAAGAAAACAAATGTGCCATCACTCTGGATAGATAAATCTAGTAAAGCTCAATGAAGTATCTCTGCATATATCGGTGTGACCATTATACATGTGAGAGAAATGAAAAAGTGATATGTGTCATCCTGGATCATCACTTGCCGATCTTGATATCTCAACTCTCCCCCTCAAGCTCAATGTCATGGCCTATAATCCAAGCATCCTCTGAAACGTCTTCAGCTTCTCTACTCCAAGTGCTTTAGTGAAAATATCAGCAAGTTGTGTTGATCATATCATAGACGAGGTCTTGGTTGCCTTCATTGAAACCTAGGGTTGAAAGGTGAGGTTCTTTGACATTTTTAAAGGTCCGGAATGTGACCAGCATAAGTTCAAATATTTTGAGGCACATCTGTGCCATGATGTCTGGTACATTCTTGAATCTGATTCCCCAATGTCAAATGGTTGAAATCATGTATGCTAGCATTGGTGGGCCACGAGGTGGTGCCAAATATACATAGTTTAGCCATTTGTCACATCCTTTGACAGTCTTCACTATTTTGATGTACTCAGGCCATGATCTTCGTCGAAACACAGGGCAGTAGTAGGGCTTATACTTAATGTATAAGGGCATATTGTTCCATGTCTGCACCATTTTGGGGTATGTTTCGAGTAAGCGTATTCTCCATGTAGCTTGAAATATGTTTCCTTGCGTTGCGCTTTCAAGAATGTCATATGGGGAAAATTGTGTTGCAGAGGTTGGCTCTTTCGTGGTGCGATGTTTTATCTCAGCATTATAATCTGCCAATAATACACAAAAAGGGACATACAAATCATCTGAGGTGCCAATCCATCGATGATGGGATAGGTTTTTGAAGTAATCCGATTTGATGACAACTTCTTCCAGTCGGGACATGGAATGTATCTGCACTGCTACTCTGTCATCATGAGTTGGACCTACCTTTTCTAATCTTTGCATCCATTCTGGAGCTTCAATCTCAAATGTATCCATTCCTTCCTCTATTTGTTTACCTCCAGGTATAGGCATGGGTTCATAAGGGTCCTCGAATGTCTCCTCTACTTCAATTTGAACTAGTTCCTCGGGCTCCGACTCCACTAGGGGAGAAGGTTGTCGTTCATATTGGAGGAGTTTACTTTGTAGCTTTGTTAGTTGTGCCCTCAGTTCTAGTACCTCTACAGATATATCAGTTGTGACTGCTACCTCTTTTGGTGGCTCTTGCTGATTGGCCAATTGCTTTCGTAAATCATCACACTCTGTTTCTAAGGCAGCATATGCCTCTAGTAGGTCAGCATGTGTGTCCAATATGATCTCCATGTTGTCAGAGGGTATGGCTTTGAAGCGGTCCGGGTCGATCTCTGTTGGGGATCCTTCCATCGCTGCCTCTAGGTTCTCTTCATTTTGTCTTTGGAGTCTTTTATTTTCTTCTAGTGCTGCTGACATGTGTTTCCTTAATAATGTGAGGTTACGATGGTTTTTGAGGTTTTCTGCTTGCTGGGCACGTAGCATTTCTTCAAGGTGTTGTTAAGCCTCTGAATCTGGTTGGGGGGATTGGGCACTAAGTCATCATGTTGTCTCTGCAAGGTATCATATTGGTGATGTAGTAGCCTCTTGTCCTTCTCCAAGTTTATGAATCGTTCTTGTAGCGTTTCATGGATCCTGAACAGGCTCGTATGTTGAGCATCTAAATGCTGGTAATGATGTTGTAATTGAGACATACATTGATACAAAGTATTGAATATATTATTTATAAGAGTGGATGCTTGGAAGGTGTGGAATGCAGGAGGGTAGGGAAAAGGGAAAGGGATTCTGTATGTTGTGCTTGAGAATGGTGAAGTGGGTGGTGGGGGAATGGGAGATTGTGGAAATATGGGGGGGGGAGAGGTGCAGATGTGGGGGATATGTCCATGAGGTCCTGTGTGGATGTGGTCGTGGGAGTTATTGTGTACATGGGAATGGTAGGTGTGGTGATGGTGGTGAAGGTGTATAATGGTGTGTACAGTTGTGCATGTGAGCCACCGAGAAGTGTGATAGGAGGAATGGGATTTTCGATGACCACAGTTAGAATTACATTGTTTGTGGTGGCAGTTACAATAGTGGTGGTGTCAGGTTGTGAGGATTGTGACGGTTGACTCACAGTGTGTGCTTCACTAAGGGAAGTGGAGACTGTGGCCATGACAGTAGTGATGACAGTGGTGGTAGGAGGTGAGGGGTGTGGAGTTGGAGGGTGGTAAAGGTGGTGATGGAGGTGCACTTGAGGCATGGGTTTCATGAGTGTGTTGAATGGAGTGTGTTGTGCCAATGGTTGTGGAGGTGGTGCCATGTGGTTCTGATACCATAATATGCATTTGCTTCCCTGGTCTTGGGGGACGTCTCCCGTGTCATCACTTAAATTTCCATGAGTGTGCAAGGGCGGTGTGAACAGTCTCTGGTACCCCTAGTGCATCAGCGATCATGTCAAGGGTAGCCCTGTATTGATCATCCACACCTTCTTCTTCAAGTATTTGGTTCATTAAGGCCTTTCCTGCTGCCAAAGATAATCTATGTTGTTCCTGAACCAGGTTTATAGTATCATACAATCTTTTTAGCTGCTTTGTATAGGTTGGGGCTCTTGCAAGTTCTGGTATAATGTGTTGCTCATATTCATGCTCCCCTTCATCGGATGGTCCTTCCTGCTCCTCATCTTGTTCCTCTTCTTGAGTCTCCTCTTCATCATCCTCTACTTCGACTACTACTGGTTGAGTTGGATGGGGCTGGTCTATGATAGTGTGTTGTCCACTTAACTGCTCTGTCTCGATTTCCAAGTTAGTAGCATTGATTATCCTTGCTACCTCTTCATCAGTTAAATCCTCAAGTGTGATGCCATGAGGAAACTCTAAGTCTGTGGGGATCGGGGGGAAGATCAGATTATGCCCTTCTGCACTGTGCCTTGGTAATTTGATGGTAAAGGGCTGCACTCGCCTTTGGGGTGGCGGAGTCATGTTCGGTGTTAGGGTAGCGCCCCGAGCCTATGCACATGGCATTTGCACAACTCCCCTCATTTTCTTTGAAGGAGGCCGTGTGACTGATATTCTTCATTGAAAATCCTGCACCCTAGTACAGATGAGCGCCCTTTGAATTGGCACATCATATGCCAAGCACCGATATAAAATTCTGGTAAGTGCACAACATCCATAGAGCACTGACTTCTGTTTCTTGTACCAATGTTGGTATGCAAGATGGATCCGGTCAATGATCCAATGCGGCATGTTAATTGTCAGATTCAAGGTGTCTGCTAAGTATAAACTGAACCAAATCTTCTTGGGTGGCATCGTAAATCTTTCTTGAGCAAGGAATGCAAAGTGCTGCATGCACATTCGGAGGTGGATGGCAATAGTCGGTGTCATTGCCATCATATCCTTCAGCTTAGTTAAGTTCCTGTTCTTCATGTTGTCCGGGATCATTGTCTCCTTCTTTGTAGGGATGTGCATACCCCGCATTTCTAGAGCTTCCCTTACTAAATTATTGGTCAATTTGAAGCGCTTTAGTTCATTTCCTCATGTAAGAGAAGGTAGTACAAAGGTGATCGTCGCCTTTTTATCTTTGCTGGGAGTGAGTGTGCTAATTAGGTATGAACACCTCAGGAAGTTCGGCTTTGGTAAATCAGCTTTGAAGTAATCATCCAATCTAGCCTTCTTCCATATTGGTTACAATCCTTCACTGTTTTGAAGCCTTTCAAACTCTCGTGTAAAGAAATGATACCTACCCTACCGTCCGTTAAACTCTATCTCGGCTTCCCATAAATAGGTGCCGTCCTCGAGGGGTCCTGCGACTTCACTGAACCAATGGGAGTTCTTGCTCACTGGCGATGTGTGCCCTTGGGGAGGATTTTGAATCGGTATGACATGTTTTGCTCTTAACGCCTATGGCCTTTCCTTCAACTCCTCCTGAATAGGGAGACTTTCAATATCTACTATCTAAGGACTGGTGCTTGCCTGGGAGCTCGTTCCTGCAGCCTCGGCCATGTTAAGGAAGTCGGTCGCCGATTTTGTGAGAATATACAAATGAATGTTAACATTGCAATGGACACAAAGTGATCATGTGTCCCCGTTACAACATTAACATGATGAACTGTGACATTGTTAGTAGGTTAGTTAGTGCTCACATGGTTGTGAATGTGAAGTGTGGTTAGCAGATGCAGGGTTTCTATGTGCTAATTGGGATGGTGGGGTGCAGTGTGGATGCAGTTAGTAAGCGGAGGTGGCTTAACAATGGGATCAGGTGGTTTATTACAAGGTTTGGGCTGCCAAACACAGTGGAGGGCTTTCTCTTTTGATTTTGTGGAGACTCTGGAGGGCTTTATCAGAATGTCTACTTGGAAATGAGGCTTTTTAGGGACCCATTTACAAGTGATTCCGCTCGTGCTCATGCTCTAGATGGTGTGGTTTATATGTGGCTATTTGAGCCCGCAAGCAAGCCTTAGGCACCCAAATATGTCTTGATTGTGGGTCAGCCTTCATTGACTTCTTGGGTACCCAGATAGACTTTACTTTCATAGAAGAATTTTTGAAAGACTTCTTATTAGTGCCCTGTCGTTGATCACTAGTATGAATTTTAGTCAGTGGTTGTAGCTTGACCGCAACAGGATGCTCGCCTTTCAATATCCATACTTGTTGCGGTGGCTGAGACACCTCGCTTCGTACTTTCCTTTGGCTTCGGGCATAGGTAGTCTGCTTCTTCTGCATTTGGCACTCCTTTGGTTGCTGTGTCTCTACCACTTTTGGAAAAGAAGGGAGTTCCATTGTATCCTTGACTTCTTTGCTGAGAAAATCATCCCTCTACATCACATAGTTTTGGACAAGAATAGCATCATCTTCTTCATGTGTACTCGTGGAGGGACTAGGAGTTTGTGCCTTTCATAGTTCCTTGAGTGCTTCATTTTCTAACTCAATTGTAAGGCGGTTTTGATTTACCCAGACCTGAAGAAGTCCCCTTCTTAGGTTTAGGCTGACTACGTGATCATAGATCCAGTCTTGACCCAAGACAAGAGGCTCAATGAGGTCCTTGTCTTGACACACTAGCACCTTAATTGTCATAAAAACATTTTGGATATAGAGGGGAAGTTCCACCTCACCCATGCAAGAGGTTTCCACACCTCCCAATCCTATGACATATGCTTCTACAAGATTGACACTTAAGTTTGATTCTTGACACTAAGAAAGTTTAACAGCACTAATGGATGCACCCGAATCAATCAAGGCCGTACAGTCCTTGCACTATTTCCTTGTCCTATCTCTAAGGTTACAAAAGGACGTTGGTCACTAATCCTATGGGATCTTACACCTGAGACTTCGCACATAGCCATATGATATCCTAGATGTGCATAGGCATCTGTCCTAGGCTGATATCTACCCTGTCTTCTCAATTTCATTCTTTGGATGCGTTCCAATGCTTCTGCCTGTGCTTCTTCTCGTATTCGATTTTCTTCTTCCTTACGTTTCTTGGTAGTGTTGAGTCGATTGATCATTTCCTCAGTGAGGGGTTCTTGATATAATTTGACTCTGCATCCGCTAATGTAACTAGGGAGAACATCACCTTCTAGTGTAGCTAATTGAATTGCTCCACTAGTTGAAATCCTATTTATGATCATAGGTCCATAACCACGCTTCTCCAACTTTCTTGCATGTTGTTTCAGGGTGTAAACCAAAACTAAGTCTCCTGCTTTCAAGCCTTTATTTTTGACATGGGCATCAAAGTATGCCTTTCGTCTTTTCTTAGCGGCATATATCCCTGCTGCAACTCTCAGTCTTGTTTCACCTAGCCTTTCCAGATCAAAGATCCTAGAAGAGAGTTCATGCCCTGTCCACTCATGCTCTTGTGCTACTTTCAGTGTAGGTATCAAGAAGTCCAATGGTAGCACTGCGTTTTGGCCAAATACCATCTGAAAGGGTGTGGCTTGGAGTACCGTTTTATAGGAAACTCGGTATGCCCAAACAACATGGTGTAGCTATTTGTCCCAATCAGAGCCTTTATTATTCACTAATTTGGTCAGCACATTGCATAGAATCTTATTGGTGCTTTCGACTTGCCCATTAGCTTGTGGATGATAGGGGGCAGACTTCTTGTGTATCACCAAGAACTCTTGAAGAAGATTTTCAATGACTTCGTTCAAGAAGTGAGTGCCTCTATCACTTACCAGCTCTATAGGTAGCCCGTATCTTGTGAACACATTCTTAAATAAGAACTTAGTTGTCGTTTGAGCATCGTTCTTCGTTGTAGCTTTCACTTCTACCCACCTGGTTAGATAGCCTGTGGCCACGATGATGTACGTCGCATGGGAACTCTTAGCTGGGGGATTAATATGACCCACAAAGTCTATGCCCCACTTAGAGAATGCACGTCCACCCATCATAGGTCTTAGTGGCATCTCATCTTTGCGTGTAGGATACTGAGTTTGCTGACAAACATCACATCTCTTCACATAGGTATGTGCATCCATGTGAAGGGTTGGCCACCACAAGCCTGTAAATAGAATTGCGTTAATCACTTGGTCTAATCCAAAGTGGCCTCCTGCTACACCTTGGTGAGCAGTTTCCAAGATCTTAAGATATTCATTCTCATGAACACATAATCTGAGGTAACCATCTTTACCACGCTTGTATAAGTTATCTCCAATGAGTGAGTAGTCTAGGGCTTCTTGTTCTAAACTTCTTTGCCTAGCCAAAGTCATCTCTTGCGGGAATGTTTTCGTCCAATCTGGTATTAGAGACACTTGGTACAGTGTAGCATGGTCCACACGTGGTCTAATACAACAAACTGGGCATTCTTTGCACAACTTATGGACATCCGCTTCCATAGTCGGCCAATGCACCCCGAGTCTCCTTAGTGTCTGTAGGGTTCTTTGCCTTGAGTAAAGTTGCTCTAATGCACCTACATGTGCTAATTGCAACCATTTAGCATGCTCATCCTCTTCCACACAACAAGCTAGTATCCCTTGATCTGTATGCTTGTACATACTTCCTGCCATGATATGGTACTTTTGGGCTTTTACTACCTCCCTATCTTGAGTGTTTATTACTGGGTGGTTAGGCCCATATGTCAATACTGGCACTAATGTCTTAGCCCATTGTGGTACAACTTCCAAATTAAACAAGTAAGCATCAGGAAGGTCATTTGATACTCCTTGTGGGGCCTCTCCAGATGTGAGCCTAAAGAGATGGTCTGATCTCAAATGAGTCTTGCCTTTCCTCACCACAACCTCAAAGTCATATTCCATTAGCAAGAGAAACCATCTTACTAATCTACTTGTATTGCATGGCTTGTTCATGAGATATAACAATGCTTGATGGTCAGTAAAAAATTTAAACTTATTTGCGAGCAAATAGTGTCCAAACTTTTTGACCGCATATACCATGCCTATTCCTTCTCGTTTGGTGGTCGTATAGTTTCATTCAGCTGCATTCAATTGTCTACTAGCATAGGTGATTGGAAGATCCATATTACCTTCACCCGTAGGTTGTGCAAGTACACACCTAATAGCATAGTTGGATGTATCCACATGCACATGGAATGGCTTGTTCCAATCTGGTGTGGTCAAAATTGGTGCTGAACATAATCGCCATTTAAGCTCATTGAAGGAGTTCTCACATTCTTCAGTCCACTCAAAGTTAGTCAAAAGGGAGTACAAGGGCTTTGCAATGATGGAATACATGTGTATAAAACGTCGATAGTAGCCATAATGCCCCATGAAAGTTTGCACTTCCTTGACATTCTTTGGCCTAGGTAGTTCTATGATAGCTCTCACTTTCTCTTCATCAGTGGATATGCCATTCTTTGACACTATGTGTCCTAAAATCTTGCCTTGCTTAACCATGAAGATGCATTTTCTAGGTTCAAGCAGACTTGATATTCTCTACATTTGTCAAAGATTTTCCTGAGTTCAGGTATATGTGTCTGTCTAATGTTGGAATGAGCATAGAGATCATCAACATAGACTTCCAAATTCTTCCTCAAGAATTCTTTAAACACATGGCACATTAGTCTCTGGAAGGTTGCGGGCGCATTGGTAAGCCTAAATGGCATTACTCGAAAAGCAAATATGCCCCACTCCGTGGCAAAAGCCATCTTATGCTGATCTTCTGGAGCAATGGCTACTTGATTGTACCTAGAAAATCCATCAAGGAAGCCGTACACTTCCTTGCCTGCTACTCTCTCTAGTAGATGCTCAGTGATAGGCAGCGGATAGTTATCTCGAATAGTGGCTGCATTTACCTTCTTCAAGTTAATGCATACACGTAGCTTTCCATTCTTCTTGGGCACCACTACAATGGGGGATACCCACTCAGTGTGCTCAATTTCATAGATGAATCCTGCTTCAACCAATCTATCTATCTCTTCCTTTATCTTAGTAGCATAGTTATCATTATATGTGTATGGCTTTTGCTTAGAGGGTTTTGCGTCTGAGGTCATGGGAATCATGTGTGAGCATATGTCAGGATCTACACCTTTCAAGTCCTTGTAGCTCCGAGCAAATACATCTCTGTATTCTCTTAGCAAAGCTACCAACTCTTGCTCTTCCTCCTCCGTCAGATCATGTCCTATGTAAGTACATCTTTCTTCTCCTTCTTCCAAGGCTACCACAATTTTCTTGGTAGTTTCTTTATTGTCATAAACCTCTCCTGCTTGTGCCTCGTGTTTAGGCATTCTGATCATGACTCTCCTATCGTCTATCTCATACTTTTTGAAATTCTTGGGGACCTCAAACAAAGATTCTTCCTCTTCTTGTGTGACTTCTCTCTTCTTCCTCTTCTTGCCCTCAATCTTAGCGGTTATTTGTGTGGTTAACCTCACATCATTTGTAAGCTCTTCATGTGTCTGAGGGTGAACTTCTACTTCATAGAAGTATTCTTGATCTAATGCAAAAGGTGGGTCCATAATGATTGACTCTAGATCGGAGTCACTTGCATCCTCAAATGCATCAGTGCTAGGCTCACATTCTTCAATAACCGAATCACACATGATTGGCTCTATTGAGAAGACCAAAATGTCGTAACCATCCTCGTCACAGTGGGGTGTCCATTGTTCTTCATTGATGGCTACATCCATAGTTGCTAAAATCTTTGCCCAACCATGAGGTTCAAACTCTTGGTGAGGAAATACTACAGGTGCATAGGCTGGGTCTTGAATTGATCTATGGGTTTCCTTCGCACCTATCTCTCTGTCTTTTTCTCTCTTCGCTTCTTCTAGTGCTACTTTACACATCCAGAAGTGGGTGTCTTCATGCATCCATGAGGATCCTGATCCTATGGAATGCACTGAATTAGTATCATCTTTAGCTCTATTGATGGGATTCCATTGAATAGGCGGTACATCTCTATGAGAGTAATCCTTGAGATTGTCTTTGGTTGTAATACCTAAGTGTTGCAAATACAAAGAATTGGTCCCCTAACTTGTACCACTTGCAATTGCCGCATAAATGGTCTTCCCAGAATCATCTCATAGGCATGATTCTTGCTAAAGTCACATATAGCAAAAGTATGCTCAAACTCTACACCACATGTCGTGAGGGTTATCCCTCCTAGCAGTCCTAAGGGTCTCTCAATGTGACCATCGGCCATCTATAATTTCATTCTCATTGGCCTGAGTGCTGGCTTGCCCCAATGCTTCCATAAGGAAGTGGTAGCAATGGCGACCCCTGCACCCAAGTCCAAAATTGCCTTGGTTGTGTACCCATGATGGGTAATGGGAAGATAGGTGTTTCCTTCTTCTCCTTTGCTCATGCCTCCTATCTTGTCCAAGGGTATTTCAAGCACTGTTCTATGAGATCCTACCTGGGAACAAGGTTTTTGCTAATTCTGGCACTTGATTGGCTACATGTGTCCACAGTTCTGGCCTAACCTTGAGTAGCTCTTCTAAAGTGAGGTTGCACTGCACTTTAGTGTTTTTCACTACCTCTGTATTCCTAGGTATGACTGAGTCTTCGTTTCTTACCATGACAGTGGGTGCTCTCATACAAGTAGAACTAGGTTCCCATGCGCCTGTGAAATGGGGTAGCTCCTGTAAGGAATTAGACTCAAAGTCTAATTTCTCCTGAGATTGGGTACTCTCGTGCTCCACATCAATGGAAGGAATGTCTTATGGGAATTGATCATGCACATCATCCACAAGTTCAATGGGTGGAGGAACTTCACTCTCTTTAGCCCATTTCTCTTCTTGAATCTCTCGTAGGAATTCTCGTGAGTACCGATTCATAGAAGAAGCTGTGTCTAGTTCTGTGGAGTTAGGCACATAAGCTTCCCGGGCAGGAAGGCTTATCCTTTCATTTGCCTTGTCCTTATTTTGAGAGGCGGGGTCCTTTTCTGATTTTGCAATTAGCCTCTCCAATCTTCTAGCAGTCCATGAAAGTGCAACTGCACTTAGCTGAACTAGAGAAGTTAAAGAGGTGACTGGCTTCAAACATGGTTTGAGCCAATTCCACCATCTTGGCACAAATTTTAGTTCGTTCAAGCTCTAGTTCGGCTCTAGGGTAACACTTTTCATGATCCGTTACATTTGGCCTTCTTGGATTCTGGCCTGATATGCCTTAAGCATCATGTTTAAGTCCTCGGGAGTGGGATCGGCTAAAAATGATCCTACTCTAGGGGGTGGTGGAATTGTGTGGGGTGGGTTGGAAGGTGGTGGATTGGAGGGAGATGGGAATGGTGGTGGTGGGAGTAGTGTGAGAGTGAGTTTGAGATGTGAGTTCAGTTATCTTGGCTTTTGTTTCTCTTAGGCTTTGCTCGAGCTCACTCATCTTATTGGCCCATTGCCTTTTCATTCTCTCGCGACTATCCTTCCAAGCTCTGGTCCTTTTCTTGGTCATGCTCTCAGTTTCACTAACCTCAAAACTCTTTTCCTAGCCTGAACCTTGGTTTTGCTGCAAAGCTTGGCCTCTAGTGACCACTTGCACTAGTGCCGTGGAAGTTACACTTCTTGTAGAGTCTACTACTAACCCAATAACATTGATAGGAGTGATTTTTGGCATATTGTTGGGGTTCTTAGGACAATCTCGCAAGAGATGCTCTTTCCCACAATCTGGAAAAAAACCTTGAATTGTCACAGATTGGGTTTGTGTTGGTGCATGCATAGGGCAATCATGAATGAGGTGGTCTCCCTGACATCGATAGCACGGTCCTCTAGGAAATGGGGGATTTACCTGCCTAGGTTGAGGTCTAGATTTGGGGTTTGCATACATGAAATTTGCATATTCTGGTTCCCAACTAGGTTCACTCGGGTCTTCACAATAGTATGACTCGTTATGCTCAGGTGATTGCATGTAGTAAGCTTGTGGAATATCAATGTGAGTCGAGTCAAAACTATGATCACTAGGGTCACTTTTTGAAAGCAATGGTGTTACTGGCACTATGGCTCTATTCAGATTCTCTTTCACAGCTGCATATTTCACTGGAATCACATTGGCTACGGTTGGAGGTTGTTGAGCTAACATAGGCGGAGGCCTTTGTTGATTTTGGTAGGGTTGCTGATAAGGTTGCTATGGTCTGCCATATTGTTGTGGTGGGTACTGGTTCTGGTATCTTCCTTGTTGAGGGTATGGTTGTGGATAAGTTTGCCTAACTGCTTGCTTATTGTATGGGCAATCTTGCACGGTGTGATTAGTGTATCTCCGTTCTATGGTGCAGTATTGACTACTAGGGTTTACTTGGGGTTGAGCCATAATGGGACATACATTTGCCATATGGTCACCTCCACAAGTATAACATCTTTTCACTAGGGCAAACCTTGGTATTTGTTTGCTTGAGACTTCTAACTTCTGAGCTACTTTCTCAGCGAGTTCCTCAATAGATGTGGATTGCATGGAAGTGAGGCTAGTAGAACTATCTGAATCTATGTAGATTTTTGAAAGCTCTAATTCCTCCCCTAGGTTATCCTCAATGTCGATGCACATGCGTACACACTCTTCTATGGTTCTAGTGTCCTTCAAGTACACATATGATCTCAACTTTGTACTCAACAGTCCATCCAAGAATAAAGCCACTTGTTTGGCTTGTGTGGGTAACTCAAGAATAGGACATCTCTCTAGGTATTGCCTAAACCTTCTTCCTGCAAGCCTAATGGTCTCTTGAGGTGTCTGCTTGAAGCTGTGAATTAGTGAGGAAGTATTATGCCGTATGCCATTCTTAGAGAATTCAATAATGAAAGCTTCTAGAAGTTGGTCTATGTTCTTGAATTGTCTCTCATGTAGTGGTTGAAACCATGTAAGGGCTATGTTCCTAAGGGTTAGACCAAAAGCATTGTACTTGGTGAATAGGCTCTCAACTTGTTCAGCTCTCAAGACTTGCCTAAACTCGGCCACATGATCGTATGGGTCTCTAGTGCCATCGAAGTAATTCTTCATGGACTTAACCAACTGGATTGGCCTCAAGGTCCTAGTGTGTTCTCTAGGCCTTGGCAAAGGAAAATCATCAGCATTTCTTTGGTTCCTTGGGTCTCTAGGTCTCTCGATTTCCACTCTATTTGTCTCTGTTCTTGTTCTCTCTCTTCCATATGAGTTAGCAAAGCTCATTTCAGGTCTATCTCTACTCCTGTCCCTTTGAGATCCATGAGCGTGGGATGTTCCAGCTCCTTGGTGACCATAAGAGACATTAGATCTTGGTTGGGGAAAGATAAATTCACCCATCCAAGTGTAGGCATGTCTACCATGCTCTGAGACCACAAAGATTCTCTCTAAAGTATTGTCTAAATAGGTCACTTTGCGTGGGCTATCAAGATCTTTAAACTCATAGATTGTGAGCATTCCTGCTTCATTAGACTAGTTAGTCTTATACCTCCAAAAGGCCTCGTCAGTCTCTCAATTCAAGAGCAAATCTATGCTCTTATTGTCCTAGGGAACCCACTCCGGCGTCATGAATCTAGTGAGGACTGATTTGCCTCGAGGAGTTCTGGGTTCTCTCGCTAAGTTCCCTTGCTCTATGTTACCTAAATCTGTCTCTGGAATGACATTACCAAATTCATCTTCATCTGTCCTATCTCGGTGATTGGTGACTACATACATGGTCTCTTCTTTGTCCAGGTATGCACCATTTTCAACCTTGACTGCCGGATGTTCTAGTCCAATGGGTTGGTGTGGGTTTTTTATCTGGACCACGGATCTTCTTAGGCCATCCTCATAGATGCAAACACCTAATCGGTTGGTCCTAAGATATTCCAGTTGAGTCTTATAAGGACCTTCAACCTTTTGTAAGTAAGCCACACATGAACTTGCTGTGGGTCGCTCCATACCTTGAGACATCTGTGATTCGCTAGTTTCAGAGTTAGGGTAGTGCGGATAAGCACTCAACTGTTGGGCCCAAGATCTATCGGTGTGAGTGACAGGAATTACTTGGGTGATTTTTCGTAGTTGAAGTTGATCGTACTAAAATTAGTTCTTTCCTTTAAGGTTATCGTTACATGCACATGTTATCTCTTGACTTGAACTTGATTACTTAGGGATTCTTCAACTCGACAGATGCCTATCATCACCCTATCTTACTTCTAATGCTATGCTTTTCTGTCTCTACCAAGTACAAGATAAACCAAATTCTTTTGGGTGGCATGGTGAAGTGCTCTTGGGCTAGAAAGGTGAAGTGTTGCATGATTGTGCATAGGTGGAGGGAGATGGTAGGTGTGATAGCAATCATATCCTTTAAGCTCTTTGTGTTTCATTCTTCTAGGGATCAATGTCTCTTTCTCTGTGGGAATGTGCATGCCATTCATGTCTAAGGCTTCCCGTACTAAATTGAGTGTAAGTTTAAATCTTTTCCATTCATGGCCTGGTGTTAGAGATGGGAGAACAAATGTACTATCTCCCCCTTTGGCTCTACTAGGAGTGATCGTGCTAATCAAGTAGGAGCAGCGTAGAAAATCAGGCTTAGGTAAGAGTGCTCTAAAATAGTTGTCCAAGCTCGCCTTTGTCCATACAGATCTCATTGTTGATATATTTAGGTAGTGATGTGTGTGAACACACTAGGACCGCCGGGGCACTTTTTTCCCTCTTTAGGAGGTTTTTTTCCCCTGGCTTGTATATACGCCTATTGCCCTATGGGCTACTTATCTTTGTACATTCTCTAGTAATACACTCACTATTGTGTGTTTGTGCTCCAAGCTTCTTCTTCTTCCTTGTGTTGTTCGCGTGCTTCCGCAGACATCTATCTCCAACAATTGGTATCAGAGCAGGTCGTCGCTTCATCTCGGGCGCCGTCGACACTCCTCCGTTTACAGTCTCAGAATCGCACGAATTTTGGTGAGCATACTCAGCGTGTTTCTGAGATCAAAACCGCTTCGCTTTGTGGTGCCGAAATCACGATCTGAGCTCGTTTCGACCTCCGAACGCACTATCGCAGCACTTGTGCAGGCTATTTTATCTTTTTGTGCCAAAGGTATATACCAGTTTTTATTCGCCAGTTTAAGCGTCTCGAAGTCTGCTACAGGTCTAGCAGAACTCATCTTGGCAGTTCTGTTCAACTTTTTGAGATAGAGTCAATTTTTTGCATCAAGGTATTTTAGTCACCGACCATGGCTGAAAGCAGTGATGTATTTCGTATGTTGGCTGTTGAGGATAGGTTGGATGGTACCAACTACCCTTTATGGGCTTATATGATGTGACATGTATTGGTTACAAAAGGACTCTGGAACATTGTGCAGGGTGTTGAAAGACGTCCTATTACACCTGCAACTACAGGTATTGCAAATACAGGTGCTGGAGCTGATGAAGATGGTGTCGAAGATGATATTCGGCAGATTCCTGTTCGTGCTGCTGTTTCTCTTGCACCTACTCCAGAGCAAATTCGTTGGGATGGAAGAGATGCCCAGGCACATGCATTGATAGCTTTGTCTGTCAAACATGCCATTATTCCTCATATTTGCTCTTGCAGAACAGCTAGGGATGCTTGGGATACACTAACCACATTGTACCAAGCTAGGAATGAGGCTCGTGTTGCTTACCTTTGAAAACAGTTGGAGAGTGAGCACATGAATGAAGGTGATTCTATGGACAGTTTCCTAACAAAGATCAAAGATTTGAAGGAACAATTGATTTCTGCTGATGAGGTTATACCAGATAGCTCACTTATGCAAACCGTTCTGAATGGTCTTCCTGATTCATATAAGAGTTTTGCTTCTACTCTTCGGTTGATGATGAAAGGCAATCCGAATGCCTTATCATTTGAGGAGTTAGTCTCTGTTCTGTTGCAGGAAGATCAGTCCAGACAGAACAGGTCCATTATGCATGTTGTAGATCAAGCTTTCCTCGCTAGTCAGAAGGGCAAAGGAAAATGGAGCTCCTCTACTAGTAAGCAGAAATCTGCAAATGCTGCACATTCGAAGAACCAGGATAAAGATGAGAAGAAATCAGAAAAGCAAAAATTGTTTTGCAAGTACTGTAAAGGGAATGATCATATCATAAAGAACTATCCAAAACTGGCTGCAAAAGAGGCAAAGAAGAAAGAGGCTGGAATGGTTGTTGCAGAGGCCTCTACACCAAAAACAGAGTTTGCAAATCTTGTGCAGGAAGAAGAATGGGCGTTTACTACTGTTTGCAGTTTTGACCTATCTTCTCATGAGCAATGCATGTCTGCAGTGGACTCAGATGTTTGGTACTTTGATAGTGGGGCGACCAAACATATTACCTCGCAGCGCAGTTTCTTCTCTTCACTGGAGCCTGCCCCTACAGGGAATACTGTCACATGCGCCAACAACTCCTCTTATCCTGTTATGGGAGTTGGTAAGATCATTCTGACTACTGCTGATGGTAGTTCTTTCACCTTGTCAGATGCTTTACTTGTGCCAGGGATCAAGAAGAATCTGTTATCAGTTTTTGCATTAGCCAAGATTGGCTTGGTTGTGAAATTTGTTGATGACAGATATACAGTTCATGATCTGTCAAATGGCGATGTTATTATTGCTTCTGGCATTTTATGTCGTGGGCTGTATAAGCTAATAGACTATGAAAGATCTATAAATGATTCGGCATGTGCAGTTCATGATTCTCAGGCTATGTCAGATGCAAAGCTTTGGCATGCATGCTTTGGTCATCTGAATTTTGCTAGTTTGCTATGCCTGCACAAATCTGAAATGGTGTCCTCTTTGCCCAAACTTGAGGCACCTAGAAAACATGTTTGTGAAGGCTGTATTTTAGGCAAAATGCAGCGTTCATCCTTTCCAAAAGATGGTTCAGTTCGGGCTACACAGAAATTGCAGCTTGTACACAGTGATGTCTGTGGTCCTATGCAGACACCCTCTTTTGGAAATTACCTTTACTTCGTGACTTTCATTGATGATTTTTCCAGGCATGCATGGGTATATCCATTGAAGGCAAAGTCCGAAGTGTTTTTGTGCTTCAAACAGTTTTTGGTTTTGGCTGAAAATCTGTCAGCATGTAAAATGGGCACCCTCCGTTCTGATCGAGGGGGGGAATATATATCTTCTGATTTTAATGCATTTCTGGCTGAACGTGGGATAAAACACCAGTGTACAGTGCCGTATACACCTAAACAGAATGGAGTTGCTGAACTGAAGAATAGGTCACTCATGGAGATGGCGAGGTGTATGGTCAAGAGTCAGGCTTTACCACATAGTTTCTGGCTTGAGGCTGTCATGTGTGCAGCATATGTACTTAACAGGTGTCCCACTAAAGCGCTACAGTCTATCACTCCATATGAGGCTTGGCATGATCGCAAGCCATCTGTTGCTCATCTGCAGGTTTTTGGTTGTTTGGCATATGCACTAGTGCCTGAACAACATCGCAGAAAATTGGATGATAAGGCAGTAAAATGTATTTTTGTTGGGTACAATTCTGGAAGTAAAGGCTATCGTCTGTATCATCCATAGACTAAACGCATTCTGGTTAGCCGTGATGTTGTCTTTGTGGAAGATGCTATTCAGTCATTGCTTTCATGTACTAAGGAGACATCTGTTAGCTCTAAAGACATGTATGATACTTTGATGCCTCTTTTTATAGGTGGACAGTCTAGTGCTGGTCCTAATGAGGCAACTTCTCAGCCTTTGTAGGCTTCATATGATGATGCAGATCATTCCATTTCTGATGCAGATTTACATGATGCACTTGTTGATGAGAGAGCTGATATTGATCAGGCAAAAACTATGCCAAAATGGCTGGTGCAGACTTTGCATGACAGCAAATTAGATGCACCTTTGTCATATCGAACTCGTTCAAGCTCTCATAGTGCCTCCTTTGCATTAGATTGCTATGCTATGGCTGCGTCTAGCCTCTGTGATGAGAATGAGCCTGTTTCTTTTGATGAAGCACAGAATTCAGAAAATTGGATGGCTGCTATGCAATCTAATATGATGCTATAATGAAGAATGGTACATGGTCTTTATGTGACTTGCCTCCTGGCAAGAAGGCCATTGGCACTAAGTGGGTATACAAGCTGAAGCGTAAACCTGATGGTACAGTTGACAGGTATAAGGCTAGGCTTGTTGCAAAGGGTTATGCGTAGGAAAGAGGCATTGATTTTGATGAGACCTTTGCACCTACATGCCGTATGACTACTGTTCGGAGCATTTGTGCACTTGCAGCCCATCATGGTTGGAATGTACATCAGTTGGACATTAAAACAACATTTCTGAATGGTGACTTGCATGAAGAAGTGTATGTTTTTCAGCCCCGTGGCTTTGTGCAAAAAGGGCATGAAAACCAGGTCTGCAAGTTAAAGAAGGTGTTATATGGTTTAAAGCAAGCACCACCTGCTTGGTATGAGAAGATACATGCCTATCTGATTTCACATGGTTTTGAGAATAGTCCAACTGAAAGCACCTTATATGTTAAGCGTGCTAATGATGTGCTTCTGATCATTGTTGTCTTTGTTGATGACATGTTGTTCTCATGTCCTATTGAGATGCATATTGCTGATTTTAAGGCTGATTTGCATGCCTCATTTGAGATGTCTGATTTGGGGCATTTGCATCAATATTTGGGCATTCAGTTTATGCATTCAGTCTTCATGATGCTGGAGATGCATTTGATGCTGTTCTCTATCAGCAAGCTGTTGGATGCTTGATTCACTTATGCATTACTTGGCCAGATATTCAGTTTGCTGTCTCACAGATAAGCAGGTTTATGCATTGCCCACGAGTCACGCATTGGAAGGCGGTTAAGTGCATCTTTCGCTACTTGAGTGGTACTCGGCTACTTGGGTTGTTTTATCCCAAGGGGGATCACTACCGCCAGATTTGCATGCTTTTTCTGACTCAGATTGGGCTGGTTGCTATGACACTCGTGTGTCCACCAGTGGTTTTTGCTTCATGCTTGGTAGCTCATGTATATCTTGGTTGAGCAAGAAGCAGCCTACTGTGGCCACTTCCAGTTGTGAGGCTGAGTATAGGGCAGCTTTCACAGCGACTGTTGAGTGTGTGTGGCTCAGACGCCTTATGGCTGATTTGGGTGTTGGCTAGTCTTCTGCCACCACCATCTTCACTGACAGTCAGAGCGCATTGGCAGTTGCGAGGAACCCTGTGTTCCATGCTCACACTAAGCACATTGAGGTGCATTATCACTATGTTAGGGAGAGGTTCTCTGCTGGGGAGATCAGCTTGGCATATGTGCCCACGGAAGAGAACATTGCAGACCTTTTCACGAAGGCTCTACCTAGGGAGAAGTTTGAAGCTTTCCACAAAGCTTTGGGCTTACTTCCTTTTGTGGAGTGATTTCCACATAGCTTGGCACTTCCTTATACATGAGTGGCAGCTCCTTGTTCACCGCATAACTCCCAGGGGGGATTTGTTGATATATTTAGGTAGTGATGTGTGTGAACACACTAGGACCGCTGGGGCACTTTTTTCCCTCTTTAGGAGGTTTTTTTCCCCCGGCTTGTATATACGCCTATTGCCCTAATGGGCTACTTATCTTTGTACATTCTCTAGTAATACACTCACTATTGTGTGTTTGTGCTCCAAGCTTCTTCTTCTTCCTTGTGCTGTTTGCGTGCTTCCACAGACATCTATCTCCAACACTCATTACTTCTGCATCTTGATATTTCTCGAATTCCTGGGTGAAGAAATGATACCTCCCCCACTTGCCATTGAATTCAATTTGTGCTTCCCAAAAGTAGGTGCCCTCACCCAATGGACCTGGGACATCACTGAACCAGTGTGCATGTTTGCCAACTTGTGACGTGTGCGCTTGCAGAGGGTTCTGAATGGGAAGGACATGCACCACCTTGAGTTCCTGTGGCCTCTTGGTGACTTGTGGTTCGAGGAGGAGAGTTTCAATATCCACTATTTGGGTGTTGGATCCTGCCTGGGAGCTGGTGCCTCCTGCTTCTGCCATGTTACAGCTTGTTTGCTTGTTCTGTGAGAATATAGAAGCAAGTGTTAACATTGTAATGGACAAGATAGAACAATTTTTGTCCCTGTTACAACATCAACATGAGGTTAGTGATAGGTTAGTTAGTTAGTGAGTGCTCGGTGATTTTGGGTGTAATTAGTGGATGAATTGTCCTATGAGCTAAATGGAAAGATGCAGTGTGAGAATGATGCAGTTAGTAGGTGAACATGAATTTACAAGTGGGGTCGGGGGATTTATTACAAGCTTTGGGAAGCCAAACACAGTGGATGGCTTTCCGTTTTGGTTCTGTGGAGACTCTAGAGGTCTTTGTGAGAGTGTTTCCTTGGAAATGAGGCTTTTTAGGGACCCATTTACAAGTGATTTTGCTCATGCTCATGGGCGAATATGTGTTTGTGCGAGTCGAATAAGAGTGGTTATCAGTTGTTCGAATGAGTGAACCATGTTGTACATGGTGTGGTTTCTGTGTGGCTATTTGAGCCCGCAAGAAGGCCTTAGGCACCCAAATTTGTCTTGATTATGGGTCAACCTTCATCAACGTCTTGGGTGCCCAGATAGACTTCACTTTAGTAGAAGAATTTCTAAAAGACTTCTTATTAGTGTCCTGTCGTTGATCACTAATATGAAGTTGAGCCAGTGGTTGTGACTGAACTACAATAGATTGGTCGCCTTTCCGCACTCACACTTGTTTTGGTAGCTGAGGCACCGTGCTTCGCACTTTCTTTGGGCTTCGAGCATAGATCATATGCTTCTTCTGTATTTGATCTGCCTTTGGTTGTCGTATCCCTATGGCCTTTGGAAAAGAAGGGAGTTCCGTTGTATCCTTGACTTCTTTGTTGAAAATGTCATCCCTCTGCATCACATAGTTTTGGACAAGAATAGCATCATCATCTTCATGTGTACTCGTGGAAGCACCAGGAGTTTGTGCCTTTCCTACTTCCTTGAGTGCTTCATTTTGTAACTCAAGTGTAATGCGGTTCTAATTTTCCCAGACCTGAAGAAGTCCACTTCTTAGGTTTAGGTTGACTGCATGATCATAGATCCAGTCTTGACCCGCGACAAGAGGTTCAGTGAGATCCTCATCTTGACACACTAGTACTTTAACTGTCATTAAAACATCTTGAATGTAGAGGGCAAGTTCCGCCTCGCCCATGCAAGGGGTTTCCACACCTCCCAATCCTATGAGATATGCTTCTATAGGATTGACACTTAATTTCAACTTTTGACAGTAAGAAAGTTTAACAGCACTAGTGGCTGCACCTGAGTCAATCAAGGCCCGTACAGTCCTTGCACTCTTCCCTTGTCCTATCTCTAAGGTCACAAAAGGACGTCAGTCAATTATTCTATGGGAACTTATACCTGAGACTTCGCACATAGCCGAGTGATATCCTGGATCTGCATGGGCATTTGTCCTAGGCTGCTCTCTACCCTGTCTTCTCAATTTCATTCTTCGGATGCATTCCAATGCTTCTGCATGTGCTTCTTCTCGAATTCGCTTTTCTTCTTCTTTACGTTTCTTTGCAGTGTTGAGTCAATTTATCATCTCCTCCGTGAGGGGTTCCTGATATAACTTGACTCGGCATCCGCTAATGTAACTTGGTAGGATGTCCCCTTCTAGAGTGGCTAATTGAACTGCTCCGCTTGTGGAGATCCTATGGATAATCATGGGTCCATAGCCTCTCTTCTCTAATTTCCATGCATGTTGCTTCAAAGTGTAGACTAGGACTAGATCTCCTGCTTTCCAGCCCTTGTCCTTCACATGTGCATCAAAATATGCTTTTTGTCTTTTCTTGGCTGCATAAATTCCTGCTGCAGCTCTCAATCGTGTTTCACCCGATCGAAAATTCTAGAGAAGAGCTCATTGTTGAGATATCAAGCTCAACATGTGATGATCCAGGATGACACGTACCAGTTTTTCCTTTCTCTGACATGTATAGTGGTCACACCAGTATATGTCAGGGATACTTCATTGAGCTTTATTAGATTTATCTACCGAGAGTGATGGCACATTTGTTTCTTGCCAGCTCACTCATTCACGGACATTAGGTTTTTCCTTATGTACTGGTCTTTATATATTGCACTCGTTGTATTCTTGTTTAAGACTCATCTGTGATGTGGTTTGACAAACCACAAATGTTACATGGTGATGAGTTATAGGGTCTCCCCCTACCTTGCTTACCTCCTCTGCCCCTACCTCTTGAAGATCTACCTCTCCCTGCATAGTTGGCTTGGGAGGTAGAGCATTCATCTTCCACCTTCTTACTCTTGCCTTTATCCTTAGATTTCTTATCAGTGTATAGGGCAGAAGAGTTGTTACGTTTGGTAGTATCTCCACTCTTGGTAAGCTTTGCTTCATGTGTGAATAGTTGACCCATGAGAGTTGTAAGATCTAGAGTGTGCATGTCCATGTAGAGATCCATTGCAGTGGTGAAGCTTTCCCACTCGTCATCAGCCTTGATTCCATTAATTACCTGCCTTACAATTTGTTCTTCTTCAATTTCTTCTCCTATGCTTGCTAACTGATCTACAACATCTTTGATCTTGGTCACAAATTCTGAAACAACTTGCTTAGGTTGCTTCCTTAGTGTTGTGAATTCAATCCACAACTGATTTTTCCTAGCCCTTGTATTAGAGGAAAAATATAATGACAAGGTTTCCCAAGTCTCTTGGGAAGTCTTACAATTTCTAATATGAGGTAAAAGAAAGTCAAATACAGAGTTGAGTAAATAGGACCTTGCCAATGCATCCCTTGCACTGGGTTGCTTCTTACTGCTCCATGTAATAGCTGCACCTCCAAGTGAGAAAAGAAAGCCACTAGTAGATCTTCTATCTGGAGTACTACCAGCCCAATCTGCATCGATGTATCCATGAACCTGCAAATCTACACCAGCTTCATTAAACAATGCATAATCCAAAGTAGCACTCACATAACGTAGAGTGCGCCTCAAAGCATCCAAATGTGGCTTCCTGGGAACCTGCATAAACTGACTTTCAAGTCCAACAGTGTAGCTTAAATCAAGCCTTGTAATTGTAAGATATATAAGACTTCCCACAATTTTCCTGTACATAGTAGCATTTTCCAATGCTTCACCTGATGTAGTATCCAATTTCAAATTCTGATCTAAAGGCATAGAAATTGGCTTACAATCAACCATACCATACTTTTGTAGCATATTCAAGGCATATTGCCTTTGCAACATCCATATACATGTTTCTGTATGTATAAACTCAATGCCCAAGAAATAGCGCAGCACACCAAGATCTTTCATGTCAAATTCCTGCACAAGAAGTTTCTTTACCTCTTTGATGCTTTCTTCATTATCACCACCTACAATCAGATCATCAACATAAATAGCCACAATAGTGATGCCATCATCAACCTTCCTTGCATATAGTGAATGATCTGCATCACACATAGAAAACCCAATGCTGGTTAAGTAATCAGCAATCCTTGCATGCCATGCACGCGGAGCCTACTTCAGCCCATACAAAGCCTTTTGCAGCCTGCAGACATATTTTGGATGCTTTGAATCTTCATATCCTTGTGGCTGGTCCATATATACTTCTTCCTGTAACTCACCATGTAGGAAAGCATTCTTCACATCCATCTGATGCAAAGTCCATCCTTTTGCTATAGCTAATGCAACAAGTGTTCTGACAGTAGACATTTTAGCTACAGGGCTGAATGTTTCCTCATAATCAATGCCATATGTCTGTGCATAACCTTTAGCTACCAATCGTGCTTTATACCTGCTTATGCTACCATCAGCATTATGCTTTACCTTGTAAACCCATTTGCAGCCTATGGATTTCTTTCCTTGTGGCAATGGAACCAGCTTCCATGTATCATTTCCATAAAGTGCAGCCATCTCCTCATCCATAGCTTTTTCCCAATCTGCATTACCAATTGCATCTTCAAAACAAGAAGGTTCAGCATCTTGTATTACCTTTGTCATGTAGGCACAATGGCCAGCCATGTAACTATCATATGTCAATCGTTGCACTGAATTACGCATCCTCCCAGATCTTCTTAGTCCTGGGTCACTTCTTCTTGTATCATCTGCATGTGCCCTTCTTACTCCTGGAGCCTTCATAGAGGGCAATCCAAGTTCCTCATCAAGACTCTTTTCTGAACCGCTTGAATCTCCATCAACGTCTTCAAAACCTGCACCTGTTTTACTACCAGTAGAAAGCTTTTCTTTACCTTTCTTGGATTTATTTGATGAATTTGCTGGACTGAAATTTCCACGCAATCTTCCACTCCATGGATTTGAGTTGGAACTATTGCTTGGTGATGCATCCGGTCCACTCAAAACTTGAGATTCTGCACTAGAATTTTCAGCATTTTCTTTGTCATTTGGTTCAAGATTCAGTCCTTCTTTGGCATCTGCATAGAAGCTTGACATTTCATCAAATACCACATCTCTGCTCACCTTCACATGTCGTGTGAGTGGATTATAACATTTATACCCCTTTTGCTCAAGGGAATATCCAATGAAGACACATTTTTCTGCTTTCAGATCAAGCTTCGTCCTCAACTCATCTGGAACATGTACATATGCAATACAGCCAAAAACTTTCAGATGTGATAAGTTTGGCTTTTTACTTGTAAACTTCTCTTCAGGTGTAACTTGATGTACAACAGCAGTCGGAGTTCTGTTCATGATGTATACAACAGTATGCACAGCTTCTGCCCAATAACAATGAGGCATATTCTTCTCAGCCATCAAGGCTCTTGCTATTTCTGTAATATGTCTATTTTTGCGTTCAGCAACACCATTCTGTTGTGGTGTGTACATGCATGAAAACTGACGTCGAATTCCATGATTTTTTACAAAAATGCTGAACTCATTTGACATGTATTCACCTCCTCCATCAGATCTTAATGTTTGAATGTACTTCCCTATCTGCTTTTCCACCATAACTTTAAAATTTTGGAAGTGAGTAAACACCTCGCTCTTCTCTTTCATAAAATATACCCATACTTTGCGTGTATGGTCATCAATGAAAGTAACATAAAACCTGCAACTGCCCATAGATGTGGTCTTTGCTGGACCCCAAACATCTGTATGTACTACTTCTAGTACATTCTCACTAACATGCTTGTCATGTGGAACTGATGCTCTTGATTGTTTACCAAATTGACATGCTGCACATACCTTTTGCATTTCTGCAGCTTTGAAATTTGGTAGTCCATGGACAATCTCCTTTGACTGCATCAGTTTCAGCCTTTGCAAGTTTGCATGTCCAATCCGTTTGTGCCATATCTCTATATCTGCAATAACTCCTACACCTTTTGCAAACATGGCTACATTCATTTCAGGAATCTTCACATTTAAGGTGAACATCCTACCCACTTTGTTTCCTTTGGCAACCAATCGTCCATCCTGCTTGTACTCTTCTACATATAATCCATCAGCATTGAACCTGACTTGTAATCCCTGGTCAACCATTTGTCCAACAGAAACCAGATTCTTTGTTATATTTGGAACATGCAGCACATCAGCAACTACCTTTCCGTCCTCCATAGACAATGCTATGTTTCTTGTATGCTCAATAGGATGCGATGTGTCATCACCTATTTCAACATATCCAGGAACTGGCATTTTCTGCAAACTACTAAACCATTCTGCATGACTGGTCATGTGATTTGAAGCACTTGAATCAACATACCAAACATTATCATTCGATTTTGAAACACCAGCAGACATTGTATTCATCATGTGATGTTGAACCATAAACAGCTTCTCAGAATCATCTGCACTTGTGGATGCATAGTTGTTATTACAAAAATGAGAGAGGAAGAGGCTACCAAAGAGGTGGATAGTCTCAGTCTAGAGGAAGGTTCAACCATCACCAAGGCCACAACAACAATTATAACAACAACTACAACAACAATTACAATGGCAACTACCAAGGAGGATTCAGAAACGGAAAGGACTACAACAACTACACAAAGGAGCAGGATGACTCTCTCTTGATCATGAACATGACTTCAAAGTCAGGTACAAATGATGATCACCTATTTTATATTGATTCAGGGTGTTCAAATCATGTGGCTGGTAATGTGGCACTACTCTCTGATCTTGAGGAACCAAAAGGTAAACACCAAGTCCAAACAGGTGATGATACAAAGCATTCTGTGGTTAAATTTGGAAATGTGAAAACTTGTGATGGTAATCAGAATTTGTTGAGCAGAGTACTTTATGTACCTACAATTACAAAGAACTTAATGAGTGTTGGTCAGATTGTAGAGAAAGGGTTGCAGGTCAGATTCAATCAGTATGGAGCATTTGTGGAGGACCCAAGACATGGATTCAAAAGGATAGCTAAAGGAGAAAAATCAGATAGACTTTTGACTTTTGAGTTGGAAGATACAAAGAACATTGCATTATACAGTTATAAAGATCAAACACTTTTAGAGCTTGAGATTTGGCACAAGAGATTAGGGCACATAGGAGAAAGGACCTTGAAGCAAATGTGCAGGGACCAATGTGTGCTTGGGATACCTAATGTATCCAAGCAACATATGATTTACAAGTGTGGTGCTTGTCAATTTGGTAAGTCTCACAGGTTACCCTTCTCCAAGAAAGGATATATGCATGAAGACTATCTAGAGCTTGTACACACAGATGTATGGGGACCTAGCAAAGACCCCTCAGTCTCAGGTTCAAGGTACTATGTGTCTTTTATTGATGACTATAGCAGATGGACTGTATTATACTTTATGAAGCACAAGGATGAAGTATTTAACTGTTTTAAGAAATATCTTGCATTAGTTGAAAATCAGACAGGAAGGAATTTAAAGAGGCTAAGGTCAGATGGAGGAGGTGAGTACTTCTCCATAGAATTTGAGGACTTCTTGCAGGACAGAGGCATCAAAAGGGAAATAACCACAAGGTACTCTCCTGAACAGAATGGGGTAGTTGAAAGAAGAAATAGGTTAATAGTTGAGACAGCTAGATCTATGCTTAATGAGAAGAAATTACCTAACTATCTATGGGCAGAGAGTGTCTCTACTGCCACCTATCTCATAAACAGGTTACCATCAAAGTCACTTGATGGTATGACACCATATGAAGCATGGCATGGTAAGAGACCATCATTGGATCACTGCAAATTTTTTGGATGTGTAGCATACGTACACATTCCTTCACAGGTAAGAAAAAAGCTAGATCCAAAGGCTGAAAAATGTATTTTCATTGGATATGATTTAAATAAAAAAGGTTATAGGTTTTATAGCCCTACCAACAAGGGATTTATGGTAAGCAGAGATGTGATCTTTGATGAGAATGATTCTTGGTATGAGAATGAATGCAGGAAGGTCAAACTACCCTATGATTTGGAAGAGGAATTTCCAAAACTTACAAAGGAGGAACCAACTCAGAAAGAAGACTCAAGTTCAGATGATGAAGATACAATCAACCTTGAAGAGTTCAAGGCATGGAAGTCCAAAGGCAAAATGAAGATGAAGAAGCTTGAGGACATACCAGAATCTTCAACTCAATCAATCAGAAGGTCTCAAAGAGAGAGCAAAAAACCTATCAGATATGGGAATGATACATCTCTTGTTACTAAAATTCAATTTATCTTGCAAAGGATTTGCTAAATGAAGAACCAGGATCATATGAAGAAGCAATCACAAAATCAGAATGGAAGGAAGCTATGGATGAGGAGATTGAAGCACTCAAGGAGAGTGATACATGGGAGTTAGTACCCAAGAAGGACTCCATGAAGGTAATAGGATCCAGATGGATCTATAAATTGAAAAGAAATTCTGATGGCACAATTAACAGGTACAAGGCCAGATTAGTAGCCAAGGGTTTTGCACAAACCCAAGGCATTGACTATGAAGAAACATTTTCTCCTGTGGCCAAGATGCCAACAATCAGAGTGTTGGTGAGTGTGGCTGCATCAAAAAATTGGAACATGTACCAATTGGATGTCAAGAATGCTTTCTTGAATGGATGGATTTCAGAAGAGGTTTATATGTCACAAACTCCTGGCTATGAAGACCCTAAGAAGGTAACTTATGTTTGCAAATTAAAGAAGGCTTTATATGGATTGAAGCAGGCACCTAGGGCATGGAATTACAGGCTAACTACATACCTCCAAGACCAAGGTTTTGTCATGAGTAAGGCTGACACTTCTCTGTTCATTAAGAGAAGTAATTCAGAGGTAATCTATCTTTGTGTTTATGTTGATGACATCATCATTACAGGCAATGATGTAAATGGAATCAGAAGCATCAAAAGCCATATGATGAAGGAATTCAAGATCAATGATCTTGGATTCTTGAAGTATTTTTTGGGACTTGAATTAGTTTACACTAATTCAAGAATATACATTACTCAGAAGAAGTATGTGCAGGACATGTTGAAGAAATTTCACTTGCAGGATGCTAAAGCAGCAAGCACTCCAATGGAGGTGAACTTAAAGCTAAGTGCCCATGAAGGTGATGAAGTCCAAGACATTACAAGTTATCAAAGTATGGTAGGTAGCTTGAACTATGCTACCTTAACTAGAATTGACATTGCATATGGAGTTAGTGTGCTAAGTCAATTTATGCACAAGCCAAGGATACCTCACTTAGAGGCTGCCAAGAGAATCTTGAAGTATCTCAAGGGTACACAGAACCATGGTTTGTACTTTCCTTACACTTCAGATATTGACATAAAATTTTATTCAGATGCAGATTGGGCAGGATGCAAGCATGATAGGAGAAGCACTTCAGGATACATTTCTTTTGTAGGTGACAAACCAATTTCATGGTCTGCAAAGAAGCAACCAACTGTTGCATTGTCTTCTACAGAAGCAGAGTATAGAGGGCTAGCTAATGCCACTCAAGAAGCAATTTGGATCAAGCTTTTGTATTCAGAATTGGGCTTATATACTAGGCCTCCAATTATCTTTGGAGATAATACAAGTTCTCTTCACCTTGCAGCTAATCCTATCTATCATGCCAGGACCAAACACATAGAAGTTCATTATCATTATGTGAGAGAGAAGTTGCTAAGCAAGGACATTCAGCTAACCTATGTGTCGACCAACATGCAATGTGCAGATTTGCTAACTAAAGCTTTGGATGGGACCAAACTTTGCACGTTCAAATCTATGATTGGATTGCAGGATGTACTTGAAGATTGAAGATGAAGACTTAAGCCAAAATTTTTGGCTTGAGGGGGAGCTGTTGGTGTAAATCACAAGCCTACACATTTGGCTTGGAAGACATCATGAAGACTCCACATGCATGAAGAACCATAGGAACATATGCTAGTGGTTTATTACCACTTTACCTCATTGTAAAAGTCTAATTTGACTTAGAATCTTTTGTAATCACCTACCTAAGTGATTCATGGAAAAGTAGATCACTTGATTGAGAGAATATCTCCAAACTTTTAGATGCTTGATCATAGGAAGCCAAAGATTTGAATTTGAATTCAAATCCTAAGTCATATCCTATAAAATTGGATGTGAAAAAGTCGCGGGTAGATCACTCCATCCCCGAGGCTCATTCTGTTGAGCTTGAGTGTGTGTAAGGACTATACCATAGCTTATACCTCTCTACACCATTTGGCAATGCTAGACATGCCAATGGGATTGTATACAATTGTTAATTAATAGATACATTTACATCATTCATCTCTGTATTCACTGCTTGTCTACTCCAAAGTCTGTTAACTTGTCAAGAGCATATCTCGGTCAATGCTACTCCAAATTCAGTGATTCAAAGCTTGTTGGATTCAGCTCAAAGTCATCTACATGCTGAAAAAGTTTGAAGTGATTGCATTCAGCCAATTCAGAGAAATCGTCGTCGAGGTGCTCACTGGTCTATCTCTGCTACAGTCCTAAAAAGTCGGGGGTATAGCTAATTTTGCTAAATCAATTTCTCTGAGTATAGTTTGTCATTTTACATCATTCCACTTGCAAATGTTAGCTTACTAAGCTAATTGAATACCCCTAGAAGGAATTTTATCAATTGCTACTGTGCTGGTCACACTGAGCAAAACATTGAGCAGGTGTCAAGACCAAAATAGAAGGTTTTCTTGACTTTGTGACTTCCAAAGTTATCTGTTTTGATTCAATCATTGCACACATCAATTCCAAAGGACATAGGCTATTTCTTGGTGTCATTGGAAAGCTAAGGAAGTCTACTAATCAAATCTGAAGCTAAAGAGGGCTGGTACAAAGCAGGTTTTAGCAGTACCTACTCAATCTCTTGGATCATCCATCCATTTTTCCCAGCAACATGCACATGGAATGGCTTGTTCCAATCTGGTGTGGTCAAGATTGGTGCAGAACATAATCGTTGTTTAAGTTCATTGAAGGAGTTTTCACATTCATCTGTGCACTCAAAGTTAGTCAAAAGTCCATATAGAGGCTTTGCAATGATGGCATACGTGTATAAAACATCGGTAATAATCACAATGCCCCATGAAAGCTTGCACTTCCTTGACACTCTTTGGCTTAGGTAGCTCTGCTATAGCTTTCACTTTCTCCTCATCCGTGTATATGCCATTCTTTGACACTATGTGTCCTAGAATCTTGCCTTGCTTGACCATGAAAACACATTTTTCTGGGTTCAAGCAGACTTGATACTCTCTGCATTTGTCAAAGATTTGCCTGAGTTCAGGTATATGTGTCTGTCTAATGTTGGAATGCGGACAGAGGTCATCAACATAGACTTCTAAATTCTTTCTCAGGAATTCCTTAAACACATGGCACATCAGCCTTTGAAATGTGGCTGGCACATTGGTAATACCAAAGGGCATGTAAGCCGCCAGATTGGCAATTGTAAAATCTGACTCTTAACGAACCAAAAGGTCGTTGCGTAGATGTTGTAACCTTGATTGATGTTGGAACAGACTGTTATGTGAGTGAGTTGATTTGGGAAAATCAAATATAGGGCCTCTGTTTAGCAGACCCCTTCCACTCCCAAGAACCCGAATAGATGTTGAAACGCGTCTCTGATGACAAGACCCACGTTTAACACTGGCGCCGTCTATGGGAAAGTGGCACCAGAGCGTTGTAAATTGATTGTGAGAAAGTGGTCATAGATTGTGAATCGACGAGTAGTACGCAAAGTATTGCAAACGTGATATATGTCGGTTACTCGTTCCGGTGAAACATACCTGAAGTATAGGAGAAACGAACAGTATTGGGTGATACCTAATTTGCTAAGGACGCCCCCAGGAGCTAGAAGCGCAGATAAGTTTAACCCAGTTGTCAAGGAAGCGAAGAACGATAGTAGTGATTCCGGTAGCATTCTAGAGGAATGCTGTGCAATTTCAACAGATTTCGGTGCAATTTCGGCACAGTCTGTCGAAGATATAGTAACTCCAGAGTCTACTAGGACGCAGTATGCAGTTAACTTAACACCATCTAGACAAGATTCGAGTTTGTCTGAGGATAGAAGCATGTTGGCCAAAGAAATTAGTGAAGGTGAAAAAGTACCTTGTTTTGGTGAAATTTTGACAAATTCCGGTGATATTTTGGTCCCAGTTACAGAGACTTCACAGTCTCCCAGTGACGGTTTACTATTTCTTGGTGAATCTTCATTCTGGTCACCACTATTCAGAGTAAGCATCCCTACATTTGATATCAAGGAGGAAGGTAGCTTATTCGAAGCTGAAATCCGAAAGAGATTGAACAATATTATCAAGTCGGAGAGTGCACAGGCTGACGATACAGATTCCGACGGTCAAGAAATTCAACCTCGGAACTCAGGAGATAGTAACAATACAACAGCAAGCACCATGAGTGGGCAACAACAACAACAGCAGCAGCAGCAACAACAACATCTACTTCCACCTCGTCCGGTTCCGACAGGAGTTACCTACACAAAATTCAGTGGATTTCCAGGTGATGATCCTGATGCTCATGTACGAACTTTTGAAATTAGTTATGCAGTACTTAATCATCCACCCGATCCGGTGTACAAGGCCATATTATTCCAGTCAACACTAGTTAATGAAGCCGCCAGGTGGCTTACAGAATATGATATCAACCATTTCGGTACCTATGAAGCAGTAAGAGATGCGTTTCTGCAGAGATTCCGGCTAAAGAAGAACCCTGCCGAAATTTTTGATTACCTGCAAAACAATAAACAGAAGCTGAATCAAACAGTGCAAAAATATGCCACCCTATTCAGAACTCATTTGAGACAACTACCGCCGGCCCATGCAAACCTACCGGATGATGTCATCACGCAGTGGTTTATTAATGGTTTGACTCCGCAGCTCCGACAGATTATGATCATTCGTTGTGTGGGAGCTATGACACTAGATGCGGTTATTGCAATGGCCCTGCAGCTCGAGAATAAGGTTGTAGGTTTTACCGAAGATTTGGATTGGTTAAAATCCAGTAAAAATGTTGCAAAAGATCCGGCTAGATAAATGTACTACACCACATGCAAGAATTCAGGGCATACCAGTGCCACTTGTGCACTTAATCAGATGTATTGCGCTATCTGCAATACAACCAGACATTCCACCGAAAACTGTGCTTTTAATGCCAAAGTGCAGGGAACAGCAACAGTAAATGCAATTATACAAGAACTAGGACAGCCTGCCACCCACTATGTACCACCTCAGAGGAGAAATAATCAGCAGCAAGGATACAGAAATTATAGAGGACAGAGGAATACCAACTATAATGGAAATCGTTGGCAGACAGGAACATCACAAGAAGGAAATGCCTTGCCACCACCTCGCTGTCATTTTTGCGGTGAGTTTGGTCATATCAGAAGATTCTGTAAAGATGCAGCCGAATATGATCAGAGGAAAAAAGAGCGTCAGAACCCAATGACAAATATGGTTCATATCACACTAATAGAAACACAAGCCGCAGTAGTTCAGACCTGATCCGGTAAGCCATTGCAACCAACAATAGAAGTATTTGAACCAGGCATACATGAACAACAAAGAATGTATGACAAAGCTAGTCAGTGGACCACCACAAAACCTCCAATGTTCCTAGATCCAATTCCGGTAACACAAGTTCCGCTGCCAAAGGAAATTGCGCAGGAACAAGAGTCAATCCCAGTAACCGATGCATCGTCTTCAGAACCAGTAAAAAGTACAAGTCAAGTAGATCAGGCATGGGAAATTTTATCTAAGGCATCCATTACTCTTCCTCTTGGATAGTTACTGGCATTAGTACCAAGAGTTCGACAACAATTCCAGCAGCAGTTCAGTTCTGCGTCTTCCTGCATTCCAGCAACAGTGATGGTACAACCGGAAACTGACTCTACGATGGATCATTCGGTCCCTTTAATTACGGTATGGCACAAAAATCATAAGATTACTCAAGTACTAATTGATGGAGGAGCTGGTGTAAACATAGCTACTGCAGCACTTTGTAAAAAGTTAGGATGGACCGAAATTGAGCCTGTCCAGTTTTTTGTTAGAATGGCCGACCAATCTAGAGTCCACCCAGTAGGACTTGTACGGAATGTCCCAATCACTTTGCACGGTACAACTTTTAAGATGACTTTCGTAGTTTTAGAACTACCGGAGTCTAGTCTTGATTATAATCTTCTTTTCGGTCGACCCTCGTTGAAATAAGCTAAGGTTATACAAGATTGGTCAGCCCAGGAACTTACTTTTAAAGACAACCACCGAAAATATGTTGTAAAATTAGATGCTATTCAACCCTGTGAACTACATGCTAGACCATATGTAGCAGAACTAGTCCATATGCTAGATGGGTTATCTGATGATGAAGAAGAAGAATTTTTAAAGAATAACATTGATTTGATTTCCTTGGGAACTGTCGACTTACAATCTGTTGAAGATAATTGGAATCCGGTAGTTTGTACCGTGGTGCCTGTGACTGAAGAAGTCGAGACAGAGGATACTGCTGCTAAGGATGAAGCTACTATACAGCAACTTTTGCAGTCAGTCGATGATTCTGGAAACCCTCGTCAATTCTATGTTCCTGAAGATCAGTTGATAACTTATAATTTAGGAGATGAAGTAAATCCGCGACCTGTCAAGATAAAGGAAGGGTTGTCTGAAGTGTTTCAAGCAGATTTGATCCAGGTTCTTCATGAGTTCTCTGATGTTTTTGCATGGGATTACCGTGACATGAAGGGTCTGGACCCTCGCATATATCAGCATCGAGTCGTACTTAAACCAGAGGCAAAACCAATTAAACAACCCAACTACAGGATGAATCCTAACTATGCAGCACAGGTAAAGGTAGAGCTTGATAGGTTATTACAAGTCGGATTCATCATTCCAGTAGAACATGCTGAGTGGATATCTCCAATTGTTATTGTTCCCAAGAAAAAAAAGCAACTCCGAATATGTGTGGATTACCGAAAACTGAATGTAGCCACGGTGCCTGATCCGTTTCCTCTTCCATTCCTTGATACAATGCTAGACAGAGTAGCAGGACATGAAATGTACTCCTTTTTGGATGGTTACAGTGGGTATAATCAAGTCAGAATGGCTGAACAAGACATACCGAAAACAGCTTTCATTTACAACTGGGGTGTTTTTGCTTGTACCGTCATGTGGTTTGGATTAAGAAATGCTCCTAGTACTTTTCAACGATGTATGCAGGAAATCTTCTCCCCCCTATCTTACTTCTTTCATGCAAGTATATCTAGATGATTTCTCTTTATTTGGTAAGATGGTAGCACACCTGTATCATTTACGGTGTTGCTTTGAGAAGTATCGTGAATACAGACTCTGCCTGAACCCAAACAAGTCTGTGTTTGCGGTTTCATGTGGTAAGCTGCTTGGCCATATTGTGTCTACACAAGGCATACAAGTCGATCCAGATAAAATTGCAGCTGTGTTAGAAGCACCTGTGCCTACTACGCCGAAAGAAGTCATGCAATTGATGGGTCAAGTCAGGTGGCATGGTCGACATTTACGATGGCTTGCTCATTTGGCAATACCCCTCAATAGATTAATAACCAGTACTCCTCGACAGTTTGTTTGGACTCAGGAATGTCAAACAGCATTTGATCGTCTAAAAGCTTTATTAACGTAGGTCCCAATTCTACAACCTCCTGATTGGGAACGTCCATTTCATGTTTTTGTTGACGCATCAGATATCGCCATTGGGAGTGTCTTAATGCAACAAATTGATAAGTGGTTTCGGCCTGTTTATTATGCAAGTAGAAGGCTTGCTCTTGCTGAAAAGAATTATTCAGTAACTGAAAGAGAATGCCTTGGTTTAGTATATTTTGTAAAGAAATTTTGGCATTATTTGTTAGGCTGAAAATTCGTCTTTCATGTAGATCATGTTGCGCAAGTATATCTGGTTTGGCAGCAGCATTTAGGTGGTCGATTAGCGCGTTGGGTTCTACTATTACAAGAGTTTGATTACGAAGTGATTCATGGACTTGGAACTGCACATGCATTAGCAGATTTCCTTTCTCGGTTGGATTTCGATGAAGCTCCGGTCGGTGTTGATGACACCACACCTGCAATTTATATTACTAGCTGAACTAATGATGAATCTGTAGATCCTCCTGTGACATCTACTTATTATGATCAGTTATTAGCCTTTCTTACTGATGGATATCTTCCTGCTCAGACTTCTCCTGCAATGCGTAGGAAAATTGTAGTTTACAGTCGTAGATTCCGGTTGATTGCTGGAGAATTGTATTATATGGATCACACTGGAGTTTTACTTCGTTGTATTCCTCCACATGAAGTAAACTCAGTTATCACTCTGGCACATTCCATACCTTCCGGTGGACATTTTGCAACACATTTAACACACCGGAAAATTCTGCAAAGTGGGCTTTGGTGGCCTACCATGTACAGAGATGTATCTTAGTTTGTCAAACAGTGTGACAATTGTCAACGATTGGGACAACCTTTACAACGACATTTTTTCCCTCTCCAACCTGTATTACCCTTGGAGCCTTTTCAGAAATGGGGTCTTGACTTTATTGGACCAATCACACCTCCAACAATCCTTAGCAACAACAGATATATTCTGACATGCACAGATTACGCTACAAGATGCGTAGAAGCTTGGGCTTTACGGTCCGCAACAGCTATTTCGGTAGCAAAATGTTTAATGAAAGACGTATTTCCACGATTTGGGTTACCTCTAGAACTAGTGACTGATCAAGGCACACATTTTGTTAACAATTTAATGAAAGTGCTCACACACTCTTTTTAGATTCTGCATAAATTTAGTTCTCCTTATTACCCTCGTGCTAATGGCTTGGCTGAAAGTACAAACAAGACCTTGCTGAGTATGCTTCGTAAATTGATTGTCGAATCACCAGAAAGATGGGATCAATTACTACGTGCAGTATTATGGGCATACCAGACTACTTACAAAGTTGCCACCGGACTGACTCCTTTCAAACTTGCATATGGAATGAAGGCAATTGCACCAATGGAGCTTGTAGTACCAAGCTTACGTGTGGCCATCTCTCAGAAATTGTTACCTGAAGATTCTTTGCCGTTTCGGTTGGACACACTCAGAGAACTAGATGAGCATCGTTGGGAAAGTTTTCTGACTCTTCAAGAAGTGCAGTTGCGGCAAGCCCGTACACATGATCGATATCTAAAAACTTTAGTTTTTACGGTAGGGCAACTTGTGCTGTTTTATAATGCAAAATCAAACCGCTGTGCTGGAAAATTCAAGTTACGCTGGTTTGGTCCTTACCGAATTACTGAACAAGTGGGCCCAGCAACTTTTCGGTTGGCTACTTTGACCGGAATTCCTCTTCCAAAAGTGATAAATGGTTCAAAGTTGCGGCCGTATCATCAAGCACCTGATTCGCACTGAAGTGTTCTGCGGTTGCCCGCGTATTTTTTTCTTTTTTCTTTTTTCTTTTTCCTTTTTAGTTTTGCGTGATTAATAAAATAAGTATGTAAATATCCTCGTTTTGATACCTAATTATAATCAACAGCCGCCCTGCATTATCGTTCTGTTCATGCATGCACACCGAAGTTATGAGGTTATCATTTCAACATTGCGCGATGATTAACAATTTCAATTGCTTCCCGTTGCCAAGTATCTACTTAACCTTTTTCATTCCACTGTTAATCGCTATTGTGTCTGTAAGTGCTTGTGCTCTCTGTATACCCTGTGCAATTGTGTTCTTGTGCTTGCTATTCGTGTATGCACCATGGAAGCGTTAGCAAACTTTATTGCGTTCCGTGACGGACTCCCTGCAGATGTAGGTGAGTTCTTACGTGTCTGTGGATTAGCTAATTTCACTGAATTGCCTTGGCATTCAGTGGATTGTCACCCGTTCTACGCCCAAATCATCGCCGCCATCGCTGCCACACCTGCTACAGAGTAGAGTTGGCCAATAACCTCATTACCTTCTAGGGTATAATAACTCTACAGAACTTTGCTGATTCTTTCCGACTCTCTTCGAGAGGTCGAGAGAATGGCCCTAATTTGCCGCTAGCCATAATGATCCAATTATTCCCTAGATATTCTTCTAATGAATATGCTATTCTCTGTCATCCTGAGCCTGAAAGAACAGCCTTACAGTTCTTAGTTGCCATCTTGAACCTGCAAAAACGTACATATGGGATATCTCGCCCATTCTATTCAGCAATAGATTTGGCTGCCAGAGAGCTTGTAAACTTTGCCTCATACTATTTCCGTCGCATTCACAGAGAATGCGTTTCGGTAATTAAACAGGTCAACAAAGGAGATATGCCGCGTTCTCGTCTCCTCCACATACTAAGTTTCCTGTTTTTGGCAATACAAGCAGCACAACCGCCTTCTAGAGGTCCAGTTCTCTATCATGAAGAATCAGCGCAAGTCCTCGAAGATGATGAAGAAATATTCCAGCTCCTCCGCTGAAAACGCATCAGAATCAGTTCATCTGACAGTCAAGTACAGGGTTCGGCCGCAGGTAAAGAAGCAGACAACAATCAAGAAGAAGAACATGAAGAAGAGACTTTCCATGACACAGCAACATCAATGCACCAGGATTCATCAGTGCAGTCCTCTCCAAATCAGCAACAAGAGCATGATGATACTGCCAATTCTGCAGCCAGCTCCTCTAAAGAAGAATCCCAGCAACAATCCGAACAGGAAAAGCAAGAAGATGGGCAACCTATTATTAAAGAAATTTTTGAGGAACTCATTAACGCAGTGGAGTCTGCAGTTGCCAACCCTGATGACACTACGCACCAAACCACCAAAAAGGTATTAGAAACTAACACTGTTCTTCTCACTCCTCCACCTATGCCTCCAATTAAACCCCATATTCCCATTCCACCCATTGTACCTGACGCACCTGATTCCTCATCTTCTTCACCGAACTATTCTCCACCAAATTCCCATCAGCTCCTCACCACTTCTTCATCTCAACCACGTCCTTCCCTTCTCTTTCCTTCGCTCCCTGTATTTAATGAACTAGCATCCATGGGTCAAATGTTGATCCAATTATCACGGCAACTACCAGAACAAATAAAAGAGGTAACTGATAATATCAGAGATGATTTCCAACATAAAGTTGATGTTTTGGAAGCAGACATTAGCCCACTTCAGGAAGAACTAGTTGCCGTCAAAGCAGAAAATCAAGCTTTAAACGAAAAGATTAAGGAATTACAGGCAAAACTTGCCGAACAGGAAACATTAACCAGTCAACGAGATGCGGCAATGGCTGAAGTTTGAGAAAAAGATGAGTTATTAAGTGTTGCTGATGCAGAACTTGTCTAGTTGAAGTAGTTAGTCCAAGATAAAGAAGATGCACGCGTTGCACTGGGTGATTTGTTAAAGGAAACTCGAGATCAATTGGATGAAGCAGTACAGAAAGGGCAGGAAATGGCAGTCTTATTAAAACAAACAAATATGCAGCTAGAGTTTGCAAATTCAAACCTATTTGAATCAAATGCTGCTCTCAAAAGTCAGATGATGTTAATCGCCCAGCTACAGAAGGAGATACCAGAGATAAGAAGAGAAAGAGATGCCTATTACAGGACTATTCAATTTCAAAATCAAGAGTTGGAAAGAAGAGAGAACCAATTGGGTGCTCAAGCAGAAAGACTGTCTCGAGTCGATAAACAGATTGCAGATATAAAAATCAACCGGGATGCAGCTTTATCAAATGAATTTTATTTACAAGAAGCTTTTTTGCAGACACACGCAGAGAGTTTAGTAAGCCAAGTTATTTCTTTAAGTTCAGTACGGACAGATGCTCAGCTCGTAGAACCAGAAATTTTGAAGCAGATGTTAGAGTCATTGAAGAAGAAAATTGCCCGGACTTTCAGGTTAGCTAGAACTATGTATCTAGAAGGTATAGTTGATGAGCCGTAATATTTTTGTATACCTACGGGTTCAAGTCCACCGTGCGTGCCAGTGTAAGCTGTCGGATTGGCAATTGTAAAATCTGACTCTTAACGAACCGAAAGGTCGTTGCGTAGATGTTGTAACCTTGATTGATGTTGTAACCTTTATATAAATCAATGAAAAAAGATGCTTCGGTGACGACTAGAGGAGTCACCAGACTGTTCGTCTTGTTGATGATGTCTGTGTAGTTTCCATGGTGTGTTTGAGAACTCTGAGTTATTCTGTGTCTTTCTATTATGTTTGATTATCTGCACCTGTACGGTACAGATTGAGTTACTGTTATTGTCTCTGTTATTTACAGTAATTGTGTTTGAATCAGCCCTCAAGTTAGACAAAGTGATTTTGTATTACGCTAATGATAGTTTTGCTGCTGTCTGTTGAGAACGCATCCACTGGATTGTAATCGATAGTAAGATTGTAAGAGTGTAACCAGAGTCTTGATAAGTAAGTTGTATTGATAGAGATTTTTAATGTTAGATTACGATCATGTGTTGTTGATTATCTGTACCTGTCCGATAAAGATTAAGTTACAGTAAGGATTATCTTAAGTTAAGTACTGAATCACGATTCCGCTAAGTTTATTACTGTGAGTTTGTGTTACGGTCATCTTTGTATTGTGCGTTGGTCACTAAGGAAGTCTTAATCTGTGTATGAATCGACATTCTGTGAGTAGATGAATCAGACGAAGTCCGAGTTTTCGGTTAGTAAGTTGAATTAGTAAAGATATTGAACAGACTGTTATGTGAGTGAGTTGATTTGGGAAAATCAAATATAGGGCCTCTGTTTAACAGACCCCTTCCACTCCCAAGAACCGGAATAGATGTTGAAACGCGTCTCTGACGGCAAGACCCGCGTTTAACAGGCATAAATCTAAAGGCGAATATGCCCCACTCTATGGCAAAAGCCGTCTTATGTTGATCTTCGGGAGCTATGGCTACCTGATTGTTACCAGAAAATCCATCAAGGAAGCTGTATGCTTCCTTGCCTGTTACTCTTTCTAATAGATGTTTAGTGATCCGAAGCGGATAGTTATCTCGAATAGTGGCTGCATTGACCTTCTTCAAGTTAATGCATACACGTAACTTCCCATTTTTCTTGGGCACCACAACAATGGGGGATACCCATGCAGTGTGCTCAATTTCATAGATAAATCCAGCTTCAACCAAGCGATCTATCTCTTCTTTGATCTTGGCAGCATAATTATCATTATATATGTATGGCTTTTGTTTAGAGGGTTTGGCATCTGAGGTCATGGGAATAGTTTGTGAGCATATGTCAGGGTCTACACCTTTCAAATCCTTGTAACTCCAAGCAAATACATCTCTGTATTTTCTAAGCAAGGTTATCAATTCGTGCTCTTTTTCTTCCATCACGTCATGTCCTATGTATGTGCATCTTTCTTCTCCTTCTTCTATGGCTACAACTATTTTCTTAGTGGTTTCTTTGTTATCATAGGCCTCTCTTGCTTGTGCCTCACGTTTCCGCATTCTTATCACGACTCTCCTATCATCTATTTCATACTTCTTAAAGTTTTCAGGGACCTCAAACAAAGATTCTTCTTCCTCCGGTGTGACTTCTCTCTTCTTTCTTTTCTTGCCTTCGTTGTTAGTGGTCACTTGTGTGGTTAATCTCACCTCATTCATAATTTCTGCCTGTCTCTGAGGATAAGCTTCTACTTCACAAAAATATTCCTCATCTGATGCAAAAGATGGGTCCATAATGATTGACTCTAGATCGGAGTCACTTGCATCTTCAAATGCATCAGTGCTAGGTTCACATTCTTCAAGAACCGAATCACCCATGATTGGCTCTATGGAGAAGATTGAAATGTCATAGCCATCCTCGTCACAGTGGGGAGTCCATTGTTCTTCATTGATGGCTACATCCATTGTTTCTAAAATTTCCGCCCAACCATGAGGTTCAAATTCTTCGTCACGAAATACTATAGGTGCATAGGATGGGTCTTGAACTGATCTATGGGTTTCCTCCACACCTATCTCTCAGGCTTTTTCTCTCTTCTCTTCTTCTACTACTACTGCACATCCATAAGTGGGTGTCTTCATGCACCCATGAGGATCCTGATCCTATGGAATGCACTGACTCAGTATCATCTTTGGCTCTATGGATGGGATTCCACTGGATGGGTGGTACATCTCTATGATCATAATCCTTGAGATTAACTTTGGTCGTAACACCTAAGTGTTGCAAGTACAATGAATTGGTTCCCAAATCCTGTACTACTTGCAACTGCGGCATAAATGGTCTTCCCAGAATCATCTCATAGGCTTGATTTTTGCTAAAGTCACATATAGCAAAAGTATGCTCAAACTCCACACCACATGTAGTGAGAGTGATTCCTTCTAGCAATCCTAAGGGTCTTTCTATGTGACCATCGGCCATCTGCAATTTTATTCTTGTTGGCCTGAGTGCTGGCTTGCCCCAACGCTTCCATAGGGAAGTGGTAGCAATTGCAACTCCTGCACCTGAGTCCAAAATTGCCTTGGTTGTGTAGCCTTGATGGGTAATGGGAAGATAGGTGTTTCCTTCCTCTCCTTCACTCATGTCTCCTATCTTGTCCAAGGGTATTTCTGGCACTGTTCTATGAGATCCTACCCGGGAACGAGGTTTTGCTACTTCTGACACTTGGTTGGCTACATGTTTCCATAGTTCGGGCCTAACCTTGAGTAACTCTTCTAAAGTGAGATTGCACTACACTTTAGTGTTCTTTACTACCTCCGTATTCCTAGGTATGATCGAATCTTCGTTTCTTACCATGACAGTGGGTGCTCTCATACAAGTAGACTTAGCTTCCCATGGGCGTGTGAAATGGGGTACTCTCCTGCTCTCCATAAATGGAAGGGATGTCTTGTGGGAATTGATCATGCGTGTCGTCCACAAGTTCAATGGGAGGAGGGGCTTCACTTTCTTTAGCCCATTTCTCTTCTTGAATCTCTCGCAAGAACTCTGGTGAATACCTATTCATAGAAGAAGAGGTGTCTGGTTTGGTGGAATTAGGCACATAAGCTTCCTGGGGAGGAATGCTTATTCTTTCACTTGCCTTGGCTCTTCCTTGGGATATGGCTTCCTTATTAGATCTTGCAATTATGCTCTCCAACTTCTCTAACAGTCCATCAAAGTGCAACTGTGCCTTAGCTGAGCAAGAGTAGTTGAAGAGGCGACTAGCTTCAAACATGGTCTGAGCCAATGCTACCATTTTAGCACAAAGCTTGGTTCTTTCTATCTCTAGATCAGCTCTAGGGTAACATTTTTCATGATCTGTCGCGTTTGGCCCCTTCTTGGATTCTGGCTTGATATGCCTTAAGCATCATATCTATGTCTTCAGGAGTGGGCTCAGCTAACACTGATCCTTCTCTAGGGGGTGGTGGAATTATCTGAGGTGGGTTGAAAGATGGTGATAGGGATAGAGGTGGTGGTGGTGGTATGTGAGAGTTTGTTTGAGAGGTGAGTTCAACAATTTTGGCTTTTGTTTCTCTTATGCTCTCTTCTAATTTGCTCATCTTCTTAGACCATTGTCTTTTCTTTCTCTCTCGGCTATCTTTCCATGCTCTCGTCCGTTTCTTGGTTAAGCTCTCAGTTCCACTAACCTCGACGCTCTTTTCTTTGCCTAAACCTTGGTTCTGCTACAAAGCCTGAGCTCTAGTGACCACCTGTACTGGTGCAGTGGAAGTTACACTTCCTGTAGAGTCTAATACTTACCCAATAACATTGATAGGAGTGATTTTTGGCATGTTATTGGGATTCTTTGGGAAATCCGGTAAGAGATGCTCCTCGCAGTCTGACAAAAGCCCTGGATTGTCACCGATTGGGGTTGTGTAGGGGCAAGTATTGGGCAATCATGAATGAGGTGATCTCCCTGACATCTGTAGCATGGGCCTCTAGGGCATGGGGGTCTTACTTGCCTAGGTTGAGGTCTAGGGTTGGGATTTGTGTACATGATATTTGCATACTCTGGATCCCAACTAGGTGCACTTGGTTCTTCAGAGTAATATGACTCATTATGCTCAAGTGACTGCATGTAGTAAGCCTAGGGACTATCAATATGTGTAGAATCAAAGCTATGGTCACTGGGATCACTTTCCAAAAGTAATGGAGTTACTGGGACTATAGCTCTATTCAAATTTTCTTCTATAGTTGCATACTTTACGGGAATCACATTGGCTGGAGCAAGAGGTTGTTGAGCTAGAACTGGTTGAGGTCTCTGTTGCCCTTGATAGGGGGGCTGATAGGGCTGCTGGGGCCTACCGTACTGCTGTGGTGGATACTGGTTCTGGTACCTACCTTGTTGTGGATATGGTTGAGGGTAATTTTGTCTCATAGTTTGTTTGTTATAGGGGCAGTCTTGTGCCGTGTGGTTGGTGTCTTCACTCTATCATGCAGTACTGGCTACTAGGATTCACCTGGGGTTGAGCTATAATTGGACATACACTTGCCAAATGGTCACCTCCACAGGTATAGCATCATCTCATTGGGGTAAATCGGGGTATCTGTTTGCTTGAGACACCTAATTTCAGAGCTACCTTCTCTGCAAGTTCCTCAATAGATGTAGATTGTCTGGAAGAGAGGCTCGAAGAGCTATCTCAATATTTGTAGATTTTTGAAAGCTCCAGCTCCTCTCCTAGATTATCCTCAATGTCTATGCACATGTGTACACATTCTTCTATGGTCCTAGGGTCCTTCAAGTACACATATGATCTCAACTTGGTACTTAACAATCCATCTAGAAATAAGGCCACTTGTTTCACTGGTGTGGGTAACTCTAGAACAGGGCATCTCTCTAGGTATTGCCTAAACCTTCTTCCTGCAAGTCTAACCGTCTCTTGATAGGTCTGCTTGAAGCTATGGATCAATGAGGAAGTATTATGCCTTATGCCACTCTTAGAGAATTCAATGATGAAAGCCTCTAGAAGTTGTTCTATGCTCCTGAACTGTCTCTCATTCAATGGTTGAAACCATGTAAGGGCTATGTTCCTCACGGTTAGACCAAAGGCATTGTATTGCGTGAACAAGTCCTCAACTTGTTCAACTCTCAAGACTTGCCTAAATTCAGCCACATGATCGTATGGATCTCCCATGCCATCAAAGTAATTTTTCATGGACTTAATCAGCTGAGTTGGCCTCAAGCTCCTAGTGTGTTCTCTAGGCCTTGGCAAAGGAAAATCATCAGCATTTCTTAGGTTCCTTGGGGCACTAGGTCTCTCAGTTTCCATTCTATCTGTCTCCGTCTGGTTCGTTCTCTTCCTAAGGGGTTGGCAAAGCTTACTTCTGGTCTATCTCTAGTTCTGTCCCTCTGAGCTCCATGAGCTTGGGACGTTCCAGCTCCTGGTTTGCCATAAGACACATTAAATCTTCATTGGGGAAAAACAAGTTCACCCTTCCAAGTGTAGGCATGTCTACCATGTTCTGAGACCACAAAGATCCTCTCCGATGTATTGTCTAGGTAAGTCACTTTGCCTGGACTATCCGGATCTTTGAACTCATAGATTGTGATCATTCCTACCTCATTCGGTTGATCAGTCTTATACCTCCAAAAGGCTTCATCGGTCTCTCAGTTCAAGAGCAGATCTATGCTATTATTGTCATAAGGAATCCACTCTCGTGTGATAATTCTAGTAAGAACTGATTTGCCTCGAGGGGTTTTAGGCTCTCCACCTATGTTTCCTTGCTCTAGGTCTCCTATGTCCATTTCTAGGATCACATTACCAAATTCGTCTGTCCTATCTGGGTGGCTGGCGACTACGTATATGGTTCCTTCTTTGTCCAGGTATGCTCCATTTTCAAACTTGACTGCTGGATGTTCTAGTCCAATGGGTTGATCTGGGTTTTTGATCTGGACCACAGATCTTCCTAGGCCATCCTCATAGATGCAAGCACCTAATCGGTTGGTCCTAAGGTATTCGAGTTGTGTCTTGTACCCTCTATAAGTATGGCATGCCTGAACTTCCTGTGGGTCTCTCCATACCCTGAGACATCTCCGATTCACTAGTCTTAGATGAATAATGGGTCAACTGTTGGGCCCAAGACCGAGCAGTATGATTGACACTAGCTTCAGAGGACCTAAGGCTTTGTCTATCTCTTCCTAGGTGTCATCCTGATCTAAGGTTCATATGCCCAATTAAATAAACCCAAATTTCCCAAGTACAACTTCGTTGCTGAGTTCTTTTGTATTAATCACTTGTTTCTTTTTAATTTTTCTTACGATGTCACTTCTTGTCCAATCAATCTTCGTCACAAGGAACACTTAGGTTTTATCGTATTTGAGTTGGGTTGCTTGATTTAAATTCTTTTCCCTTAGGTTGTTTCGCAAATGTAATTTCTTTGTACTTGCACTTGAGTGATTAGAGTTCTTGGACTTGGTCATGCTTAACGTAACCCTAATTGATCAAAACCTCTATCCGTACTTAGCCTAAGCTAGGAATTGATAGAGGGTGTTGAGAATTTCCAACCTTTAGTTTCTCTCCTTGGTTGCCCTTGTGTGCCCAGGAAGTGTGTTCCCAAGCTTGCACTTACTCTTGCTTAGATTGCCCTTCGATGCTCTCAATGGACCTGTAGCAGTCCCAAAGTTAGCTCAAGATTTAAATTCAATTGACACAATAGACCATGTTCATTCATGCAATTCTGAGATCAAATTATCCTTTGGTCTTTATGGAAAACAATCCTAAAGATCCCTTAGTTTTCTTCCCCCTGGGTATGGCCAACTTAAAAATACTATATCTAATACTATATACTTCCCCACGAGCTTTCCAACAAACCCAAGATCACTCCGAACGGATTTCGTATGAGAAAGTTATGCCAATTCAGGGTTCTGGGGCTAAAACAGGGTTAAAACAAGCTAACAGGCAAACACGAATAACTCACCATGTGTTCTAGAGCTTGGTTATGTTCTAATGACCCTTAATGTTTCCCAAATTTTGACCCAAAATAGACCAAGTATTTGTTGCCCTAAAAATAATGCCGAAATTGCCCGTCAATCGCGATCGAAAGGTCTGTCAATCGCAATTGATATGTCAGTCACGATCAACGTGTCGGTCGCGATTAACAGGTCCGTCGTGGCTGTTAGTCTTAATTGATGGATCAATCACGATTGATACGTGGCCTGAAATTTCAGTCAGTCGTGGTCAAAGGATCGTTGACTCTGTCAGTCACGATTGATGGCTCGACTACGATTGACACGTGGCATGCGGGGTTTGTTGATCGTGGTCAAATAGTCGTTGACTGGTTCGGTCGTGATTGACAGGTCCGTCGGGACTGTCGGTTGCGATTGATGGGTCGATCACGATTGATGCCTCGATCGCGATTGACACGTGTCATGCGAGGGCTCTGTCAATCGTGGTCAGTCAACTGTTGACTCTATCGATCATGATTGATGGCTCGATCGTGATTGAAAGGTCCATCGGCAAGTGTCCGTCATCATTTGTCGATCGCGATTGATGTGTCAATCAGGATTGATAGAAAAGTAACTGAATGGTGCTATGTTCCTTGTGTCTTCAATTTCAAAAGTAAACAATCTACCTGACTTCTCACCTTTGGCAATCCTTTTGAATTGTTGTTGGGGGTCTTCCACACATGCTCCATGCTTAGTGAACATGACCTGTAGACCTTTCTACAATGAGTAGAAATTGATTCATATCTAATGATCGCGAGAAGCATTACTAATGAAACTTTGTAGGATTAAAAAAATATAGTCTGCTTGAGCTATCATGCTTTAAATCAAGAGAAATGATCAATTATATAGTGAGAACCAGCTCAGACAAGTTCACTATTCCGATAGAGTGTGCCAAAGATATGAGAGTAAGAAGCAATGTTGTTTTGCTTGCAACTAGCCACTTTGTAAGTGCTTACAGTACAAAGTTATGACATTGATATGTGCTCACATTAGGGTTTACCCTAAACTGCACATTTAATGTGTGTTTGAGCCATTTAAATATTGGAACATGGGTATAAACCCTAGGATTACATGAATTTATGTGTATTTATGTTAGAATGTTAATTCTAGGGTTAAAGCTAGGGTTCAAAAGGGTTAAAGCTAGGTTTCCAAAGGGTTCCAATGGGTTAATGATAGGGTTCAAAAGGATTCCAATGGGTTTCAAGGGGTACCCAAGGGTTTTAGTTTGTTTGTGTGTGTAGGGTTGAGTATGAATGGATATTAACATTAATCTTCAGGGTAATAGTGTATATAGCTAATTTAATAGTGTGTGTATATATAAATACTAAGGTATTTAAATATTAAAAACCTTAATGTAAGCTTCAATTAATTAATGAAATTTAAATAATAAGGTTAATTAAATGAAAATGATAATTAAAAATGGATAAATAATGTGTGGTGTGTGGGAGTATGTATTTAAAGAATGGCTCACAATAGATGTGTATTTAAAGTAATTCAAAGAGTGGTATGTATGAATGATGCACTTAAAGGAGGTTAAAGTCAACCTTAAAATGAGAGGTATGTATGAAAAAGGGTTAAAGAGTGATGTGGGTGAGTTGTGTGATTAAAGCCAAATAAAAGTGTGGTGAATATGTGTGGGCAAAAGTGTGGATGTAGGATAACGTAAAATAAAAAAGAGTGATAGACATAGGACTCTCTGTGTGTATAAATAGGTGTATGTTGTGCTAGATTCACCTAATGATTTTGTAGGTAATCTCATTTTCTTTTATTTTCTATAATTATGTGAGTTGCTATATTGGTGTCTGAGTTGACTTCGAGTAGGTTATTAACACACACAATTGCTAGAGAGAGACCGTCACATGCAAACCTCATAGATCCTAGCATAGTTTAGCCATGTCCGGAGGATATCTGAGCATGGACGCATCCGTTTCTTTTGCTTGCATTCATCTGTCTCTGTTCCACTTCAAGAGGTGCTTCGTTTCTCTCCTTTGTCTTCATGATCGGGTTTTGTATATCATATCTGTTTCAAAATGGAGTACACGATGCCATCTGTTTATGATTAGGGCTACATGAGCTTCCCATTGTTCTTAAAGTGTTCAATGTGAAACTTCTGAGCAAAACTATAACACTTAAAGGTATCTAGCTCCACAGAAGTCAGCAATGTCCTACGGAGCTTATTTGGAAAAAGTGTACGCAAGAGAAGTCTACAACGGAAAGCCATGGAAGGAGATCAGGACTCTCTGGAGCAGTACGTGCACAAGAGGAGGCACTCGATCATTTATTTGAACTGCGCTCACCATCCTCTACCCAAGCGATTGTGGCATTATATCAATCTCGGAATGCGCAATGAGATAGTTATAGAAAGGAAGAAAAAGTTTCTTTTCCTCCCCCCTGCAGACAATTGCGCACGACAGCGACGCAAAGAGAGAGAGAGAGAATTATGTAGAAAAGTTAGCTAATTTATTAATCTCGTTATGTACATATTAATGTATTGTTTTGATTATATATAATAAGGTTTAATTAGTTATTGTATTGTTTAATTAGAAATTGGCATGGTATCATTAGATAAGTACTTCTAAAGTTTAATTAGATTTTTAGTATATGTGAGTACATATTAGCATGTGCATGTGAGTAAGTATGTGCATATGCATGGAAGTGTATGGATATGGGTATGCTTGAGCATGAAAATGGATGTATATATATATATTAGGTACATGTATGCATGATATTGGATGTGATCATATATGAGAGTGCAGGTGCATTCATGTGAGAACATATGCATGAGAGTGCAAGTGCATTAGAGAACGTGCATTATTGTATGTGTGTTATGTATATGCATGAATGTGTGTGTATGGATGCATGTTCTTGGGTGCATTTAAGTATGTGCATAGATGTATGTATACATGAATGCATATATGTTTGTAGGATAGCATAAACATATGTCTTTGATAAATGAAGAGTGTGAATGATTTTTGTGATGATAATTGAAGTAGGAATATGCATATGATTATGAATTGATATAAGTATGATAAATGTAAGGTGAATTAATGCATATAGAAGTGCATATGGGCTTATGTGTGTGTGTTAATTGTTTTCATATGCATAAGTGCATGTATATATTTGTAGATGCATGTATATGTATGTGTTAATGCATATGCTTGTGAGATGTTAGCATATATGTAATTAGTGATATGTGTTAGCATTATGCACCTGAGAAGCTATGAATGTGCATAAGAATGATGTGATGTGGATATATATATATATATATATATATATATATATATATATATATATATATATATATATATATATATATATATATATATATATATATATATATTAAGTGAAGTGCATGAGATCATATATGAGCATATAAATGCATGTGTATGTTTATGACAATTAAATCATTTGCATGAACATATGCATGTGTATGAGAATGTTATATATACATGTGATTTATGTTTTGTAAGTTTATTTATATTTCTCAATGATTTCTTGTAACTTTACTTATATTCTAATGATTTTGCAATGACAAACATTGATGAAGTAAAGAACAATCAAAGTGAAGTGATCCGTGATTAAAATATTGAAGACATTTCACCTATCTTATGTTTTCCTTTAGCTTTCAAATAGCTATTTTACATTTGTATTAGTCATTTTACTAAATCTTACTTGAATTAGAGGAATTGATTTATTTTTTTAGCTCTAGGAAAGCTCATTTGTCAAAAACAGATATAGCATTGATATTTATTCACTTTAATCATATTTTACTTATTCTTTTTTATGTATTTTGCGTTTTCTGATGAGTCTAAAAGAAAAACTAGGAATATATATGAAAAAAATAGTTTTGAAGATAACACTATAGAAGAAATAGTTAAAGATAGGATTATTGAAGAGACATTAATTTCTCCTTCATATAACCATTGCTTAACTAAATTTATAACTCTAATCTCCATAGTACCGCCAGAATTCCTTGAAAATCAAACTAATGAGAATTTCCCGCCACCTTTAAATAGACCTGAATACCCTAATCCTACTGAAAATGAAGTAGAAGAAACTATTAAAGAACGTTTATCTGAAGAGCCATTAGTTTTACAGTCTTAGCAAGATGCTGTTGCTAAATATAGAGTTGCACATCCTTATGGTCCTTAGTTGCTTAAACTATTAAAGTTTTCTTTCTAAATTGACTTTAGTTTACTTAAAAATAGATAATTAAAAATTATTATATCATTAAAACCCTTTTTCTTCAAGTACTTCAGTCAGCTCTAGACACCAAGCATGTGCCGACCGATCTCACGGATGACCTGATCCATCATCCAAGCATCTCCACGACCCAACATTGTTGAACCTGACGTGAACCATCAGCTTGCGACTCAGTCAGATATTTCCAGTTTCATTGCATATGCATATTTTCAATTCAACAATTGTTGCAGCAGCGTCTTCATCCTTGGGAGTTGTGGCTTTCTCATGAAAACTTGCAATCTTCTCGGTATCGAGGGCTGGTCTACTGATCTGAGAGCCTCCACGAAGATTGGCAAGTAGGTGATCCTCCTCTCGCCACCCCTCTCATCAACAATTGAGGAACGAAACATTTACACTCATATTAGCAAAAGATGCATTTGGGCTTTGATTAAAAGACAATAAATGTATTAAATTTCACAAAGCACTATTTTGAGCCTCTTCTTTGAGCCGTTGGTATAATTTCTTTTACTCTCAAATTCTTGGGTTAACAGTGCAAAATTTTTTTTAAGGGCAAATTTTTGGTATAGATTCAAGGCAAATTTTTTGTTTAAGTATAAGACATAGGTTTAATTGCAAAACATTGTTGTTATTACAAACATTAAAACTAGACTCTAATGGAATTTCAGAAGTCGTAGATGAGTGTAAAGAAAGAGTAAAGAAAGAAGTTCAAGATATTGTTAGGATTGTTCAAGCTAAAAAAAATCAAAATACAAAAATGGATGAACTATTTAAAAATATGATGCATGAGACGCAGGGTCAGAAAGTAGTTGAAACTTTATTAAAAGATAAAGGGAAGTTCACTGGTATGAATGTCACAAATTACTTAGACACGTTTGAGGAATTAGCCAAGCTTCATGGCTTGCCTGAGACAAAATGGAAATCATATCTAGGTAGACTTGCCATAGGTATAGTTAGGGCTATTATGGAACTACATCACAAACATGAATGGGATGAGTTCAGAAAAGAGTTACATAAGGAATTTTACGTAGAGGACTATAGTCAACTAGTAGAGAGGGATTCATGAAATGGATTAGTTGCCCTAAGCCTCACATTTCTTTAACTCAACTCCATAGCGAGTTTATGACAAGATTTTCCCAATTACCAGAAGAGGATAGGGTTGCCCTTACCCCAAATATAGTTTTATATTTTCTTAAGATCTTGACCCCATATATAAGGGTAGAGGCTGAATGTAGACTTGAAGAACCGGGTAAAAAGTATGGACTTATAGATGACTGGGGCATTGTGAAAACGGTGGCTGTGGTAGTTGCTCACATGAAGCAACGCCAAACACTTCTTTATGATTCGATGCCTCAACCATCTTCTAGTTTCCCTCCTACTCATGCAACTAGGGAAAAACATATAGCCTCAAAAGTTGAGCCAACAACATCCACATCTAAAGTTCCAACTGAGTTACAATTTGAGATTTTATTTAAAAAGTTGGACAACATGATGCACATGCACAAAAATATGTCTAAAGAGGTATCTGCTTTTCAAAATGTGGTGTATGCATTAAACTTACAAGATAAACCCGTAATGCAAGCTCAACCGACTTATATATCCTCAACCTATTAGTGCTCCTAATCCTCCATTAGTACCTCCTAATCCTCCAATTGTACCTCAACCAAATCCTCAAGCATTCAACGAAAGGAATTTCAATCAGTTGAGAAATTCCAATGTTAGGAGATATATCTGGTGTGATGACACAGATCATCTTACCTATACATGTGAAGCTTTAAAAGAAGCAAAAGAACAAAGATTGGTTATTGATATTGACAAGCGATTGTGCGACTTTAGAACACATCTTCCCTTAGCTGCAAATTGGGGAAAAGGAGGGATGCAGAAGCTTTACGAAAACCTTTCTGAATCTAAGAAATCATCTTTTGCTGTTAAACTAGAATATGTAGATAGTGACTCTGAATCTGAGCAAACTAGAGAAACGAGGAACTACTCAATTGAAGATTTAATAAAGGCTAGGGATGACATTATGCAGAAAACTACTTGGAAATCTCCCATCGATCAATTCTCGATATATTCACATATTGTGAATGTTGAAGAAAAGAGGAAACGGGATGATAAGCAAGATACAAATGAATCAGGCAGGCAAGTGACTAGGAGTAAAATGAGAGACGAGCCTAAACCTAAGAAAGTTCATTTTGAACAAGGTGAAAGTTCTAAAGCAAATGAACATCGAAGAAAAGAAATTAGGGAGCGTAAACAACCTATGCTTAATGAACCAATTCAAACATCAGATAAAGTAGAGGAAATTCCTAGAACTGAAAACAAACTGAAAAGAAACCCAGAGAAGAAACCGAAAAGAGTTCCCAAAGCTATTTTTATATCGGAACTAGAACAAAAAGTTGATTCAAAGGAAATATTGTATGACATTTTATTAAAAAGCACAGTAACAATGACGTTAGAACAAATATTTTCAATAGCAAAAGTTGAATTTAAAGAAAATTTTTTAAATTAATTAAAAGAAAGAGATTCCCTCTTTCACAAGAGGTAGAGATGCAGGATGTTGCCGGTGTAACTTAGTTAATGCATGAATCTCTTTCTTCTGACTCAGAGGATGAAGAGAAAAATACCTATAATGTTGACAAAAAATTGTTAGGGCAGATTATACCAGATGACGAAACCAAAAACTCAGAGAGCAACTTTAGAAAAAGTTTTTGGGCAAGAGGCACACCTGAGATGAAAATTAACTTAGGTGATCAGAAGAAATCATATTCTGCTTTAGCCCTAATTGATTCTGGGTCAAAAATCAATGTGATTTCAAAAGAATTATATGATAAGTTTAAATGGCCTATTGATAAGAATCATGGCTGGATAATGAGAACTGCGGATAATGGTTATGGATCACTCCTAGGAGCATGTGCTCATATACCTCTAATGATAGGTGGAATCTCTAAGATATTCCACTTTTTTATTCAGGACAATTGCTCCTATGAAATTGTCTTAGGTCAACCATTTATATGTGAAGCTAGAATGGAGACTAAAGTTATGGATGAAGGCTCTGCATACGCAAGAATTAGATCTAAGGATGATTTATAATCACTCCAAGTTATGGTAGTAAGCCCTAACCATGTACAAAATCAGGAGCAAATTATAAAGACTCACATCTGTTCTCATGAGAAGGTACGCGAAGATCATATGCCTCTTCGTGAGTTCAGAACTTACTATGATCAAAATTTTGCCTAGATGCCACTGTTGAGTGAGACAACAGTGGTCCTTGGCTTGATGTCTCGCACCCATCTGTAGATATTCTAGAAAGTTTTGCATTATATTTCCCTTCATCATATTTGCAATTCATTCATTATAAAGAAATTCCTTAAAGAATTATAAAACATTATGAAAAATTTTATAAAGATAAAGGACTTCTTCTGATGAACACATTGAACACGTAACTGAAACTTTATCCTCAAATTCATTACCTGAGGAACTTCAAAATGTTTTACAAGGAAAGGAAACTTTTAGATTTGTGCTTTTAAATTCTATTGAAGAATATGATCTTATTATTAAATTTGTTATGAGTGATGAAAGTAAGGAAGCAAAAGTAAACACAAAATATAAAACTATTGATAAAAAAATTAAATCGATTGCCCAACCTTAACCAAAAGGGAGTGAAGAGAAATTTAGACAAGTTTCAAAAGATCCTTATTTAAGAGGGTGCACATATATAGGTCATACTTTCAGAGATGCAACTGTTGATTATCTTTACGGTGCCTCACATTCCATGGAGTCTTTGTCATATACCTGTCCCAAAAGCTCATTTACCTGAGCTAATGAGGCTACTTAAGGAAAAGATTCACATGAGGATTCTGGAGCCCTCATCTGCACCCTACTCAAATAGGTGGTTTACTGTTCCCAAGAAAAATGGCAAATTACGTTTTGTACAAGACTTACAACATGTGAACAAAGTTACGATTAGGAATGTAGGTATTGGGCCCATTGTAGGAGAATTCGCTGAAGCATTTGCTGGTCATGCCATTTACTCGATGGGAGATTTATATTTTGGCTATGATCAATTTCAGCTTGCTATTGAAAGTAGAGATATTAAGACTATGAAAACTCCTTTAGGCTTAGTCCACATGTGTACTTTGCCACAAGGAGCTACTGATTCAGTAGCGCGTATGTTGAATGCCATGAATTTTGTTTTACATGACTTCATTCCTAATATAACTATGCTGTTTATAGATGATATTCCTATTAAAGGATGTTATGATACTGCAAAAGATGAAACTTTAGATTCTTCTAGCTATAGGAAATTTGTTGTAGACCATATCTCTGACTGTGAAAGGATTTTTAAGAGATTTGAAGAGGTTGGTCTTATATTCTCTATTGAGAAGTCTATTTTTGGTGTTAATGAGGTACTCATAGTTGGTCATTTATGTGGACATTACGGTCGGAGGCCATATCCACCTAAGGCTGATGCCATAAACAAGATTTCTGAGATATGTAGCAATATTAGTGAAGTGAGATGATTTCTTGGTGCTTGTGTGTTTTATTCTATTTGGATTCCCCACAATGCAGATATTGCTAATTGTCTTTATGCATTGATAAGGAAGAATTGAAAGTTTCTTTGGATTGAAGAGCACTCAAAAGCTATGAGGAAATTAAAGAGATTACTTCTTAATGCTCATGTTTTAAAACGTGTAGATTATTCTGATCAAAAGCCCATTATTTTGACTGTTGATACGAGTCGCATAGGCATAGAATGGGTTATTGGTCAAGACGATGAAGAGGGGAAAAGATATGCCATTAGATTTGGAGCTAAGATATTATATGAAATACAAAGAAATTATCCGTAAATTAAACGAGAACTCCGGGGTTTAGTCACTGCATTAAAGTCTGATAAAGAATATTTTATAGGAGCAAATGTAATTGTAGAGACAGATTGTTTACCACTAATAGGAATGATAACAAATTGTTCTTCACGTGATATTTCTATGCTTCGATGGATTTCTTACATTAAATTTATAAATCCAATTTTAATTCATATTGCAAGAAAATCTAATTCTGTTGCTAATATGCTTTCTAGAGCTAGGTATGATGAAGATGATGAAGCAGAATTAGATACGAATGCAATTAATTATGATTCTCAAGCATATGTGTATGAACAATTTAATATTGATGAATATGAAGGAGAGTGGCAAGACATTGGGAAGTATCTTAGTACTTTGATTAGATGATCTGCATGGTCTTCAAATAGATTTAGGAATATTATAAAAAGAGCTTATAATTTTTTCTTAAAAGATGGACTAATTTGGAGACATGCAAGGGGAAAGATTAAATTTCCACAAAGAGTACTAGGAACTAGGCATCTTCAAATGCAAGTCATGAAAAACATGCATGATACTTTATGGGCTGGACATAAGGGATTTGTGGCTACTTATGAGAAGATTAGAGAAGGTTATTGGTGGCCAGGTTTCTATGTTAATGTAAACAATTATGTAAATTCTTGTGACGTATGTCAAATACATTCATCAGTTAAGCATAGGGATCCGTTGCATCCTACCTATCCACCATGCATACATTATAAGTGGGTAGTTGACCTAGTGACCATGCCCAAAGATATAGATAAGATGAGATATATAGTTCTTGCATGAGAAGATCTACTAACCATGTTGAAGGCCAAGCCCTACGATCTAAAACAACTTTCACTGTATGTAAATTTCTTCTTGAAGATGTAATCTCAAGATTTGGTTATGTTGAAAAAGTAGTGGCTGATAGGGGAGAACTAGATGCGCAAGAGGCTAGAGATTTCTTTGCTAGGCATGGAATTCGTTTAGCCCTTACCACTACTTATAACCTTGAAGCTAACAGGAAGATAGAAAGAGGACATTCTCCTATTATGAAGGCGATTTCTAAAGCTTGAAATGGAGAACTGAAGAATTGGTCAAAATTTCTGCCATTTGCATTGTGGGCTGACAGAATGACCTACACTAGAACAACGGGGTATATGCTGTCATAATTAATGTACTGCCAGAAACCTATTTTTCCTGCGCATACTCAAATCCTTACTTGGGCTACTCCTCCATGGGAAGATAATCTGTCTACTGAAGATTTATTAGATCTAAGAATTAAGCAACTTGAGTAAGGGAATGAAAGATTAGAAGAAGCTATAGTTAAATTAAAAGACTCTCGCCTTAAGAATAAGAAATATTTTGATAATTCACATAGGTTAAGGCCAAAGCCATTATAAATTAATGATTGGGTTTTAATTTATGATAGTACATTTGATTCTCAGTATGATGCTCATAGGAAATAAAAAAGGCGTTGGTTTGGACCTTATGTGGTGATCAAAGTTTATGATAATGGAACGTATGCCTTACGTGAATTAGATGGTACACCTCTTAAGAATTTAATTGCGAGCAAAAGGATTAAATTATTCAAGCAAAGAAATGATGAAAATTATGAAGTAATGTATGATGAAGAGAATGACTGTTTTATGTATGGATGATTTCCTTTAATGTGGTTTTCTTTTGCAGGATGAAGAAGAATATTTGGTTATGAATCTAAGTAAATTTGTGTATCTAGCTGCTAATATTTTGTTTTAGTAGGACTTTGAAGATGATTAGGTTTATGACAAATTTAAAATGACGTTGAAGAAGATTGATGATGCAATTAATTTCATGTTGTATTTATATATGTTTTAAATTTTTTTATGTTTCAATTTATGCATGTAACTTGCATTCATATTAACTTTAATTATAAAAATCTAGGATGAAGCTTATTAAATTATGAAGAGAATCTATTTAATCACAATAGGAAAAAAAGCATGATTTATGTTTCTAAGTTTATAGATTGAGTGAGGATTTGTTATGGGTAGAAGGATTTGTAGTTCATTACAAATAATGGAAGTAATTGTATATATGTAGGAGCATATAGATGCATGATCCTTGTCTGTGAAATCCTAGATCTTTCTTATACATGCATCTAGAACCTTCGCTCGGATTAAGGGGTTAAACCTTTCCCCTTCAAAACAAAAAAGTTGCGAATGTAAAAAAAGAAAAAAGAAAAATAGAAAAAGAAAAGAAAAGACAAAAATATATATGATGCATGGAAGTTATGCCTTCTTCCACCCCAAAAAGGTATTTACAATCATTATCTACATGAAGATTTTATCTCATACTTGTATGAAGCCGAAGATGAAGAAAGCTAGTTGTGGAAAACCCATATAGCGAATAAAATTGGGCAAACAAGGTGGATGTATGTATGAGTAGATTTAGTTGATTTCTTTGACATGATTGATTGCTCATATGTGACTGCATGTATATGAAGAAAACTGCTTTTGAGTGAATGAAGAAGAATTCTGTTTCATATTGATCTCTACAAAGTTTATAAATGGATGAAATTTAGATTAATGTTTTGTTGACTGAATTGGTTGATAGTTTAGCTTTATAATTTAATATGTTTTCATTACCAAATTGAATTTAAATAAACTTCATGTGCATGTTGCATAAAAGATTGAATATTTGATAAGTTAAAAATTTATTTATAAAAGAATTGGTGCTGTTATATAGTAAAATTTCAGGATGATCATCAAGATGCTGCTTCCCTCAATCTGCAAGTTGGCCCATCAGGACGATGTGCAGGTTTAGTGGGGGCGGATGTCGAGAAGATTTGCACCTTCCAGTTGAGGCCCATAGAAATTTAAACAATTTTATTGGTGAACTCCAACCCTTATATAATGCTATTGATCAGCTGTTTTGCTTGCAACTAACCACTTTGTAAGTGCTTACAGGTACAAAGTTATGAAGTTGATATGTGCTCACATTAGGGTTTACCCTAAACTGCACATTTAATGTGTGTTTGAGCCATTTAAATATTGGAACATGGGTATAAAACCCTAGGGTTACATGAATTTATGTGTATTTATGTTAAAATGTTAATTCTAGGGTTAAAGCTAGGGTTCAAAAGGGTTAAAGCTAGGTTTCCAAAGGGTTCCAATGGGTTAATGATAGCGTTCAAAAGGACTCCAATGGGTTTCAAGGGGTTCCCAAGGGTTTTAATGTGTTTGTGTGTGTAGGGTTGAGTATGAATGGATATTAACATTAATCTTAAGGGTAATAGTGTATATAGCTAATTTAATAGTGTGTGTATATATAAATACTAAGGTATTTAATTATTAAAAAACCTTAATGTAAGCTTCAACTAATTAATGAAATTTAAGTAATAAGGTTAATTAAATTAAAATGATAATTAGAAATGGATAAATAATGTGTGGTGTGTGGGAGTATGCATTTAAAGAATGGTTCAGAATAGATGTGTATTTAAAGTAATTCAAAGAGTGGTATGGATGAATGATGCACTTAAAGGAGGTTAAAGTCAAACTTAAAATGAGAGGTATGTATGAAAAAGGGTTAAAGAGTGATGTGGGTGAGTTGTGTGAATAAAGCCAAATAAAAGTGTGGTGAATATGTGTGGGCAAAAGTGCGGATGTAGGATAAAGTAAAATAAAAAAGAGTGATAGACATAGGACTCTCTGTGTGTATAAATATGTGTATGCTGTGCTAGATTCTCCTAATGATTTTGTAGGAAATCTCATTTTCTTTTCTTTTCTCCAATTATGTGAGTTGTATTGGTGTCAGAGTTGACAGTAGGTTATTAACACACACAATCGCTAGAGAGAGACCATCACATGCAAACCTCATAAATCCTAGCATAGTTTAGCCATGTCCGAAGGATATCTGAGCATATTGAGATTCAATATCACTTTCTAAGAGAGAAGGTGATTGAGAATATCAGAGTACACCCACTATTCATGGAGATAATATGAGCTCATTGTATCTAAGTACTAACCCTATTTTTCATGCCAGGACTAAACATATTGAGATTCAATATCACTTTCTAAGAGAGAAGGTGATTGAAGTCATACATACTTCAACAAAAGATCAGATTGCAGATATGTTAACTAAAAGCTTGGATGGACCAAAGCTACAAAGATTCAAACACATCGCAAGTATAAAGAAGATGGACAAAACAACAATTGCTGATTGAGGGGGAGCTGTTGGTGCATGAAAATCATCAATTGATATTTTAGAAAAAGGGTTGACGTCATAGGATGAAGCAAAGACCAATAAATGGAGCTTGAAGTTAGTGCATGATGAGAGAATGAAGTCTTGTATATACATGTACACTAGACTTTTAAATAACTCACTTATACCTTTGTTATGGTTAAGAGTTTGGACATATATGCCTATATATATACAAGTAAAAAGTCGAGGCATGTATGAGAGATGATGAATGAAAAGTTGTAAGAGTCATTAGATACTTTTAGAAGTGAAGAGAATATCTCTCATCAAACAAATGTAATGTTTTCCTGAATAGAAGAAAAGTTGCACCCGATATTTTGCTTAGTGCTCCTTCTGCATTTATTCTTTTGTGAAATGTTAATGTTTTTGTACAAGTATAAGTCTATAGTTGAGTGACCTCTGTACAAATTTTTAGATCCTAATTGTGATTAGGCTGAGAGAATTGAGAGTAGCAACATTTACATGTGTAAATGTGAAGAAGAGAAGACTACAGCAGGTGCAAATTTGATGATAGTGTTTTGGTCAGTTCTCCTTCCACAGTGTACATTTTTGAGCAAGGGAGCACTCATTCTTTAATTTGAAAGGTAAGCTATCTATGGCTAAAAGCATTTGAATAAATGGGTTCTAATTTAAGAGAACTATGCATTAGAAGTTGCAGGTGTCAAATTTGACTGTAGAAAAGTATAGTTTTAGACATAGGTGAATTGTTTGGAGTAAATCTCAAGATTTACTACACCTTTTGAAACTTTTTAACTTGGAGAAGGTGCGCAACCTTTAGAAAACATGTTGTACAATGTTTCATTAGAAACTTTACACATTTGATCGCTCAATGAGTGAGTTAAGTGTAGTAGGCTTTTCTATGTAATGACTTTCTTCACAGTTAGATAAAATCTTGATGATTTGGCATTGGTCTTTCAAAATTGGTTACGTTTTTTGAGTTGTTCTTGGTATAGATGTGCTCTAATATCAAGGATAACTTGTTCTTTTGGAGATTAAAACTCCCCATCAATGCCTTTGTTCCAAAATGGTGCGTTTGACTATGGCCATGTAGACCAGCCAACGGAGGGTTGAAAAATTCCAACAAAATAAAGTTGAAAATGCAAAGAATTTCTAGCCGATCATGGCTGATATTTTTCAACCAAAAATTGTCAAAACTGCGAGAAATTTCCAACCACATATGGCTGAACATTTACGACAAAATATGGCTAAAAAATGAGCATGAAATTTAGACCACGCATGATATAAATGTTGATGATGTATTACATAATGAATGGATATCAAGAGTGCACAAACTATGCCAAAGTGGCTAAATCAAACTTTGTAGGATAGCAAATTGAGTGCACCTTTACTTGGTAGAACAAGATCAAGCTCTCGCCATGCATCAAGAAATTTTGTGGATTATTCTCTTATTGTTATAGCATGTAATGAAGAGCCACTTTTGAAGATGCATGTGGTGATCCACAATGGATGAGTGATATGCAATTAGAAATGGATTCGATACATAAGAATGGTACTTGGGAGTTATGTGAATTGCCAAAAGGAAAGAATGTCATTGGTACAAAGTGGGTTAACAAGATTAAGAGAAAGTCTGATGGTAGCATTGATCGCTACAAAGCTAGATTGGTTGCCAAAGGATATGCACAACAATATGGCATTGACTATGAGGAAATGTTTGTACCTACTTCACACATGACTACTGTAGTTGCATTGGCTGCCCATCAAGGTTGGAAAGTGCATCAGTTGGACATAAAAATAGCCTTCTTGAATGGTGATTTGCAAGAAGAGGTCTATGTGAAGAAACCTCCTAGATTTTCTATGAAAGGGAAAGATCATATGGTTTGTCACTTGCATAGAGCCTTGTATAGTCTCAATCAAGCTCCACGTGCATGGTATGACAAAATCCATAACCACTTGATTGCTCTTGGCTTTACATGTAGTCCAGTTGAAAGCACACTCTATGTACACAAAGATGGGGCTGATTGTACATTGCTTTCTCTTTATGTTGATGACATACTCTTGACTGGGGAAAAACTTGACATTCTTATGGATGATTTATACCATACTTTTGATGTCACTTATCTTGGTCTTTTGAGATACTATCTTGGCATCTAGTTTGTATCTGTTGAGGGGGGAATTTTTCATGCATCAAACAAAGTATGTTAAAAAACTACTTCAGCATTTTGACTTTGAGGATTGCAAGCCAATTTCCACACTAGTTGAGACAGGATTTAGGTTCTCAGTTGAGGATTCCAATGATGTATTTGACACTTCTCTTTATCAGCAAGTTGTGGGATGTCTTATATATGCATGCAACACAAGATCGGATATACAATATGCAATTTCCTAGTTGAGTCGATTTATGCATAGCCCTGACACTAATCATTGGCAAGTGGTGAAAGGTGTGTTTAGATATCTCAGAGGCACTTTGAGCTTAGGTCTCTTTTATGGCAGAGATATTCAGCCATGCTTGCATGCTTTTACAGATATTGATTGGGCTGGTTGTTATGACACTCACATATCCACTAGTGGTAATTGCTTTTTCCTTGGAGACTCATGCATATCTTGGTTGAGTAAGAACCAAACTACATTGGTGACATCGAGTTGTGAAGGTGAGTACAGGGAAATTTTCGTAGATACAATGGAGCGTATATGGCTAAGACGCCCATTGATGGATCTTTGCATGGAGATTGATGCTGCTACACATATTCTCAATGATAGTCAGAGTGCTTTGGCTGTTGCACGAAACCCAATGTTTCATGCATGGACCAAACATATTGAGGTGCAAAGCTCTTCCACGAAAAAAGTTTGAAGCTTTTCGCAAAGCTTTCGGCTTATTGCCTTGTGGGGGCTGATCTATCACTCTGTGTATGTGTTCACATCATTCTCTCTAGGGGGGTTTGTTACACTTATGTGTTCCTCGAGTAGCTTTGATGTGAACCTTTTCCCTATACATGGGCACTTTTTACTATAGTGTTGGGTAGATGTTTTTTCCCAATGTTACCACATACATGATTCACTCATATGTGGTGGTACTGTTTACTTAGGGATATTATTCAGCTCTTACTTCACTTTAGTTCATCGTCAATAGAGTGAGCTAGTCTAGCCATCCGTCTTCTCTATGTGTCTTGTTGCATTCGTGCTCCTTGTGTGTGCTTCTTGTGTGTCATTATCACTTCTACACACACCCAACAAGACTAACTCCTCAAATGTTAAGGCATTTGGATTGGCTTTCATCATCAATCGAAGAGTAGAACAAAACTCTTATATGATTCTAGAAGACCATTCAGAACACTCTGCACAAGTGAATTGTCTAGCAAGACTTCCTTAGCTTCTCCTTCAAATCTTTGATCTATGTCAAAAAACTATCCATGGAATCTCCTTCATTCATGTGCTCACTCTCCAATTACTTTCAGAGGTAAGCAACACGAGCCTCATTTCTTGCTTGGTATAAAGTGGTAAGTGTATCCCAAGCATCCTTAGCTATTTTGCAAGAGTGAATATGAGGGATAATAGCATGTTTGACAAAAAAAGCTATCAATGCATGTGCCTAAGCATCTCTGCGATCCCAACAAAGTTGCTCTATAGTAGGTGCAACAAGTACTACAACATGAAAAAGATTTTGAAGATCATCATCTTCAACACCATCTTCAATGATTGTATTTGCACAATATTCCACAGTCCTTTCACTACCAATACATGACACATCATATAGGCCCATAATGGGTGATTGATACCCTATTGTAATATCTTACTAAAAGATCTTGTCCAATTATTTCTTGTATCTAGTTCATCTCCCTTAAAGGAGTTCTTGTATCCCAAATATCTTACTTCATACCTATAGTCCTAGGTTGTGGGATCCCCTATATCATCTCTAGTCTAGTTATCCATACCTATAGTCCCACGTTGTGGGATTTCTCATACTAGTTTGGTATTATTGTATAATTTCCCTTTTGTGGATGATCTTGTAATCAAAATTATAGTTATGAAATCTTTTCTAGTCTATTCTGAGGGCATACATCCACAAAAATGCTAAACCTCACTCAATCCCCAAGTCCTATACAAGTTTATATCATGAATATACAAGTTATTGAGATCCTAAAGATAAACATCATAAATAGCATATACGAGCTTGTAAATTTGTGGAAATAATTCAAATCATACGTCTACCAAAAGCTAAGTTCAAGTGAAACAACTTGAAAACTTACAAGCTAAAGTCTTCCATCGCTCTCGAGGACTTTACATGTCATAAATTGTAACACCTGCAAAACAACTAGAGAGTTAAAAGTACTTGAAAACATCCAAAAATGATACTTTTTGGTAGCAATCTGGCATTGAAAGCTAAACTATAATCTCTCCAAGTGGAATTAAGTCAATTGGAGTTGCGACCATGAAATTATGGTCAAAACTCTACAAGCTTTACCTGTGTGTAGGAGATCTTGGGAGTGACACATACCTACCAAGATCCTATCAATATAATGATGAGTTGAACTCTAAATTCAGTGATATTTGATTCATTTTAAAATTGAGCTAAGCATATAATAGTGAGCCAAGTTTCATTTTACTCTCTTAATCCATATGAGAGCAACATAGAAAAGAGTACTTGCAACACCTGCAAACTATTCATAACTCAAAGGTTAAACCAAGGAAAAGATTACATCAATAGACTCATCAAATGAAGTCCAAATCACCTCAAATTTTGTGGGAGACTTCACTAAATAGCATAAAATTATTAACAAAAGGATTCATCTTAATCAAAAATTCCAACAAAGATAAATGACACAATTGTCAGACCTCTATGCACTTCTCTCACGAGTCCTTGCTAGAGAGACCAGATAGCTAGATTAGACCTTTTGGTCTCCAAAATGTATCCAAACCATAAAATATATACATATGCCTAATAAAAAATTATCATGGATCATAGAAAAACTTCATATCATTTGCCAATTGCAATTGGGAGAAACACTTAAGTTTTTGTAAACATACAACAACTTGTCATAGGCAATTCCCTACACAATGACTGTAGACAGTTTGTCATTTCTCTTCACCCAAAATTCCAAAGCACATGAAATTTTGAAAGAAAAGACTTACACATATAAGCTACGTAAGAAAAGAAAAAACTCATCATTTGAACATTGCAATATATATGACCTCGCAAAGTGACCCCTATACATCATCTAGAGGGTAACTTTTCTTGCTACAAGTTTGACCCTTTGGGATCTTTTTGTTGGAGTTTGAGGGCTGCAGAAGCACACGAACAATAGAAGGAAGAAGAGGCTTGGAGCACAACACACAATACTCAATGTATTACCAAGTGAATGTACAAAGATAAGTAACTTATTAGGGTTATAGGCATATATACAAGCCAGGGCAAAAAACTTCCTAAAGAGGGAAAAAAGTGCCTTGGTGGTCCTAAGTGTGTTCACACATATCGCTACCAAAATATATCAACAAATCCTCCCTGTGAGTGATGGAGTGAACAAGGATCTTGCACTAATATGTAAGGAAGTGCCAATCTATGTGGAAAGAGATCAATCCACAAAAGGAAGTAAGCCCAAAGCTTTGCAAAAAGCTTCAAACTTCTTTCGAGGTAGAGCCTTTGTGAAAATATCTACAATGTTATCATGTGTGAGCACATATGCTAAAATGATCTCCCCCATAGAGAACCTCTCTTGGACATAATGGTAAGGCATCTCAATGTGCTTTGTGCAAGCATGGAACAAAAGGTTCCTCACAACTACCAATACACATTGACTCTTAGTGAAGATGGCGATGGCAAAAGATTGACCAACACCCAAATCACCCCAAAGGTGCGTGAGCCACACACACTCAAGAGACAATATGAAAGTTTCCCTATACTCAGCCTCATAACTAGAAGTGGCAAGAGTAGGATCCTTCTTGCTCAACCAAGATATGCATGAGCTACCAAGCATGAAGAAAAACCATTAGTGGACAGACGAATGCCATAACAACCAACCCAATTAGAGTCAAGAAAAGCACGTAAATCTCACCGTATTGATACTCCCTTGGGATAAAACAATCCAAGTAGACAGCTACCATTCAAGTAACAAAAGATGTGCCTAACCGCCTGCCAATGCTTGATGCCTTGACAATGCATAAACTTGCTCATCTAAGAGACCAAATTGAATACCAGACCATGTTATGCATAAGTAAATCAAGCATCCAACAACCTTCTCATAGAGAACAACATCAAATGCATCTCTTGCATCATGAAGACTCAACTAAAAACATTTTTCCATAGGAGTGGCAATATATTTGCAATCATCAAGGCCAAAAAAATGCAATAATGTGTCAATATATTTTGTTTGACACAGGGCTATTCAACCATCAACTTGCATAAATTGAATGCCCAAATAATGATGCAAATGCCCTAAATTTGACATCTCAAAAGAGGCATGCAAAACAGCCTTAAAATCAGCAATATGATTCTCATTAGTGTTGGAAAATCAAGCTTAAACTATGCTTGAGTTGGATTATCTCTAAATCAAAAAGTAATCATTTGAATTGTGTCAAAGTTTCTCATTGAAGAGATTTTTATTTGTGCTCATTTTCGTATTTTCATAAGATTTTTTATGGATCATTTACACACATGTAAAAGGAGAAAAAGAGATCTCACATTCGAAGAATTTCAGGTGGTTGAACTTGACAATCAATCACCTAAAATTTGTTTTGATAAGATTTTCACTTTTCTTAGATTGTAGGAAAGTGAATTGATTCTCTTCAGCAAACCATTTGCCTTGATTTGAATTAAAAATCCACTTGTAAAAGTTGTGGAACACTTAAAGAGTCTATATAAAGTCTTCAAACCATTTTACAATACATTGAAGCAATATACATACACTTTGGGTCATCATTGTGTTGCTCCTTCATTTCTCTACACCATCTTCTTCAACAAAAGTGAACTTGTAGAGGCTTCGACTCTCTCTACAGAGCTCCAAATCGGATGGACAACCATGTTGGAGGAGATGGTGGATACTCACAAGAGATGAGTTGGTGCAACTAAAACCTGCTTCACATATGCTATAAGTGATGGCTGGAGAGTGTTGTGGGCCTCTTTTTCTAGCTAACAAGCATAAGTAATCACATATGTTGTGTAGCTCAAGCGTAAGCACCACCTTCTTTACTTGTCAATCCATGGAGACGTGAGGACTGGTATGAAGACCATGAGCGAGTGAAGGCACAAGTGCATGAGAGAAAGCACACAAGCATGCACACACATACACACACATGCGTGCACGGTAAGAGCAAAGAGAGGAACAATGGAAAGCTTCTATTAAAAAAGAACTCTTTTACAAAGCTTCAAGCTCTAACAAGCCAACTCTCTAACAAGCTAACCGCCAAAAATGAGCTCTCTAGCGCTCTTTATAGTTTTTTGAGTAGTTTTGGCCCTATCCATACCTAGTGTCTGGCCTAGTTAAAAACTAGGTTCCAAGGCTTATTTGAGGGCTCAAACGGAGTCTAGAAATTATAAAAATTGGTAGGTAGCTACTTCTAATACTCCCCAAGCTCGAAGAATTCTCAAGTTGAACAAAACGGAGTTATAAAAAGGTAAAATGATATTTACAATGGTGCAAAAAATATTAGGTCTTGAGCGAATTGCCCAAGGGTACGTTGACGAGGAGGTTTCCTAATCTATCTATGTTTTCATGATAACCAAGTAGAGGATTCTTACCATGAAAGGTCGATTGAGAGTCCACTCTTCGTGTTGCACTCCCATCATAGTGATTGACCAATGGTGCATCTTCGGTGGTTGATGAATGTCCTTGGTGATGATTCACTGATGAGATTCTTCGAGCACTTGGTCATGTCCCCTCTCTTCAAAGCAACATTTGCATAATAATGAGAATTTAATTTCTTTATAATCCTTGACAAATAGCATTGGGTAAGTACACCAAGCTTAGTTTCACATATTCTCTTTATCTCACCATAACCAGGAGTCTTCTCCCCCAACATACATACAAGGATTTGTAGGGTACCAAAAACTACCCCTTGCAAATATCTCCTTGGATGCTCTCGTACATATAGTAGTTAAGCATCGCTCAAGTTGTGGACCTTCAAGCTCTTCCCTCCTACCATGGTAAGGGGAAACAATAGTTGTGGATGCCATGTCAGGCCAAGTTTTGGACATCTTCTAGATAAGACATCAATAATATCATCTGCTAGTCGAGACACACTTCTATCCAAACTGATTAATGCCGAGTCATCAATGATGCCACCTCCAACTAAGCATGACTCATTCATGTTCCATGAGCCAATCTTGGGAACAAGCTCTCTCTCTTTATTTCTTTCTTTTCTTCCCTTTTTTTTGTTTTGAAACAATGTCACCAAACAAGAAGAAAGATGTTAGTATCAATAAAATAATGTACATACATCAATGTGCTCTTGTGTCTGGGACTCACAAATGTGTCTATGCATGACCGTGTAATGTGGCCCTATATTAATGAATACTTTGGAAATGCATGATCTGAATGGTGCAAATGACATGATTGTGCAAGGAGCACATGGTTTTTGCTCGTTGAGGCTTTCGATGTTACTTGTAGATGTTGATGTCATCCTTGTTGGAGGTATCCATTGGACCTTGAAATGATGTAAGTGATTGACTATTGAATGATAACTGATCATTCTTCCTTATAGGGATCCATTTGAGAACCATGTTTGGCTGCTTAGAGATTACCTTGGGCTTCTTCATCTTCAGATGTTTTCTGAAACTCTTTATTCCATGTGGTTGGTTCTTTGGTTTTGCGGGGGTTACTAGTGCTTTTGGCTTCCATACCGATACCATTGTTGTTGGTCTCCTAACTCTTGTTGAAGAGGTGAGTTGATCTGCTTTTGGTCTTGGTGGTTGTTTCCTACCCTTGCATCACCTTGGCTTCTTTGTTTGAGACTTTTTTCATGTGGGAGAGCATAGGTTGTTGTGTATGTAAGAGCTTCTTGGGTACCCATATTTATGATTGTCCTTGTTGAGCTGCAGCTAATTCCTTAGGCACCAAAACTTGTCGGAGACCTTATGGTTGAGCTTGTCCTTGTTGCTTGGTGCATCTTTGGGCATGGTTGACCTTCTTAGATGGTAATTGTTGTGGCAAGGCTGATGGTCAGTCTCCTTTTCGTACCCAGATCTGCTTCATGCCCTGCACTATGGTCTTCTTGAAATCCCATTGTCTATTTGATATAACAGTTGTCATGTACTATTTCACTTTTCGTTTTGGTTGAGTTGTTATGACATCATTGGTCTCAACACAAGAGGAGGAGTCCGCTTGCCTTTGAGCCTGTTCTTCCACGATTGAGTTCTTTTGGAACATAGAGCTTTTGACACATTCAACATCTTTTGTGCGAAGATTATTCCTAAAAGAACTAAGGGAAAGTGTGATAGCTGGATTTGTGTGCATGCAATTCTCTAATTCTAATGCAATGCATTGTTCCTATACCCAAACTTGAAGAAGTTGAATTCTTATGTTTAAGTTCACTGCATGGTTATAGATCCAGTCTTGACCCAAGACAAGTGGTTATGTGAGGTCTTGATCTTCACACACTAGCATTTTGACTCTTATTGGGACATCTTGAAGATAGATGGGAAGCTCTACCTCACCCAAACAAGGGGTTTCTACACCTCCTAGCCCTATGAGATAGGCTTCTATGGGATTGATGTTCGATTTCAAATCCTGGAAGTATGAAAGTCTAACTGCACTAGTTGTTGCACCTGAGTCAATCAATGCTCTCATAGGCCTTACCTTCTCCCTGTGTCCTACCTCTATGGTCACAAAGGGACATCGATCGATTATTCGAGAAGCAATTGCACCTGATGATTAGCACATGGCCATGTGATATCGTGGGGCTTCAGGATTGACATCTAGGCCTAATCACCTTAACTTATTTTCCTAATGCGCTCTCTGGCCTCTGCTTGTGCTTCTTCTCTACCCCTTAACTCTTCTTCTTTTCTCTTCTTGGCAATGTTGAGTCTCATTAGCATATCCTCTGTAAGAGGTTCTTGATATAGCTTGACTCGACAACCACTAATATAGTTTGGGAAGATGTCACCCTCTAGAGTGGCCAATTGAACCGCACCACTAGTGGAAATTCTATTAATGATCATGGGTCCATACCCTCGTTTCTCCAATTTTCAGGCATGTTGTTTGAGTGTATAAACCAACACTAGGTCGCCCTCTTTCAATCCTTTATCCTTGATGTGTGCATCAAAATAACCCTTTTGTCTTTTCTTTGCAGCATAGATTCCTGCAACCACTCGTAGCCTCGTCTCACCTAAACGTTCTAGATCAAAGATCCTGGAGGACAATTCATGTCCATTCCACTCATGCTCTTGTGCTAATTTTAAAGTTGGTATTAGGAATTCCAATGGTAGCACAAAATATTGTCCAAAGACCATCTAAAATGGGATGGCATTGAGTACCATTTTATAGGCAACTTAGTAAGCCCAAACAGCATGATGAAGTTGTTTATCCCAATCAGAGTGTTTATTATTTACCAATTTTGTCAAGACATTACATAGGATCTTGTTTGTGCTCTCAGCTTGTCCGTTAGCTTGTAGATGATAGGGGGCAGACTTCTTATGTATCACCATGAATTCTTGGAGAAGGTTTTCAATGACTTCATTCAAGAAGTGTGTGCCTCTATCACTTACTAACTCTATTGGTAACCCGTATCTTGTGAACACATTCTCAAATAAGAACTTAGTTGTCGTTTGAGCATCATTCTTTGTCATGGCTTTTACTTCTACCCACTTTGTAAGGTAATCTGTGGCTACAATAATGTACTCTGCATGGGAGTTTTAGCTGGGGGCTTAATAAGACGTACAAAGTCTATACCCCACTTCGAGAATGCATGTCCTCCCATCATTGGTCTCAGAGGCATCTCGTCTTTTCTGATCGGATATTGTGCACGTTGGCATGTGTCGCATCTCTTCACACAGGTCATCCATATGAAGAGTGGGCCACCAAAGTCTGGAGAATAGAATGGTCTTAATTACTCGATCAGGACCAAAGTGTCCACCTCCAACACCACTGTGTTAGTTTCTAAGACTTCCAAATAGTCTGATTCGTGAACGCATAGTCTTAAGCAACCATCTTTGCCTCTTCGATATAGGTTGTCTCCAACTAAAGCATAGTCCTGAGCCTCTTGCTCCATGCATCGTTTTCTTGCTAGACTAGCCTCAGTGGGTGTTGTATATTATGGAATCATGGAAGGTTAAATGGATTTTTAATGTTTTAAAGGTCCAGAAGGTTTTAATGTGGTTGTGTTTGATCTAGTAGGTGAAGAAGCATGAGGGCATGGATACAAGTGGATGCGCATAAATAAATAAATTCGAAGACTAAATCGAAGACTTCTAGAATAGTTATATTTAGGTTTATCTTGCTGTAAAAGTACTGGTTCGCTTTAGAAAGGCACGCCTTTTGTAAATAAAGTAGTTTTACCTAAAAAGACGCTTTTAAAAGCGACAGCTCTCATGTAACTTCTATTTTTAGGACGTAATAGAAATAAACCTATAAATACATGTACTCTGAGAGACTCCTCCATCAGAGTGCATGGGGGGAAATTGCACCCAATATTGCATTCTGTCTCGTCTCTTGCTGTCTCTATTTTTCTGTGTGTTTTCAACATCTGTAACCTCTGTATGTGCATGAGTTAAGATCCTAACAACAGTGCTATTAGAGCTCTCCATGCATCAATACGGAGGGTTCTATTTTTTGTTCTCTGTTTTGATTCCGATTCCAGTTCTAGTTTCTGTCTCTGTTCTCTGTTCTCTCTTTTTGTTCCAGTTCCAGAACCAGAACCTACGTTTACACCTATGTTTGCTTGCACCTATGTTTGCACCTATGTTTGCTCCTACGTTTACACCTACGTTTGCTTGCACCTATGTTTGCACCTATGTTTGCTCCTACGTTTACACCTACATTTATTCCTTCAGCTTTACACCTATGTTTACACCTACATTTGCTTGCACATACGTTTGCACCTACGTTTGCTCCTTCGGCTTACTCCAAGGCGTCGACTAAGGCAAAGAACTTAGGAAATAACTTAGGCAATACATTGGCAACATTGGCACCCAAGGCTCCCTTAGCGATCGTTGGCTACGCGTGAGGCAGTTTTAATTTTGAGTGGCAATAGAGAGTTTTAGATTCCCTAAGGTAGGAGGATTTGAACCCACAACCTCCTACTTACAAGGGAAGTACGTTTACCACACCACTCTTTCTTGAAGTTGTCACTCTATTTCTCTCCTCTTATATTTAACATAAATTGTAGTTTTTCTTACTTTTTCAAGGTGGCACGGTGCGACGCAACATGGCATGTCTCAGGCTACATCCTGTGAGGGTACACTTCTCAGGGTACAGCAGGGTACATCCTGTCAGGGTACACCTAGATAGGGTACATTCTGCTAGGGTACATTCCGTGAGGGTACATCCCAAGAGGGAAGCACTAGATTGAGGATCCAACATAATTTGAAAGAGGGATTTTGTTTTCTAGTTATGGACCCTACCGAAATGGAGGATTTTGGCAATTCACCTTTACCTGGGGTTTCATTCGAGCAACAATTAGAGATTATGCGACAAGAACTTCAAAGAATTCAACAAGCTATACAAGAACGCTATGATATGCTCCAATTTGATGGACGAAAGCATGACCGATTTGTCTTGTCATGGCTCTCTCTATTCGACGATTTTTATTTCGATGAGTCATATTCAAAAAATAAGAAAGTCAAGTTTGCTACCAATTATTTGGTAGGACGAGATCAGCTATGGTGGAATGATCTTTGTCATAGTGCAGATTGTCCACGCACATGGAAGGCTTTTCAAGAAGAGTTTAAGGATTCTTTTCTACCCTTACAGTTCAACCTACATGTTCGACAATTATGGGCAAAATTTACAGGGACGGAAGGTGATACATTGAAAACCTATACGGACAGGTTCTACCAATACTTAGTAACTCTTCGATTGCTTGAAGATGTTTCCAATGATACTATGAAGAAGAAGTATGATGATGGGATAGATAAGGAGGTTAAAGCAAAGCTTCGCTCATGCCAGTCTACATCGCTTCATGAAGCCATTGCCTTTGCTCACGATGTGGAGAATGAGTACCAATGGCTTATCAAGAGGATCCTTTTGCAGTAGCCACATCAACAACAATAACTTTTTGCTTTCCTAATTTTCTTTGATTATATGTAATGCATTTACACGTAGAATTTAGTATGTAGGATCATACTTTAGATATATGTTTGAAAATAAATTAGAATATTGACTTATTTAAAACACAATTATCATCTCATAATGATCATTGAATTTTTGCATATCATTCCCAATTACATAGAACTTTCAGGTTTCCGATTCCATGCATGTGTTTTACATGGTTCATGCTTACTATTGTTTAGTGATGGGACATGCAACTGATCATCCATGTCTGCTTTTATATTTATCAACTGAGGTCAGTTGCTTGTCAACTGGGAGGCATGTTGTATATTGTGGAGTCAGTGAAGGTTAAATGGATTTTTAATGTTTTAAAGGTCCAAAAGGTTTTAATGTGGTTATGTTTGATCTAGCAGGTGAAGAAGCATGAGGGCATGGATACAAGTGAATGGGCATAAATAAATAAATTCGAAGACTAAATTGAAGACTTCTAGAATAGTTATATTTAGGTTTATCTTGTTGTAAAAGTAGTTGTTCGCTTTAGAAAGCGACACCTTTTGTAAATAAAGTAGTTTTACCTAAAAAGACGCTTTTAAAAGGGACGACCCTCATGTAGCTTCTATTTTCAGGATGTAATAGAAATAAACCTATAAATATGTGTACTCTGAGAGACTTGTCCATCGGAGTGCATGGGGGGAGATTGCACCCAATATCGCATTCTGTCTCGTCTCTTGTTGTCTCTATTTTTCTATGTGTTTTCAACATCCATAACCTCTATATGCACGTGAGTTAAGATCCTGACAACACTGGGTAATGTTCCCATTCTCATAAATTCTACCAATGGAGCACTCCATTTTGGAATTAACGACACATGATAAAGGGTGGCATACTCCACTGGGGGTTTTTCTTGGCACACTGGACGATTTTTAATACACTCATGTATTTCTTTGTCCATGCTAGGCCAATACACTCCTAAACATTTTAGATTTTGAAATGTTCGTTGTTTAGGATAGTGATTCCCTAGCAATCCTTCATGGGCTTGTTGCAACGAACTAATATGTTCATCATCCTTGACACAACAAGCTAGTACACCCTCTGTATCATGTTTGTACATACTCCCTGCCAATATTTTGTATTTTTGTGATTTTACAATATCTTCTTTATTTGTTTTCACATTCTTATTTGTTGGTCCAAAGGCTAGGATAGGTACCAACTTATTTTCCCATTTAGGAACTACTTCTAAATTGAACAGGTAAACATCAAGTAGTTCATCGGACACTCCTTGTGGTGACTCTCCTGAAGTGATGTGAGAAAGGTGATCTACCCTAAGGTGGGTTCTACCTTTCCTAACAACTACTTCAAAGTCGTATTCCATTAGTAAGAGGAACCATCTTACTAGGCATCTTGTATTGCAAGGTTTATTGACCAAATATAATAAGGCTTGATGATCAGTGAAAAACTTGAACTTGTTGGCTAATAGATAGTGTCTAAACTTCTTCAGAGCATATACCATGCCTAAGCCTTCTCGCTCAATTGTTGTATATTTTTTTTCAGCTGCGTTTAGTTGTCTGCTAGCATATGCTATAGGCAAATGTAGATTTCCTTCACCTGGTGGTTGTGCTAGCACACATCCTATCGCATGATTGGATGCAAAAACATGGACATGGAATGGTTTATTCCAATCCGGAATGGTCAATATCAGTGTTGTGCACAAACGTCTCTTCAGTTTATTGAAAGAATTTTCACATTCATCATTCCACTCAAAAGCAAGGCATAAAGAGGCTTAGCTATAATTGCAAAAATGTGGATAAACCTGCGGTAATATCCATAATGGCCCATAAATGCTTGTACCTCTTTAACATCTTTTGGCCTTGGCAACTCCGCTATGGCTGTTACTTTGTCCTCATCTATTGATATTCCTTTCTTCGAAACAATATGACCTAAGATCTTACCTTTCCGTACCATGAACACACACTTTTCTAGGTAAAAAAAAACTTGATATTCTCTACACTTGTTGAAGATGTGTCTGAGCTCAGGAATGTGGCATCTTCTTTCTTGGGAATGGGCACATAAATTGTTCACATATACTCCTAAGCTCTTTCGCAAGAACTCTTTGAAGACATGACACATGAGCCTTTGGAATGTTGCAGGTGCATTGGTGAGCCCAAATGGCATCACACGGAATGCAAAGATTCCCCATTCTGTGGCAAATGGCATCTTGTGTTGATGTTCTGGGGCAACGGCTACTTGGTTGTAACATGAAAATCCATCAAGAAAGCTATAAACTTCCTTGCTTTCAACATGCTCCAATAAATGTTCACTGATTGGAAGCGGATAACTATCTCTAATCGTAGAGGCATTAACTTTTTTAAGGATAATACACACTCACAACTTTTCATTTGTTTTGGGCACCACTACAATGGGGGACACCCATTCAGTATGTTCAATCTCATAAATAAATCCAACTTGAATCAGCTTGTCGATTTCTTCTTATATATTGGCTGCATAAGTTTCATTATATGTGTAGGGCTTTTATTTGGTGGGCTTGGCGTCAACAATCATGGGGATCATATGAGAGAAATTTTCCAGATCTACTCCCTTGAAGTCTCTATAGTGCCATGCAAACATGTCCCTATATTCCCTTAATAGAGCTACAAGCTCTACTTCTTCTTCTGCACTTAGGTTTTCTCCTATGTACGTACATCGCTCTTTGTTTTCTTCAATGGCTACTACAATTTTTTTGTTTCTTTTCTTTATTATCATACGCTTCTCTTATGAGGGCCTCTCTTTTAGGCATTCGTACCAAAAATTTTCGGTCTTCAACTTTATATTTCTTGACATTTTTTTGTACTTCGAACAACGATTCCTCCTCTTCATGTTTCACTGCTTTTCTTTTCTTTTTCTTTTGACCTCCTTCACTTCCATCCTTTGAATTTATAGTTTTAATGCTCGTGAGAGGTTCTTCTCCCTTTTGGGTGAATACTCCTACATCTTCTAGATAGTTCTTCTCTGACTTAAAGCAACTATCCATCACAAGGGACTCTAGTTCATCATCATCCTCTTCTTCTTCTATGACTTCAATAGGGTCACACTCTTCTAACAAGGCTTGACACATGAATACAGAGATATCATAATCCTCCTCATCACAATGAGGTGTCCACTATCCTTCATTGACAACAATGTCCATGGTGGCTAAGATTTCTAGCCAGCCATGAGGCTCAAATTCCTCATCTAGAAATATCATCCGTGTATAGGTTGGGTCTTTAGCTGGTCTATCTCCTGGGGGAATTCCTTCTTCTCTTCATTTTAGGCGTTTTTCCTCTTCCTATGCAACCTTGCACATCCACAAGTGAGTATCTTCATGCATCCATGATGGATCAGGTGAACTTTCAGAATGGACTGAGATTGAATCTTCTTACACTTTGTGGATAGGATTCCACTGTAGGGGTGGTACATCTCTGAAAGTATAATCCTTTAGATTGACCTTGGTTGTGACCCCTAAGTGCTGCAAGTACAAGGACTTGGTTCCCCAATCCTGTACTATTTGTAGTTGTCGTAGGAAGGGTCTTCCTAGGATCATCTCATAGACATTATTTTTACCAAAGTCACATATAGCAAAGGTATGTTCAAACTCTACACCACAAGTGGTTAGAGTTATCCCTTCAAGCAATCCTAAAGGTCTTTCAATATGGCCATCATCCATTTGAAGCTTCATCCTAGTTGGTCTGAATGCGGGTTTGCCCCATTGCTTCCACAAGGAGGTGGTCGCAATCGCAACACCAGCACCTAAATCTATGATTGCTTTGGTTGTGTAACCTTGGTAAGTGATGGGAAGATAAGTGTTACCTTCTTCACCTTCACTCGTGTCTCCTATTTTGTCTAGAGGTATCTCTAGGACTTTTTGCCTAGCGCCTGCTTTTGACACATAGGAATCAAGTTATGGAACCTGATCTGCCACATGTTTCCATAGCTCAGGTTTTACTTTGAGTAGCTCTTCTATGGTGAGATGACATTGAACCTTTGTGTTCTTCATGACATCAGTGTTCCTTGGAACCACTGAGTCTTCATGTCTTACCAATATTGTGGGAGCACTAATCTGAAGAGATTTAGATTCCCATGGGCCTGTGAATTATGGAAACTCTTGTAAAGAATTAGATTAAAAATCTAATCTTTCGACTTCTTGATGCTCTGCTTGATCCCCATAAATAGATGGAATGTCTTGGGGAAATTGGTCATGAAGATCATCAATCTCAAGAATAGGAGGGGGATTATCCTTCTCCTTGGCCCATTTCTCTTCTTGTATTTCCCAAAAGAACTCTTGAGAGTACTCTTGAATTGAAAAAGGTGCTCCCTCATCTATGGAATCGGGGACATAAACTTTTGTTGGTGGTGAGATTTCTCTTTCAACAACTAGTTGAGCCTGTGGAGGTAAAGAAACTTGAGGTTTTTTGCCAGTTACTCTAATCTTTCTAATTAGCCCTAGAAGTGCAAATTCGGTTTGATAGAGTTTGTCTAATTGAACAATTGACTGGTCTCGAGCATAGCCTAAGCTAGTTCTACCATTTTCATGCACATTTTTGTCCGTTGAATCTCTAAATCTGCTCTTGGGTAACTCTTGTCTAGGTCTGCAGTTGTTGGCCCTTCTTGAAGTCAAGCTTGGTAGGCCTTGAACATCATGTCCAAGCCTTTGGGGTTGGATCTTCAAGAACATACCCTGGTTGTGGTTTATTTACAATGGGTGGTGGGGGGGAATGTGGTGGTGCGGATGGAGTTTTTGTGAAGAGAGATGGTGGATGCAATCCAAAGATGAGTTGGTGCTGCTACAACCAGCTTCACACCAGCCAACTGAGACTTCAGAGTTGATTAGTAGACCCTTTGAGCTTCCTAAATCCACCAAAATATCAGCCAAGTACTTTGGAACATGTATCCAAAAAGTTTAAGTCAAGACAGACAAGTTGCAAGATGACTAGCTCCCAAAAACTTGCTATTTTGGACATACACCTGCTGGAAAAACTCAACAGTGCTCTCAACCTGGTAGGAATTCAAAAAATTCCTTTTGGTCATAGAAAATAGACTTAGCAAGCTTCCCAATCCAAGTTAAAAAACTTTAAATGATGGACTGAACATTGAGAACAAGATTCATCAATTTCTGGAACATGCCCACAATTCTCGGGGCTCTGCAGAGATAGAACAGTGAGCAGTAAAATGCAGATATCTCCAAAACTATAAATCCAATTACCATGAAAATTGATATGCTAAAACTAGACAGTAAGAGCTATCCAATGCACGTTAAAACACTAAAATAGAATGATTAGAACTCGAGATATTACCTTCTAAAGTGTCTGCTCTGAGTGAGTATAGCAGAGAACAAAACAGAGAAGTAGATAATGATAAATGTATAGATTCACATATGATTACAACCACATTGGCAATGAATCTTTGCACAATGGGCGTAGAATGATAGAGCTATGGAGTAAGCTCTTCAATATCTACAAAATGACATGAAGTGGTCACGTACAAGGCTTGATAATCGCCTCTTCTTTCTTGCTCTTTTTATAGCTATTCTTGGAGGGAGTTTTGAATTCGAATTCGAATGGCTCCACCTAAAAGTGATCCACAAAGTTAGGAGATATTCCCTCAGCTCAAAAATTTGTGGTTTTAGGTAGTTAGAGCCACAAATTTTCTTTTACATCATGGATGAGGTAAGCCATCCTTTTCCCTTTTTCTTTTTCCATTTACAATAGATAAAATGTACTCTTTTACAAGAGGTGTTCACATGACTACACATGTGACTTACAAATGATCATAATATCAAGCATATCAAGCATGTAGGCTTGGGTAAAATGCAGCAATAGCTCCCCCTCAAGCCTAACATGCTTGGCCTCCAAATAAGTCTTCAATTGTCCTTCATTTCCTGCAAGCCAATCATCAACTTGAATCTACTTAACTTTGTACCATCAAGAGCTTTATTCAACATGTCTGCACATTGCATATCTAAAGAGACATAGGATAGTTGAATATCCTTGCTCATTAGCTTCTCCCTTACATAATGGTAGTGGACTTCAATATGCTTGGTTCTAGCATGGTATACGGGATTAGCTGCAAGATGTAGTGAGCTTGTATTGTCACCAAAAATGTGAGGTGTTGAAGAATGAAGTCCAAGATCTGTGTACAAAGACTTTAACCACATGATTTCTTGAGTTGCATTAGCCAAACCTCTATATTCACCTTTAGTAGAAGATAATGCCACGGTTGGTTGCTTCTTGGATGACCAAGAAATGATTTTTGAACCTGCAAATGATATATACCCGGATGTGCTTCTTCTATCATCTCTAGATCGAGCCCAATCTGCATCTAAGTAGACCTTTAGCTCAATATGTGAAGTATATGAATCAAACAAACCTTCATTCATGGTCCCCTTTGGGTACTTAAGGACTCTCTTGGCCGCTTCCATATGTGGTCTTCTCGGCTTATGCATAAACTGACTCAATATGCTAACACTATAGCATATATCCACCCTTGTGAGTGTTGCATAGTTCAAACTTCCAACCAAGCTTTGATAGCTTATGATGTCTTCAATTGGCTCTCCTTCATAAGCACTTAGCTTATGATTTTGCTCCATAGGTGTAGTTGCACACTTGGTATTTTCCATCGTGAACTTGACGAGCATGTCATGCACATACTTCCTTTGTGTTATGTATATACCTGAATCTGTGTAGATTAACTCTAATCCAAGAAAATAAGTGAGTGGTCCGAGGTCACTTATTTTGAACTCCTCCTTCATTTGACTCTTTACTTGTTTGATTCCTTCAAGATCATTGCCTGTGATAATAATATCATCAACATACACACATAAATAGATCACTTCAGATCCATTCCTCTTTATGAACAAAGAGGTATCCACCTTGCTACCTTTGAATCCTTGGTCCTGCAAATAAGTCACCAATCTGAAATTCTAAGCTCTTGGAGCTTGCTTCAATCCATACAAAGCTTTCTTTAGTTTGCATACATAGTTAGGATGATGTGCATCCTCATATCCAGGAGGTTGTGCCATATACACTTCCTCAGAAATCCATCCATTCAAGCAAGCATTCTTTACATCAAGTTGATAGAGCTTCCAATTTCTAGATGCAGCAAGACTAATGAGAACCCTAATTGTAGGCATTTTTGCAACAGGAGAGAAAGTCTCCTCATAATCAATACCATGGGTTTGAGCAAACCCTTTAGCAACTAACCTTGCTTTGTGTCTATTTATACTTCCATCTAGATTCCTCTTGATTTTGTATATCCATCGAGATCCAATTACCTTCATAGATGGCTTGTTAGGTACAAGATCCCAAGTGTCGTTTTCCTTCAGGGCTTCCATTTCTTCTTCCATTGCATCTCTCGAAGCTTTCTTGCTTTGTGCTTCTTCGAATGTGGTAGGTTCTTCATTGATTGAATCCTTTGCAATGTAGATTGAGTGCTTGGTGACCAAAGAAGTATCATAACCAAACCTCTCTGGTTTCTTCTTCTCCCTTGAAGACCATCTAAGTGGTTGATGTGAGCTTTCGGGTCCATATGTAGCATCCTGCATCTTTGCTTTACCTTTGTTCTTCCATAGCTTTATTCTTTCCAAGTCTTCTAGGTCAATCTCCGAATCACTTTCTTCAATCTGCTTTGGCTCCTTTGGTTGAAGTGATGGAAAATCTTCATCCAATTCATATGGCAGCTTCACTTTCCTGTCATCATCAAACCATGATTTGTTTTCATCAAAAAATACATCTCTACTCACAGAAAATCCTTTATTGGTTGGATTGTACAATCTATATCCTTTTTGGTTTTGATCATAACCAATGAATACACACTTCTCTGCCTTGGGATCCAATTTCCCTCTTACTTGAGAAGGAATGTGAGCATAGGCTAAGCATCCAAAGATTTTACAATGCTCTAGACTAGGTCTTCTTCCATTCCACACTTCATATGGAGTGGTTCCATCTAGTGACTTAGATGGAAGTCTATTTATGAGATATGTCGCTGTAGACACAGCCTCTGCCCATATGTAGTTTGGCAATCCCTTTTTGTTGAGCATGGACCTTGCTGCTTCGACAATAGCTCTATTCCTCCTCTCTGCTACACCATTGAGTTCAGGTGTATACCTTGTAGTGACTTCCCTTTTAATGCCTCTTTCATGCAAGAAGGCATCAAATTCAGAAGAGAAGTATTCTCCTCCACCATCTGATCTGAGCCTTTTCAAAGTCCCACCTGTTTGGTTTTCAACAAGAGCAATATACTTCTTAAAGCAATTAAACACTTCATCCTTGTGCTTCATGAAAAACAGAATGGTCCACCTGCTACAATCATCTATGAAAGACACATAATATCTTGAGCCTGATATAGATGGCTCCTTACTTGGACCCCACACATCCGTGTGCACTAGATCCAAAGGATTTTGATACATATATCCTTTCTTATTGAAAGGTTGTCTATGAGCCTTGTCGAGTTGACAAGATTCACACTTATAAATCATGTGTTGCCTTGTGATATTAGGCAAATCAAGTACACTTTGGTCCCTGCAAATTTGTTTGAGTGTCATCTCACCAATGTGAGCAAGCCTTTTGTGCCATATCTCTAAATCTGTTAGAGTTTGAGATCCATAGCTAAACAAACCTATGTTCTTTGTATCTTCCACTTCAAAAGTGAAAAGCCTTCCTGTCTTTTCTCCTTTGGCAATCCTTCGAAAGCCTTGCCTTGGGTCTTCAACATATGCTCCAAATCGGTTGAATCTAACCTGCAATCCTTTTTCAACAATCTGTCCAACACTTATTAATTTTTTGGTAATTGTAGGGACATACAAGACTTTGCTTAAGAGGTTCATATTCCCATCTAATATCTTCACATTACCTATCTTCTCCACTGAGTGCTTTGTGTCATCTCCTGTCTGCACTTCATGCTTGTTATGAGGATCTTCCAAATCAGAAAGTAAAGCCACATTTCCTGCTACATGGTTTGAGCATCCCGAATCAATGTAAAATATGTGATCATCATCCTTACCCTTCTTCACTGATAGATTCACAATCAATAATGAATCTTCTTGACTTTGGTCCTCTGCATAGTTATTGTAATCTCTTCTTCCTCTATGGCCACTTTGATAGTTGTTGTTGTTGTAATTGTTTTTGTAGTAGTTGTTGTTGTAGCCTCCATTGTACCTGCCTCTATTTGATCCATAGCCACCTCTATTGAATCCTCTTCCTCTTGAGTTCCTCGGGTTCCTGAAACATTCTTCAGTAGCATGATTAGATAAGCCACATATATTGCAAGGTTGAGATGATTGGAATCTGCCCCTGCCTTGCTTTCCACCTCTGCCTCTTCCTCTAGCTCTTCATCTACCTACAAAATTTTCTTGGAAAGAGCTACCTTCATCTTCATTCTTCCTATTCTTTGACTTCTCCTTGACCTTAGCTTTATTAGAATATAAGGCAGAAGTTTGATTACCTCTTGAGGACTCACCACCTTTGCTAATCTTTGCTTCATGAGTGAAGAGTTGGCCCATGAGTGTGTTGAGGTCGGGTACATGCATATCCATGTATAAATCCATGGCTGTTGTGAATGACTCCCACTTGTCGTCTGCTTTGATTCCATTTATAATTTGTCTAATGATTTGCTCCTCTTCAATTACCTCTTAAATGCTTCCAAGTTGGTCGGAAATCTCCTTCATCTTTGTGACATAATCAGTCACATTTTGCTTCCGGCTTTTCTTCATTGTTGTGAACTCCATCCACAATTGGTTCTTCCTTGCTCGAGTGTTGGAAGAGAAGAAAGAAGCAAGTGCATTCCAGGTCTCTCTTGATGTCTTGCATCCCTTGACATGAGGTAAAAGAAAATCCAAGATTGAGTTTAGAATATAGGACCTTGCAAGTGCATCCCTCGAACACCAATTTGAAAGTCCTTCCACTTCTTCATGTGATGGTTGCCCTTTGTTCCTCATGGTTGGCATTGCTTCATCTCCGGATATGAATCCATATAGATTCCTCCCTTGAAGGTAAGCCTCCATCCTTAGAGACCATGCTGGGTAGTTGTTTCGATCCAATTTGTCAATTGTTGATGGAAATCTATCTCCCATGTTGCTTGACTATGCTCTGATACCACTGGGAAGAGAGATAGTGGATGCAATCCAAAAAGATGAGCTGGTGCTGCTACAACCAGCTTCACACCAGCCAACTGAGACTTCAGCGTTGATTAGTAGACCCTTTGAGCTTCCTAAATCCACCAATATATCAGCCAAGTACTTTGGAACATGTATCCCAAAAGTTTAAGTCAAGACAGACAAGTTGCAAGACGACTAGCTCCCAAAAACTTGCTATTTTTGGACATACACCTGCTGGAAAAACTGAACAGTGCTCTCAACTTGGTCGGAATTAGAAACCTTCCTTTTGGGCATATCAAATAGACTTATCAAGCTTCCCAATCCAAGTTAAAACACTTTAAATGATGGATTGAGCATTGAGAACAAGACTCATGAATTTCTGGAACATGCCCACCATTCTCGGGGCTCTACAGAGATAGACCAGTGAGTAGTAAAATGTAGATATCTCCAAAACTGTAAATTCAATGACCATGAAAATTGATATGCTATAACTAGACAGTGAGAGCTATCCAATGCACATTTAAACACTGAACCAAGTTGAGCAGAACTCGAGATATTACCTTCTGAAGTTACTGCTCTAAGTGAGTATAGCAGAGAACAAAACAGACAAGTAGATAATGATAAATGTATAGATTCACATATGATTACAACCACATTGGCAATGAATCTTTGCACAATGGGAGTAGAATGATAGAGCTATGGAGTAAGCTCTTCAATCTCTACAAAATGACATGAATTGGTCACATACAAGGCTTGCTAATCGCCTCTTTCTTCTTGCTCTTTTTATAGCTATTCTTGGAGGGAGTTTTGAATTCAAATTCAAATGGCTCCACCTAAAAGTGATCCCCAAAGTTAGGAGATATTCCTTCAGCTCAAAAATTTGTGGTTTTAGGTAGTTGGAGCCACGAATTTGCTTTTACATCATGGATGAGGTAAGCCATCCTTTTCCCTTTTTCTTTTTCCATTTACAATAGATAAAATGTACTCTTTTACAAGAGGTGTTCACATGACTACACATATGACTTACAAATGATCATAATATCAAGCATATCAAGCATGTAGGCTTGGGTAAAATGCACCAATAGTTTTAGCATGCGAGGGACTTTGAGATGCAATGTCTTCTATTTTTGTTCTCGCTTCTTTCAGGCTTTGTTCTAGTACTGATAAATTTTTATTCCACTTGCGATTGGCCTTCTCCCTGGTATCCTTCCATGTTCTTGTTTTCCTTTTACTAGGCTCTTCAGATTCATTTGACTCAGATTGCTCAGTTGGTTTTGCTTGTTGTAAGGCTTGTGCCCTAGTAACTGCCTGTATAGGAGCCATGTTAACAGTACTTGAACTTGAATCCACCACTAAGCCTACCACATTAATGGGTGTATCCTTGGTTGCACTAGAGGGGTTCCTAGGACAATCTCTCGGAAGATGCTCTTTGCCGCAGTCAGGACAAAAGCCTTGTATTGTGATGTTCTATTCTTGTCGCAGAGCGATGGGTGGGGACATTCATGAATGAAATGGTCACCCTGACATCTAAAACATGGTCCTCTAGGGGCTTGTGGTCTTACTTGTCTTGCTTGGGACCTGGGATTAGGATTCGTGTATATGACATTGGAGTATTCTAGCTCCCAATTTGGTTCCATAGGTGGTGCCTCATATTGATATGGATAAGTCTCACTATGCTCAGGTGACTCTGTGTAATAAGCTTGTGGACTATCTTCATAGGAGTAGTCAAAACTTTGAGCATGATGGTCATTCTCTGAGACCAATGGGGTCACTGGCACCAATGCTCTATTAGGGTTCTCCTTTGCCAGTGCATACTTGACTAGAGTCACGTTAGCATGAGTTGGCGGTTGGTTTCTTAGGACTACTTGTGGTCTATATGGTGCCTGATATTGTTGTTGATATTGAGTTTGATATTGTTGTTGCCTATGATATGGTTGTTGGTATTGGTTTCTGATACCTACCTTGTTGGTAAGGTTGTTGATAATTTTGTCTAACAGCTTGCATTGTAGGTACAATCTTGAGCTATGTGGTTCGTGTATTTTCTCTCAATAGTGCAATACGGAGCATTCATTTCTCTCATGTTTTGGTTTTGCAATGGGCATACATTATCCATGTGGTCACCTCCGCAAGTATAAGATCGCTTCAATGATGTGATCCTTGGTGTTTGTCTATTTTGGACTCCTAGCTTCTTGGCAACTTGCTCAGCTATTTCATCTATCTCAATGGAGGTTCTGGAGGTATGACTAGTAGAATTGTCAGAATCCCTATAGAGTTTGGACAATTCTAACTCCTCTCCCAAGTTGTCTTCTATGTCTATGCACATTCACACAGACTCTTTTATGGATCTAGGCTCTTTTGAGTACACATGATCTTAGCTTTGTGCCTAGTAAGCCTTCTAAAAACAAAGCCACTTGTTTGGCCGGTGTGGGTAATTTCAGAATAGGGCATCTTTCTATGTACTATCTGAATCTTCTTCTTGCTAGTCACACGGGGCTGAAAAACATACACTTCTTCATGCAACTCACCATTTAGAAATGTTGTTTTAATGTCCAAATGATGTACATTCCAACCACGATGAGATGCAAGTGCACAAATGCTACAAACAGTAGTCATTTGGCATGTAGGTGCAAAGGTTTCATCAAAATCAATGCCTCTTTCTTGTGCATAACCCTTTGCAACAAGCCTAGCTTTATACCTATCAACTGTGCCATCAAGTTTAAGCTTTAGCTTGTATACCCACTTAGTGCCAATGGCCTTCTTGCTAGGAGGCAAGTCACATAAAGACCAGGTACCGTTCATCATTATAACATCATATTCAGATTGCATAGCAACTATCCAATTTTTTGAATTTTGTGCTTCATCAAACGAAACAAGTTCAGTCTCATCATGGAGACTAGAGGTAGCCATAGCATAGCAATGTGATGCAAAAGAGGCACTATGGGAGCTTGATCAAGTATGATATGATAGAGGTGCATCTAATTTGGTATCACACAAAGTCTGCACAAGCCATTTTGGCATAGTTTTTGCCTCCTCAATATCAGCTCTCTCATCAATCCTGTGTCTCTCCATCAGAAATGGAATGATCTGCATCATCACATGAAACCTATAAAGGCTGCAAAGTTGCCTCATTGGGACTGGCACTAGACTATCCACCTGTAAAAAGAGGCAACAAAGTATCATACATGTCTTTGGAGCTAATATATGTCTCCTTAGAACATGAAAGTAATGGTTGAATAACATCTTCCACAAAAACAACATGACGGCTAACCAGAATGTGTTTAGTCTATGGATGGTTATTTACTAGACTTACTAGAAGGTCATTTACTCTTGTAACCAAGTGATCCACTTAGCCTAGTGGTTAAGACTCAAGGATGTGAAGGAAGAGGTCTTGGGTTCAACCCCCATGAGATACATGGGGAGAGTGTTTTGCCCAAAGAGCTCTAGCGCCTTCTAGAAGCATCCACTTGAGTTAACTCTCGATAATTGGGACACTTGGCGCACATGCAGTTACATGGATGACACATGGATGGTTAGTATCCACCTGCCCAAGCAGGCAGTCCCCTAGAGAGAGCTATATATAGAGGCATTTGGTTGGGAGGAGAGTCATCTCTCTATCAGGTGGTGATGGTAATTCCTAGTTTGTTGCATGTTCCATCAGCTTTATTCTTCAGCTTGTATACCCACTTAGTGACAATGGCCTTCTTACCAGGAGGCAAGTCACATAAGGACCATGCACCATTTTTCATTATAGCATCATATTCAGATTGCATTGCAGCCATCCAATGTTCTGAATTTTGTGCTTCATCAAACGAAACAGTTTCAGTCTCATCAGAAAGACTAGAGGCAGCCATAGCATAGCAATGTGATGCAAAAGAGGCACTATGAGAGCTTGAATGAGTACAATATGACAAAGGTGCATTTAATTTGTTGTCACACAAAGTCTGCACTAGCCATTTTGGCATAGTTTTTGCCTGCTCAATATCAGCTCTCTGATCAACAAGTGCATCATGTAAATTTGCATCAGACACGGAATGATCTGCATCATCACATGAGACTTGAAAAGGCTGAGAAGTTTCCTCATTAGGACCAGCACTAGACTTTCCACCTGTAAAAAGAGGTAGCAAAGTATCATACATGTATTTGGAGCTAACAAATGTCTCCTAAGTACATGAAAGTAAGGGCTGAATAGCATCTTCCACAAAAACAACATCACCGCTAACCAGAATGCATTTAGTATGTGGATGATACAGACGATAGCCTTTGCTTTAAGAACTATACCCAACAAAAATACATTTTAATGCTTTATCATCCAATTTTTTGCAATGTTGTTCCAGATCTAATGCATATGCCAAACAACCAAAAACATGTAGATGATAAACAGATGGTTTGCGACCATGCCAACCCTCATATGGAGTGATAGAGTGTAGGGCTTTAGTGGGATAGCTGTTAAGTACATATGCTACACACATGACAGCCTCAAGCCAGAAACTATGTGGTAAAGCGTGACTCTTGACCATACACCTCGGCCATCTCCATGAGTGACATGTTCTTCTATTCAGCAACCCCATCCTGTTGAGGTGTATATGGCACTATACACTATTGTTTTATCCCATGTTCAGCCATAAATGCATTAAAGTTAGAAGACATATATTCCCCCCCTCAATCAGAATGGAAGGTGCCCATTTTACATGCTGAAAAATTTTCAGCCAAAACCAAAAACTGTTTGAAGCACATAAACAGTTCCGACTTTGCCTTCAATGGATATACCCATGCATGCTTGGAAAATTCATCCATGAAAGTCACGAAGTAAAGATAGTTCCCAAAAGAAGGTGTTTGCATAGGACACAGACATCACTATGTACAAGCTGCAATTTTTGAGTAGCCCGAACTGAGCCATCTTTTGGAAAGGAGGAATGTTGCATTTTGCCCAAAATACAACCTTCACAAACATGTTTTCCAGGTGCCTCAAGTTTGGGCAAAGAGGACACCATTTTAGATTTCTACATGCATAGCAAACTAGCAAAATTCAGATGACCAAAGCATGCATGCCAAAGCTTTGCATCTAACACAGTCTGAGATCATGTACTACACATGCCAAATCATTTAGAGATCTTTCATAGTCTATGAGCTTATACAGCCCACGACATAAAATGCTAGAAGCAATAATGACATCACCATTTGATAGATCATGAATTGTACATCTGTCATCAACAAATTTCACAAGCAAGCCAATCTTGGCTAATGTAGAAACTGATAACCGATTTTTCTTGATCCTTGGCAGAAATAAAGCATTTGACAAAGTGAAAGAACTACGATCAGTAGTAGTCAAAACGATCTTACCAACTCCTATAGCAGGATAAGAGGATTCTTTGGTGCATGTAACAGTATTCTCTACAGGGGCAGACTCGAGTGAAGAGAAGAAAATGTGCGACGAGGTAATACGTTACCATTTACAGCAACAAGAAAAAATTTGAACTTTTGTCTCAAGTTTGAACTTCAAATATAGTGAATAGCAATTTATTTAAAAGCTCTCGACAAGATGCATCTATTGGTGGTATTTTCAGTTGAATCTGACAAATGTGCTTCAAGTTATGAGCAAAATAGTGAATGGTAAGAAACACCAATACTCGCTCCACAACTTGTTATGGCTCCCACACACACTACAACAGTCCACAAGCGATGGGAAGGGGTAGACAATAGTCCTACACACACATTTCAAGCATTACACACATATAAAAGATCATGGACAAGGAAGAAATCAGAAGGAAAGAAGCGAATTCGAAATTCTCCTTCAAAGCTTACAATGGCAAAAAGTTCTTTACAAGAGTCACAAAGTGACTTATGTACATGTGCCCTAAAAATGGTCCTTTCACACAAGAGACCGGCACTTTTATTGACTAAATCTAATTTCCTACTATTTTACAAGAGTTATGTTACAATAATTTGGGCTTATGCATCTAGAGGACTCCTCTAGTGCATTTACATCGCTTCAAGGGAGTTTTATAGGATTTTGAAGAAGAAAAATTATGCTCGTAATTTGAAAATTTTTGGGGGCTCCTCTTTTGTGCTTCTTTACTCTACAACACTCTCCCCCTCTTTGTCTTTGTCGTCCCTTGACAGGCTTTGCTTCATGTCTTCGTTTGCTTTGGGTTGTCATGCACGCATCCAGTGCCTAAGAGTGTGATATTCTTAGTCACCCATTTCCACTTCTCAGCCTCTCCCCTTTCTAACTTTTGGTCTTGAGATATGTCTCTGTTCTCACATATCTGACCCTGTTGTATTTCTCTAGCTTGTTTACTTCGTTTCCACCACATGCATCTGGTGGATGAGGAAGCGTTGTGTAACCTCCCCTTGAAAGGTTCGAGTTGTTATAAATCTTCATTTCCACTCTCGAGATGTGGTCCTTTGGTGTTGTAGCCTCATGTGTGTCCCTATAGGGCTTTGGGCAGAGGGTGCTTCTTTCTTAGTGAGTTGTTTTATTCTTTGATCTTCTTCTTCTTCTTCTCTTTTTGCTTGATTCTCCCTCCACACGTCCCTCCTCTTGAACTCTGTCATCCCCGACAAGCTTTTTGTGGTGACATGAGTAAGTCTGCATACCTTTTGCTCTCTATGATTTAGCAATGTGGCTTCACATATCATCAACTCTTTCCATTGTGTTGACTTTAATCCATCATCTGGTGCTCGCCTATGATCTGCAAAGAAAATGAGCTCGTAGGCCACAGTCTCACACTTAAATTGGAAGATATTTTTACAAAAATTTTGGAGTCCATTTCAAAAAATCCTATAAAGAAAGCTTCTTCAAATGTTTGCATGTATGGACTTGGTAGAAACATCAACCGCGAGTATATTGCTATAATTGTTCGTCGACTTGGAGTAGTGGATAAATAAAAAATAATTGCGTCTGCACCCTGGTTAATGTCGATAAATATCAAAAAGGTGTATTGCGCTTGTTGAAATACCTTTGGAACTGTAAGTAGCATACTCAATATTTTATTGGTCATTTCGATGGCTAAATCTGGTATGACTGCATATCTAGATAACCAAAATTTTATGGTCCGCACCATGTATTCTTCTGTCGGTAAGTAGATGCGAGGCGGACTAGGTAGTAGTGGATAGTTTAGCCATTGATTATTTACAATACGTTGGCGCTGTACTTCCCAAAATTACGTCCAGGTGTGTCTTCGAGATACTAGATTATCCTGTAGCACATATGATGCTGACTCCCAGTGTACCCTTAAGGTTGGATTCCTCTCCAAAAATTTATGCCTCCACACATGATCTGCCTTGTCAAACTCTTCCTGTGTATATATAAATGTTTCCAGGTTGAACTGCAAATCATGATCAGGCTCTTTACTGGTAGTTTTCCTGATATATTGTCGCGTCTCCTCTTTAAGCAATCCATAAGGTATGTTGCATGGCTTTTAAATTTGTTCCAGGCTTTTTCTTTCAATTTTTTCCTCTCTCATGGCCTTCACCACTTGCTCTTCAAACTGCTCTGTAAGCTGGGACACTAGTAGTGCCCGCTCATGTCGGCTTAGTTCTACAAAAGCCCGATTACATTGTTAGTGCTCGGCTTTGCTTCTTGTTGGTGCATTTTACCCAAGCCTACATGCTTGATATGCTTGATATTATGATCATTTGTAAGTCACATGTGTAGTCATGTGAACACCTCTTGTAAAAGACTACATTTTATCTCTTGTAATTGAAAAAAGGAAAAAGGAAAAAGATGGCTTACCTCATCCATGATGTAAAATCAAACTCCTGGCTCTAACTACCTAAAACCATGAATTTTTGAGTTGAGGGAATATCTCCTAACTTTGGGGATCACTTTTAGGTGGAGCCATTCGAATTCGAATTTAAAACTCCCTCCAAGAATAGCTATAAAAAGAGCAAGAAGGAAGAGGCGATTAGCAAGCCTTGTACGTGACCACTTCATGTCATTTTGTAGAGATTGAAGAGCTTACTCCATAGCTCTATCATTCTACTCCCATTGTGCAAATATTCATTGCCAATGTGGTTGTAATTATATGTGAATTTATACATTTATCATTATCTATTTCTCTGTTTTGTTCTCTGCTATACTCACTCAGAGCAATAACTTTAGAAGGTCATATCTCGAGTTCTATACAACGTTTTTCAGTGTTTTAATGTGCGTTGGACTGTCTACATTTTGGATATCAATTTTCAAAGTCATTGAATTTACAATTTTGGAGATATCTGCATTTTACTGCTCAGTGGTCTATCTCTGCAGAGCCCCGAGAATGGTGGGCATGTTCCAGAATTTGATGAATCTTTTTCTCAATGCTCAGTCCATCATTTAACGTGTTTTAACTTGGATTGGGAAGCTTGCTAAGTCTATTTGCTATGCCCAAAAGGAATTTATCTAATTCCTACCAGTTTGACAGCACTATTCAGTTTTTCCAGCAGGTGTATGTCCAAAAATAGCAAGTTTTTGGGACCTAATCATCTTGCAACTTATCTGTCTTCACTTAAACTTTTGGGATACATGTTCCAAAGTACTTGGCTAATATTTTGGTGGATTTAGGAAGTTCAAAGGGTCTACTAATCAACTCTGAAGTCTCAGTTGGCTGGTGTGAAGCTGGTTGTAGCAGCAACAACTCATCTTTGGATTGCATCCACCATCTCTCTTCACACTTCTCCCTTAGAGGTGAATGATGCATGGGGGGAGAAAGAGGACGTACCTCAGTCTCCTCAGTAGCCACTTTGGAGCTTGGAACTACTAGTGTCCCCACTATAACTTGTTGTGCTATTTGAGCCTTTAACTTCTCAATGATTTCATCTTTTTCTTTTATCTCATTGGTTGCTTTCGTGATTGCCTCTTTGTTCTTCAGAAGTTCTTCTCCTATTGCAGCAATTTGATCGGCATCTTCAAAATATATCAGGAGAAGTTTATCTTTAGCCATTTTCCACCTCTTCTTGAGCTCATTTGTGTTATACATGTACTTCTCCCATTCTTCTCTTAGAACTTGCTCTTGTTTCAATTGATCTTCATACTTTGCAATTTGTGCTTCCAATGCTTGTGTATTGTTGGTTGTCACTTCTTGTGCTTCTATCGGTTGGTTGCATAGAATGACAATCATCAGTTCTTTATTCTTGTTTCTTAAGCTGTCAGCTTCCTCCATATATACCTTGATTTGGGATTCTAGCAGTTTACTTCTGGCAGTCATCTGCGCTTTCTCAGCTTCACCTGCTTCATACTTTGTAGTTCCTTGAGTTGATCTTGGAGTTTCTGATTATCCACCGTTAACATATTACATTTTTCCATGGCTTCATTAGCTTCTTTCTCCTTAGCTGTGAGTGCCTGTTGAACTTATATTACCTATACAGAGAGCTTTTCACTTATTACCTGAAATTGGTTCCACTCTTTTAAAGCCTTGTCATAATCGGCATCTGCTTTGATCATTTGTTGCTGAGTATCCATTGCCGTATGTATCATCTGCTTCACTATGGCCTTGAGTTGAGTCACATCCACATTTAGCCATGTCTTAGGGATACTTGGTGATTCCCTCGTCAATACATCTTTGCCCTTATCTACGTGTATTGTCTCATTATGAGGTTGTTTAATTTGAAGATGTACCTGAGTTTCTTTTTCTTCTTCTTCATGTGCGATAGACTTTATAGTACTTCCTTGAAATGTAATATCTAGTGGGGAAGGTTTTGTTATGAACCTGATTGGAGTGAATGGCTCTTGCTCCTCCACTTCTTCCTGTTCTTTCTCTTTCTTTGCCATCCTTAATGTGACTTCTCCATCCAGGTGAGCCTTTGTAATTTGAATCTTCATTTCTTCATTTATTCTCAGTATATGAACTTCTTTTTGAGATGATCCTTTCTTTATTGGCTCTGTGGCTGTGTTGTCTGGCCTTTCATTCATTTTGGAGCCTTCCACTTCAAAGGAATCCTTTAATTGATTTAATTCATCCCAATTGCCATCATCTTTTGAATCACTTTTGATGTCCACATTCATCATGGATGGTCCTTGGTCTTCCTGAGTGTCTGAAGATGAACTAGAGTTCATCAATCCTAGTTCTCTATATCTATGTACTTTCATTAATCTCTTTCCTTGCACACTTTCTGCATGGGACTGACAATAGTGATGCCCTTGTATTGGTAGATTTACTTGTCCTTCCATGTATTGGTGATTAGCTTCCATTGCTTCCTTTAGCTCCTCTTTCGTAATGGGCATGGTGTCTTTGATTTTTGTCTTTGGAAGTACATGTATCCTTTTTGAAGCAGGGATTGCTCCTTCTGCCTTTAACATTTCCCTTACTCTCTTGGTTTCTCTCATCCTTGGTTGAGAGCAGGTTCCTGCTTCTTCCGTCACTTTGACTCCCTTCCTTTTCCTTGGTACAGTGGCTAACTTTGCATACTTAGCCATCTCTATTGATGAGGGCATCTCCTTAAGATATTCATGGATGCCTAAAACATGGTACATGAGGATGGTCAATGCTACATTTTCGTTCAAGAAATTTTTGTGGTTTCCTTGTTTGTTTCTTACTTGAAGTCTGAGCCCTCAATGTCGTTTTCCCTTGGTACCTTTGATAAATTCTTTTTGGACTTCTTTGCTTCACTTTGTAGGCATGATAGCTCGTTAAGCTTCTCTAGTTCTTGAGTTGCAGTTTGTCTAACCCTCTTTGGGATCCATATAATTTGTTGTGTCTTCTAGGCCTCTACTATTGACTTTGGAAGCCATATATGAAGAAGTCTTGGTGGTTCTGATTGCGATGATGAATACTGGTTGTCTCTCCTTGTCTTCATTGAGTGACTGTTCTACTTTTGTGTCAAGTTTTCTGGTTTAGTCATTCGATCCTTCCGTACCCATTGTAGATGAGTATTACATGGAGGTGTTGTTTTAATAGTAGGCGTCCATGTGATTTTTCTTCTTATAACGTAGATAGATTTAGAGGTGATGTTCTCACACTCTCTCTTAGATTCATTTCTCATGGGTGGGGTGGTCACATCATCCAGCAACTCATCGTTATTTGCCGGCAATTCTAGATTAGGGCATTCTTGGGATATGCTCTTTAGTGATTCATTTGCCTTGTCCTCCTCTAAATGCTCTTCTTTAGGTTTGATGACCTTATGAATCTGAGACGGCCTTCCTTCCAACAAGCTAAAGATCTCCTTATGTCCTATTTTGGCTGATATGTATCCTTGTGCTAGATGAATGCTCACTTCATTCTCAATAATCAAGTCTTGCCCTAGGATTAGATTTTCAATTAGGTCTTCATCATTGCATACCAAAACTCTTTGCTCCATATTGGAACTTCCTAGGTGAAGGGATATTAGGGCTTCTCCAACACATTCTATCACTTGGCCTCCAATTCCTATCATGCATGCTTTAGTGGGACTTATGGTTGTTTGGAGATGCATAATTAACATCATTCGTATACAGCTTAGAGCCACTCCTGAGTCAATCAGAGCATTTATTAGCTAATACTTTAGGTAAGGTGGAAATGCTCTGTACTTCTTCCCTATTTCGTTCTAACATAGAAACTTCTTTGTATACTTCTTCCTGTACAGAGTATGCGCACAGAAGTAATATGAAAAGAAGAGTGTACTCACAAAACAAAGAGTGTGTGAGACTCAAAATGAGTAGACCATGAAATGCATAACTCATGTGGATTAGAAATGAGCTTGCCAAGAGCATGGAGTAGGCTCCTCAAGCTTCTAACCAAGTACAAATGGGGGCAGAGGCCCTCCTTATATAGATTTGGGAGGGGCTCTCAAAAGTACATCTCATGTGGGATAATTCTCGTGAAAGGAGAATGAATACAACTAGTAGAAGCAAATGGCAAGGTACCCAAATACAAAGAATATAATATAAAATGGAAATATAATGGAAATGAAATGGAAATAGAGTGACTCCAAGATACAAAAGGGAGATGCACTCTCATATTCTCAACACCCCCTCTGTAGCTCCATTTTGTAGAGTATGGAGGTTGCTGGGGTATGAGAGGAAGGTCCACCAAGAATGTAGCAGTAGCACGAGCAACAAATAGGAAGTTGTCATCTAGAAATCCATAGACTCCAACTGGTATCAAACATGCGGGATCTCTAGGTATTCCATAATATGTCCACCAGATGGATCAAACAGATGCTCCATAGGTATGCCACCAACGAGGTACAAGAACAAAACAAGATCTCACTGGATGAGATGACCTCCATGCCGAAGAGGTAGGATGACCGCATGTGATACATTGGGACCTTCAAAGCTTTGAGAATATTCACCATGAGATGTGTATCACCAAGAAGTAGGTCCTGCAAGAATGAAATATACAGAATGAAGCATAAAATCATAGTCACATGGTAGTACATCTGTATGTTGAAGTCCTCCATGGAGTGTACAAAGTCCTGATGTGTGTCGGTAGAACCATGGAAGCCCCCTCTGAATCGAGAAGCTGGCTTAGAAAAGGATCCAGCTGAGTGATGGATCTAGGTAGATGCAAGAGTATCATGTGGTGAGTGGAAATATGTTGGACTCCATGAATGGAAAAGTACATGCTCAGAATGCTGTTGTAGACGAGGTAAGTGGAGTCTCAAAGATAAGAATGGAAAATGTCAAGTCATTGATCCTAGATTAATGCCCAATTGAAGTTGGGGAGAATAGAAGCCTTCGATGGTACGATAGGAGATGTAGCCATCTGAGGTAGAAGCTGAGATGACATCTTTGATTCCTTCGACTCCAAAATTGTACCATGATCGAGAAAGTCATGTATAAAGAGAGCATGCTCCACATAGTGTGATTGTCTAAAACTAGAATGATCCCCCTCTGAAGCGAAAATGGGAGGATCCAAAAGGGATGAATACTTAGAGTATTCATCAAATGTGCAGTCTTTGGTTACAGTAACTAAGTGACTCTTTTGATCATAGAGTTTGTATGTCTTTTGTCGGTCACTATACTCAATGAAAATATACATCTTAGGCTGATCATCATCATGGCCTTGGATGTAGGCATCACTACCAAAGACTTGAAAATAACTCACACTCGTCTTCTTTTGAAAGTAAGCCTCAAATGATGTTTTGTTCTTCAAGACATCTATAAATCCTCTGTTCTGAATATGAACTGCTATCTGCACTACTTCACCCCAAAACTTTAGTGGAAGTTACTTTTCACTAAGCATAGCCTTGGCCATCTAGATCACACTTCGACTCTTTTGTAAGGCAATACCTTTTTGAGTATCTTGCATTGCTTGATACTTGATTCCATGTTGCTTCAAGTATTTGGAGAAGTTGTGGTTGACAAAGTTACTATCTCTAGCTGATCGGATGATCTTCAAACAACTTGGAAAGTCTTTTTCAACTATTTTTATCAACTCCTTAAACTTGGAAAGGACATCTTGTTTATGCTTGAGTGAATAAACCCATGTGTATCTAGTGAAGTCATCTACAATCAGGAAGAAGTAAACTGACCCACTTAGAGAACGTGTATGCATAGGTCCACAAATGTCAGCATGGACTAATGCTAAGGGTTTATTTGCAGAAATGGATGCTTCTTTAGGAAAATGGGTAAGTGTGTGCTTGGCACATGCTTGGCAATTTAATTCCACTTGTGTGATCTTGGGTAGACCTTTGATAAGATGATTAGAAGAGATCTTGGATAAGCAAGAGGTATGTCCAAATCTGCAATGCCATAAGCTAAGAATTGAATGTTTGGCCATAAAACTTGAAAGCTTGTAGGGACTTTTGTCTTCATAGCCTTGAGCTATCACTTCATTTGGTTCACGATCGATGACTTGTACTTTTTTGTGATCGAATTGAACCGTCATGTTACACTTTGTGATGGCCTTTACTGACAGAAGGTTTTTACAAAGGCTTGGTACATAAAGAACATCTTTGAGTGACTTGGTCTCGCCTTCAGAGTTAATGACTTGAACTTTTCCTCTTCCTTGGATTTCAATGCACTTGTTATCTCCAAGGTAAACTTGACCTTGATGCTCTTCAAACTCATGAAAATCATCTTTATCATGGCACATGTGGGATGAAGCACCACTATCAAAAATCCATTCTTTCTTGGGAGTGGTTGCCACAAGTGCTTTGTGTTCGATTGTGAGAAATAGATCTCCACTTTTGTAGTGAGAATGATGTTCGCTCTTTGAATTAGAGTAAGACTTGTCCTTGTTCTTTTTCTTGAAGCAATATTTCTCAATGTGGCGAGGATTGCCTCAAAAATTATAAGTGAACTTCTTGCCTTTCTCCTTTGAGACTTGATCATCTTTTTGCCCTTTATGTTTGTGGAAGGTGGCTTTAGCCTTCATGGTTGTTTCTTGGGTAGCTTGGGTATGTTGTCGAAAGTCATGAAGAAGCAACAGTCTCCTAACTTCTTCCCAAGTTAGTGCTTGACCTCTATTATATAAAGTCGTGGCAAAGGTCTCATATGACCTAGGTAGTTTGTTAAGTAGCTTGATGGCCATATCCTCACTGGAAATCTCTTTGCCAGAAAGTGCTAACTTTCATTGCTAGTCCTCAAACTGAGCTATAACTTTTGTGATTGTATCTTGTGGCCGAATGGTGAGGTTATGGAATTGTGCTTCTAAAGCATAGATCTTCGAGGGTGTTTTATCTTCGTATAAGGAAGCTAAAGTATCCCACGCTTCCTCGGATGTTTTACATGTCGTGATGTGCTCTTTGGTGAATTCATCACAGGCAAGTAGAAGTTGGCCTAATGCCCTTTTATCTTTAACATTCCAAATATGCCATGATTCTAGGTTGCTAGCCTTATTGGGCTCAGGTTCACACCCATCAACGACATCGTGAAGGGGATTGGTGTACATATATGCTCTCATTACATCTTTCCAAAGATTATAGTTTTGCCCATTTAATCGTTCATCTTGGGCATGAAGATGGGTGTGAAGGAGGGTAAAAAATTGGCCATAGATGAGGTGCTATCTTCACTCTTTGACATTACAACCTTTGAGTGAACTTGAACTTGTGGGTCTGTGCTTTGCAAGAGTAAGTGTCAAGTGTTTAGAAACACTTGTGTGCTAAGACCATACTTGAAAATAATCGCAATCTTTGGGCAAAAAATGAAATACTTGGCACCATACTAGAAATCCTCGGGGAGGGGTGGAGGGGGGCTTAGATTAGCCCTACTCTTGCAAAACACCAAGATGATTTGATGTGAGAGGAGAGGGCTTAGATTAACCTGTTGCACACCACACTAGCCTTAGAGTAGGCTTAGAGATTGGGAGAGAGCTTGTGGGTGGGCTTAGATTAGCCTCCAACCCACAAGTGAGCGCACACACAATCCTTTTCTCTTTATATTACTTGATTTTACAAAGTTGAGGATGGCACTTAGTGCCAAAATGCACCGAAATAGAGTTGGTACTCTTGCTTAAAATGTGTTTGGAGTGGCAAAATCAAAGAATTGAACCCTTTGGAATAATACAAATTGATCCCCCCCCCCCCTTTTTTTAATGGAAAATGATAGGGTTCGAGAATATGCAAAGTGTGTGGCAAAATTGCTATACCAAAATTTATGATTTTAGATCAATAAGGTGTAGCGTGTCTCCTTTGTACGATAGAATAGGCTTAGTCCATTCCTTGTTGAACAAGTCCAAAACTGCGCCACAAGTCAAGTTGTAAATACTTGAAGGAATCCAAACAATTTTTGGCCATACGTTTGAACAAGTGCAAACATAAGCACTGAGGTAATTCGTCGGAAGAAGAGTGGCTCTTAATCGTTGGATTTTTCTCTTAAAAGTATGGCACAAATTACGTAGAGTCAAGAGAGACCATTGGTGCTGCTGTCACCGATAACATGGTGTGTCTTACTTCTCTGGTAGAGTGTCGACATTTGCAAAGGAAAGAAAATAACTTCATGTGATTCTCTCTAATCGCTCTCTATCTATCTCTCTACGCAACAATACACAGATTGATCGACGCAATTCCTGGCGCGTCAAGTCAAAGATTGATCTATCTATCTCTCTCAACAATACACAGATTGATTGACGCAATTCCTGGCGCGTCGAGTCAAAGATTGATCTATCTATCTCTCTCAACAATACACAGATTGATCGACGCAATTCCTGGCGCGTCGAGTCAAAGCTTACCAGACGTGATTAACAGATGAAGAAGTGCGAACTTCTTTCCGTTCTTGCTTTCTAGCTCTCTCTCACAGAGGTCGGTCTACTGCGTCGTGAGTGTTTTAGGTGAGAGATGCGTTCTACGAGCCTTCGCTAAGTTTGGGCTCTCTGGAACTGCCAGAGTCCACTTTGTGGGATGAAAATGCTGTTGATTAGAAGTGAAAACAGCAGTCAAAAGAGCAATGAGAGCAGGCCAAGGCAATCATTACAAGGAATACGGGCGCATAGCGACGGTTAAGGCGACACAATTTCGTCGCTATAAAATTGCAAAATGCATCGCAATGAGCGTCGCGCGCGAAGTGTCAATTAAACGATGAGCCAAATGATGTTTTTTTTTGACATGTGGTGCGATGGGATGTGCGATGCTCGCATAGAGTGTCGCTAATGCGACGGTTTTAAAAACTATCGCATAAGCGATGCTTTTTGCGTCGCATAAGCGACACTAAAAAAATGTCGCTTATGTGATGCCAATTATAGTGGTTTTTACGACGCATTACCATCGCTTACATGATGGTCTGTTGACGAAAAAAATTAAAATGTTGGAGGCTCTTCGATCGGCATTTTCACGTATCTCATCGAAGAGCTCTCCAACGTTCGCAATTGTGCTACACTTACGAGCTGAAACAAGTATATGCAGAATTGTTGTTTTGCCTAAGCTCTATCTTATTGTCTCTCTTTGTCTCTGTTTCTCTCTTTCTACGTCTTTCTCTCTTTGAATTCTCTCTCTCTCTCTCTCTCTCTCTCTCTCTCTCTCTTCTTTCTCTCTTTATTGCAGGTTATTCAAGAAGCTAACCAAGCAAAAAGTATGGCTAACTATTGTAAGTACAATTTCTATTCTTTGTATATCATTTGAATTGTGTTATTTTCATTAGATAGCATACTCACACTTATTGATATGCACATATACACTTATAAATGATGAAGATGCACATTCACACATATACACATATACACATGCACATACACACACATATATACACACAGATACATGTGCACATACACTTATACATACACACACATACACATGCATATGCACAAACATTCCTACAACCACATAAAAAGACTTACATGCATGCATTATTGCATATATATATATATATATATATATATATATATATATATATATATATATATATATATATATATATATATATATATATATATATATATGTATATATACATACACACATTAACATATACGTAAATACATGTATATGCACATCCACATGCATGCACATTCACATGCATGCACATGGATGCAAATGGAAATGCATCCACATACACATGCATGTTTCATACATATACACATGCATATACATACATTATACACATATATACACATATATATGCGCATACGTACACACACATATACACATGCACACACACATGCACATACATACATATACACATATACATGCACATACATACATATATACATAGAGTTACACATATACATGCACATATGTATACACACACATGCACATGCACATGCACATATTCATATACACACATATACACTTACACATGCACATGCACATACATACATATACACACACATACACATGCACATACATACATATACACACACATATATATACACTTACGTACACACATATGGATGAATTATATAATTAAAGTATTAAAATACATGCTTAATATAAACAATAATAACAATCAATAGAACAAAACTCTTCATTACTTAATACCATACACACAATTCAAAACATAACTGAAATGAAAAATATATAGATAATATATATATATATATATATATATCAATGTAAATACCTATAATCCAATGTCGTAATCAACTACAATCCTAATCATCATCATCATGATCATCATCATCAGCAGCAGCATCATGATCATCCTGATCATCCTGATCCTCATCATCATGATCACCCTGTGACGATCGAGATCGTCCCTCCTGTGTCTGTCTCTCCATCTCATCCATATCTTCCTCTCCATAATACTCCTATATTAAATATAACAAACATAAATAAGTAAAACAATTAAACCATTCATAAAAATAAAATAATTATATAAAATTTAGTAATACTCACAAAGGCATCCGGATGATCTTGCATATACTTGCTCACATGCCGATATCCAAAATGTGTAGCATACTCGATCTCATGTTTCGTAGGATATCGGCCATAATCCTTTCACTGCATTGAAACAAATAAAAAAAATTACTTTCATGCATTTTAACTAAAATAAAAAATATACTCATAATAACACATATACTTACAAATGTAGCCACAAACCATGATGGCCCATTTGGCCTAGGTGTGATGTGCGGCCCGGCTCCACTCTCTTCTTTGCAGCAGCCTGTTTATTTAAGAAAAAATAATACATAAATTAAATGTAAAAAATTACTAAAATATATGAAAATTATAAATATAAACTATTAATTTGTATACCTTCTGCTGAGGAAATGACTCTTGAAGACGTAGCTGTCTACGAAAAAACTGCCACATCTCAGATGGTATGTTAGGTCGCCTCTTATTTTTTTCCACCATACAATATCTCCTATTAATTTAACCTCAAACAGAAAAAAAAAATCAGAATACATACACATATATACACACACACATACACATACACATACCCACATACACATATACATGCAAACATATATGCATACATATACACATATACATACATACAACATAAACACACTACCTCCTAGTTTAGAGACTGAACTGGCTGGAGATTATCCATTGCCAACGCGTGATTGTTCTCTAGTACAAACATATGATAGAAGAAGATATGGAGGATGGAATAGAGGACCACTTCCTTTAGATGGACATGTTTTCAACCTTTAGGGTAATCGCTATATGATTGCTCCATCCACTATTACTAATGCTGGTCGTGGTCTCTTTATTGTAGAGGATTTGTATGTGCCTCCGAACTCTGAAGTCACTCTTATATCATTTTGTGGTCCTATATATGGATGGGGAGATTGGCATCGACTTTCACCTTATGTTCAAAGCATGAGTACTTATGGAATATGCTTGAACGCAACATCTCTTACTAATAGAAGGATTTTACATGCAGAAAATGAAAGATTATATATTGATGGAAGACCTTACACACATGGAAATATAACAGGTTTAATAAATAGTAGTCGAGCATTACATAATAGTTCAAGGACTAATTGCACATTTGAGGAGCATGAAAATAGTCATGAATCACCATACATGAGTAGAGATGTATCAAGATACATAGTTGTCAATGCTATTACTACATTACATGCAAGTGATGAACTATTAGTGAATTATGGATGACGTAGACCTCCAAGAGCACCTTTTAGCTAGAGAGAATAAAAATTTTCTATCCCTATTTAATAATTGTTATATTTAATTTTATGTTTAAAGTTTATTTTTTATTCATTTATGAAATACTAATGAATTTTATTTATAAGTGTAGATTCCAATGTATGATGTTGATGATATTCCTCCACACCATTCACAATTGCCAGTAAGACCTCATTTATCAGAAGCTTCTATGAGGAGGCTACGCAAAAGTGATCCTGTGGAATATGCAAGGTTGAAAGATCTATATTCAAAAGAAGATAAAGTACAAGATTTGTGTGACAATGATGAAGATTATGGCATGGTAGATTTTATTGAGGATTGGTATCAAAATGACAGTGAGAGCTTGATATTTCTAAGAATGAGAAATATCTTCGAGAGGAATGTCTAAAGCATGTATATGAAGGAAGTCCTTTGACACGACTAAGTGCAAGCTTACTTATTCTCAATCTTCAAAATCATTTTGGATGGAGTAATGTATCTGTTTCGACACTATTAAGGTATAATTTTCAATTTTCTATATATTTATATATATATGCATAAATAAATAAATAAATAAATAAATAAATAAATAAATAAATAAATATATATATATATATATATATATATATATATATATATATATATATACATGCATATATAAACATACACACACATATACACACATACACATGTTATGAGAGTAAGGTCAAATTATAGATACCTGTATCAAATGAAGATGTTTTATTCATCTAGTCTTTAGAATTGTCCACCCAACCTTTAAAATCTTCTTGACACATATGTTTCTCCTATTTTAGTCAACCTAATACCTCTGCTGCTAATTCTTTCTAATACAAATATTAAGTAGCAGTTACCAAGAAAGGTATCAAGTCACATGTAAAATGGGAGGAGCAAATTTATCTTGAAGATTTTGAAGGATGGAAAAATAATTTTAAAGGATGGGCGAACAAAAAACGTCTATTCAATGCAGGTTTTTATTCTTACTTTAGATAAGGTAAGAAAAAGAACTTGAATTGAATGGACACTTTTTGTCTGCCCATCTTTTAAAACTATTAATGCATCTTTCAAAATATTCGCGAAAATTTTGATCCTCCCATTTTACATATGACTTAATACCTTCCTTGGTAATGGCTACTTTATATCTGTAAACAGCTTAGCAAGATGGGTAATAAATTGACTATAAAATGGGAAACTGTCAGATTCAATGATCTAGATATGAAAATCTGCAAACCACAATATACAAAAAACAATTAAAAAACGAAATCAAATATACATAGCTACACATGCATACATACATATACATACATATATACACATTCATACATACACATACATACATACATACACATGTATACATACATACATATACATATATGTATACATATACACATACATATATATACATACATATACACCTATAAAACACATATACATACATATATACATATACACATACACATATGTATACACATGCACATGCATATTCACATCCACATACACATACACATAAGCATACACATATATAAAATTATATGCATATATATATATATATATATATTTATTTATTTATTTATTTAATTTTTTTAATATATCTTTTTTTATGAACTTACAGGTTATTATCTGAAAAGTTTTTACCAAGTCAGAATATTCTTCCTACCTCACATGATGAAATGAAGAAGATAATCAACAATCTTGGTATAGATTATCAATGTATACATGCATGTCCTAACGATTGTATTTTATATAAAGGTGAATATGCAAACTCTTTGACATGTCCCAAACGTCAATCTCCTCGATATAAGGGCGAAGAAGGTAAAATCCCAAAAAAGGTATTGAGAAATTTTCCATTGGCTCCACGGATTAGACATATGTTTCAAAGCCCCGAATTATCAAAGCTTTTGACATGGGGACATGATCATAAAAGTACTGATGGAATAATCAGAATTCCTCTTCAGCATGTTGATTCTACATGGTCTGAATTTGCACAAAATCCATAGAATCTAAAGTTAGGAGTTGCATTAGATGGGGTTAATCCATTCTCCATGAAATCGAGTAAATGGTCAACATGGCCAGTGGTAGTCATAAACTACAATCTTCCGCCATATCTTAGCATTAAAAAGGAACATTCAATGCTTTCACTTTTAATCCTAGGCAAAAGACAAGTTAAAGATATGAATATATATCTTGGTCCTCTCATTGACGATCTCCAAGAGTTATGGAGAGGTATTAATCCCATTGATGTATCGAAAAGCATCAATGAAAGACATATTCCGGTTCGTGGTATTGTGGCTTGGACTATTCACGATTTTCCAGGATATGGTGTTTGTTCAGGTATTGATGTAATTTTTTTATTCAATATGCATATAAATAAATATGATTTAATCTAATTATATTTTTATCGTTTTCATGATGCAGGAATATCTACTAAGGGTTATAAAGCTTGTCCATATTGTGGTGATTGGTTGAGATCAATCTATATTAAGAATCTCAACAAAAATATTTATCTTCGACATCGACGATTCTTGCCTGATGATCATCCATTAAGATCTAAAAGAGAAGCGATACATTTTAATGGAAAGCTTGAAACAGGTCAGTGTCCAAAACCTATGACGCCTATGGATTGGTATAAAAAATGGACAGATGGACCTCTGATAGATCTAGAATAAAAAATCTTCAGTGATGATGAAGATAATGAGTATGTGAAGAGAGGTAAAGGAAAATTGGCACTCGTAGAGAACATATCAATATGGTATTCTTTGGAGTATTGGAAAGAGTTAAAAGTATGTCATCTTCTTGATCCTATGCATATACTCAAGAATATTGGTTACTCACTATGGCAGCATCTTCTTGGACTAAAAGATACCATAGCATCAAGGAATGATTTGAAAGATCAAAAATTAAAACCAAAGTTATGGCTAGTTTTTGATAGACATCGATAGGAAAGGACTTATGCACCTGGTCCTTGGGTACTTAAAACAAAAGAGATACAGACTATCAACAATAGAATTCAATTTATTAAGACTCCTATAGTATATGGAGCATCTTTTCAAAACATGTTTACTATGGATGATAAGAGCTTATCTGAGTTAAAGACCCATGACTGGCATAACTTTTTGAAACATATTTTACCTTTGGTTATCGATGGATGTACAACAAAAGGAGTACGAGATGTGACCTATTGTCTTGGATCACTTATAAGGTAATTATGATGCTTTTATATTTAGTATGTATGAATATTGGATATTTTTTATTTTTGAATTAACTTCTTTATAATTTTTTATGATATGTATAGGTGGATTACATCCAAAGAGATTGACAAAAACTCAATCCCACAAAAAAAACGTGAATGCAAAGAGCTACTATGTTTGATGGAGAAAGAACTTCCTACTTCATTTTTTGATATTCAGGTTCATTTTTGTAGATGAAATAGAGATTGCAGGTGTTGTCAACACTCGATGGATGTTTTGGGTCGAGCGCTTTATGGGAATATTAAAAGGTTATGTGCGACAAAGAGTGAAACCAGAAGGATCCATGGCAAAGGGTTGGATGCTTGAAGAGTGCATGTATTACATTAGTGAGTACCTTGAAAGAGTTCATGAAGAAGCTCCATGTGCATGGACCAACAAGTCTTCTTCAAAAATAATAGATGAGATATTATTAGGTAAGGGAGTTCCATTTTTATTTACATTTCAAGAAAAAAATGATGTTTCTACTTTTGTAGCATATAATAGCGAATGCATGCAAGCATTCCTTAGCGTGTACGAATAGGAACTTCAAAATCTCCGAAGTAAAAGGCAAAAAAACAAAAGATATAGACGTAATCTCAATAATAATGAGATTATAGATATATCTTCTTTCACAGATTGGCTATATAGTCGTTTGCAACGTGCCAATGCAAATAATGAAGAAATTTTAGATGAGTAGAGAGAGTTAATGATAGGTTGTGAACAAAAGGTAATTTTATTTTAATAATATTTTATTTTTTTCATATATGTATATTAGTTTCTATTTACTAATTGAATTTCTTTTGTAGGCTCGAATGTTCACTAATATGTGGGCTTTTGGACAACATATTAGAATAAAAGCCATTGATTCTTTACCTAAAACAGAGGATTCTAGTATTGTTGCTTCTTTCAAGCAACTATCATGTGCTAGCTCAAAAGACACGAACCTTATAGATGGCGAACTTGGTTACGTAGGAACGATTGTTGGTATCTACGAAATTTTATTTCGTACATTCAAACAGGTAGAAAAAAGTTTATATTTTTTATAATAGAGTTACTTATTTTTTTAAGCACCTAATAATGGGTTTTTGTTTTTATATATTTTGATACGTCATTTTGAAGGTTGACTGGTTTCGAGCCGAGTATAAAGGTAGCAATTCCACATTAAGAAAGGAATTATCTAGGTTTTGGGCAATTGATTCTTCCAAGGTAATGCGATCTGTTAAAGAACCATATATTCTTCCTGGGCATATTGAACAAGCATTTTTTATAAAAACCCAGATGCTCACCCTTGGTGGCAAGTCATTCATGTTCAACCTAGAGGTAGGTCATTGTTTGAACAGTTTATTGTTGGAGAGATCGAAGAAAGTCCTCTTGATGATTTAGCATCAGATATTGATACATCAAAGAGAAATTAGAATCATTATACGTGATAATGACACTAATATTTTTGATGAAGAGGATAATTCTCTACATGTTGATTCTACTGATGAGGAAGAGGAATTACCAGAAATCGATATTAATCCATCAATAGATGATGTGACTCATGAGAACACAGATTTAACAATAGAAGAAATAAACGAAATCAATAAGGATAATGAAGATGAGACTATATTGATGTCTTACCAAAATGATGGCAATAATGAAAACATATGAGCAGATTAGATAGTAAATTCTACTCTAGTTATCGATCAATAACTTGAAGCTTCTGAATGGATATCAAATAATAGATTTTGTATTCAACTTGAATAACGATGAATCCTACTAGAGAGATGAAATCATGTTCTTTTAAGTTAGAACATGAAGCTCGGGGTATGCCTAATTATTTTAAATATAGCTTTATCTTCGAGGAGCAAATTTTTTCATGTATGTATGCATATGTGTATGTATTCATGTGTATTATATGTATACATATGTTAGTATGCATATATATGTATTTCATGTATATGTAGTGTGTGCATGTGTGTGGTATATGTATACATGTGTTAGTATGCATATGTGTATATATGCATATGCATTTATGTAAAATATTCATGTATTCATGTAATATATGCAAGTGTTTATAATTGTGTATGCATGTATAAGTATAAATTTGTGCATGTAGGCATGTATATGTGATGTGTACATGTATATATGTATATGTGTCTATGTGTAAATGTGTACATGTAAATATGTATGCATGTATATATATATATATATATATATATATATATATATATATATATATATATATATATATATATATATATATATATATATATATATATATATATATATATATATATATATATATATATATATATATATATATATATATATGTGCATGTAGGCATGTATATGTGGTGTACATGTATATATGTATAGGTGTCTATGTGTAAATGTGTACATGTAATATGTATGCATGTATACATATATTTATGTGTGCATTTAGGCATGTATGTGTGATGCATAATATATCTACTATATTTTATATTTATGTATGTGTATCTACATGATGTGTATATATCTTTATATATATTATGATCCTCTTTGATTCGAGTAGCTATATATAGAGGCATAAGGTTGGGAGGAGAGACATCTCTCTAGTAGGACATCAGAGGAATAGATGCAATGTGTACATATACTTCAATCATATGGCTAAAAGGTTGAATTAGAGTTTTTAAATTAGGGGTTTAGAACCCTAATATCAAAATTAGTGTTTCAAATTAGGATTTTTGAAATAGGATTTATTTATTTATTTATTTATTTATTTATTTGTGTGTATGCATGTGTTGTGTATGTATGTGTATCTATATGTGCATATGCATGTGTTGTGTGTGTGTGTATGCATGTGTATATGTATATATGCATGAAAATATGATTATATGAGTCTATGTATGTATACATATGATTATGCATGTGTATGTGTATGTGTATGTGAGTATGTGTATGTGTCTATGTGTATTCATTATATGTGTGTAACTGCATGCATGTGTATGGTATGTTAAAATATGCATGTATGTGTGTGTATGTATAAATGTGCATGTATGTGTATATGTGTGTAAATGTGCATGTATGATGTATATGTGTGTGTATGCGTGTATTTGTACCTCTAGTCTCACTCTTGTTAAACGCGGGTCTTACTGTCAGAGACGTGTTTAAACATCTATTCGGGTTCTTGGGAGTGGAAGGGGTCTGTTAAATAGAGGCCCTATAGGCTACAACATGAAAGAAGGAGGTCCCAAGGTATGTAAACAAAGATTAAACACATGTCCTTTGAAGCATCGGCCAGATGGAAAGAGATGCAATATTTACCAATGGGTGCATGCGTATCAACCCAAATCAATACAACAACCATGATATATGAATGTAAGGAATACCAAGGGGATGACAGAAGCATAGGAATGAGGCTCGGATAAGGTAAAAAGTTGTCTCAAAGTCCATAAGGCTTCCTTGACTATAGGGTTTGGGCAATGAAAAGAAAAAACTAGGCTAAAGAAAATGCATCACGTCCCAAAGGATGCAAAAGAAGATTTAAGAACAGGGCCTTTAAAACGAATGCTAGACTACAAGAGATGCAATGTCTATTGAGGAGTGCATGCATGGCAACCTGAGCTAACAAAACAACACAGATGTGTGGATAAAAAGAATATCAAGAGGCAAATAGAAGCTTAGGATTGATGATTCGGACAAGGTTACAAATTCTATAACCATCCTAAAGTCTTCATTAACCGTTGTTGGCATGCACTGAAATAAGGAACCAGATCTACTACATACACAAAGCTAGAGACAAGAAGCTAAGCCTATGAAGGGACCACAAAAACAAATAGTGGGAGAGTGTTGTAGAGGAAAGAAGCATAGAAAAGCAAGCCCCAAAATTTTTCAAATTATGGCCACAAAGTTTCTTCTTCAAGTTTCTATGAAATACATTATGAGCCATGTATATGCACTAGAGGAGCCCTCTAGATGCATAAAATCCTAATTGTTGTAACATAATCCTTGTAAAATAATAGAAATTTAGTATTTCTCAATAAAAGTGATAGACTCTTGTGTGAAAGGAACATTTTTAGGGCATATGTATATAAGTCACTTGATGACTCTTTATAAGAACTTTTTGCCATTGTGAGGAATCAAGTTGAATTTTTTGAACTTGCCTCTTCTCTGCTCAGTATCTTCTTCTCCAAGAGCTTGTGTGTGTTTCATGCTTGAAATGTGTGTTCAGTAGTGTTGTCTATCCCATGCCCTCTAGTTTTCATGACTATAATGTGTGTGAAGCTTGTTGAGTTGTGGAGCGGAAGTAGTGTTTCCTGCCATTCACTATTTCACTCATAACTTGAAGCACGCTTGTGAGATTTGACTGAAAACATTAGATGCATCTCATAAAGAGCTTTGAAAGGAATTTGCTATTGACCATATGCAGAGTTCTGAGCTAAGAGAAAAGTCCAAATTTGTGCTTATTGCTTTTACAAGTATCACGGCATGCATTTTTAGAGGATTAATGAGTAGGAGAGGTAGCTGAACTGAGTCACATGCATCGTAGGATTATCACTTCACTTACCATCATGTGTGCACATGTCTTCATACACTTGATATGTCTATTTTCATGGATTGGTAATTAAACATGTATTAATCCACCACTATATGCACTTGTGGGACGATTGAGGCATATTCTCAATCGGCACAAGTCACTAAGGCTCTACAACTTAGGCACACACATATATACAAGTTTCGGTTCGCGAGTGCATGCACCTCGAAGTTTGCTACATGTTTAAGAGAATTTGGTAGGGTACTTCTGTTCAACTTTTTGAGATACAATCATGTTTCTGCATCAAGGTATTTTAGTCAATTGCCATGGCTGAAAGTAGTGATCTATTCCATATGTTGGTTTTTGAGGATAAGTTGGATGGTACCAATTATCATTATTGGCATATATGATGCATCATGTATTGTTCACAAAAGGATCATGGAATATTCTACAAGGTGTCAAAAAACTTCCTACTACACCTACAAATACAATTACTAAAGGTGATGTAGGTGTTGTTGAAGATTATGATCTTCAAGTTCTTGTTCACGATGCGGTTCTTGCTACATCTATTGTAGAGAAACTTTGTTGGGATGGCAGAGATGCTCTGGCACATGCATTGATAGCCTTATTTGTCAAACATGCCTTTATTCCACATGTTTACTACTGCAAAATGGATAAGGATGTTTGGGATACACTTACCATTTTATACCAAGCAAGGAATGAGACTCATGTTGCTTAACTCCAAAAAAAAATTGGGGAGTGAGCATATGAATGAAGGAGATTCCATGGATAGTCTTTTGAGAAAGATCAAAGACTTGAAGGACCACTTAATTTCTGCTGATGAATTCTTGCTAGATAGTTTACTTGTGCAGACTATTCTGAATGGTCTTCCGGATTCATATCAGAGTTTTGTTTCTACTCTTTGATTGATGATGAAAGGAAATACAAATGCCTTAACATTTGAGGAGTTAGTCTTTGTTATGTTGCAGGAAGATAAGTTTAGATAGAACAAGTCCATTATGCATATTGTAAATCAAGCTTTGCTGGCTAGTTAGAAGGGCAATGGTAAATGGAGCTCATCTACTAGTGAGCAAAAATCTGCTAATTCTACACAATCAAAGAAGGATGACAAAGATAAGAAGAAAATAGAAAAGTAAAAATTTTTTTGAAAATACTTTAAAGGAAATGATCATTTCATAAAGATTTCTCCAAAACTAGCTACAAAAGAGGCAAAGAAGAAAGAGGCTGGAATAATTATTGCAAAGGTCTCTATGCCCAAAATAGAGTCTACTAATCTTGTGAAGAATGAAGAATGGGCATTTACTACTGTTTGCAGTTATGATCCATCTTCTCATGAATAGTGTATGTCTATAGTACACCCAGATGTTTGGTATTTTGATAGTAGGGCAACCAAACATATTACCGCATAGTGCAATTTCTTCACTTCACTTGAGCCTACCCCTACAAGGAATACTGTCACATGCACCAACAACTTCTCTTTTCATATTATGGGAGTTGGTAAGATCATTCTGACTACTACTGAAGGTAGTTTTACATTTTCGGATGCTTTATTTGTGGCAGGGATCAAGAAAAATCTATTATTAATTTCAGCATTAGCTAAGATCAGCTTGGTTGTGAAATTTGTTGATGAAATATGTACAAGTCATGATCTGTGAAATGGGAACATCATTATTGCTTCTAATATTATATCGTGGGCTATATGAGCTCATAGATTATGCAAAATCTTGGAATGATTCAACATGTGTGGTTCAAGATTTGTAGGTAGGCTATGTCGGATGCAAAGCTTTGGCATGCATGCTTTGATCATCTAAAATCTGCTAGTTTGCTACACTTGTAGAAATCTAAAATGGTGTCCTCTCTGCACAAACTTGAGACACATGGGAAACATGTATATGAGGGTTGTATTTTGGGCAAAATGCAGCATTCCTCCTTCCCAAAAGATGGTTCAGTATGAGCTACTCAAAAATTGTAGCTTGCTCATAGTGATGTTTGTGGTGTTATGCAGACATCTTCTTTTGGGAACTACCTTTACTTTGTGACTTTCATTGATGATTTTTCCAGGCATGCATGGGTATATCCATTGAAAAAAAAGTCCAAAGTGTGTATGTGCTTCAAATAGTTAGTGCTTTTGGCTCAAAATTTGCAAACATGTCAAATGGGAACCCTCCATTCTGGTCAAGGGGAGGAATATATGTCTTTTGATTTTAATGCATTTTTGGTGGAATGTCAGATAAACCATCAGTGTATAGTGTCATATAGATCTCAACAAAATGGAGTTGCTAAAAGGAAGAATAGATCACTCATGGACATGGCAAGGTGTATGGTCAAGAGTCAGGCTTTAGCACCTAGTTTCTAGCTTGAGGCTATTATGTGTGCATCATATGTACTGAATAGGTGCCCAGTCTATCACTCCATGTGATGCTTGGCATGGTCACAAGCCATCTGCTGCTCATCTACATCTTTGGTTGTCTGGCATTTGCATTAGTGGTTAAAAAACAATGTAGGAAATTGGATGATAAAGTAGTGAAATGTATTTTTGTTGGGTACAGTTTTGAAAGCAAAGGCTATTGTATGTATCACCACTACAAGGAATACGGGGGCATAGCAATGATTAACAGGACACATTTTTGTCACTACATGATCATGAATTTCATCAGGTCGGTTGTCAAGTGCACACTATCATTTAAAGGAGGTTAATTGTGATGTTATTTTTTATGCTTCTACTGACATTCAAGAGAGCATCACCACCTTAGCATCACTTATGCAACTAAATTGACAGCATCGCATATGTGATACTAAATTGCATCGCTTATTGGCATCACTATTCCATGAATTGCATGATCGCATAGATGATGCTTCTACATTGCTTATGTGATGGTAAAGTTTGATAAAAGTAAACAAAAATGCCGGATCGCTCTTTGATCATCATTTTACATGAAATTGATCAAAGAGCTCTTTAATGTTCAGATCCGTGCTACACTTATGAGCTCCGACAATCTCATTCTGAATTTGTCTCTTTTCTAATCTTTCTCTTATTCTCTCTCTCTCTCTCTCCCCTTGTTACTACCTCTTTCTCTTTCAATTTCCATCTCTCTCTCTCTCTCTCTCTCTCCCCCCTTTTTGCCTCTTTCTCTTTCAATTTATATCTCCTCTCTCTCTTTTCTTCTCTCTTTTGATCTCTCTCTCTCCCTTCTTTCTACCTCTTTCTCTTTCAATTTCTCTCTCTCTCTCTCTCTCTCTCTCTCTCTCTCTCTCTTTATTGCAAGTTATTCATGAAGGTCACCAAGCATAAAATATGGCTACTTATTATAAGTACAATTTTCATTATTTGTATATTAGTTAAATTGTTCACACATACACACACATACATATGCACATACACACGCACACACATACACACGCACACACATACACATGCACATGCACATACACACACATACACTTACACATACAAATACAGATACACATACACATACACACAGTAACACATATTGATTATACACATGTATATGCATATTCACATGCATGCACATACACATGGATGCAAATGGAGATGCATGCACATGCACATGCATGATCATACATATATGCATGCATAATGCACACACACACACACACACACTATATATATATATATATATATATATATATAGAGAGAGAGAGAGAGAGAGAGAGAGAAAGAGAGACATACACACCTAGTACACATACACATACACATACACATGCACATACATACACATATGCACATACACTTACACTTACATACATATGCAGATACATACAAATGCACATACAGACACATACACTTACACATACACATGTACATACATAGAGATACACACTTATATACATACACATACACACATATACACACACATACACATGCATATCTACCTACACATACACATACACATACACATAACATACACATACACATAACATACACATACACATAACATACACATACATACATATACTTATACACATACACATATACACATACACGTGCACATACACACATATACACACACATACACATACATATGCACACATAAACATATGCACATACACTTACACATACACATTCACATACCCACATGCATACACACATGTATATGCATAAAACATATCTATATGCACATATATACACACACATATACATGCTTCTATAAATTAATGTCATTATTTTAATTGAAATTCATATACAAAATCAAATTATACTTAATATACAAGAATATTTTCTCGATGATGATGATGATGATGATGATGATGATTCTCCTACTAATAATGTGAGTATACCTCATACATGTCATGGACTTGTTGTTCATCAATTACAAGTAGAGGTTTCTTGAAATCCTCTACCTCCTGGTTTATAGACTGAAACGTCTGAAGATTATCCATTGCCAACTGCTGATCATCCTCTAGTACAAACATATGATAGAAGAAGATATGCAGTATGGAATAGAGGACCACTTCCTTTAGATGGAGAGGTTTTTAACTTTTGGGGTGATCCCTATATGATTGCTCCCTCGACTATTACTGGTGCTGGTCGTGGTCTCTTTATTGTAGAGGATTTATATGTGCATTCGAATACCAAAGTCACTCTTATGTCATTTTGTGGTCCTATACATGGATGGGGAGATTGGCATTGATTTACATGTTATGTTCAAAGCATGACTTCTTATGGATTATGCCTGAATGTAGATTCTCTTGCTAGTAGAGGGATTACACACGCAAAAAATGAAAGATTATATATTGATGGAAGACCTTACATGCATGGAAATATAGCAGGTTCAATAAACAATAGTCAAGGATATAATAGTTCAATGAATAATTGCGAGCGTGAAAATAGTCACAAATCACCATATATGAGTAGAAATGTAGCAAGATATGTAGTTGTCAATGCTATTACTTCATTACATTATGCCAATGAATTATTAGTGAATTATGGATGGCGTAGACCTCCAAGAGCAACTTTTAGCTAGAGAACCATGAAAACTTTCTAACCACCTATGTTGTGTTGCAGTGAAAACTCTAATGGATAGAAACTCTTTTCAAATTAACTTACATATCTAAATTTATGTTTAAATTTTATTTTTCATTCATTTATGGAATACTAATGATTTTTATTCATGTGTGTAGATTCCTATGTATGACATTGATGATCTTCACCACATCATTCATATTTGCCAATAAGACCTCATTTATCAGAAGCTTCCATGAGGAGACTATGCAAAAGTGATCCTATCAATTATGCAAGATTGAAAGACCTACATTCAAAAGAAGATAAAGTACAAGATTTTTGTGATAATGATGAAGATGATGGCATGGCAAATTTTATTGAGGATTGGTATCAAAATGACAATGGAAGCATTGATATTTTAGAAAACGAGAAATATCTTCCATAAGAATAACTAAAGCATACATATAAAGGAAGTCGCTTGACACGACTAAGTGCAAGCTTACTTATTCTCAATCTTCAAAATCATTTTGGATGGAGTAACATATCTATTTTGGTAATATTAAGATATAATTTTTAATTATCTATTTATTTATTTATTTATTTTCATACATATCACTTTTTTCATGAACTTATAGGTTACTATTTGAACAATTTTTACCAAGCAAGAATATTCTTCCTATATCACATGATGAAATGAAGAAGATAGTCAACAATCTTGGTATAGATTATCAATGTATACATGCATGTCCTAACAATTGTCTTTTATATAGAGGTGAATATGCAGACTCTTTGACATGTCCAAAATGTCAATCTCCTTGATATAAGGACAAAGAGTGTAAAATCCAAAAAAAGAGTATTGAGACATTTTCCATTGCCTCCACAAATTAGACATATGTTTCAAAGCCTTGAATTATCAAAGCTTTTGACACGAGGATTTGATCTGTAAGCCGCCGGATTGGCACTTTGTATTTCCATAATTCCTGTATTTTCTTATCCCGCACGAACTGAAAGGTTTCATATTCCGCACGAACCGAAAGGTCGTGTGAAGAGATGTATCGACTTATCAACTAATAAAAAGACATTGCGGTGACGCTCTGGTAATGACAAGCGGGATCACCAAACTGTCTGTCTGGGCGATTGCGGTCTATGGAGAAGCCGTAGTGCAGTGTTCGTGAAGTCTGAGTATTGTCGTCTTTACCTTTGTTAATTTCATTATTTTGTGATTAACACATAAGGTTCTGTTGTCGATATACATTTGTGTGATGATAATCAATAATTGCTACGTGATGCACTGAACAGTATTAACCTGAGTATTAACAGTAAATCTGTGAGAAGACTAACCAGAGTCTTGACAGTAATTCGTATTAAACAGAGTGTTGAATGTTGATGTATTGCGGTTCGGATAAGTTAATTGGGAAAATCAAGTTACAAGGCCTCTGATTTATCAGACCCCTACCACTCCCAAGAACCCGAAAGAACTTAAGATGCCTGTAATGTAAAAGAGCATTTTAACACTGGTGCCGTCTGTGGGAAAGTGGCACAGAACTGTGAATAATTAGTAAGGTGGAGTAGTACGCAAGTGGTGCAGAGGTGATATATGCTGGTTACTCGGTCTGGCGAGTCGTATCCGAAGTACAGGAGAGACCAACATCCCTGAACAGTACCAAATTTGTTAGGGACACCCCCAGTCGGCAGAAGCATAGACCGATTAAGTCTAGTTGTCGAAGGAACGGAGTTTGTTAGTAGTGATTCCGGTAAAATTCCGGTGACAGAGGAGGAAATTCCAGCAGATTTTGGTATAATTTCGGTGCAGTCTGCAGAAGGTACAATAACTTCGGAGTGTACAGGGACACAGTGCGTAGTTGACCCGACACTGTCTAGTCAGGATTCGAACTTCTCCGAGGATAAAGTGGTGTTACCCAGAGAGGTCATTACCAGTGAAAGAATACCCTGTTTTGGGGAAAGTTCAACAAATTTCGGTGACAGTTTGGTCCCAGTTGCAGGGAATTTACAGTTTTCCGGTGACAGTGTGATACTTCCTGGTGAATCTTCATTTCAGACACCACTGTTTGGGGTAAATTTGCCTACCTGGGATATCCAAGCTGAGGATAGGCTCTTCGATTTGGAGATCCTTAAGAGATTGAACGCTATTTTCAAGCCGGAAGGTGAGCAGTCTAACCATACAGATTCCGAAGGACCAGAAACACCTCCGCAGAACTCAAGAGATAGCAACGGTGCCACTACTAGCACCATGAGTGGACAACAACAACAACAGCAATAGCAATAGCAGCAACAACAACAACCACTTCCGCTTCAACCTGTTCCAACAGGGGTAACCTACACAAAGTTCGGTGGATTTCCAGGTGATGACCCTAATGTACACGTGCGTACCTTTGAGATAAGTTATGCCGTACTGAACCATCCAACCAATCCGGCATACAAGGCCATCGTATTCCAGTCTACATTAGTCAATGAAGCAGCAAGATGGTTAACAGAGTATGATTTCAATCATTTCGTTACCTATGAGGCGGTAAGAGATGCATTTTTACAGTGGTTTCGGTTGAAGAAAAACCTTGCCGAAATCTTCGACTATCTGCAGAACAATCGACAGAAGCTGCACCAAACAGTTCAGGAATACGCCACATTATTTAGAAGTCATTTAAGACAACTGCCTCCGACGCATGCCAACCTTCCGGATGATGTGATAACTCAATGGTTTATTAATGGTTTGACCCCATAGCTCAGACAAATCATGATCATTCGCTATGTAGGTGCTATGACACTAGATGCTGTTATAGCAATGGCCCCGCAACTAGAGCATAAGGTTGGAGGATTCACCGAAGACTTGGAATGGTTGAAGGCCAGTAAGCATGGTATAGATGATCCGGCTAAACAGATGTATTGCACCAAGTGTAAAAATCCAGGGCATACGAGTGCTACCTGTGCCCTTAATGAGATGTATTGCGCCATCTGCAATACCACCGGACACTCAACCAAAAATTGTGCGTATAATGCCAAAGTGCAGGGACGAGTAGCTGTAAACGCCATTATACAAGAACCAGGTCAACCCGCAACTCACTATGTACCATCGCAGATGCGAAACAATCAACCGCAAGGATACCAAAATTACCGGGGACAGCGGAATATCAACTTCAATACAAATTGATGGCAGGCCAGTACCTCAGCGGAGAATACTTCTCTGCCTCCACCTCGATGTCATTTTTGTGGTGAGCTTGGCCACATCCGAAGATTCTGCAAGGATGCAGCCAAATACGACCAACGAAAGAAAGAGCGTCAAAACCCGATGACCAACATGGTCTATATCTCCCCAGTGGAATCCCAAGCAGCAGTGGTCCAGACAAGATCCAGTAAGCAGTTGTAACCCGCAGCTAAGGTGTTTGAACGTGGCATCCGTGAACAGCATCGAATGTATACCAAAGCCAACCAATGGACCACCATAGAGCCTACCGTGTTCCCTCATCCAACCCCGGTGACAGAAGTTCCCCTACCAAATGTGAGAGCGCATGAACAAGACTTTACTCTAGTAACAGGAGAATCATCATCGGAACCAGTGAAGAGTGCAATTCCAACTACAATAGCTCAAAAACAATGGGGAGGGGTATACAACAGTCCTACATACACATTCCAAGCATTACGCACACACCAAAGATCATAGAGAAGGTAGAAATCTGCAAGAAAGAAGCAATTTCGAAAATCAGGAGCTCTCCTTCGTCACAATGGCAAAACGTCTCTACAAAGAGTCACAAAGTGACTTATATACATGTGCCCTAAAAATGGTCCTTTCACACAAGTGACCGGCACTTTATTAACTAATCTTTATTTTCCTTCTATTTTACAAGAAATATATTACAATGATTTGGGATTATGCATCTAGAGGACTCCTCTAGTGCATTAACATGGCTTGAGGGAATTTCCTAAGACTTTGAAGAAGAAAAATATGCCCATTAATTTGAAAATTTTGGGGCTCCCCTTTCGTGCCTCTTTGCTCTGCAACAACAAGCCATTGGTGATTATAGAGGTGTTCTAATAACACATAAGTTTTCTTCTTGTGGTGTTCTCATACAACGACAAGTGGTATCAAAGCAAAAGAAATACCACTTTGACTTATCCCTGCATCATCATCACCTATCACAAGAAGATCATCTACATATATGCATATCAAACATACCTTGTCATTTGTCTTCTTCACATACAAGGATGGATCTGCATGACTTGGAGAGAAACCACATCTCTTCAAGAAGTCCATTAGCCTCTGATTGCAAGCCCTTGGGGCTTGCTTTAGCCCATACAAGGCCTTCTTCAACCTACAAACATAGGTATGATGTTGTGGATCTACATACCCTTGAGGTTGTTCCATGAACACTTCTTCTTGTAACTCACTATTCAAGAAAGCATTCTTTATGTCCATCTCGTAGATAGGTCAACTCCTTGCTACACATAGGGCTAGGAGAGATCTAATGGCCACCTTGTTTTCCACAGGGCTAAAATTCTCCTCATAATCCACCCATCGTGTTTGTGTGAAGCCTTTGGATACTAGTCTAGCCTTGTACCTTGCCAAGTTGCCATGTGCATTCTTCTTGGTCTTGTACACCCACCTACTTTGGACTATCTTCATGACTTCCTTCTTGGTTACTAGTTCCCAAGTGTTGTTCTCCTTAAGAGCTTTGAACTCTTCATTTATGGCCTTCCTCCACTCTGGTTTGATCTTTGCCTCCTCATAAGAATTTGGCTCTTGGTCTGAAAATGACATTCATCATGTATGCATAGTCCTCTTCCATGAAAGAACCATATGTATACCTTTGTGGGGGCGTCTTCTTCTTTGTAGAACTCCTCGCTTGACCTTTGCAATATTGCTTCTTGAGTCTATTGAGCTTTATAGTAGGAATAATGAACTTCTCAAGCTCTTCCTCTTTTGATTCCTCTTCAGCTTCCCTAGTGTCATAGTATGTCTCTTGGAGCCTTCTATACTTTGAAGTAGAGGATGATCCTTCATAATCATAAGTGTAAGATTGATCATATGAGTGTATGTTAGATGTAGAATCCTCTCGTCCATTGATTGTGATTCACTCTTGAGGTTGAATCTCCGCATCAAATTCTGCATACTTCTCTTGATCCTCTTCATCCGTCTTTGCCTTGCCATTGTCTCCATACCAAGACCTTGACTCATCAAGCACAACATCTCTTGACATATATAGCTTCTTTGAGAGAGGTTTGTAGCACCTATAGCCTTTTTTATCATTTGAGTAGCGAATGAACACATTTCTCACTCTTGGGCTCTAACTTTGTTCTCACTTCACTAGGAACATGAACAAAGCATACACATCCAAATACCTTGAGGTGCTCCATGGTTGGTTTCTTGCCATAATAGACTTCATGTGGACTCAAGTTGTGCACACCACCTAATGGAACCATGTTTACCAAGTAACAAGTTGTATTCAAAACCTCAGCACAATAAGAGAATGGTAACATACCTTCATTTATGAGACATCTAGCTATCTCAATCAAATGCCTATTGTTCTTCTCTACAACACCATTTTGTTGAGGAGTGTACCTGCATGAAAAGAGCCTCTTTATGTCATTGTGTTGCAAGTACTTTTTCAATTCCTTGGAGATATACTCTCCCCCTCCATTTGACCTCAGTGTCTTGATGTGTCCATCAAATTCTTTCTCAACAAGGGACCTAAACTTTTGAAAGCATGAAAACACTTCTAATTTTTCCTTGATAACATATAGCCATACCTTTCTTGAGTGTTCATCAATGAAGGTGACAAAGTACCTAGTCCTCCCAATGAAGCCTCTCTGCTAGGGACCCATACATTTGAGTGTATAAGCTCCAAGAGCTTAGAGGATCTATAATCACTCTTTGGAAATGGCTTCCTTGCTTGCTTACATAACTGACAAGCATCACAAAATGCATCTAGACCTTAGCGTTCAAGATTTGGTAGTGCCTACACTAAACCTGCTTTGCACATGCTTTTAACTTGGGAATATTGATATGTCATATCCTCTTGTTCCAAAGATCAATCTCTACAATCCTTTTGTTACCAATCATCACATAACATACCATGTTGTGTGTAAGAGCAACATCTAGTGTGAACAATCTACATTCTTTCATTCCCTTGGCAATGACCTTGCCTCCTTACTTCACCATGCACCCTTTTGCATCAAATATAACCTGCATACCTCTCTCTACCATCTATCCTATAGAGATAAGGTTCTTGGAAATATATGGAGTATGGAGCACATCTTTAAGAGTCTTGACAGATTTGATGTCATATGTTTTTAATTTTAAAAATTCCACCACAGCTAAAGTGTGCTTGAAAGTTATTCCATAGTTCTTGAGGTCTACCTGGTCTAGTAATCCTATAGGGTGTCCCATGTGTCCATTTGGTAACTGAAGTTTCAACTTGGTTGGTTTCAATTTAGGTTTTTCCCATTTCTCCCATACCTCCTTGGTAATGATTGCCACTTCACCACTATCTAGAGTAGCTTGTACTTTGCATCCTTGGGATTACAAAATAGGGTTTTGTTTCCTTCCTCATCTTCATAGTGTCCTCCTATTTTATCCAAGGGTACTTCCATGTGCTTTTCTTTCCCTATTTCTAAAGTCACATTCTTCATTCCTTTCTGGTGCTTCCATGCACAATTTTCTCAAATTAGGGTTTTGTTTGACTAGATCTTACCAAGAAATTTTATAAGTGATTCCCATGTCTTTTAATTCTTCGTTCTTCCCCTTTGGCACTTGATCATGTAATTTCATTTTTCTACAGCTCACACTCGTATCATCTCTTGCTTCTTGCAATATCCTTTTCTACACTTCCACTATTGGATGGTGTCTCTATATGATATTCTTTAGCTTTTTGTTCTCTCAATTCTTCCCATATTACTTGATTCATGCACTTCTTAATATTTCCATCTATGATTCTTGTCTCTCTCAATCCTTGATCTTTTTCCAAAATTTTTTGAGCACTTTCAATTAATTGTTTACACATTAGAAATCTTCTCTTTTCCTCTTCGAGCAAAGGATATTCCTCTTCTTGTTTTTGTAGTGATATTTCTTTCACTCTTCCTTGGTATTGTTTTAATAATGTTTTCAACTGTTTAGTTAAAGGTTGTACCAATACAGATCCTCCCTTGTTATTCTTTTCTTTGTCATTCAACTATTCTTTTTGTTTTTGACCAAGTTTTTGTCTTTTTTCCTTTGCTCTCTCTTTTTTTTTCCATGAATTTCTCTTCTTTTCTTTCCACATTTGTTTCTTCTTTTTGAATTTCTTCATTTCTCACTATCTTAACTCTAGTGATTACCTGAATTTGAACCTCTCCTTTTGACTCAATACCACTTCATATTGTTGACTCACATGTTTGATTGATTGAATCCACTACCTTGACTAATTTCAAGGGAGAAGCATTTATGTTTTGTTTGTTTGGGTTATTTGGACAATCTTTATCAAGTGTTCCTTTCCACAATCCCTGCAATACACTTCTACTTTCAATATTCAAGGTTGAGGACAATCTCTTATGAAATGATCTCCCCCACACCTATAACAAGTTCCTCTCTGAAAATTTCTAGGGTTTTGCACTCCCATATTTCTTTGTGTTGACATGAATTTATTTTGGGTCCATCTCATAGTTCCCACTACTATTTTGATATGCCAGATATTGATTTTCTTTGTTTGAACCCCAATTTTCATCAACATTTTCCTCATTATAGGATTTTAAATATTTGTGTTCCGAATCATCATAATACATTGATGTCATTGGAGTTATGTTTCACTCCATGTTTTCTTCTAGAGGTGTGTATTTCACTGGCACTACATTTTTGGGTAATGGAGGTGATTTACCTAGGATAGGCTTGTTGGAGTTAGATGTCTGCGAAAGCACGTGAATAGCACAAGGAAGAAGAAGAAGCTTGGAGCACAACACACAATACTAAATGTATTACCACTAGAATGTACAAAGATAACTAGCCCATTAAGGCAATAGGTGTATATACAAGAGAGGGAAAAAAACCTCTTAAACAGGGAAAAAAGTGCCCTAGTGGTCCTAGAGTGTTCACACACATCACTACCTAAATATATCAACAAATCCCCCTTGGGAGTGATGTGGTGAACAAGGAGTTGGCACTCATGTATAAGGAAGTGTCAAGCTATGTGGAATCACTCCACAAAAGGAAGTAAGCCCAAAGCATTGCAGAAAGCTTCAAACTTCTCTCGAGGTAGAGCCTTTGTGAAAAGGTCTACAATGTTCTCTTACGTGGGCATATATGCCAAGCTGATCTCTCCACCAGAGAACCTCTCCCTGACATAATGACAATGCACCTCAATGTGCTTAGTGCGAACATGGAACATAGGGTTTCTCGCAACTTCCAATGTGCTCTGACTATTAATGAAGATGGTGGTGGAAGAAGACTGACCAACACCCAAATCATCCATAAGGTATCTGAGCCACACACACTCAACAATCATTGTGAAAGCTGCCCTATACTCAGCCTCACAGCTAGAAGTGGCAACACTAGGCTGCTTCTTGCTTAGCCAAGATATGCATGAGCTACCAAGCATGAAGCAAAAACCACTAGTGGACACACGATTCATAGAAACCAGCCAAGTCAGAGTCAGAAAAAGCATGCAAATCTGGCGGTAGAGATCCCCCCTTGGGATAAAAGAACCCAAATAGCCGGGTACCACTCAAGTAATGAAAGATGTGCTTAACCGCCTACCAATGCTTGACACATGGGCAATGCATAAACCTACTCATTTGTGAGACAACAAATTGAATATCTAGCCAAGTAATGCATAAGTAAATCAAGCATCCAACAGTCTGCTGATAGAGAACAACATCAAATGCATCTCCAACATCATGAAGACTCAATCATAAACCTGTCTCCATAGGAGTGGCAATAGGTTTATAGTCTTCAAGGCCAAAACGCTAGAATAATGTGTCAATATATTTTGATTGACACAAAGCCATTCCACCATCAACGTCCATACGCTGAATGCCCAAATAATGATGCAAATGCCCCAAATCAGACATCTCAAATGCAAATCAGCCTTGAAATCAAGAATATGCTTCTCATGAGGACTAATGAGCAGCCTATCATCAGCATACACCACAATGATCAGAAGTACATCATTAGCATGCTTAACATATGAGTTGCTTTCAATCCGACTATTCTCAAAACCATGTGCAATCAGATAGGCATGTATCTTTTCATACCAAGCACACGGTGCTTGTTTCAAACCATATAAAGCCTTTCTTAACCTGCACACCTGGTTTTCATGCCCTTTCTGCATAAAGCAATGAGGCTGAAAAACATACACTTCTTCAATACACTTCTTCATGCAAGTCACCATTCAGAAATGTTGTTTTAATGTCCAACTGATGTACATTCCAACCATGATGAGCTGCAAGTGCATAGATGCTACGAATAGTAGGCATTCAGCGAGTAGGAGCAAGGGTTTCATCAAAATCAGTGCCTCTTTCCTGTGCATAATCCTTTGCAACAAGCCTAGCCTTATACCTGTCAACTGTTCCATCAGGTTTATGCTTCAGCTTGTATACCCACTTAGTGCCAATGGCCATTTTGCCATGAGGCAAGTCAAATAAAGACCAAGTATCATTTTCCATGATAACATCATATTCAAATTGCATTGCAGCCATCCAATGTTCAGAATTTTGTGCTTCATCAAACGAAACATGTTTAGTCTCATCATAGAGACTAGAGGCAGCCATAACATAGAAATCTGATGCAAAGAGGCACTATGAGAGCCTGAACGAGTACAATGTGATAGAGGTGCATCTAATTTGCTGTCATGCAAAGTTTGCACTAGCCATTTTGGCATAGTTTTTGCCTCCTCAATATCAGCTCTCTCATCAACATGTGCATCATGTAAATCTGCATCAGAAATGGGATGATCTGCATCATCACATGAAACCTTCAAAGGCTGAGAAGTTGCCTCATTAGGACCAGAAACACGCAGATGAGCAACATATGCCTTGCGACCATGCAAAGCCTCATATGGAGTTATAGACTGCAGTGCTTTAGTGGGACACCTGTTAAGTACATATGCTACACACATGACAGCCTCAAGCCAGAAACTATGTGGTAAAGCTTGACTCTTGACCATACACCTCACCATGCATTAAAGTCAGAAGACATAAATTCTGCCCCTCGATTAGAACGGAGAGTACCCATTTTACATGCTTAGACATTTTCAGCCAAAACCAGAAACCGTTTGAAGCACATAAACACTTCAGGCTTTCCTTTCAATGGATATACCCACTCATGCCTGGATAAATCATCAATGAAAATCACAAAGTAAAGATAATTTCCAAAAGATGGAGTCTGCATAGGACCACAAACATCACTGTGAACAAGCTGCAATTTCTATGTAGCTCGAACTGAACCATCTTTTGGAAATGAGGAACAACAAATTTCACAACCAAGCCAATCTTGGCTAAAGCCAAAACTGATAACAGATTCTTCTTGATCCCTGGCACAAATAAAGCATTTGACAAAGTGAAAGAACTACCATCAGCAGTAGTCAAAATGATCTTACCAACTCCCATGACAGGATAAGAGGAGTTGTTGGCACATGTGATAGTACTCCTTGTAGGGGCAGGCTCCAATGAAGAGAAGAAATTGTGCTCCGAGGTAATACGTTTGGTCACCCCACTATCAAAGTACCAAACATCTGAGTCTACTCCAGACATGCATTGCTCATGAGAAGATGGGTCAAAATTGCAAACAGTAGTAAACACCCATTCTTCATCTTGCACAAGATTAGCAGACTCTGTTTTCGGCGTAAAGGCCTCTGCAACAACCATTCTGGTCTCTTTCTTCTTTGCCTCTTTAGCAGCCATTATTGGATAGTTCTTAATGACATGATCATTTTCTTTACAGTATTTGCAAAACAAATTCTGCTTTTCTCATTTCTTCTGATCTTTTTCTTCCTTCTTCGATTGTGTAGAATTAGCAGATTTTTGCTTACTAGTTGAAGAGCTCCATTTTCCCTTGCCCGTTTGACTAGCAAGGAAAGCTTGATCTGCAACACACATTATAGACCTCTTTTGCCTAGACTGATCTTCTTGCAACAGAACAAAAACTAACTCTTCAAATTTTAAGGCATTTAGATTGCCTTTCATCATCAACCAAAAAGTAGAAGCAAAACTCTGATATGAGTCCAGAAGACCATCCAGAAGATTCTTTATAAGTGAACTATCAGGAAGGACTTCATCAGCAGAAATCAATTCTTCCTTCAAATCCTTGATCTTTGTCAAAAAACTATCCATAGAATCACCTTCATTCATGTGCTCACTCTCCAACTGTTTTCAGAGGTAAGCAACACGAGCCTCATTCCTATCCTGGTACAATTTGGTAAGTGTATCTCAAGCATCCTTAGCTATTTTGCAAGAGCGAATGTGAGGAATAATGGCATGTTTGACAAACAAAGCTATCAATGCATGTGCCAGGGCATCGTTGCCATCCCAACAAATTTGCTCTATAGTAGGTGCAGTAGAAATCGGAGCACGAACAGGAATCTGTAGAATATCACCATCTTTGATGCCTTCTTCATCAGCTTCAGTACCTGCAGTTGTAACAGTTGTAGGTGTGATAGGACGTTTTTCAACACCTTGCAAAATGTTCCATAGTCCTTTTGCAACCAGTACATGTTGCATCATATAAGCCCATAATGGGTAGTTGGTACCATCCAAATTATCCTCAACAGCCAACATACGGACTACATCACTGCTTTCAGCCATGGTTGGTGACTAAAATACCTTGATGCAGAAAATTGATTGTATCTCAAAATGTTAAACAGAACTGGCCATACAAATTTTGCTAAGTTGTAGTAGAGTTCGAGACGCTTATATCGACGAACCGAAACTAGTATATACATTTGGCACAAAAAGACAAAATAGCCTACACAAGCACTGCAATAGTGCCTTTGGAGGCCGAAACGAGCTCATATCATAATTTCGACACCACAAAGCGAAGGTGTTTTGATCTCGGAAACACCCTGAGTATGCTCACCAAAAATTTATGTGATTCTGAGACTATAATTGGAGAGGTGTCGACAATGCCCTAAATGAAGCAGTGACCTGCTCTGATACCAATTGTTGGAGATAGACATCTGCAGAAGCACACAAACAACACAAGGAAGAAGAAGAAGCTTGAAGCACAACACACAATACTGAATGTATTACCACTAGAATGTACAAAGATAAGTAGCCCATTAGGGCAATAGGCATATATACAAGCTAGCTAGGGGAAAAACCTCCTAAAGAGGGAAAAAAGTGCCTCGAGAGTCCTTGAGTGTTCACACACATCACTACCTAAATATATCAACAAGGTTGAGGTGTATCATGATTTGTCTTGATCTTTCATTTGGAAGTTGTTTAGTTGGTAAAATCTCTCTCTTCATGTTGCTTGATAGATTCCTCCTCCTTGATTGTTCCGATTCCTATGTGTTTGAAAAAATTGTACCACTCTCTTTTATCCTTGAAAGTATTTTCTAGGTTTTTGGCAGATAGTGGTTGGATGATCCCCTCCACAGTTAAATCATCTAATATTTTGGTTCCTTGGTTGGTTTGTTTGTTGTAATCCTATTCCCAAGTGTTTTGTAATTGCTTGGGCTAACCCCTTTGTATGTGTTGTCTTGTTTATTGATGATGTGGACACTTGAATGATTAGTAGGTCATGAATCCTATTGTCATCTATGTCTATGTGTGAATTTGGATGAGTGCATTAGGGAAGCTATAGATGTTCTCTCCTGTGGAGTGCACCTATCTAGATATTGTTTGAATCTCCTTGCAGCTAACCTTATAGAATCCTTTGGATTTTGTTTAAAGGTATGTACCAAAGTTGAAGTGTCATGCTTGATACCTCTCTTCAAGAACTCACCTATAAAATCTTGATAAAAGACCTCAATATTATGAAAACTCTCCAGTGCAAGTGGTTGAAACCACATGGGAGCTGATTCTTTCAATGTCAAACCAAAAGCTTGGTATTGAGTGAAATAGTCTTCCACTTCCTCAAATTTAAGCAATTGTTTGAATTCTTCCACGTGATCATGAGGATCAGTGGATCCATCATACTGGTTTCTCATACTTTTTTCCACTTGAGTAGGTCTTTGTCTTCTATGTTATCCCACATATCGTATCTATTGTTTTGACTTGATATGTTGAAATTAGCTCCATTTTGCCTATCATTTCTCATGTTTCTAAGTTCTTGGTTGTGATTCTTGTTACCCTAATTGGAGGCATTTGTGGATTGGCATAATTGTTCTCACTATCCTCACCTCTTGTCTGATTGTTTTGCCCATTGCTATGATTTGGTCTATTTTGCCTATGTGTTTCAAACTCAAAAGCATTAGGGTTTTCTTGTTTTTTCCTCCATATTTTGGTGTAAAGGAATTCTCCTAGGAAATATTGGTTTGTTTTGATAAGTGTAAGAACCTTTTATTTCTTCTAAAAGTTTCCAAAATCTCTTCCCTTCCTCATTCATAAAGGTAGGTGAGTCCCTAGGTTCATGGTAGTTTTTCAAAACCCTAAGGTTCATATGTGATGGAGCATTTTCTGAGTCTGGATGTGTTGCCCAATAGACATCTTCTATATCTAGATTCATGTAGAGCAAAGTATCTACTTGGTCACATGTGATTTTGATTACTTGCTCTTGATGAGTACAAATATACTGACCTCTAGGAGCTAGGGTTTCTTCTTCCTCTTATTCTCTCGTAGCTCTCTTGTTTGGTACTTCCCCTTGCTCATTTATATTCTTAGAGTCTGTTGTAGTAATGTAAGTGGTCCTATGTCATTCACAAATTATGCTATAGGAGTCATGTTAAATAATGAGTTTGACCTAAGTCTTGCCACATATCTTTGGATTCCATCTTTATATATGTAAGTTCCAAATCTATTGGTGAACTCATATTTAAGAATTTTCCTATGATCCCCTTCACTTCCTAGATCTCTCTGCATTCTAGTAGTAGGTTCTTGAGATGCCATACTACCTAGGGTTAGGGTCTGGTTCAGGTACCACCTTCCCTCCTCTCAATATCATGTAAAAGCTAGTGTAAAAGGTTAATTACCCTGTGGATATGTCACTCCAAATTTTTTTCTCAACTAGCCTTTCACTCGTGGACTCTCAAAATTTGGTTAGGAAATCATGATTTTTTACACCATTTGACAAATTTCAAAAAGTCGCGATTTTCTAAAATTTCCACTTCAAGTCAAGTTCCAAAGTTTTCTCAATGTTTTTCCTTTGATATGTATTTTCATTTTCCAATGTATATATTTTCTCCAAAAAACTCACTATTTTTTTCAGTTCAAAAAAATTGTTCTATTGGAGAAAATCATGATTTTCTCCCACTTTTTATTCAAAAAAGTCATGATTTTTTCTTTTCTATGTTCAAGAAGTTTTTGTTCAAATGGAGTCAAAAAAGTTTCTTTCTCTTAAGGCCCCTAAAAAAATCGTGATTTTTTTCAATTCTATCCCACAAAAATTCCAAGTACTTTTACAACTTGGATTGCGAAAATTCATGATTTTTTATACTCTCTTTCTCAAAGTGTCGCGATTTTTTGGCTCCTTAGAATCCAAAATAAATATGATTTTCTATCATTTATTATTTTTTATTTTTTTCAATTTTTTATTTCATTATTTTGAATTTAGTATTATTTAATTAAAAAGTCACGATTCTTTCCCCCCCAAGTCAACTAAGAAAATGAAATTTTTTCTATCTCCTCTAATACCAAATTTTTTTGCTAAAGTTACCATGCATACAGAGGTGCCTTTTCCCCCTTTCTCCTCTCCTTCACTCAAAAAATACAAAACCTTTGACCATCATCAAGAAAATGAAAATGCAAAAAGTCATGATTCTTTATTTAATGATAAAATGAACTCTCTATGACTTTTTAACCTTCAAATTATTGGAAAATGGTAGTTGAAGTTTACCTTTTGTCTTGGGGATGGAGTTGCAAAAATTGCAGTGGGTTGGTTGGTAGGCAATAGCTCAAAAAGTTGTGATTTTCTCAAAAGTTAACTTCCAAGAAGTCATGATTTTTTATCCAAATCTTTGAAAAAAGTCACGATGTTTTGCCCAAAAATATCCAAAAAATCTTGAATGTTTTCCTCTACTTTTTCCTTAGTCAAAATTTTTACCGAATTCAAAAAGTCGTGATTTCTTCCTTCAAATATGATCAAAAAGTCGTAATTATTTCAACTTTCACAAGACAAAAAGTTTCAATTCTTTCCACTTTCTTCTCCATTTTTTTCCTTAGTCAAATCCTTCAAATGTGATAGAAAATTTGTGATAATGCTTTTTACCTTGATTTTCCATTTCAAATTTTTATCCATTTTTAGATGATTTTTAACCTCTTTCAAGCGAGAACTTCCATAGGTGCATCCACTCACTCAATCTTGGCCTTGGAAAAATTTTTCAAACTCAATTTGTTTGTTTTCCCTTGATTTAAAAAACATGATTTTTTGAGAAGCTTCACAAGGTCCAAATAGTCACCATTTTTTTGAGAAAACTCAGAAAATGTTTTCTTTTGTCCCTTTCTTCCTACATTCATTCTCAAGCTTTCCATTGCATGGTCCTCCTCTTTTTATGGTTTTTTTTAATTTCTTTCAATATTTTTGATATTTTTTCTTAGATGTTGAAAAGAAAAACTAAAAATAAAAACAAACATACAATTCCAAGATCTTTGACACTTCCAAGTCCCAACCTCTAAACTAACTTCCTCCAAAACTTTCCACCTCAAATCCTCCTAAAAGAAGTGTAAATAAAACTGAAAAACTTCAAATAATCAGCAAAGGATTCTCACTTTGACTGAATTTTCACAAATGACTCAAAGTCTTGTCCTTCTAATCCTTAACTAAAAAGAGAATACTCGGCATGTCCTACTTTCATCTTTGATATCCACAACAATGATGATCTAATTGTTACATGAAGTTTACCTGTGATTTTGGCACCACCAATCTAGGTTACTTGTTCCCTAGCAACAGCACCAGAAAAGATGTTTCCTTTTGAAGGAAGATGTTTCACTTGCAACTTCTAGCACATCTGTCTCATTGCAGCATTAGGGACTTGATGACACATTAAAAGGAAAAATAAATCTTTTTAAAATTGTCAATCCAAGAACAAGTCTACCCGATTGTTGCTTAAGGACTAATGTTGCACAAACCACAAATCAATCATTCACAATACATAGAAGTTAAACTAGCCATGAGATCCACACAAAGTTTGATGAAAATAATAAGGTTGATAGAAACACGACTTTTTGAAAACAAACTTTCTGCATAGGTATGGCTGGAAACTTCAAATGCTCATAACTCCATTAATAAAGCACCAAATTGAGTGATTCAAGTGCCTATTCCATGCCATGTTTCTTGTAGAATCAAAATATGATACTAGACATCACTTATCTTTAGTCCAAACACTAATGCACCCACTTAGAAATCAGACGGCTTTCTTCAAACCATGAAAACTCTAAGTTACAACAGATAACACTCAAAATAGATCTCATATACAAGTTCCAACACCATCCACAACTGAATGATCAACCAAACAACACATAACACATCACACAAGACATGTCACAAAGAAATCGCAATGAAGAAGAACATGGACAACCAAAGGAAAGCTCTATTCATCAAAGGGAAAAGTTACAAATGAACTCAAAATCCCTTTCTCTTCACATTTTCGTCCTTTTATAATAGGTACCAAAAAATCACGAGTTTTTGCCTCTAGATCTATTCTCAGGACTTTACAAATTAGAGAGCTCTATCCCAACTCAAGGAAGACTCTTCTTGAGTTTTACAAAAACTAGAGCTTCTTCTAGCTGATTTTTTATCTATATACAAGGAAAAAATGATTGTTGCATTTTGCTCCTTCAACACCATGCCACCTGATACATAGTTGGGTTTATCGATGTTGTGCAGTAGTGTAGTTCTAAAATGCAAAGGCTCTTGCAAACTGTATAAACAATTCATAGATTATTGGTATCTTCCATGTAACACCATCAATGATCCCTATGGACCCAAGAAAAATAATCTTTCAACGATCGATTTTGTGTATATTGCTATGCCACCACTTGCACATCTATATGATGTTTTCCGACTTCAATAAATCCATCATCTTCACCCTCTTCAAGAGATAAGTTGGAGTTGCTCACGGAATGGAGTCGTAAAACCTTGGATGTGCTTACATGCGATTACACTAAGTCGATGTATTGAAAGAACTTACTCTAGAAAACTTATTTAAGGATCACACCTCCGTAAACATCAGCTCTTGGGGATGCAAACAAGCATTAGGGAGGATCATAGAACAATTGAAAATCTATTAAGAAGGATCATAGAACAATCTGAAAATGTAACTCGAAAAGACAAGTTGCTCAAGAATCATGTGCACGTAGTGATTAGCAATGAAAAACCATAGATTCAACTTCAATTTCTATAAGAAAGTGAGTTGTCCTAAAATGATAATGTATCGGAAAGAGTCATTGATAGCCAAACTCTCAAGAAAGTTTAAACCTTCATGTTGACCAAGAGTGGTTCAAGTGGTTACCACACTGGAATCTTTGGCAATTGACCGAGGTTCAAATCCCACCTCAGTTTGACGTGTCTAAACCAACCCCGCTAAAGTGGGAAACATGAAGTAGTCTTGAGAGTGGATGCATTGTACTTTCAATTCCGAGCTAATGTGGAAGACTAAATCTTAACGTTGAACTTTCAAAAAAACCTTGCATAATGTAATGGATACACGTGATTGGTGATCCCATGGGTGCTATGCCAACCTTCACTTTTACGCCTCAATTAATTCAAAATTAATTCAAATATAAAATTTAATAATCCCATGAATTAGCCGTTGGAAAGCTTAGCTCTTTATTTCTACATAAAACAACACCAATTTTCAAAGTTTGCACAATTTAAATAAAACAAGAGTTTCAAAATTGTCCGAGCCCGAATAACCTAGTGGTTGATGCTTTGAGTATCAGGGAGGAAATCTTGAGTTCAAATCTTTGTTGGACATATCCATGAGTTCCCCAAGGTGGGTGTCCATGAGTTCTTCAAAATGGGTGCCTCTACCTTACAAGGTTGGTGTGTGTCTCTCCAATCCAATTCATTGTACTCTCTCAAAAAAATTTAAAAAAAAAAAAATCATAAGTTTGCACAATTCAAATAAAACAAAGTTTGCACAATTCAAATGGAACAAGATGAATACTTCCATGAATGTAGACTGTACAGTAGAGGGCGTGATCATGGCTCTGTAGAATCTAAATTAGAACATCGAAATTCAGCTTATATCAGTACTTTCACACACCTTTTTCCCTTAGAACAACGAATAACTTGTCTAAGCTCTGCTCTGAACTGCCGCCATATTTTGCCACCTCCCTCATGTCCGCTTTCATCTGCATGCACCTTCTCTTGACCGCATTCCCTTTCTCCGTGTGCATTAGCTCTTTAATCCCTGCTTCAATGGATAACCTTAGCGGCTTGCCTTCATAGTCCCCACACGCAGCATTTTCTGCTTCTTCCATTGCAGATGCCTTCTGTACAAGTGGGAGCGCGACACCCCACTCATCTGTGGCAACCTTGAAGACGGTGTTCTGATCTGATATCTTGTAGAAACACGCCAGTATCGGAACTCCTGTCCACAGAGCCTCCAAGACAGAACTATAGCCGCAATGGGAAATAAAACATCCTACAGAAGGGTGCGACAGGACCGCTGCTTGGGGTGCCCACGACACGACACGCCCCCTCCCCTGGTTGCGCTCTCTGAAACCAGATGGCAGCGCAGTTATGGCATCCACGCTCCCTTCGACACTTCGAACGACCCACAGGAACGGCTGGCCCGAGGCTTCCAATCCCATGGCCACCTCCTGCATCTCGCACTTTGTCAAGGAGATGATGCTTCCGAAGGCAACGTAAACCACAGAGCCTTCTGGCTGACCATCTAACCATCTAAGGCAGTCCTCATCTTCCAAGTGCAGAGAAGAGTCGTTATGGACTTCGTTGGTCTTCCAATCCATGGTGAACATGGGCCCAACCGGATAAACTTGCAGACCTTCAGCAGAAAGAGCATCCAATGACTCTGCCTCGAGTCGATAGGTTGTATTAATGACCAATCCCGCCTCTTTCCTGCTGTCAAGCATGGAAGCAATAATCTTTAGCTCCGAAGTAGAGCGACCAAGAAAGTCGATAGGAATATCTTTAAGGCGGAAGCCTTTCGGAACTCCAGGGATGAAATCGATCATTGTCTCTTCAGTGCCTGCGCTACATACAGTATATACCATTAGCGAAAGCATATGGAACATCGCAAATACATGTTGTCTTCTGCCTGCATACCTGGCTGAAATGGAAGCAACCCCCTCCCGAGGAGGTCAGGAATGTGGCAGCAGATGAGGTTCGTGATGGCAGGAAACACGCTGAACTTGAAGCAAGGGATAGAGAAGCGGTCGGCTACGTCCTGGACCCATGTATAGAGCATATCCGAGATGAGGCATGTGGGCGGAGGCTGCAGGCGGACGAGTAGTTTGAGAAGGCCCTGCTCCGTACCCCTGCGGACCACATGGACGACGAGATCTTTGAGGTCGGCGGAGTCGGCATCCTCTATGCATTCCACGTGAAAGAGCGCGTCAGCGGTGTTCTTATGGATGACGCGGTAGGAAGAGTAGAGTGTGGCTGGAAGGCCGCACGTCACATGCAGACCTCGGTTGGCGAGCGCACGACCGAGGGAGAAGATCGGAGTGACATGGCTCTGTTCGTTCCAGGGAAAGAGCACTACGTGAGCTGGTTCAGCCATTCTCACAGTCGTATACAGAAGTTGGCGTTCGGGCTGATGGGACGTTAGAGGGTCTTTTCAAACGCTCGATGGTAACCTCTGATGCGGGGATAAATGGCGTTCTGTGGAGACTGGAGTGATAACGAGGGTTCTCTGGATGTGTGAGGCTCGATGTTAACCTCTGATGCGGGGATAAATGGCGTTCTGCGAATTTGTGAAGTGTCAAGGGGGCTCTTCTGAAGGTGAATGAGTGAATTTAAAAGGAGCGTAATGTGAATTTGTACAGGGAGATAGGATCGAGTTTACAACGATAAGGCGGGAGAGTAAGATCGAAGTCATCAGGGGGGACTCTCTCAATATGTGAATGTGCTAATATGTACAAGAGTGTGAATGTGAGAATTTGTAGAAGGAGATGTGTACAAGAGCGAATGTGTGAATCGGAGAATTTGTAGAAGGAGAGTCGTCTGAACTTGTTCACGGAGAGTAGGGTAGAATTCGATAAAGGGGAGAGGAGATTAGGATAGAATTCAAAACTTCAAAAAAGATAAAGGAGAGAATAAGATCGAACTCTGGCGTGTCAATGTCTTTGGGCTTACGCTTCAGCTTTTGTATACCCACTTAGTGCCAATGGCTTTTTTGCCAGGAGGCAAGTCACATAAAGACCATGTATCATTCTTCATAATAACATCATATTCTGACTGGCTTTTTTGCCAGGAGGCAAGTCACATAAAGACCATGTATCATTCTTCATAATAACATCATATTCTGACTGCATAACAGCCATCCAATTTTCTAAATTTTGTGCTTCATCAAAAGAAATAGGCTCATTCTCATCACAAAGACTAGAGGTAGTTGTAGCATAGCAATCTAATGGAAAAGAAGCCCTATGAGAGCCTGAACGAGTATGATATGACAGAGGTGCATCTAATTTGCTATATTGCAAAGTTTGCACTAGCCATTTCGGCATAGTTTTTGCCTCCTCTATATCAGCCCTCTCATCAACAAGTGCATCATGCTTCCTCTATATCAGCCCTCTCATCAACAAGTGCATCATGTAAATCTACATCAGAAATGGAATGATCTACATCATCATGTGGAACCTATAAAGGTTGAGAAATTGCTTCATTTGGATCAGCACTAGACTGTCCACCTGTAAAAAGAGGCAACAAAGTGTCATACAAATCTTTGAAGCTAACTCATGTCTCCTTAGTACATGAAAGAAATGGTTGAATTGTATCTTCCACAAAAACAACATCATGGCTAACCAACACGTGTTTAGTATGTGGGTGTACTATAGGAATAATGAGGGCATAATGATGCCTCCAATTGAAAAAAAAGTGGGCACCATCGCTTATGCGACACTTCTTTAAAAAAGCGTCACATAAGCAAAGTTCCAAAAAAAAAAACAAAAAAATAAATGGAGACCGTCGAATATGCGATGCCTAGCATCGCTTATGCCAACCGTCGCTATGAGCATCGAAGGCTAATGATGCTTGTAGCAATGGGAGCAAACTACCTGCAATGTTGTGGCATCGCATAAGCGATGCTACAAGAATTGAAAAAAAAATTGCTTTCTCTTGGCACAAATGCGTTGCAAAGAGGAAGGAGCGACCTAAGAGATCGAAGTGTGAGCAAGCGATTGAGCGTTGCAAAGGTGCACATGCATATACACACACATACATACACACATATGCATACACACACATGCATACATGCATATGCACATACATACACACATATGCATACATTCACATACATACACATATACACACATACATACACACATATACACTCACACATACGTACACACAGATACACAAACATACACACATATACACACACATACACACATATATGCACACATATATACATACATATACACACACATATATACACACCCACACATATACACATACATACATACACATATATACACACATATACATACACATACATACACATATATATACATATAGACACACATATACATATATATACACATATACACACACATATACATACAAACATATACACACACATATACACACACATATATACACACATATACACACACACATATACACACACACAAATATATATATATATATATATATATATATATATATATATATATATATATATATATATATATATATATATACACACACACACACACATACATACACACATACATACACATATATACACACACATACATACACACATATACACACACATACACATACACATACACATGAATATGCATACACACACATACACATATAGATACTTGCACATATACATACAAACATACACATAGACACACACACATACACTCACATCATACATATATATTCATACACACATACATACACACACATGCACATACATAGACACACATGCATATATACATATGCATACACACATATACACACACACATACACACACATGTATACATACACATATACACATATACACACATATACACACACATACATACACACATACACACACACACATACATACACACATATATATACATGCATATACACATATACACACACATACATATAAACACATATACACATACACACACATATACATACAACATACACATACACATATAGATACTTGCACATATGCACACATACATAGACACACACACACACATACACTCATATGCATACACACATATGCTTACACACACATACATATACACACATGCATATACACAGACACACATGCATACATACATATGCACATATACACACACAAACACACTATACAAATAAATGCATACACACACATACAAACACATGTATACACACACATGCATACACACACATACATACACACATATGGACATATGCACATACAAACATACTATACAAATACATGCATACACACACATATGCACACGTATACACACATATGTACACACTATAAATACATATGCATACACACACATATACATACACACACACATATACATACACCCACATATACATACACACACATAGAGACACACGTACACACACATACACATGCATACACATAAACGTACACACATATACACATATAGAAATACACATACACACACAAACACACTATACATACATACGCATACACACACATGCACCTGTATACATACACATACATAGATACACGTATACACACAAATATGCACGTATACACATGTATGCATACACACACATACACATACTATACATACATGTGCATACATGCACATACACGCATGTATACATACACACACATAGATACATACACACACATAGATACATACACCCACATATACATACACACACATACACATACACAGAGAAATAGAGACACACATACACACACACATACATACATATGCATACACAATGCACATGCATATGCATACATTCATACATACATGCATACACATACATACATGTATACACACACATACACATGTATACATACATGTATACACATATATACATACATATACACACGTATACATACACACACATGCACACTATACATACATATGCATACACACACATACACATACACATATAGATACTTGCACATACACACATATACATATACACACATATAGATACACCCACATTACACACACAGAGATACACACATACACATACACACACAGAGACACACACATACATATGCATACACACAAACATATGCATACACACAAACATACACACACACACATATATAAAAACACACATACAGTCACTACAATACATATGCCTACACACACAAACACATGTATATATACACGTACACATAAAGTATACACACATGTACATACACACACACTACACATACATATGCATACACACACATACACATACACATACACATACATATACACATACACATACTTGCACATACACATGTATACATACACACACACACATGTACATACACCCATATTACACACACATATACATACACCCACATTACACACACATAGAGACACACATATACACATAGACACACATAGAGATGCACACATACACACACATACACATGCATACACACAAACATACACACATATACACATGCATACACACAAACATACACACATATACACATAAAACACACACATAGATACATGCACCCACATATACATATACACACATAGATACATACATCCACAAATACATACACACACATGGAGACACACACATAGACATACACACACATACACATACACATACACACACATACACATACACATACACATACACATACACATACACATACACATACACATACACATACACATACACATACACATACACATACACATACACATACACATACACATACACATACACATACACATACACATACACATACACATACACATACACATACACATACACATACACATACACATACACATACACATACGCATACGCATACGCATGCGCATGCACATGCACATACACATACACATACACATACACATACACATACACATATACACATACACATACACATACACATACGCATACACATACGCATACACATACACATACACATATACGTACACGTACACATACACATACACATACACATACACATACACATACACATACACATACACATACACATACACATACACATACACATACACGTATACATACACGTACACATACACATACACATACACATACACATACACGTACACGTACACATACACATACACATACACATACACATACACATACACGTACACATACACATACACATACACATACACATACACATACACATACACATACACATACACATACACATACACATACACATACACATACACATACACATACACATACACATACACATACACATACACATACACATACACATACACATACACATACACATACACATACATATACACATACGCATACGCATACACGTACACATACACATACACATACACATACACATATAGATACTTGCACATGCACATGTATACATACACACACATATACATACATCCACATTACACACACATAAAGACACACATATACAAATGCAGACACATAGAGATGCACATATACACACACATACACATGCATACACACAAATGTACACACATATACACATAAAAACACACAAATAGATACATACACCCACATATACATACACACACATAGAGACACACACATAGAGACACACACATAGATACATACACCCATATATACATACACGCACATAGAGATGCACACATACACATACACACACACATAGAGACACACACATACACATACACACATACATATACACATATATAGATATACATACACAATGCACATGCATATGCATACATACATGGATACACACACATACACACCCACATACACATATACACACATACATATCTACATACGCACACATATACATATACATATATGCATATACATACACATACACATATAGATACACATGCATACACACATACATATGCATACACATATATATACATACACACATACACATAGATACACATATACACACATATATACACACACACACACACACACACACACATATATATATATATATATATATATATATTTCTAATCCATTTTCTTTTATATGTACAGATATTATGGATTGTAGTAGAGAGAGAAAGGTGAAACTTACCCTCATAAAGAATCTTATGAGAGGGAAAGTTCTGCCAGATTCCTTAGGAGCTGTCATGCATGAGGATGCAAACATGTCCATTGCGGAATTGGACTTTACTATACAGATGCTTACCCAGTGGTTAGAGGAAGGCTCCTCTATTGCTCGATATGTAGGAAGAGACTTATTTGCCCATATGTATGTTTCTTTTCATAAATTAATATGATATTATAACACATGTTTTTATTCGTTAACACATGTTTTTGTACTTTTGTACCTGTATGTGTTTGTCGTATGTTGAAGAATATATACACATTGCATCTAGTCCTACCACCACATACTAGAGGGATGTTGTAAGGAATTGAACTCACAACCTCTTGGTTAGGAATGTGATGGGCTAACCACTTGCCTCAAAAGCCATGGTTGAGGATCACTTCCTAATCCTCTCTCTTAGGGTGTAGTTCAACCATCTCCTATCTGTCAAGGTTGTGGTTCAACCATCTCCTACCTATCACTCTATTACATTCTTTCCCCCCTTAGATGATCATTGTCCTCAATGATCTACTCATGTATCCTCTAGCCTCAGTGATCCATTCCTGAACTCCCTTGGTACCCTTGAATTGATGTCCTCAACCTCCCATAGTTTCTTGAACCTTGTTCGCAACCTTGGTGTCTTGAACCCTGTTCTCAACCTTAGTATCTTGAACCTTGTTCTCACCCATGTTCGGTATCTTGAACACTCAATCGAGTGCCATCCAAGGTTTCCCGAGGACTTCACACTTCCAAGCTACCTTAGCAGATTTGGAAAGTTGCTTTTGAGAGCTTTCCAACAGTATCTTACACGCCTCAATCCGACCTACGGATTGAGAGATACACCCCAATCTTTGTTAGGATACCTTGTGAAAGCGACAAACGCTACTTTGTACCCTTTCATATGGAGGATGCCCAAGCGCCTTTTTTTAGAGGCCATTAGGTCAATCCACCTTTGTCAAGACTACTTCCTAGGCTCTGATACCAATGTAAGGAATTGAACTCACAACCTCTTGGTTAGGAATGTGATGGGCTAACCACTTGCCCCAAAAAGCCACGGTTGAGGATTACTTCCTAATCCTCTCTCTTAGGGTGTAGTTCAATGATCTCCTATTTGTCAAGGTTGTGGTTCAACCATCTCCTACCTATCACTTTATTACAGATGTCTCTCCTCCCAACCTTATGCCTCTACGTATAGCTATTTGAATCAATGAGAACCATAATGCATATAAAGATATATACACATCATGCATATACACATACATATATATACACATACATATATATAAAACACATATATAGATACATACACATCACATATACATGCATACATAGTTATAAACACACTTGCATATATCACATAAATGCACATGCATACATACGTGTGTGCATACTAACATATGAATATAACACATGCACACATATGCACACACATATATATATGCATGAAACACATATATGTTGGGTGTGTGTAGAAGTGTGAGAGACACACAAGAAGCACACACAAGGAGCACAAACGTAGCAAGACACACGGAGAAGACGATGGCTGGAATAGATCTCTCTATTGATCATAAAACTGAACTGTTCTGAAGTAAGCGCTGAATAATATCTCTAAGTACAAAGTACCACCACATATGAAAGTATCAAGTATGTGGTAACATGGGGAAAAAACCTCTAGCCAGCACTAGAGTAAAAAGTGCCCATGTATAGGGAAAAGGTTCACATCAAAGCTACCCGAAAAACACATAAGTGTAACAAACCCCCCTAAAGCGAATGATGTGAACACATACAGGGAGTGACATATCAGCCCCCACAAGGTAACAAGCCTAAAGCTTTGCGAAAAGCTTCAAAATTTTCATGTGGAAGAGCTTTGGTGAATATGTTTGCCACATTATCTTGTGTAGGCACATATACCAAATCAATATCTCCTGCATGAAGGCGCTCTCTCGCATAGTGATAATGCATCTCAATATGTTTGGTCCGTGCATGAAACACTGGGCTTCGTGCAACATCCAAAGCACTCTGACTATCAGTGAGAATATGCATAGTAGCATCAATCTCCATGCAAAGTTCCATCAATAGGCGTCTTAGCCATATACACTCCACTGTAGCTGTGAAAACTGCCCTATACTCAGCTTCACAACTCGAAGTCGCCACTGTAGGTTGCTTCTTACTCAACCAAGATATGCATGAGTCTCCAAGGAAAAAGCAATTACCACTAGTGGACTCGCGAGCATCATAACAACCAGCCCAATCAGTATCTGTAAAAGCATGCAAGCATGGGTGAATATCTTTGCCATAAAAGAGACCTAAGCTCAAAGTTCCTCGAAGATATCTAAACACATGTTTCACCGCTTGCCAATGCTTAGTGCCAGGGCTATGCATGAATCGACTCAACTGGGAAACTGCATAGTGTATATCCAGCCTTGTGTTGCATGCATATATAAGACATCCCACAACTTGCTGATAAAGAGAAATGTCAAATGCATCACTGGAATCCTCAACAGAGAATCTAAATCCTATCTGAACTGGTGTGGAAATTGGCTTGCAATCCTCAAAGTCAAAACACCGAAGTAGTTTTTCAACATGCAAATTTGCTATCCTGCAAAGTTTGTTTCAGCCACTTTGGCATAGATTGTGCACTCTTGATAGACATGTGTTCATTATCTAATACATCTTCAACATGTACATCATGAGTGGGCTGAATTTCATGCTCATTTTCAGCCATATTTTGATGCAAATGTTCAGCCATATGTGGCTGGAAATTTCCAGCAGTTTTGACAATTTTTGGCTAAACATTTTTAGCCATGTTTGGCTGGAAATTCTCTGCATTTTCAGCCTTATTTGGCTAGACTTTTTCAGCCCTTTGAGCCTCAGTTGGCTGGTCTACATGGACATAGTCAGGCACACCATTTTGGAACAAAGGCATGAGTGTATCGAACACATCTTGTGAGCTAACTGTTGGCTATTTTTTGCATTCAAGTAAAGGGAAAATTGAATTTTAAGCAAATACCACATCTTGACTCACAATAATGTTGGAGAAACACTCACTAATTGGACATATGTTTGAAGGTCAAATCTTAGGAAGAAAACCCCATGCCTATGTGAAGGGACAAATTCACAAGTGTATCATATTTGTAAAGTTAGTTCACTTTAGTTCTAGAAGTTTTTTAAAATCACGGGAATGAGAAAATCTATATAAGTTAGTTTGTATCAACTGACGCGGAGAGAGAGAGAATAGAGAGAAGAAGTAGAAGAAGGAGTTCATTTATACGACTGTGTATAGTCGGGCTTCTCTGAGTGAGAAAGCATCTGTAAAACTTCTGAGTTTTCATAGCTATGAGAAAGAACTAAGTAAAGTTCTGTGTATGAGTCTCTCTCCATCATCTCCATAATTACCTACTGTGTGATGAGTTAAAAAGATTAAATTTTCCAAGCAACTCGATGTCTTGCATCGAATCTCTGTTGATAAGTCATATTTTCATTTATATTTTTCATTCAATACTGAAGTGTTTGAAAACATGATGTTGTTGGAGCAACTCGATGCTTGGCATCGAATTCCAATTGATAAGTCATATTCTAAGTGTGCATGAAATCACCTATAGAGTTTGTGTCCAAAAGATCAAGGTTTTATGCGGGAAGTCGATGCCCGGCATCGAATCCCTGTTGAAAAGTGGCCAAAAACATCCCAAGTCGATGCCCGGCATCGAATTCTCGTTGCAAGTCGATGCTAGGTGTTGGAAGCAGCCAGAGGCACAGACGACGCGGAAGCATGTACCGACGGAGCAGGAAGCTAGTGGAATCTTTTTTCAAAGAATCATGTTCTAAAAATACTTTTCAAAAACCTCCAACAGTGATTTTCATCACTATTGTAACATATGTAACATAGAAAAACCCTTTTCTTAATTTCTAGCTCCATTTTGTGCAAGCCGAGGAGTCCTCGAGCTTGAGGAGCTTAGGTAGAACAAGCGTATCAATTTTTGTTATTTTTAGACACCGTTTACCCTTCCAAATAGCATCTAGGACCTAATTTTTAACTATGCCGGTCACTAGATGTGAAACCGGTCAAAACTAGTCTAGAAACTATAAAAAGAGCTAGAGAGCTCATTTTTGAGGTTAGCCTGTTTGAGGTTGGTTAGTGTTGGCTAGTGTGAGCTTAGAGTTCTTTTGAGCTTGTAATAGTGTTCTTGAGTAATTGAGTTAACTTCTCACCTTCCATTGTGTCTTGCTTGTCTCTTCGTAGTGTGTGTGTATGTGTGTGTGCATTTCTATGCTTCTCACCTTCACTCTCACTTCATCTCACATTCACGATCTTCATATCACTCCTATCTCTTTCGCGGATTGACATTAAGGAGGTGGAGCTTCTTAACGTGGTTCTCACCATTGTGCTAGAGCAACACCAAATTTGGCGCCGTTGCCAGGGATCGAGTCTAGGACGAATGTGTGATGGTAAGAGTATAGCAAGAAGTGGCGTTGGAAGGTAAAAATTTCAGTTTTTGTTGTTGTTTTTACTTAGTTTTTAGTGTTTTTCACCTCCCCCACACTCCATCTTCAACACCGCATCATCATCTTCATCTCCAAAAAAATCAGAAAATTCACCATATCCACCCATTCTCCTCATTTCCCCTCATTTGTGCATGCGAGAGAGTGAGAGAGAGCTTTTGTGCTTGCATGTGCTTTTGTTTTCTTGAGTTTTCTTGCAGGTACAGAGCTCCAGTGCATCAGGAAAGCTTGGAAAAGGTAAAAAATTCACTTTCTGTCAGAGATTTCCGTCTGTGTCAGACCATCGCGATGGTCTGCGAAGTGCGGAATTTTTGGTAAGCGACCACACCAGCGTGTAGGCGACACCAACGCCTCTAGGAATCCACACTTGCATTTGGAAAAATCATATTTTGGTGGACCATCGCGACGGTCTCAGACCATCGCGATTGTGTCACACCATCGCGATTGGCTCACGCCATCGCGACGGCTCGGCCGGACCATCGCGACGGTCTCACGCCATCGCGACGGTTCATTTGGACCATCACGACGGTTCGTGGACCATCACGACTGTTCGGTTGACCCCACACCATCGCGATTGGCTCACGCCATCGCACCGACGGTGCCACGTGGCAAGCTAGACCATCGCGACGGCTCGCACCTCACGCCATCGCGACGACACCCTCACACCATCGCGACAACTCAAATTTTGGACCATCGCGATTGGCTCACGCCATCGCGCCCAGACCATCGCGATTGACTCAAGCCATCGCATCTGTGACCATCGCGACGGTTCACTTTGGACCATCGTGATTGTTCACGTTGACCGTTGACTGACGCCATCGCGATTGTCCGCCTGATCGAGCCATCGCGACGGTTCACACTCACGCCATCGCGATTGTCCGCCTGATCGAGCCATCGCGACGGTTCACACTCACGCCATCGCGATTGTCCGCCTGATCGAGCCATCGCGACGGTTCACACTCACGCCATCGCGATTGTCCACTTTCACGCCATCGCGACGGTGCACTTCAGACCATCGCGATTGTTCACCCTCACGCCATCGCGATGGTCCCAGACCATCGCGATCATCTCAGACCATCGCGATTGTGCACCCCCATCGCAAATTTTAGGGTTTCATTTTTTGGCCAATTTTGGGGCTATCTTTGGGAAATTTTTGGGTGATTATATTCATAGGAGACCCTTTAGCTCATATTTGGAGAAAAACTTGTTTGTCAGTTTTTACCCCCCAGGGCCTGAACGGTCATAACTTTTTCATCCGAAGTCCGTTTTTTGAGCTTAATAGCTCATTAGAAAGCTCTTGACGAGTACTACGTGACCTCAACTGTTTTTTTCTTAAAGGATACGTCTATTTTTAGATAAGCTATTTTGAGGTTGACCTAGTTTGGGACTAGGAAGCCAGGGGGCAAACCTTGAAAAGTTGGGCAAAAGGGAAGGAACTTAAAAGGTGTATATACTCAAGTGCTTGATCATCCAACTGTGAATTGGTCTAATATTGAATTTTTCCAGGTCTAGCAAGGGCAATCAAAGACAACCAAAGCAAGGCTGTGAAGGGCATAAGGCTTGGGAAGCGCGGCTTCTTGGGCATCAGAGCAACCAGAAAAGTTGACTCGAGGTTATGAAGATTACTCAACCCCCTCGGTCAATTCTTAGCTTAGGATAAATGTTAGCATTGTGGATTAAAGACCACGTGAACACGCAAGAATACTGAGACCCACTCAATTAGTGAAATCCATGAAAAATTACTTTGATGGGACAGGAGATCCCTATGACCACGTTGCAGAATTCAAGCAAGTACTAAGAGCAGAGCAAGTTGAAGACATGTTCACGCAATATAATGCATTTGGACTAACGTTAAAGAATACAGCTTTAACTTGGTTCCAACCATTGCAACAGAGGCAATTTAGAGACATCCATCACTTTTTAGAGTCATTCATCACTGAATTCTCTAAAAGTGGGATTAGACATGACACGTCTTCGTTGATTCATAGCTTTAAACAGACCCCTCAAGAAACAATTAGACTCGCAGGACGTAGGTTTAGACAATATGTTGAACGATGTCCAATGCAAGAGCTACCCTCACAAGCCAAGCAAGTGTCATTGTTTCTAGATGGCTTGTTGAGCTCTAAACTGCGCTCCTACGTGTACCTAAAAGAACCCAAAACGCTAGAGCAATGTGTAAGAATTTGTATAGACATTGAGGACAACTTAGGAGACGAGTTGGAACTCTCAAAGGTCTATAAGGACTCAGACTGTTCATCTCTAGCATCCACAAAATTGTCTAGCTCAATAGAAGACCTTGCAGAAAAAGTGGCCCAGAAACTAGGAGTTTCTAATAAACCTAGGGTACTAATGAACAAGCATTGTTACACCTGTGGTGGAAATCATATGGCAAATGTGTGTCCCAATGCAACACAACCTCAAGCCAACCCTAGTGGCCAATATTGTACAATTGAGAGAAGATACACGAATCATACGGCTCAAGACTGCCCATACAACAAACAGACCGTGAGACAGAACTACCCGCAAGCATACCCGCAGCCAGGTAGGTATCAAGGCCAATACAATGCTCAGCCTTATTACTATAGGCCTCCTCAGAACTACCCATACCAGGCTCAACAGAGACCTCAACCTGTCTTAGCTCAGCAGCCACCCCCACCAGCGAATGTCATCTCAGTCAAATACGCTGCTGCAGAAGAGAACCTAAGTAGGGCCTTAGTGCCTTCTTCACCTTTGATCACAGAAAGTGACCCGAACTTAAACAGTTTTGACTCCACTCATGTAGATAGTCCACCCGCATATTACACAGAGTCACCAGAACACGTAGAAACATATCATTACGATAGTCCACCAGTGGAACCTAGTTGGGAGCCAGACTATGCTAATGTGATGTACACAAACCCAAATCCATGGCCCCAAGTAAGACAACAGAGACCACAGGGCCCTAGAGGACCATGCTTTAGGTGCCAAGGAGACCATTTCATAAAGGATTGTCCACATCCCCCGATATCAGGACAATCACAGTACTATAACATCCAAGGCTTTTGTGCCGATTGTGGCAAAGAGCACATCATCAAAGATTGTCCTAAGAACCCAGTTAATGCTTCGAATGTGACACCAATCAACGTGATAGGTATTGTAAACAACGCAGATGGATCCAACCCTACATACGTGCCTATTCAAGCTATCACAAGAGCCCAGGCGCTCTTACAGAACCAACAGCTTAATCAGGAGAAAGTAGCTGAAAGTAGTGAAGTTGCAGAATCTAGCAGTAAAAAGACAAAATCTTGGAGAGATTCTAGAGAAAGGATAAAGAGAAAATGGAGTAGAAAGATAACTGAGTTGGAAGGAAGTTTGAAGGAATCTAGAGCCAAAATCCTAGAATTGACTTCACAGGAATTGAATAAAGAGAATCCAGCTCAGAAATCAAGATCAGTTTTAGCGGAACCCATACCAGAAAGTCTAGACATGATGTTTCGTGCATATCAGGCTAGATTAAAAGAAGGACCTCAAGTAGCTGAAATGAACAAAAACTACCCTCGAGCAGATCTAGAAATTGAGAGAACTAAACTTTGCATGAAGATGGTAGAACTAGCACAAGCTTTGTTCGAAGCCTCTAGATATCTTAATTGGAATAACATGGCAAAACCTGAATTACACTTTCAAGGGCTAATGGAGAGGCTAGAATATTTGATTGAAAGCAAGGAGAAAAAGGATCAGCCTAGGAACCCTATTGTCCCAGAGACACAGGAAAGGAATGCACCATCCCTGTCTCGAGTACCCAACACAGAAAGTCAAGAAAATTTGTCTTCCATACATAAATATTCACATGAATTTTTGAGAGAAATCCAAGAAGAGAAATGGAGAAAGGAACAAGGAACCCATCCTCCTATTCAAGAAATAGATGACTTGCAGGAGCAATTTCCCCAAGACATTCCCTATATTTACGATGATGTAGAGGAAGAGCAACTGAGTGAACACACAGGATTTGAATCTAATTCTTTACAAGAATTACCTCAATTCGCAGGACCTTGGGAAGCAAAGTCTATTAGTATGAGAGCACCCATGATAATAGTGAGGAATGAAGAATCAGTAATCCCTAGAAACACGGAAGTGATCAAGAACACTAAAGTACAGTGTAATCTCACTCTAGAGGAGTTGTTGAAGGTAAAACCAGAATTGTGGAAGCATGTAGCAAATCAATTCCCCGAGCTTGCTACTACTCCCTCACAAATAGGATCACAAAATAAGGTACCAGAGATACCCGTAGAAAAGATTGGAGATGTAAGTGAAGGAGAGGAAGGTAACACTTATCTTCCGATAACCCATCAGGGCTACACCACGAAAGCCATCTTAGATTCAGGAGCTGGAGTAGCCATAGCTACCACCGCTTTATGGAAACGTTGGGGTAAGCCAACACTCAGACCTACCAGGATGAAGCTACAAATGGCTGACGGACACATAGAAAAACCATTAGGCTTACTAGAAGGAATATCTCTCACCACTTGTGGTGTAGAATTTGAGCATACCTTTGCCATTTGTGACTTTGCAAAAAACCATGCTTATGAGATGATATTGGGACGACCATTCATGCGTCAGTTGCAAATTGTACAAGATTGGGGAACTAATTCTTTGTACTTGCAACATTTAGGAGTGACTACCAAAGTCAATCTTAAAGACTATTCACATAGAGATGTACCCCCAATACAATGGAATTCCATCCATAAGACTCAGGTAGAGACGGAATCCGTGCACTCATTAGAATCAGATCCTTCTTGGTTGCACGAGGATACTCACTTATGGATGTGTAAATTAGCCAAACAAGAGGAAGAAAGGTTAGAAGCCAAGACCTTAGGAGCCGAACAACATCCACGAACTCTTCAAGACCCAGCTTACGCGCTTGTAGTATTCCCTGACGAAGAGTTTGAACCCCATGGTTGGGCAGAAATCCTAGCAACCATGGACGTAGCCATCAATGAAGAACAATGGACCCCCCACTGTGACGAGGATGGCTATGACATTTCAGTTTTCACGATAGAGCCAATCATGTGCGATGCAATTTTAGAAGAATGTGAACCTAGCACTGATGCATTTGAGGATGCGAGTGATTTCGATTTAGAATCAATTATCATGGACTCTCCATTTGCATCAGAGGAAGAATATTTCTTCGAAGTAGAGACTCACCCTCAGAGACACGAGGAAATTACGAATGATGTGAGAATAGCCACTCAAGTGACTAGCAAGAGTGAAGGCAAGAAAAGAAGGAAGAAAGAAACCATGTCAGAAAAAGAAGAATCCTTGTTTGAAGTACCCGAGAATTTCAAGAAATATGAAATCGAAGATAGAAGAATCATGGTACGAATGCCTAATAGAAAGGCGAATGACGGACAAGTATATGATAACCGAGAGAAAACCAAGAAAATAATCGTAGCCATGGAAGGAGAAGAAGAAAAATGTACATACATAGGGCATGATTTGACGAAGGAAGAAGAAGAAGAATTAGTTGCCCTATTGCGTGAATATAGAGATGTTTTTGCTTGGAGTTACAAAGATTTGAAAGGAGTAGATCCAGATATATGTTCTCATAGAATCCGTATGACTCCAGATGCAAAACCTACGAAACAGAAACCTTACACGTACAATGATAATTACGCTGCGAAGATTAAAGAGGAGATAGATCGATTGATAGAAGCAGGATTCATCTATGAAATTGAGCATACCGAATGGGTATCCCCTATTGTGGTAGTGCCCAAGAAGAATGGAAAATTGCGTGTGTGTATTAACCTTAAAAAAGTTAATGCCGCCACGATTAGAGACAGTTATCCTCTTCCTATCACAGAACATCTATTGGAAAGAGTTGCGGGCAAGGAAGTTTACAGCTTTCTTGATGGATTCTCAGGCTATAACCAAGTAGCCATTGCTCCAGAGGACCAACACAAGACGGCATTTGCCACTGAATGGGGCATATTTGCATTTCGGGTAATGCCATTTGGCTTAACAAATGCACCCGCCACTTTCCAACGACTCATGTGTCATGTTTTTAAGGAATTCTTACGCAAGAGTTTGGAAGTATATGTCGATGACATATGTGCTCATTCTAATATCAGGCAGACGCATATCCCAGAGTTAAGACAAATATTTGACAAATGTCGAGAATATCAGGTTTGTTTGAACCCAGAAAAATGCGTTTTCATGGTCAGACAAGGCAAAATTCTAGGACACATTGTGTCAAAAAATGGAATCTCTACGGATGAAGAAAAGGTGAAGGTAATTGCAGAATTACCTAGACCAACTAATGTGAAAGAGGTACAAGCATTTATGGGCCATTGCGGTTATTATAGGAGATTCATACACATGTATGCAATCATAGCCAAGCCTTTGTACTCTCTTTTAACCAACTTTGTATGGACAGATGAATGTGAAAATTCATTCAATGAACTCAAACGACACTTGTGCTCAGCACCTATATTGACTACCCCAGATTGGAGTAAGCCATTCCATGTACATGTGGATGCATCCAATTATGCCATAGGATGCATGTTAGCACAACCCACGAATGAAGGTAACATAGATCTCCCCATAGCTTATGCGAGCAGACAATTGAACGCAGCAGAAAGAAATTACACCACGACGGAACGAGAAGGATTAGGGATGATCTACGCAGTAAAGAAGTTTAGGCACTACTTGTTGGCCAACAAATTCAAGTTCTTTACAGATCATCAAGCCCTATTGTACCTAGTCAACAAACCATGTAACACAGGACGACTAATACGTTGGTTTCTATTACTCATGGAGTATGATTTTGAAGTCGTAGTCAGGAAAGGAAAGACACATCTTAGAGCTGACCACCTTTCAAGATTAACCTCAAGAGAAGCTCCTCAAGGAGTAGCGGATGATCTACCAGATGCATACTTGTTTAACCTTGAGATAGCACCAGAATGGGCTAAACCAATAGTCCCTATTCTGACATACGGACCCAAGAATCCTAGGATAAAGATCAAAGAGGGAGAGATTACCAAGTCTCAGAGATACCAAATAATGGCAGGAAGCATATATAAACAGGATAATCAAAAGATCCTTGCTTGTTGTGTAGATAAATCAGAACATGCGAATTGGTTGCAATTAGCACACATAGGTGCATTAAAGCAACATCATTCGAAACATCGAACATTACAGACTCTGCATAGACTAGGAGTATATTGGCCTACGATGGAAGCAGATGTCTACAAGTTATGTAAGGAATGCAATGTTTGTTGTGAAAGACCACCAGTAGAGCATGCTACATTGTATCACGTGTCTCTCACACCAGACTGGAGTGAACCTTTAGTGACATACTTGAGGACGAAGACATTCCCTCAAGGAATGACTTTAGCACGCAGTCTAGAGCAGGAAGCTCAAGATTATTCACTTATTGGCGATAACCTATACAAAAGAGGACGAGATGGATATCTAAGACAATGTGTTCATGAGAGCAATTATCTGAGCATACTAGAGACTGCACACCAAGGTGTTGCAGGAGGTCATTTTGGACCCGATAGGATAATCAAAGCCATCCTCTTTGCAGGATTATGGTGGCCCACTCTTCACATGGATGCTCATACCTATGTAAAGAGATGTGATGTGTGCCAAAGAACTCAGTTTCCTACTCGCAGAGATGAAATGCCATTGAAACCCATGATGGGCGGACGTGCATTTTCTAAGTGGGGTATAGACTTTGTAGGACCCATTAACCCCCCTGCAAAAGGTACACATGCTGAATACATTATTGTTGCCACAGATTATCTTACGAAATGGGTAGAGGCAAAAGCCACAAAAAAGAATGATGCACACACAACTGCAAAATTCTTATTTGAAAATGTCTTTACAAGATATGGATTGCCTATAGAGTTAGTGAGCGATCGCGGAACTCACTTTCTAAACCAAGTCATTGAATATTTGTTACAGGATTTTATGGTGATTCACAAGAAATCCGCACCATATCATCCTCAGGCCAATGGTCAGGCTGAAAGCACTAATAAGATCCTTTGTAACGTACTGACAAAACTTGTGAACAACAAACGTTCAGATTGGGACAAACAGTTACACCACGCTGTTTGGGCATATCAAGTGGCCTACAAGACCGTACTCAATGCAACTCCCTTTCAGATGGTTTTTGGTCAGAATGTTGTGCTTCCTTTGGACTTCTTGATACCGACCCTTAAGGTTGCACAAGAACATCAGTGGACCGGCCATGAATTATCAGCAAGAATAATGGACTTGGAACGATTAGGAGAAACCAGGCTAAAGGCAGCAGCAGGAATATATGCAGCGAAGAAGCGACAGAAAGCATATTTTGATGCACATGTGAAAGATAAAGGCCTAAAAGAAGGAGATTTAGTTCTAGTATATACGCTGAAGCAACACGCACGTAAGTTAGAAAAGCGAGGTTATGGACCTATGATCATTAACAGACTCTCGACAAGTGGAGCAGTATAGTTAGCCACCTTAGAAGGAGATATAATGCCTAATTACATTAGTGGCTATAGAGTCAGGTTATATCAGGAACCTCTTACTGAGGATATGCTTAGACGACTCACGTTGGCAAAGAAGCGTAAGGAGGAAGAAAATAGAATACGAGCGGAAGCTCAGGCAGAAGCAATAGAACGCATTAAACGCATGAAGTTAAGAAGACAAGGACTAGGGAGAGAACATTATAACCATTTGGAAACTACACCCAGATATCCCATGGCCATGTGTCAAGTAAAGTCAACCACTCATCCTAGTATAGTGGACAGGAGACCATTCATTACAGTCAGGCTAGAGCACGACAACCCTTGCCAAGAGCTCAGGGCTTTAATTGACTCAGGTGCTGCGACTAGTGCGATTAGATGGTCCCACTATAAGGATTCAGGAATAGAAATGCGGCCAATTGAGGCATACCTCATAGGGCTAGGAGGCATGGAAACCCCTTGCATGGGTGAGGTGGACCTTCCTATCCTCATTAAGGATGTGACCATGACAGCGAAGCTACTAGTGTGCCATGATGACGACCTGATAGAACCCCTAATCCTTGGCCAAGATTGGCTATAAGATCACTCAGTGGACCTAAATCTTAGACAAGGCTCCTTACAAATTGGAACCTTAGAGCAGAAGCGAGGGATATCGCTTGACTTCCCTAATTGCATTCCGATTGAGGTTTGTAACCCTAGACCCTATGAAACGCATGCGACGGAAGACCGGGAGATCTTGGGTCAGACCAGTCACGTTACGTCTACACCAACCCACTCGGGCTTGGCTATGGACAGTGGTCAATCAGAAGGACGACAGGCGATCTTCCCTGGGGCTTCCTGCAAACTAGAAGGGGCAGCTACCCAACCGCTAGGGCAGATGAACACAATCAGCGGTCAGGTGTGTTGCATCAGCGGCCAAATGAGCACAATACCCTGCGGTGCTCATCCTTCCAAACTTGCTGCGGACTGGCCTGGATTAAAGATAAAGAACGAATCACTTCCTAATGGGCAGGTCACGCAAGTGTTGGATCTCCCTTCTTTTCCAAAGCAAAGCGTCCAATGGTCCTCTCAAACCCAACCACGAACGAGTCAACCACAACAGAGGAACCCAGACCGACGACACCACCAGACAAGGCAAAGAAAGCAGCAGTATCAACATCACAGAACAAGTGGCACGAGACAAATATGGGTGCCAAAAGGACAGCAACCACAGGCTATTGGCAACACTGCAGACGAGAACAGGACAAAGTTTCAACAGAAGCAGAGTCAGCATCCAAAGTCCCCTCGATCTTCTTTTTCAAGTACCAATACTCGACAGATTTGGATCGCCAAGAAATACCTTATCCATAGACCCACACCCATGCAGATTTGGGTACCCAAACAATGTATTATAGCCCAACCCTCTAGCCATGTAATATATACCCCTCCGAAATCTTTTCATCCTTCAAGACCACCAAACCCGATACCACTTTTTGTCCCTCAGGAGAAACATACCACCCACTCCAAGACTCTTAGGAAATGGATACCGAAACGTATCCAGACGTCTTCTTGTACCCCCTTATCTAACAATTCTCCCACCCCGTTTAAACTCCACCCTTGTAATAATTCACCCTCAACCAAACCTTGTATAAATTCATACACCAAAACCCCACATCATGCATAATAAAAGCTCATCAAGAAATGTAGGCATAATCTGAACCATGTAGGTATCTAGAGACCTGCATTAGCTCTGCAAAAAGATCGTTGCATCAATCACTTCACGACACTTGGCTACACGGGTTACACATCGGTTATGGAAAGGGATTGCGGTCTCACCTTAATGGGATCATAATTAATTTCCATGCTAATGTGTTAATCTTTTGTAGCAGATCTTTTCCATTAGCTCGTCAGTCATCATGCAAACCGAAGAAGGACCATCAGAAGCTGGCCCAAGCACACCAATGGCCAATATTGGAGAATTACTCGCGGAATCTTATCCTACGATGCAACCACCAGAGTTTCAAGGTTTTCCAGGACCGATGCCAATCGATGATCCTCCTAGAGGATATATTGAGAAGATTCATCGTAATTCTCACTGGTTTCAAGGTCTAGCAGGACCATTAGCAGACGCTGATTTCATATTTGAGGCCAATTTGGCATTTGATCTTCGCACATGGACCAAGTACCAGTTCTTGTCAAGAGAATTTGAAGGACTACAGAATACACAAGATCTAACGCACGTTTGGGCACGAGCGGGATTTACAGAATATTTTAGTCACCCTCTGCCTAAGCCCGATTTTTACAGATGTTTTTACCTAGTAACCACCTTGACAGCTTCAGAGAACAAGGATCTACCCGGCACATTCATATTACCATCCTTGGTAAATGATCCTCCATTCAGAAGGTTTTATTTGTCTAAAGATTTAATTCGCGCAGCTCTGAAAATACATGGAACACACACTCCGACGGAGCGAGAACGGCTAGTCCCAGAGCAGATGAAACGTGGTGACGTAACTAAGTGGGAGGATATTTCAGCTATAACCCCTGAGCTCTCCAAGCCCTTGCGGATATGCATGCAGCACTTTGCTTTCCCAGCTCAGGATCGTTTTACCCTGCCCCACAAAAGAATCTGGTTTGGTTTATACTTAGCATGTACTGGACCTCAAACGGTTGATCTAGCTAGCTGGATAATTGATCAGCTCTATTTGGCACAACATAGATGGGAATGAAAGAAGGTCATCAATGGATGTTGTGCACTTACAAGGATTATATATATGTGTTTGGCATATGATTTACCCATTGAGCGCGCCATGACTAGTGAGGAACTGAAGGCATTTAAAGGAACCACAAAGAAAGCTAGAAAGGCTAGCAAAGGCAGAGCCGAAAAACGCATGAGAGGAATCATACCGTGCCTACAAGTCCCAGAATCACCCTCGCCACAACCATCTCCAGAGCAGGCACCAACAGCAGCCACTCCCACGGTACCACCAATTCGTATACGGTTATCAAGACCAGTTACGCCGGAGGGCACCACCAGTACTGTTGCACCCCAAGCAGCCACAACCACAGAACCTATCACCACGACAGCGGAACTTCCCACCATTATTGGTGCGGAAGCTTTCTCTTTTCCAATACCCCATTTGGAAGCATGACAAGCAGAGCCACTGGACCAAACTTTTGATTTTGAGATGCCTGATGCATTCTCTAATGAGTTCAGTTTTCAGAAGGACAATTGTTTTCTCAAGAATTTGAAAGGCCTAGCTACCCTACCACACCCAGGGATCAGCCACAAGGACAGATCATGTCCAGCTCTGATGACGAAAGAACAGCAACCGATGACGACGAAGGAGACGATGAAGCTAGCCAGGGAACTCAGGAATCCCAAGAGCATGAACAGATAGATGGCCCAGGCCAACAAACGGACACACATGGTGATACAAGTACCCATGAAGATGAAACTTACGAAGCAGCCGCTTACACACTGGCTATTAAGAAGCTGTATAGAACTATGGAAAAAGTTTGGGCACGCAAAAAACTGACAGAGGAAGAGAGTCAAACAATAATAGAACAAGAACTTGTCACAGGCGGATTCGAAGACGCATACATCAAAGGATTCAGAGAGTTAGTCAAATCAGTAGGCTCCAACGAAGCACTCAGGTACTTGCAAAGAAAGCCACTACCACAGTTTGACCCCCGCAGAGTACGCTTACTTTCAAAGCCCGGCGAATACATTCGTGTACCAACAAGAGCACAGTCTTCAGAACAAGCCAGGGAGGCACGCCTCGTCCCTGAAAGTTCGTTGGCAGTAGAAACCATCCTTGTAGATTCCCCACCCCGCGCTACAACTGTACATACCTCAGTAGTCACTGAAGTACCGACCACCCCAACCGCTCCTCCATCACCGCCCATCCATCCAGCCTCCCCTCTTCACCCTCCTTCCCCCATACCAACATCTTCATTCGCCGGTGGCGTTGCAGAAATTGTCTTTACGACCACTCACCCCACAATTCCTGCACCCATTAGCCCTAGTCTACCCCCTCCCACACCCACCTTTCTATCTAACCCATTCCTCCATCCATCTTTTCCATCTTTCCCCACAACTCCAAGACCCCTTTTTCCATTCCCACCGCCATTAACCTTCTCCCCAGTCTCACCTCCCCGACCCACTATAACCCCTTTTTCCCCTTTTCACCCAGCTGCACCAGCTAGCCCCCTAGTCGATTACTCCTCAACCTTTGTAAATCCCGTATTTACACCAGCACAAGCACCCACAGTCACACCCATATTCACAGTCACCGCACTAGACACGTCCGATGAGATGGACATCTCACCACCCACTGCACCATCACTCACTTCACTCACAGCACAAACATATTTAGGAACATCACAATTTTCAACAATCACCACAGCATCCACCTTCCCACCCCCATTCCCCGTTCCCTTCGCATCTACAACCACTGCATCTTCATTTAGCACCCCACTAATACTATCACCCACTGTAGATAATGCTTTTCGACAGATGTTCCTGTGTATGACGCAAGTCAGAGATGAGTTCACATCTCTTGGTGATAATTACCAGCAGCTGCAGAGGACAACCAATGACTTACAGTCGCAGCTTAATTTATTATCTATTGAAAATGCCTCTCTGAACACCCGATACCAGGAATTACGCGAGGCATATCACAAATTGGAACTAGAAAGCGAAGAAAAGACCAAGGAAGCCACTACTGACCTGGATAACTTATTAAGAGCCCAGACAGTCCGCAATGCAACGCTAACACGAAACATGGGCTTACTACGAAGACACCTAGCAGCCGCCAAGGAAGAAAATCAGCGCTTACAGGATCAGAACCGAGAAAACTTAGAAGCAGCGCTCGACCACCCAGACCAACCACTCAGTCCTAGCCGGTTCAAAGCCATTCCCTCAGACTCGATGAGGATGCTGCTAGAAGATCATGTAAGATTGCTAGATGAATACGATCGCATGAACGAGGAGTTACAGCAACTCAAAGAAGATCATAAATTACTCCAGTTACGAGCACCGGCACACCAAGACATACCAGCACCTGTGGACCCCTCTCCTGACATCCTAGAGGAACTCAACGCATTACGGGCCCAGGTATCAACTCTTGAATCAAGGATTGCAGTATATGAAGCACCACCACGGCCAGATTCCCCACCTGAGCTTCCAGCTGAGGAAGAAACTGTCACCATCCCGGTGGAGGAAACGTTTGAAGAAGCGTACGAGCCACAACCCATCCCAGGCGGACGCGCCACGGTCGAAGGCCAGATGACTTACAAACTCCCAACCCCCACGTGGATGAAGACAATTGAGGAACTTGGAACAACGCACTCAGCTAGAGTAGAGGCACAATTACATGCCATGGCGATGATAGAAGAAAGAATTTTACAGTCTCCATTCTTTGCTCATTTGGCCTCGCGATGATACATATCTGGGCATGAGCTACAGTATAAACCGTATTTTATGTTAATGGCTAAATACCAGTTAGCCATTGAGAAAGAGACAGGTAAGAAACCATCGCATGCAACTCAATTTGAGGAGGCCGATCTACCACTTGATGCGCAGCAAGGAGTGATCTATCAACCAGAGTGGCGCAAAGATTTACTACAGAAGTATCCAGAAATGATGAGTACATGGGTAAAGGCACCTTTGCATTTGAAGTATAACCCGTGTTGGGGACCAGTACCACGACGCCGCTCCTGGACTGCCTTTGCTATTAAGGTACAAAACAATAAGCAGTGCCAGGATTGGTTGAATTACCCCTATTTTAAGCCACCCATTGAGTTACCAACTGTAGGCTACATGATGGCTACAATTCGCCAGTGGCTCCCTAGACTAAAGCATATGGATGATATAGCGGCGCATATGACTGTCAAAATCTTTGACATGATGCAAATGATTTTTAAAGTCTTCCGACGTGTCAAGGCACCTCATGTCAACACCTCGGGCTTCGAGCATGGCAATTTCGACCTAGTATATGATATGAGTACAACGCCATCGCTACGGGTGTGTTATGCCTGGCATTGCAGAATAAAATATCTACCGGCGTGCTACAAGCAGACGTTCGAAGAGATGTTCACAACCGGCTTCTGGGAATACCATTCAGAGGTATTCATAAGCAGGCCTACACATTTATTACAATTATTTGCTTGTGAACGAATGGTCTATTCCACACACTATCAGCTCCCGCCACCGGAAGAACCGCAACCAATCGACTGGGAGAAACTAGAGGCAGATCTGGCCCGAGGCATTCGTATCTCCGAGCACACCCTCCCTCAAGACCTCCTACAAAACTATATCCGGCAGACCTCACAACAAGGTTCTGTCAGGGACGACAGAAGCGAGAGGGAGGGGGGTGTTGGAAGCAGCCAGAGGCACAGACGACGCGGAAGCATGTAACGACGGAGCAGGAAGCTAGTGGAATCTTTTTTCAAAGAATCATGTTCTAAAAATACTTTTCAAAAACCTCCAACAGTGATTTTCATCACTATTGTAACATATGTAACATAGAAAAACCCTTTTCTTAATTTCTAGCTCATTTTGTGCAAGCCAAGGAGTCCTCGAGCTTGAGGAGCTTAGGTAGAACAAGCGTATCAATTTTCGTTATTTTTAGACACCGTTTACCCTTCCAAATAGCATCTAGGACATAATTTTTAACTATGCCGGTCACTAGATGTGAAACCGGTCAAAACTAGTCTAGAAACTATAAAAAGAGCTAGAGAGCTCATTTTTGAGGTTAGCCTGTTTGAGGTTGGTTAGTGTTGGCTAGTGTGAGCTTAGAGTTCTTTTGAGCTTGTAATAGTGTTCTTGAGTAATTGGGTTAACTTCTCACCTTCCATTGTGTCTTGCTTGTCTCTTCGTAGTGTGTGTGTATGTGTGTGTGCATTTCTATGCTTCTCACCTTCACTCTCACTTCATCTCACATTCACGATCTTCATATCACTCCTATCTCTTCCGCGGATTGACATTAAGGAGGTGGAGCTTCTTAACGTGGTTCTCACCATTGTGCTAGAGCAACACTAGGCATCGAATTCTAATTTTAAACAGGCGCTTTTACTAAAACAGGAAAGATTCCTAATTTTGAAAGGTCATACAGGGTCATCTTGTGAGAGCCATAACTTGAGTTCTAGAGATTTGTTTGATGCATATGATAGCTTATTGGAAAGCCCTACTCTGCTAGTTTCATCCTATAAAGTTTCATGGAGAAATAATACTTGAGATAGGAGAAATTAGCAAAATACTGAAGGTATGTCATTTCAGTGACTAGAAAAATCTGAAGATGCAAAGTTCTTGGTTTCGGCTATCATTTCTCAAAGTTTGGAGTGGCAATGAGTTAATGGTCACCATAGAGGTGTTCTAGTGTCACATTAATTCATTTCTTGTGGTGTTTCACATCAACAAGTGGTATCAGAGCAGAAAGATTCTCGAGAGCAGAAGACGACAAAAGTACGAGAAGTTTTGTAAAGTTTTCCATTAGAGTTTGGAAGGTGAAGCATTTGAAGACACAAGGCATCAAAAGGTTACTTCAAAAGTATCTTCATACACAAAGAACTCCAAAAGGTATTATTCTTTATCCTTTAAGCTCACAGGTTGCAGCAGAAGGAAAGAACTATGGCAGATCATATCTCCATTGACAAACTGGATAGAGATAATTACCCCGCATGGGTAATGAGAATGGAAGCCTTACTTATGAGTAAGGATCTCATGGTATATGTAATAGGTGAAGAAGAGAAGCCAGTATTTGAAGATGAAAGCCGACCAAAGAAAGAGGAACTTGATGCTTTAAAGCATTGGCAGAAGAAGGATGCAAGTGCAAAAGCATACATCTACAATACAATCTTTGATCATTTGCTACCACACATCAGAGGATTGGAATCATCTGAAGATATATGGAATGCATTGGAGTATCATTTCCAAAGCACTACTAAAGCAAGGAAAGCAAGTCTATGGTCAGAGTTTACAACATTCAAGAAGAAGCCAAGTCAAAGTATTAGTGATTATGTCACTAAGATGAAGGATCTAATAGATAGTCTTGGATCCATAGATGAAGATGTTGAAGATCATAGATTGATTGCTCAACTACTTGCAGGTTTGAGAGGGGATGAAAGGTGGAAACCTTTTGTCTTATCAACAGAACTTTCATTAAATCATTATGTTCCTGATTTGAACCAGTTGCTTGGTTTGATGCTCACATATGAGCAAGACTTGAAGGGAGATGGAGATAAAGGACAAAGTTCTGCAATGTACATGAAGAACAAGAAGAAAGGAGATAAAGGTAAAGCAAAGGATTAAGAAGAGTCAACTTCTCAAGTTTATTATGCAAGAGGTAAAGGCACTGGTAGAGGAAGAGCAAGAGGTTTTGGAAGAGGTAGAGGTAATCAAAATAATAACAAGAAGGCTTGTTGGATCTGTGGATTGAGTAATCATTTGGCTCATGACTGTTGGCACAACCAACAAGGATCAAACCAGAATCAAAACAACAATAGCAGAGGTCGAGGTGGAAGATATCAAAGTAATTTTCAAAGAGGTAGACAAAGTCAAAGAGGAGGCTATGGTAGAGGTGGAGGAAGAAGTTGGGGACAGAATCAATCCTACAACACCACCTACTACAACTATGCAAATGACACACAGAATGAAAGTCATACATCATTGATGATGAATTCAATCAGCACATCAGACAAAGAAGATCTAAAGGTATTTTACATTGACTCTGGATGTTCTAATCATTTGTCAGGAAACATAGAATTGATGTCAGAATTGGAAAAAGGCATTTCTAGTCATACAGTTCAAACAGGTGATAATACAAGACATAGTGTACATTCAATTGGAAAGGTGAAATGCAAGAGTGGAGCAAATTTGCTAACCAATGTTTTGTATGTTCCCACAATACCTAAAAACGTGATTAGTGTGGGACAGATAGTTGAAAAAGGTTTTCAAGTCAGGTTTACAAATGAAGGAGTATTTGTTGAAGATCCAGAGAATGGATATAATCAGATTGTCTCTGGTAAGAAAGAAGGTAGACTCTTTACTTTAAGAGTGCAAGGGAACATTGGTCAAGCTTTGCTCACACATGGTGAAGCAGTGATTACAAAACTTGATCTCTGGCATAAGAGATTAGATCATTTCAATGAAAGAGGAATTAAAGCTATGGTTGCTAATCAGTCTGTACTAGGATTGCCAAATGTGCAAAGTCAACATATGGTTTATAAATGTGAAGCATGTCAAATGGGTAAAGCACACAGGTTACCATTTCAGAAGAAAGGATTCAAACATGATGGAGTACTTGAGCTCATTCATACAGATCTATGGGGACCAACAAAAGAAGGATCTATCAGTGGCTCAAGGTATTATGTTCTTTTCATTGATGATGCTACAAGATGGATAACATTATATGTTTTGAAGGAAAGATCAGAAGTGTTTGGAGCTTTCAAGCATTTTCATGCATATGCAGAGAGAGTCACATGTCAAAAGCTTAAGAGACTGAGGTCTGATGGAGGGGGAGAATACTTCTCCCAAGAGTTCAATGATTATCTTTGGAATGCAGGTATTAAGAGAGAAATAACTTGCAGGTATACACCACAACAAAATGGTGTAGCAGAAAGAAGAAATAGGACTTTGGTGGAGTTTTCCAGAGCTATGCTGAAGGAGAAGAATTGTCCAAATTATCTTTGGGCTGAGGCTGTAAATACAGCTACATATCTTGTGAATAGATTACCATGTGCAGCTCTAAATGGAATGACTCCATATGAAGCTTGGTAGGGTAAGAAACCAACACTAGATCATTGTAGAGTGTTTGGATCAATTGCATATGCTTATGTGCCATCACAACTTAGGCATAAACTTGAACCAAAGGCAGAAAAATATGTGTTCATTGGTTATGATGAAAAGCAGATGGGTTACAAATTGTGGAATCCTCTAACCAAACAATTTATTGTTTCTAGAGATGTTACATTTGATGAACAGAAAAGTTGGTATGCAGATCAAAGTCATACAGCTGAAGAATTGGAAGAAGAGGTAAGAAGATGTGAAAAAGGAAAATCAATTGTGCAGGTGAATAGAGATGAAGACTATATGCAAGCAAGTACATCCAGAAGTGGATTAACAAGAAGGAATGAAGAAGCTCCTATATTTGATGAAGAGGTGTATCCAGAAACTTATGAAGAATGTGAACCAAGAAGGTCAAGCAGGACTAGAAGACAACCAGAAAGGTATTCTTATGATACTTCTTACATAACTCAGAAGAACTATGCATATATGGTCAAAGATGATGAAGAACCTCAGAACTATGATGAAGCTAAAGGTAAGAAGCAATGGGAAGAAGCAATGAAGGAAGAGTTTAATGCACTAGAGGAGAACAAGACATGGGAACTTGTTCCTAAACCAAATGGTAAGAAAGTAATTGGAAATAAATGGGTATATAAAGTGAAGAAGCTTGCAGATGGAAGTATAGCCAGATACAAAGCTAGATTGGTGGTGAAAGGCTATGCCCAGACCTATGGCATAGATTATGATGAGACATTCAGTCCCGTAGCTAAGATGTCAACTATAAGGACAATCATTGCTATTGCAGCTTCAAAAGGATGGGATCTAAGTCAATTGGATATAAAGAATGCATTCTTGAATGGATACATATCAGATGAGGTATGCATGGAACAACCTCAAGGATTTATAGATTCCAGGTATCCAAATTTTGTTTGCAGGTTGAGAAGAGCATTGTATGGATTGAAGCAAGCTCCAAGAGCTTGGAACTATAGACTGGTGAAGTATCTCAATGATCTTGGATATCAAAGTTCAAAAGCAGACCCAAGTCTACTTATCAAAAGAACAGAGGAAGGTACAATCTACATTTGTATTTATGTAGATGACATTATAATCACAGGTACTTCAGATGAAGGAATCAAGGAGGTGAAGAGATTACTTGAGAAAGAGTTTAAGATCAGTGACCTAGGAAAGTTGTCATACTTTCTTGGAATGGAAGTTACTTATACAGATCATGGCATATATGTGTCACAAGAAAGGTATCTTCTAAACTTGTTGAAGAAGTTTGATATGGAAAATTGCAGAGAAGCTTCAACTCCACTTGAAGTTAATCACAAGCTCAGTAAATATGATGGTGCAGAATACAAAGATATGAGGAAGTATCAATCTCTTGAAGGTAGTTTGATTTATGCTACACTAACAAGACCTGATCCTAGTTATGCAGTGGGAGTTTTGTCACAATTCATGCATTGTCCAAAGGACCCACATTGGATTGCAGGTCTGCAAAGAGTTCTCAGATATATCAAAGGAACTATAAAGGAAGGATTATATTATCCTTTTACATCAGATTTGAAGTTGAGAGCCTATAGTGACTCAGACTGGGCAGGTAATCAAGATGACAGGAGATCAACTCATGGTTACATGATATATATTGGTGATAAGCTTGTAAGTTGGTGTTCAAAGAAACAACATACAGTAGCATTATCATCAACTGAAGCAGAGTACAAAGGACTTGTGGAAGCAGCTAAGGAAGTCATCTGGATGCAGACATTGTTCAAGAGCTTAGGCATTGATCAAGGTACACCTACAATACATGGAGATAATATGAGTTCACTTTATCTTGCAGCAAATCCAGTATTTCATGCAAGGACAAAGCACATAGAGATACAGTATCATTTTCTCAGAGAAAAGGTAATGGAGAAGGAGATTGAAGTGGAGTACATTTCTACTAAAGATCAGTTAGCAGACATAATGACAAAGAGCTTGGATGGTGTGAAGACCAGCAAATTCAAAAGCATGGCAGGAGTAAAAGAAAAGAAGATGATATGAAGAAACAGGGAATGTCAATTAGTGATTGAGGGGGAGCTGTTGGAGAAACACTCACTAATTGGACATATATTTGAAGGTCAAATCTTAGGAAGAAAACCCCATGCCTATGTGAAGGGACAAATTCACAAGTGTATCATATTTGTAAAGTTAGTTCACTTTAGTTCTAGAAGTTTTTTAAAATCACGGGAATGAGAAAATCTATATAAGTTACTTTGTATCAACTGACGCGGAGAGAGAGAGAATAGAGAGAAGAAGTAGAAGAAGGAGTTCATTTATACGACTGTGTATAGTCGGGCTTCTCTGAGTAGAATAGAGAGAAGAAGTAGAAGAAGGAGTTCATTTATACGACTGTGTATAGTCGGGCTTCTCTGAGTGAGAAAGCATCTGTAAAACTTATGAGTTTTCATAGCTATGAGAAAGAACTGAGTAAAGTTCTGTGTATGAGTCTCTCTCCATCATCTCCATAATTACCTACTGTGTGATGAGTTAAAAAGATCAAATTTTCCAAGCAACTCGATGCCTGGCATCGAATCTCTGTTGATAAGTCATATTTTCATTTATATTTTTCATTCAGTACTAAAGTGTTTGAAAACATGATGTTGTTGGAGCAACTCGATGCTTGGCATCGAATTCCAGTTGATAAGTCATATTCTAAGTGTGCATGAAATCACCTATAGTTTTGGTGTCCAAAAGATCAAGGTTTTATGCGGGAAGTCGATGCCCGACATCGAATCCCTGTTGAAAAGTGGCCAAAAACATCCCAAGTCGATGCCCGGCATCGAATTCTCGTTGCAAGTCGATGTTAGGCATCGAATTCTAATTTTAAACAGGCGCTTTTACTAAAACAGGAAAGATTTCCAATTTTGAAAGGTCATACAGGGTCATCTTGTGAGAGCCATAACTTGAGTTCTAGAAATCCGTTTGATGCATATGATAGCTTGTTGGAAAGCCCTACTCTTCTACTTTCATCCTATAAAGTTTCATGGAGAAATAATACTTGAGCTAGGAGAAATTAGCAAAATACTGAAGGTATGTCATTTCAGTGACTAGAAAAATATGAAGAAGCAAAGTTCTTGGTTTCGGCTATCATTTCTCAAAGCTTGGAGTGGCAATGAGTTAATGGTGACCATAGAGGTGTTCTAGTGTCACATTAATTCATTTCTTGTGGTGTTTCATACATCAACAAATAATTGTGTTCATCAATGGATGGTACAAACGCTATCCCTTACTTTCAGCACTATAACCAACAAATATACATTTTTTTGCCTTGTCATCAAGTTTGTGACGTTGTTGTGATGGCACAAGAGCATATGCCAAACAACCAAACACATGCATATGACTAACCATAGGCTTATGACCATTCCAAGCCTCATAAGGAGTGATGACTCTCAATGCTTTTGTAGGGCAGCAATTCAACACATACTTTGCACACATGACCGATTCCATCCAAAACTTATCAGGAAGATGCTTTCCTTTAACCATACATCGTGCCATTTCAAGTAGAGTTCTATCCTTACACTCGACAACACCACTTTGCTGAGGTGTATATGGCACCGTACATTGGTGTGAAATGCCTCTTTCACGAAGAAAAGCATTAAACTCATGTGACATGTATTCACCATCATGATCCATGTGTAGAGTCAAAAGCTTTTGTGAAGAAAAATTTTCAACCATAGCTAAAAAATCTTTGAAGCAAGAAAATACCTCATTCTGTGCTTTCATAGGATACACCCATGTATGACGAGTAGCATCATCAATGAAGGTAACAAAATATACATGCTTCCCAAAAGATGGTCTTGATGGGACCACATACATCACTATGAAAAAGCTGTAATTTTCTTGTAGTGTGTGTATTACTATCTTTTGGAAAAGAAGCACGATGCATTTTTCCAAGAATTCAACCTTCACATGCATGCTTTTCAATGGACTCAAGTGTAGGCAAACCAATAACCATGTTCTTCTTTTGCAAGTAAAGCAAACTATTGAAATTCAAGTGACCAAAACGAGCATGCCAAAGCTCCACTTCAGCCATGGAAGAAGTATGAGCAACCAAGGCATTCGAGGCAGCCCTCTTGTATATATCCATGCGATACAAACCATTACATAATGTACCGGACATCATTATAACATCGCCATTGTTGAAATCATGAACCATATACTTATCATCAACAAAGTGTACATGAAGTCCAGCTTTGGCAATGAACGGAACTAAAATGAAGTTCTTCTTGATATCGGGTACATACAATGCATTTTTCAAGAGAATCACACCTCCATTTGTAGCCATAAGCTCAATTTCTCCTACTCCAATGATAGGATAAGAGGCATTGTTTGCACACACCACATGTCCTCCTTTAGGTGCAGCTTTCAAAGAGCCAAAAAATCTTTTGCATGATGTTATGTGCTTTGAAGCACCACTATCAAAGAACCAATCCGAATCAGCCTCACTCACAACCATACATTTAGAATGCAAAGATGCATCATAATGACATGTAACAACACATGCCCAAAAATATTGAGACATGTTAGCTTCATCATTCTTTGCATTTGCTGAATTTTCAGCAATAAACATGCCGGATTCCTTCTTCTTTTCATTGCGTTTAGCAAGCTTTGTACACTCATCAATAGTATGACCAGCCTTTCGGCAATATTTGCATCTCTTGTTTTTTTGCAAATCACCATCATTAGAGGAATGAGTGGAAGAGGAAGCTTGAGGCTTTGGTTTTGATGAACCCAAAGCTGAACCATACTTGCTTTTCCCCTTTTGTGAGATAGCAAGTGCTTGCGTTCCCTCAATCAAACCACTCCTATTCACTCTAGATTGCTCTTCTTGCAAAAGAAGAGACACAACCTCATCAAATGCATACATATTAGGACTTCCTTTTGCAACCAAACAGAGAGTAGTAGCAAAGCTTTCAAAAGATTCCAGCAATCCTTTCAACAATGTAGAAATGAGTGATGCATCCGGAATGATCTCATCTATGTTTGCCAATTGCTCTGTCAAGACCTTGATGCATGTCACATACACATCCACCGACTCATTTTCAGCCATACATACATCCTCAAGTTGCTTCCTCAAGTATGCAACACGTGCTTCATTACGCACGGCATACAAAGAAGCAAGAGTGTCCCATGCCTCTCGTGATGTAAAACAGGACCGAATGTGTGGAACTATATGCCGCTTCACAGAAAGTGCAATCAAAGCATGAGCTTGAGCATCTTTTCCATCCCATATAAGCTGCTCCTGTGTAGGTGAAGAAGGAGAAACCACTTTACTCGAAGAAGAAGCTCCATTTGTGACAGTAAACTGTGAAGTAGAAGAACCTACGGGTCTTCGATCTATGTCTGCCACTATGTTCCAGAGCTGTTTAGCAACAAGAACATGCTTCATCATGTAAGACCACATCAAATAGTTGGTCCCATCAAGCTTATCTTCAGCTTGAAGCATGCCAAACAAGTTATTGCTGCCCGCCATTTCACAAAGGAACAAGAATGTGATAAAATCTTCACTTCGACAAAACCTGAAATGAATGCTGAAATTTCAGGTCACAAACTGTCACCTTGATGGTGATTCTCACCACACGAATGGCTTTGAAATGGGGGTAAAACCCCAACGCACCAGCGTGCCTAGTAGAAATGTTTCTTGGCTTCTTAAATTCACAGTTCTATGCTCTGAAGTCAATTTGCACTATTAAAAGTGTGCGCACGCCACGAAGCGAAAAACCGAAACTTGAGACGGAGCTAAACGTGCTGTGATACCACCGTTGGGTGTGTGTAGAAGTGTGAGAGACACACAAGGAGCACAAACGTAGCAAGACACACAGAGAAGACGATGGCTGAAATGGCTCTCTCTATTGATCATAAAACTGAACTGTTCTGAAGTAAGAGCTGAATAGTATCCTAATTACAAAGTACCACCACATATGAAAGTATCAAGCATGTGGTAACATTGGGAAAAAACCTCTAGCCAGCACTAGAGTAAAAAGTGTCCATGTATAGGGAAAAGGTTTACATCAAAGCTACCCGAGGAACACATAAGTGTAAAAATATATGTGCATACTAACATATGTATACATATAACACATATAAATATGCACACATATACATACACACATATGCATACATACATGAGAGAAATTTCGTCCTAAAAATTAAAGCTATATAAAAAATTTTAGGCATACCCCCGAGCTTCATGTTCTAAATTAAAAGAACATGTTTTCATCTTTGTGGTGGGATTCGCCTATATTCTAGTTGAATAAAGGAGAACCTCTTGGCTGATACCCATTCAAATGATTCAGGTTAATGATAGATAACTAGAGTAGGATCTACTATGTAATCTACTCATGTGTTTTCATTATTACCATCATTTTGGTAAGACATCATTATAGTCTCATCTTCATTATCCTGATTGATTTTAATTATTTTTTCTATTTTTAAGTATGTGTTCTCATAAATGACATCATCTATTGATGGAATAATATCGATTTCTGGTAATTCCTCTTTGTCATCAATAGAATCAACACATAGAGTATTTTCATCTTCATCAAGTAGATTACTATCATTGTCATGTACAACGATTCTAATTTCTCTTTGAGATATCAATATATCAATAGCTAATGGTGAATAATCAACATGACTTTCTTTGATCTTTATAACAATAAAGTGTTCAAATAATGACTGACCTCTAGGTTGAACATGAATGACTTGCCACCAAGAATGAGCATCAATGTGTTTATAAAACAATTCTTGTTCAATATGCCTAGGAAGAAAATATGTTCTCTAGTTAATCGCATTATTTTCAAAGAATGAATTTCCCAAAACCCAGATAATTCCCTTCTCAATGTGGAATTACTATCTTTATACTTAGCTCGAAACCAATCAATCTTCAAAATAATCTATCAAAATATAAAAGAAAAAAAAAATCATTATTATGTGCTTAAACTACTAATAAACTATATCATAAAAAATAAAAACTTTTTTACTTGTTTGAACATACAAAATGATATTTCATAGATACCAACAACGGTTCCTACGTAGCCAAGTTTGCTATCTATAAAGCTCATATCTTTTGAGCTAGCACCTGATAATTGCTTGAAAGAAGCAAAAATGCTAGAATCCTCTATTTTAAGTAAAGAATCAATCATTTTGATTCTAATATGCTGTCCAAAAGCCCACGTATTTATGAACATTCAAGATTGCAATAAAAATCAAATTATTTAAGAGAAACTAATATATGAAAAAATAGAATACTGTTAAAATTAAATTACCTTTCTTTCACAACCTATCATTAACTCCCTCTTCTCATCTGAGATTTGTTCATTATTTGCATTGGCTCATTACATACGAGTATATAGCCAATCCATGAAAGAAGATATGTTTGTATTCTCATTACCATCGAGATTATGTCTATATCTTTTGTTTCTCCATCTTTTACTTTGGAGATTGTGAAGTTCCTATTCATACTCCCTAACAAAGGCTTGCATGCATTTGCTATTATATGCTACAAAAGTAAAAACATCACTTTTTTCTTGCATCGTAAACTGAAATGGAACTCCCTTACCTGATAATACCTCATCTATTATTTTTTAAGAAGACTCGTTGGTCCATGCACATGGATTTTCTTCATGAACTTTTTCAAGGTATTCACTAACGTAGTGCATGCACTCCTCAAGAATCCATCCCTTTGCCATAGATACTTTTGGTTTTGCTCTTTGTCGCACATAGTGTTTTAAAATTCCCATAAATCGCTTGACCCATAACAACCATCAAGTGTTTACAACATGTGCAATCTCTATTTCATCCACAAGATGGACTAATAAATAAACCTGAATATCAAAAATGATGTTGGAAGCTCTTTCTCCATCAAACATAGTAGCTCCATGCATTCACTTTCCTTTTGTGAGATCGAGTCTTTGTCAATCTCTTTTGATGGAATCCACCCATTATTATCATAAATTAAATTATAAAGAAATTATTTCATAAATAAAAGATAACAAATAGTATTATATATTAATTATAAAAGTATGATAATTACCTTATAAGAAATCCAAGGTGATAGATCACGTACCGTACTTCGTTCATTGTACATCCATCCATAACGAGAGGTAGAATGTGCTTCAAAACATTATGCCAATCATGTGTCTTTAACCCAAATAAACTCCTACCGTCCATAGTAAACATATTTTAGAAAGATGCTCCATATCTTATAAGTATTCGAATCGATTGAATCCTATTGTTGATAGTTTGTATCTCTTTTGTTGTAAGTATCCAAGAAGCAAGTGCAGAAGTTGTTTCTTGTTGATTTCTATAAAAAATTGGCCATGACTTTGGTTTTGAGTTTTGCTCCTTTAAATCATTTCTTGAGGCTATTGTGTCTTTTAATCCAAGAAGATGTTACCATAATGAAGAACCAATATTCTTGAATATATGCATAGGATCAAGAATACCATATTTTTAACTCTCTTCAATACTCCAAAGAATACCATATTGACATATTCTTTGCTAGCGCTAATTTTCCTTTACCTCTAATCTTTACGTTCTCATCATCTTCATCGTCATGGAAGATTTTAGGTTGTGGATCTATAAGATGCCCATCTGTCGATTTTCGATACCAATCCATAGGTGTCATTAGTTTTGGACATTGACCTATTTCAATCTTTCCACTAAAATGTATCGCTTTGCTATCATGAAAAATGGTACCTGGTCTTTATGTGACTTGCCTCCTGGCAAGAAAGCCATTGGCACTAAGTGGGTATACAAACTAAAGTGTAAACATGATGGAACAATTGACAGGTATAAGGCTAGGCTTGTTGCAGAAAGGGCATGAAAACCAGGTGTGTAGGTTAAAGAAGGCTTTATATGGTTTAAAGCAAGCACCACATGCTTGGTATGAAAAGATACATGCCTATCTGATTGCACATGGTTTTGAGAATAGTCCAACTGAAAGCACCTTATATGTTAAGCATGCGAATGATGTGCTTCTGATCATTGTGGTGTATGTTGATGACATGCTGCTCACTGGTCCTCATGACATGCATATTGCTGATTTTAAGACTGATTTACATGCCTCATTTGAGATGTGTGATTTGGGGCATTGGCATCAATATTTGGGCATTCAATTTATGCAAGTTGATGGTGGAATGGATTTGTGCCAAACGAAATATATTGACACATTATTGGAGCATTTTGGCCTTGAAGATTGTAAGCCTATTGCCACTCCTATGGAGACAAGCTTATGATTGAGTCTTCATGATGTTGAAGATGCATTTGATGCTATTCTCTATCAGTAGGCCGTTGGATGCTTGATTTACTTATGCATTACTCAGCTAGATATCCAGTTTGCTATCTCACAAGTGAGCAGGTTTATGCATTGCCTAGGTGTCAAGCATTGGCACGTGATTAAGCATATATTTCACTACTTGAGTGGTACCCGGCTACTTGGATTTTTTTATCCCAAGGGGAGATGACTACTGCTAGAATTGCATGCTTTTTCTGACAATGATTGGGCTAGTTGCCATGACACTCGTGTGTGCACCAGTGGTTTTTTGCTTCATGCTTGGTAGCTCATGTATATCTTGGTTGAGCAAAAAGCAGCCTATTGTGGCCACTTCCAATTGTGAGGTTGAGTATAGGGCAGCTTTGACAACAATTCTTGAGTGCATGTGGCTTAGACACCTTATGGCTGATTTGGGTGTTGGTCAGTCTTCTACCACCCATCTTCACTGATAGTCAGAGCGCATTGGCAGTTGCGAGGAACCCTCTGTTCCATGCTCCCACTAAGCACATTGAGGTGCATTATCATTATTTCAGGGAGAGATTCTCTTCTAGGGAGATCAGCTTGGCATATGTGCCCACACACGAGAACATTGCAGACCTTTTTACGAAGGCTCTGCCTAGAGAGAAGTTTGAAGCTTTTTGCAAAGCTTTGGTCTTACTTCCTTTTGTGGATTGATTCCACATAGCTGATACTTCCTTATACATGAGTGTCAGCTACTTGTTCATCGCATCAATCCTAGGGGGAGATTTGTTGATATATTTAGGTATTGATGTATGTGAACACTCTAGGACCACCGGGACACTTTTTTCCCTCTTTATGAGGTTTTTTCCCCCAGCTTGTATATACGCCTATTGCCCTAACGGGCTATTATCTTTGTACATTCTAGTGGTAATACATTCAGTATTGTGTGTTGAGCTCCAAGCTTCTTCTTCTTCCTTGTGTTGTTCATGTGCTTCCGGAGATGTCTAACTCCAACATAGGACTTATGCCTCCGAGTTCTCTACTCTCTTCCTCTCATGTGTGTATCTCTAACCCAAGGTAAGGTTCTCTGCTCTGCTTGCTTTATTTATAATTGATCGGTATGTACTGTAGTCTGTATTCGATGCAATCTATATTTCACTCTTCATTTTCCACTTCCTCATCCACTTTACTATCCAATCCCCTGCTTCATCAAGTGATAATTTATATACAACTACTCTGCATGCTCTTAAAATCAAGGATTGTGGAATCTCTAGGATTCTGATTGATTTTCTAGTTTTCACGAAATTGTGAATTTGTCCCTTCACATGGGCATGGGTTTTCTGAATGTTTGTCTTTTGGTTCTTGGTCCTTCTTTTCTTGTTGATGTCTTCTTGTCCTCATGTCAAATTAGTGAGTGAAGCCCCAACAACTCCCCTTCAATCACTAATTAGCATATTTTGATTTCTTCATATATCCTTCTTCTCTTTTATCCTTGAAATTCCTTTGAATCTATTTATCTTCACTCCGTCCAGACCTTTTGTCAGTATATCTGCTATCTGATCTTTTGTAGGAGTATATACCACTTCAAGTTCCTTCTCCATTACCTTTTCTCTTAGGAAGTGATACTTAATTTCTATGCTTTGTTCTTGCATGAAATTCTAGGTTTGTTGTAAGATATAATGAACTCATATTATCTCCATGTATAGTAGGTATACCTTGATCTATGCCCAAGCTTTTGAGCAAGGTCTGCATCCATATTAGTTCTTTATTGGCTTCTATAAGTCCTTTGTATTATGCTTCGCTTCATGATAAAGCCATTTTATGTTGTTTTTTTTATCACCAGCTTATGAGCTTATCACCAATGTACACCATGTATCCATGCATCGATCTTCTATCATCTTGACTTCTAGCCAAGTGTGAGTCACTGTATGCTTTTAGATTAATATCTGAAGTAAAAGGATAATATAATCCTTCCTTTGTAGTTCCTTTTATATATCTGAGAACTCTTTGACTTCCAATCCAAGGTTGATCCTTTGGACAATGCATAAATTGTGAAAGAACTTTCATACCATCATACTTGCTAAGCTTATGATTTACTTCCAGTGGAGTTGAAGCTTCTCTGCAGTTCTCCATGTTAAACTTCTTTAGTAAGTTCAAAAGATACCTTTCTTGTGATATATATATATATACCATGATCTGCATAAGTGATTTCCATTCCAAGAAAATATGCCAATTTTCCTAGATCACTTATTTTGAATTCTCTTTCAAGTATCTACTTTCCCTCTGTAATCCTCCCATTTGAGCTACCTATAATTATGATGCCATTTACATAAATGCAAATGCAGATTATACCTTCATCTATTCTCTTGATAAGTAGACTTGCATCTGCCTTTGAGCTTTGATATCCAAGATCATTAAGATACTTCACAAGCCTGTAGTTCCAAGCTCTTGGAGCTTGCTTTAGCCCATAAAGCGCTCTTCTCAATCTGTAGGCATAATCTGGGTACTTGTGGTTAGAAAAACCTTGAGGTTGCTCCATGTATACTTAATCAGATATGTATCCATTTAAAAATGCATTCTTTATGTCCATTTGACTTAATGTCCACCCTTTTGATGCTGCAATAGCAATGTTTGTCCTTATAGTTGACATCTTTGCCACATGATTGAATGTCTCATTGTAATCTATGCCATGGGTCTGTGCATAGCCTTTTACCACCAATCTAGCTTTATATCGAGCTTCTTCACTTTATGCACCCATTTATTTCCAATCACTTTCTAACCATTTGGTTTTGGAACAAGTTCCCAAGTCTTGTTCTCCTCAAGTGCATTGAACTCTTCCTTCATTGCTTATTCCCATTGTCTCTTACCTTTTGCTTCATCATAGCTCTGCAATTCTTCATCTTCGTTGACTGTTGCAGAGCAAAGAGAGCACAAGGCAGAGAAAAAGACGGGCCCCAAAATTTTTCCGATTTGGACACCCAATTTTTGTATTATAACCATTCTTGTAACATAATTTCCTTGTAAATGCACTAGAGGAGTCCTCTAGATGCACCCTTACAGAAGATCAGAAGCTTACCCATGTAAATTAGTAGGAAATTAGTCTTTTAGTGAATAAAGTGCCGGTCTCTTGTGTGAAAAGACCATTTTTAGGGCACAAGTATATAAGTCAATTTGTGACTCTTTGTAAGTACTTTTTGCCATTGTGAGAATCAAGAGCACAAAAATTCGAATTTGTGTCTTCTTCACTCTGTATCATCTTCTTTGTGAGCTTGTATGCATGTGTGTTGTTTGGGAAGAGTGTTAGGAAGTGTTGTCTATCCATGAAAGCGTTTATTTGCTGTGGTTAAGGTGTGTGTGAAGTGTAGGAAGTACTGAAGTGTAGGAAGGTCATTCTCATGACTCAGTATTTTGCTCATAACTTGAAGTAGAAGTGTCAAAATTGAGTGAAAATACCACCATTGGATGCGTCTTCTCGAGAGCTTTGAAATGCATATGTTATTCGCTATATTTAAAGTTCGGAGCTGAGAGAAAAGCTCAATTTACTGTTGGCTGCTGTTCCAAGTATCGTGACACCATGACTGACAGTTGAAGCTTGTTTGGATTAGTCTTTGCCTTGTTTGCACTCTTTGAGTAACTCATTTGCATTGATCGTCATTTGAATGCATGTCCTCATACACTCGGCTAGGTTTTGATACTCATCAGATTGATAATTAAAGCGTGAATCCCCACTATATGCACTTGAGGGGGATTGAGGTATAGTCTCTTTCTCCACAAGTCCCTAAGTTGGTTCTTAGGTACACATTGACCATATAAGCATAATTTTTTTGATTCATATTAAGAAGTATCATATGAGTACCTTATTGGTTGTCTTCTCAATGTGATTGACCTTCTTGGCTCGCATTCATTGTGTGTATATGAATACAGTTCTTCACCAAATCTAGGTACATGCTCATACCTCCTTGATGATCCAACTCTAGAAGTGCTTGCTTGTATGTAATCTTCATCTACATTTACCTACATATGTGATTTTCCTTTTTCAAGTCTTCTTATTTCTCCTTGAGATGCTTCAATACTTTAATCTTGATCTATGTACCAACTCTTATGTTCATCAAATGTCACATCTCTAGACACCATAAACTATTTAGTTAGAGGACTCCATAGCCTATAACCCATCTGGCTTTCATCATATCTAATGAACACATATTTTTCAGCCTTAGGTTTGAGCTTATGTCTAAGTTGTGATGGTACATAATCATAGGCAATTGATCCAAACATCTTAGAATGATCTAGTGTTGGTTTCTTACCCCACCAAGCGTTGTAAGGAGTCATTCCATTTAGAGTTGTACATGAAAGTCTTCATCCCAAAGATAATTTGGATAGTTCTTCTCCTTTAGCATTGGTTGATTTCTATTTCTCCTCTCTGCCACCCCATTTTTTTTAGCTGTGTATCTATAGGTTATTTTTCTTTTGATTCTTGCATTCCAAAGAAAATCATTGAATTCTTTGGAGAAGTATTCTCCCCCTCCATCAAACCTTAGCCTCTCGTGCTTCTGGCCTATAACTCTTTCTACATATGCCTGAAAATTTTTGAAGGCTCCAAACACTTTTGATCTTTCCTTCAAAACATAAAGAGTTATCCATCTTGTAGCATCATCAATGAAAAGACCATAATACCTAGATCTACTGGTTGGTCCTTCCTTTGTTGGTCCCCATACATCTGTATGAATGAGCTCTGGTAATCCATCATGCTTGACTCCTTTCTTCTAAAATGGTAATCTGTGTTCTTTTCCCATTTGGTATGCTTCACATTTATAAACCATGTGTTGGTTCTACATGTTTGGTAATCCTAATACAGATTGATTTTCCACCATCGTTTTGATTCCTCTTTCATTAAAATGATGTAACCTCTTATACGAGAGATCTAGTTCTGTAATCACTTCATCAGCATGTGCGATTAAGGCTTGAACAATATTCCCTTGCACTTTCAGAGTAAAGAGTCTATCCTTCCCTCTTATCATAGACAATCTGTTTGTATATGTTGTCTGGATCTTCCACAAATACACCTTCATTCGTAAAGCTAACTTGAAATCCTTTGTCCACTATTTGACCCACACTAATCAGATTCTTAGGTATTGTGGAAACATATAGTACATTAGTTAATAGGTCAACACCGCTCTTGCACTTCACCTTTCCAATTGAACATACATTGTGTCTTGTTTTATCACCGGTTTGAATTATATGACTAGAAGTGCTTTCTTCTAGTTTTGACATTAGTTCTATATTACCTGACAAATGATTAGAGCAACCAGAGTCAATATAGAATACCTTGAGATCTTTCTTCTCTGATGTATTTATTGAATTCATCATCAACGTTGCATGGCCCTCATTCGGTGTATCATTCACATAGTTGTAGTAGGTGGCATTGTTAGATTGGTTATGTCCCCAATTTCTTCTCTATTGTAGCTACCTCTTTGATTTTGCCTTCCTCTTTGAAACTCAGTTTGATGTCTTCCACCTTGACCTCTGCCATTGTCGCTTTAGTTTTGATTTGCACCTTCTTGATTATGCCAACAATCATAGGCTAGATGATTGCTCAAGCCACAGATCCAGCATGTCTTCTTGTTGTTATTCTGGTTACTTCTTCCTCTTCCATTTCCTCTGCCTTTGCTTCTATCGTTACATCTTCCTCTTGCATAATTTTCTTGGTAAGTCGATTCTTCTTCATCCTTTGCCTTGCTTTTGTCAGTTTTCTTCTTATTCTTTGCATACATAGCAGTGCTATGTTCTTTATCTCCGTCTAACTTCAAATCTTGCTCAAACGTAAGCATCAGTCCAGGCAACTGATTTAAATCTGGTACAAAATGATTTAATGAAAGTTCAATAGAAAGTACAAAAGGTTTCCACCTTATGTCTCCTCTCAAAGCTACAAGTAGTTGTGCAATCAACCTATGATCTTCAATGTCTTCGTCTATAGATCCAAGACTATCTTCCAAATCCTTCATTTTAGTGACATAATCACTAACGCTCTGGCTTTTCATCTTCTTGAAGGTTGTGAACTCTGACCATAAGCTAGCCTTCCAAGCTTTAGTAGTGTTTTGGAAGTGATCTTGCAATGCATTCTGAATGCCTTTAGCTATTTCCATACCTTTGATGTGTGGTAGCAAGTGATCTGTGATAGTATTGTATATGTAAGCTCTTGCGCTTGCATCTTTCTTCCACCATATCTTCAAAGCTTTTGAATCTTCTTTCTTTGTTTTGCTATTGTTTTCAAGTTTTAGCTTTTCTTCTTCACCTATCACGTATTTCATTAGATCCTTACTCAAAAGTAAGGCTTTCATTCTCATTACCTAGGCAGGATAGTTATCTCTGTCCAATTTATCAATGGAGATATGATCCACCATGGTCTTCTTGCCTCTACTGCAACTTGTGAAATTGAAATTGAAAGGGATGTTACCTTTTTAGGTATTTATCCTCGGAGATAGCCTTGGAGTACTTCTTGATGCCCTTCTTGTTGTTGAATGCTTCAGTTTTCACCTCTTCCATTGAAGCCCTCTTCAATCCTCTTGTATTCGCATCTCCTTTTACTCTTAAGGATCTTTTGGCTTTGATACCACTCAAAGTGGTATTTCTTTCGCTATGATACCACTTGTCGATGTATGAGAACACCACAAGAAGCAACTTAATGTGATATTAGAACACCTCTATAATCACAAATAGCTCGCCAATCCTAAAACTCATCCTTGAGAAAAACGGACTTAATTTTGGCTTCATTCTGGTGTGTTTTCGATGACTTTACGGTGGTTTATAGTAGCTTATAGTTTTGTTTTGATGACTTATTGTTTCCTTCCAATGACTTACGGTTTCTTTCCGGTGACTTACAGTTTATTTTCGGTGACTTTTGGATGGTTTATGATTTTGTTCCCATGGGTTTTTGGTGCCAAAACTTCTCAAGAATCACATGGTCTGATGTCTTCCTATTGCTTTACCACATGAAAATATTTTTGTCCTTGAAAATAGAGCTATATACATACTGTAGGCTGTTGGTGCATTTTACCCAAGCCTACATGCTTGATATGCTTGATATTATGATCATTTGTAAGTCACATGTGTAGTCATGTGAACACCTCTTGTAAAAGAGTTCATTTTATCTCTTGTAATTGAAAAAAGAAAAAGGAAAAAGATGGCTTACCTCATCCATGATGTAAAATCAATTTCGTGGCTCTAACTACCTAAAACCACGAATTTTTGAGCTGAGGGAATCTCTCCTAACTTTGGGGATCACTTTTAGGTGGAGCCATTTGAATTCGAATTCAAAACTCCCTTCAAGAATAGCTATAAAAAGAGCAAGAAGGAAGAGGCGATCAGCAAGCCTTGTACGTGACCACTTCATGTCATTTTGTAGAGATTGAAGAGCTTAATCCATAGCTCTATCATTCTACTCCCATTGTGCAAAGATTCATTGCCAATGTTGTTGTAATCATATGTGAATCTATACATTTATCATCATCTACTTCTCTGTTTTGTTCTCTGCTATACTCACTCAGAGCAGTAACTTCAGAAGGTCATATCTCAAGTTCTACTCAAAATTTTTCAGTGTTTTAACGTGAGTTGGATAGCTCTTACTGTCTCGTTTGTGCATATCCATTTTCAAGGTCATTGGATTTACAAGTTTGGAGATATCTGCATTTTACTGCTCACTGGTCTATCTCTGCAGAACCCCGAGAATGGTGGGCATGTTCCAAAAATTGATGAATCTTGTTCTCAGTGCTCAGTCCATCATTTGAAGTGTTTTAACTTGGATTGGGAAGCTTGCTAAGTCTATTTGCTATTCCCAAAAGGAATTTATCTAATTTCTACCAGGTTGAGAGCACTGTTTAGTTTTTCCAGCAGGTGTATGTCCAAAAATAGCAAGTTTTGGGAGCTAGTCATTTCGCAACTAGTCTGTCTTGACTTAAACTTTTGGGATACATGTTCCAAAGTACTTGGCTGATATTTTGGTGGCTTTATGAAGCTCAAAGGGTCTAATAATCAACTCTGAAGTCTCAGTTGGCTGGTGTGAAGCTGGTTGTAGCAGCACCTACTCATCTTTGGATTGCATCCACCATCTCTCTTCACAGTGGTATCAGAACATAGTCAAGCAACATGGGAGATGGATTTCCATCAACAATTGACAAATTGGATCGAAACAACTACCCGGCATGGTCTCTAAGGATGGAGGCTTACCTTCAAGGGAGGAATCTATATGGATTCATATCCGGAGATGAAGCAATGCCAACCATGAGGAACAAAGGGCAACCATCACATGAAGAAGTGGAAGGACTTTCAAATTGGTGTTCGAAGGATGCACTTGCAAGGTCCTATATTCTAAATTCAATCTCTGATTTTCTTTTACCTCATGTCAAGGGATGCAAGACATCAAGAGAGACCTGGAATGCACTTTCTTCTTTCTTCTCTTCCAACACTCGAGCAAGGAAGAGCCAACTGTGGATGGAGTTCACAACAATGAAGAAAAGCCCGAAGCAAAATGTGATTGATTATGTCACAAAGATGAAGGACATTTCCGACCAACTTGGAAGCATTGGAGAGGTAATTGAAGAGGAGAAAATCATTAGACAAATCATAAATGGAATCAAAGCAGATGACAAGTGGGAGTCATTCACAACAGCCATGGATTTATACATGGATATGCATGTACCCGATCTCAACACACTCATGGGCCAACTCTTCACTCATGAAGCAAAGATTAGCAAAGGTGGTGAGTCCTCAAGAGGTAATCAAACTTCTTCCTTATATTCTGATAAAGCTAAGGTCAAGGACAAGTCAAAGAATAGGAAGAATGAAGATGAAGGTAGCTCTTTCCAAGCAAACTTTGCAGGTAGAGGAAGAGCTAGAGGAAGAGGCAGAATTGGAAAGCAAGGCAGGGGGAGATTCCAATCATCTCAACCTTGCAACATATGTGGCTTATCTAACCATACTACTGAAGAATGTTTCAGGAATCCAAGGAACTCAAGAGGAAGAGGATTCAATAGAGGTGGCTATGGATCAAATAGAGGCAGATACAATGGAGGCTACAACAAAAACAACTACTACAACAACAATTACAACAACAACAACTATCAAAGTGGCCATAGAGGAAGAAGAGACTACAATAACTATGCAGAGGACCAAAGTCAAGAAGATTCATTATTGATTATGAATCTATCAGTGAAGAATGGTAAGGATGATGATCACATATTTTACATTGATTCGGGATGCTCAAACCATGTAGCAGGAAATGTGGCTTTACTTTCTGATTTGGAAGATCCTCATAACAAGCATGAAGTGCAGACAAGAGATGACACAAAGCACTCAGTGGAGAAGATAGGTAATGTGAAGACATCAGATGGGAATATGAACCTCTTAAGAAAAGTCTTGTAGGAACATTCCAGGTGGCTTTCTTCTATGGTTATTGTACCCAAGAAAAATAGTGGAAAAATAAGAGTTTGCATTGATTTTCGTGCCTTAAATAAAGTGACTCTTCAAGATGGATTTCCTCAGCGCTTTTCAGAGCAAGTACTTGAGGAAGTAGTCGGTCACACTTTGTATAGCTTCTTGGATGGTTTTAGTGGCTACAATCAGATAGTGATCTATCCTGATGATAGGGACAAAACAGCCTTTGTTACTCCATGGGGCACTTATGTTTATACTCACATGGCTTTTGGTTTGAAGAATGCACCAGCTTCATTTAATAGAACAATGTATCTAATATTGGGCAAATGGTTGACAACCTTTCTACGCATTTTCATGGATGACTTTTCAGTATTTTCAGGCATAGATTGAAGAGCAGCAGTTCAAGATTTCCATGATCATTTGGAAAATCTAAAGGAAATCTTTGAGCAATGTCTCAAAACAGGTTTGAAGTTAAATCCTACTAAATGTCATTTTTTGGTCACCAAGGGCACTCTTCTTGGTCACATAGTATCTGCTGAAGGGATAACGGTTGACCCTGCAAAGGTTACTGCTATTCTATCCATGCCTATTCCACAAAGCCCAAAATAAGTGCAAAGTTTTTTGGGCCATGCAGGATATCATAGAAGATTCATATGAATGTATTCAGAAATAGCCAAGCCCTTATCAAGGCTTACCAGTAAAAAGGTCCCTTTCTCATGGAGTGCTGAAGCTGAGAAAGCATTTTGTGAACTGAAAATGAGGTTATGTACTACTCCACTTTTAAGTGTTCCTAACTGGTCATTAGAGTTTCATGTGCATACAGATGCTAGTCTTCATGCTGTTGGTGCAGTTCTAGCTCAACCATCATCACACAAGGTTGATAGACCTATCTCCTATGCCAGCAAACTACTCACCCAAGCAGAAAGGAACTACAGTACGACCGAAAGGGAAGGGTTGGCTATTGTATTTGCTCTTCAGAAGTTTCAGCATTACCTTCTCGGTGTAAATTTTATAGTCATATCCGACCATTAGCCCTTGAAGTACTTGATAAACAAGCCTAGAGTAGCTGGAAGGATTTGGAGATGGTTACTCCTCTTTCAAGAATTCAACTTTGATATTCATATTAAGCTAGGAAGAGAGCACTATATGGAAGATCAAGTGTCTAGGACTGCAATGAGCGAGAAGGCAACAGGTATTAATGATGAACTGGTGGATAGTAATCTCTTCCTAGTAGCAATTCAGACTGATTGGTATGATGGAATTCTCAATTTTCTTACTACTGGAAAACTCCGAGAGCATTTGAAACCCATAGAAAAGAGAAGATTACTCCTTAAAACCAAAGCGTACTCACTTATAAGTGGAAATTTATATAGATATTGTCAGGATGGTATCTTGAGAAAGTGTGTTTTTCCAGAGGAGGTAACCCCTTTGCTTGAGGCAACACACAGTGAAGGGCATCTAAAGGGGGAAGAATTGGCTCACAGAATCATCCAGAAAGGACTATGGTGGCCCCATATTTACAAGGATGCGATCAAGTTTGCTAAAGAATGCCACATTTGCCACAGATGTGCTCCTACACCAACCAGATTGAATTTCCAACCATTAGTCATATCTATAGGATGGCTCCCATTTGAACGATGGGGTCTTGAATTCATAGGACCAATTAGTCCAACTGGTCAACCTGGGGGTAAGAAGTATATTTTGATGGCCACATGTTATGCAACTAAATGGATAGAGGCTAAAGCTACTCTGGATTGCACGGCGTTAACAGTAGCTAAGTTCTTGTATAAACGTATTTTCTCAAGATTTGGTTGCCCACTGGAAATCACTAATGATAGGGGAACACATTTTGTAAATCAGCTGCTCCAATTTATATTTGACAGGTACAAGATCTTCCATAAAAAATCTTGTGCCTACTATCCTGTTGGTGTAGGACAATCACCAATTGATGTTTTGACATGGAAATGAAGTCAAGGATTTGAGAAGAGAACAATTTGTAAAGCATGAAGGAAAGACATATTCAGAAGTTGGAAGATGTGTACACATATGTACAGATAGTTCACTTATATCTTTAAGAAGTCATAAGGTTGTAAAATTTTTGTATATATATACTATCAAAATGTCGGGGCAGTTATGAGAGAGCATGAGAATAGAGTAATCAGAAGTTGTATGTGTCATTAGACATCTTAGAAGTGAGTTAAGGCTCTCTCATCACTCAGCTGTAATTTTTCTCAGAAATGAAGAAAATGTTGCGCCTGATATTTCTGAGTTAGATCTTTTGTGAAATGCTTTTGTACAAGTCTAAGTCTATAGGGGATCGACCTCTGTACAAATTTTTAGCTTCCAATTGTGATCAGGCTGAGAGAATTAAGTGTAGGAACCTTTGCATATGTGAATGAGAAGAAGTGAAGTTACAGGAGGTGCGAAATTCGATACGAATGTTTTGATCAATTCTCCTTCCACAGTTTAAAGTTTTGAGCAAGCAAGCACTTAATCTTTAAGTTGGAAGATAAGTTACTTGTGGCTAAAAGTATTTGTAGAAACGAGTTCTAGATTGAGAGAACTAAAGGTTTAAAGTCATAGGTGTCTAAATCGACTTCTCAGAAGAACAGTTTTAGACATAGGTGAGTTGTTGAGATCATTTCTCAAGATCTACTAAATATTTTGGAGTGATTCAACTTGGAGAAGGTGCGCAATCTTTAGGCAACACCTCATACAAAGTTTTATAAAAAACTTTACACAATTGAAAAGGCAATGAGTGAATTATGTGCAGCAGGCTTTCTCTGTATTCTCCTTCTTCACAGTTTGTTCAGAAAATTTGACAATTGAGTATTGATCTTCTAAAATTGGTGAAGATCTGAGTTATTCTTGTTATAGAGGTGCTCTAAATGCAAGAGTAGCTTGTTCTTTTGGAGATTAACACTCTCCATCAGTGGTATCAGAGCAGGAACCACTCCTTGAGGTTTTTGGTTCTTCACACTCAGGATCAAATCTTGTCATTTCTTCAACTTCAACCCCCACTTCATTATTCTTCTCTTCATCAAATATCTGAACCTTTGATTTACCTTTCTTTTGACTCACAACTTCTTCATCACCTAAATTAATATTGATTGTACCTGCATACCAAGTACCTTGCTCATCAAATGTAACATCTTTTGATACAAGGAATTGTTTTGTGAATGGACTCCACAACCTATATCCCATCTGCTTATCATCATAACCAATGAATACATATTTTTCAGCTTTAGGTTCTAACTTGTGTCTTAATTGTGATGGCACATATGCATATGCCAAACATCCAAATACTTTGCAATGATCCAAGGTAGGTCTCTTACCCCACCATGCCTCATATGGTGTCATACCCTGCAAAGCTTTACATGGTAGCCTATTAACCAAATAAGTAGTTGTATTTACAGCCTCAGCCCACAAATAATTTGGGCAATTTTTCTCCTTCATCATTGACCTTGCAAACTCAACAAGAGTTCTATTCCTTCTCTATGCTACACCATTTTGTTGAGGAGAGTACCTACAAGTAATTTCCCTTTTTATACCTGCATTCCACAAGTAACCACTAAACTCATTAGAGAAATACTCTCCCCCTCCATCTGACCTTAGTCTCTTCAATTTATGGCCTGTAATTCTTTTTGCATACACATGATAATGTTTGAATGTATTGAATACCTCTGACTTATCTTTGATCACATAGATAGTGATCCATCTGGTAGCATCATCAACATAAATCACATAGTACCTTGAACCATTGATACTGAAATCCTTTGATGGTCCCCACACATCTGTGTGTACCAACTCAAGCTTCTCTGAATACATAAAACCATGCTTGGAATAAGATTGCTTATGAGCCTTACCTAATTGACATGCCTCACATCTGTATGTCATATGTTGAACAGCAACATTAGGCAATCCAAGCACTGAACCATTGTTAATCATATCTTTGATACCTCTTTCATTGAAGTGTCCAAGCCTCTTGTGCCAAAGATCTAACTCAGAGATCTTATGTCCTCCATAAGTGAACAAGGCATGACCAACATTACCTTTAAACTTCAATGTGAACAACCTTCCTTCTTTCTTCCCTGAAACAATTTGTTTATACCCATTGCTAGGGTCTTCCACAAACACTCCTTCATTAGTGAATCTCGCTTCATAACCTTTTTCAACAATTTGTCCTACACTTATTAGATTCTTAGGAGTTGTAGGAACATACAAGACCTTACTCAAGAGGGTGCTACCATCCTTGGCCTTCACTGATCCAATTGACTTCACATTGTGCTTTGTATTGTCACCTGTTTGAACAACATGATTAGATACCTTATTTTCCAAATCAATCATCAATGCTATGTTACCACTCAGATGATTGCTACACCCTGAATCAATGTAGAAGACTCTTTGGTCTTCACTTTGCCTTTCACAAGTTGCATTCATTATCAATGTTGAATCCTCCTTCTGATCTGAAGCATAATTGTAGTAGGTATTGTTGTATTGTTGACTTTGGAATCCTCTACCTGCATTTCTTCCAAAGTAACCCCTACTACCTCTTCCTCTGAAATTACCTCTTTGATTTCTGCCACCTCTTCCTCTTGAATTAAAGTTCTGATTATATCCACCATTACTCTGAGTATTATGCCAACAATCATTAGCTAAGTGATTTGTCTTACCACAAATCCAGCAAGCTTTGACTCCATCTTTATTATTCCTGCCTCTTCCTCTACCTTTGCCACCTCCTCTTCCTCTTAGGAAGTTGGCTTGACTAGTTGTGCCTTCATCTTCATTTGCTTGTTGCTTCCCTTTGCTATCTGATTTAAGTCCGGAGTAAAATGATCAAGTGATAATTCAGTAGACAAAATGAATGGCTTCCATTTGTCATCACCTCTCAAACCTATGAGGATTTGCCTTACCAATTTATCCTCCCCAATGTCTTCATCAACAGCTCCTAATGCATTTGCAATGTCCTTCATTCTGGTTACATAATCTGAGATGGATTGAGAGGCCTTCTTCTTGAAAGTGGTAAATTTTGCCCACAAGGATGCCTTCCTAGACTTTGTGGTATTTTGGAAATGCTCCTCCAAAGCATTCCATATATCACTTGCACTTTCAAGACCTCTAATGTGAGGTAGCAAGTAATCATTGACTGCCATATAGATAATGCTCCTAGCTTGAGCATCTCTCTTCATCCAATTCTTCAAATCTGATAATTCCTCCCTAGTTGGAACACTAGGATCTTTGAACTGAGGCTTTTCTTCTTCACCTGTAATGTAACTTATCAAGTCTTTGCTCATAAGATGAGCTTCCATCCTCATTGACCATGCTCGATAGTTCTCTCTATCCAATTTCTCTATTTGAAGAGAGTCTCCCATCCTTTCTTCTCCTGTGTATTGAATTCTTTAAACTTTATGAGTAACAGATGTACCTTTACTTCGAATAATACTCCTTCTGACTTCCCTTGGTGTTGTATGACCTTCTTCTCAAGCTTTTTCCTCAAGCTTTCGCCTTTTAAACCTTCAGATGTTGAATTCTTTGCACCTGCAGCAATCGAGGTCCTCCTTCCTTCAATTCATCAAGACACGTGGCAACCTACAAGTTATAGCTATGACAATTCTTTTTTGGCTACCAAAGACTATGCTTACATGGTAAAGGTAGATGAAGACCCTTCCACATATGAAGAGGCAAGAGGTAAGGAAAATTGGGAGAAAGCTATGCAGGAAGAATATGATGCATTAATGGAGAATCAGACATGGGATTTGGTTCCTAAACCAAATAGTCAGAAGATCATTGGATGCAAATGGGTCTACAAGACAAAGAGGTTTGCAGATGGAAGTGTGTCTAGGTATAAAGCTAGACTTGTTGTGAAAGGGTTTGCTCAAACATATGGTATTGATTATGATGAGACCTATAGTCCTGTGGCAAAGATGACAACCATCAAGACACTCATAGCCATTGATGCATGTAAAGGTTGGAAATTATGTCAATTAGATGTGAAGAATGCTTTTTTAAATGGTTACATTTCAGATGATGTTTTCATGGAGCAACCTCAAGGATTCATAGATGGAAGGTATCCAGATCATGTATGTAAGCTCAAGAGTGCTTTGTATGGTTTGAAGCAGGCCCCAAGGGCATGGAATTATAGACTTGTGAAGTTCTTGAAAGAACTTGGATTTCAAGTATCTAAGGCAGATAGTAGCTTGCTTGTTAAAGCAAGTGATGATGGGTTCATTTACATGTGCATATATGTTGATGATATAATTCTTACAGGTACAGATGAGAAAGGCATTCAAAGCCTAAAGAAGCAAATGGAGAAAGAGTTCAAAATCAATGACTTGGGAGACTTGTCATATTTCTTGGGCATAGAGATTTCATACACTCAACATGGAGTGCATGTGACTCAAGAAAGGTATTTGAGAAACTTGTTAATCAAGTTTAAAATGAATGATTGCAGGGTAGCACCTACTCCAATGGAGGTGAATCACAAATTGAGCAGATATGGAGGAGAAGAATTCAAGGATATGAAGCTATATCAGAGTTTGGTTGGTAGTCTTATCTATGCTACATTAACTAGGCCTGACTTATCATATGCAGTTGGAGTTTTGTCTCAATTCATGCATTGTCCTAGGAAAGAACATTGGATTGCAGGTCAAAGAGTGTTGAGGTACATTAAGGGTACACTCAAGGAGGGTTTGTATTATGGTTTTACATCAGATACAGACATCAAAATATATAGTGATGCAGATTGGGCAGGTAATCCTGATGATAGAAGATCAACATATGGATAATTGTGTTATGTGGGAGATAAGTTAATCTCTTGGTGTTCAAAGAAGCAACACACATTTGCTTTATCATCTACAGAAGCTGAGTACAAAGGTATGGTTGAAGCAGCAAAGGAAGTGATATGGCTTAAGACTCTCATGAAGAGTTTTGACACCATATAGAGTACACCTATCCTTTATGGAGATAACATGAGTTCATTGTATTTAGCTGCTAATCCTGTGTTTCATGCAAGGACTAAACACATTAAGATTCAGTATCACTTTCTGAGAGAGAAGGTGATGGATAAAGAGATTGAAGTCATACATACTTCAACAAAAGATCAGATAGCTGATATGCTTACCAAAAGCTTGGATGGACCAAAGCTACAGAGATTCAAAGACATGGGAGGCATAAAGAAGATAGAGAAAACCTCAATTGATGATTGAGGGGGAGCTGTTGGTGCAGGACAATCACCAATTGAGGTTTTGACATGGAAATGAAGTCAAGGATTTGAGAAGAGAACAATTTGTAAAGCATGAAGGAAAGACACATTCAGAAGTTGGAAGATGTGTACACATATGTACAGATAGTTCACTTATATCTTTGAGAAGTCATAAGATTGTAAAATTTTTGTATATATATACTATGAAAATGTCGGGGCAAGTATGAGAGAGCATGAGAATAGAGTAATCAGGAGTTGTATGTGTCATTAGACATCTTAGAAGTGAGTTAAGACTCTCTCATCACTCAGCTGTAATTTTTCTCAGAAATGAAGAAAATGTTGCGCCCGATATTTCTGAGTTTTCTCTTTCTATGTTAGATCTTTTGTGAAATGCTTTTGTACAAGTCTAAGTCTATAGGTGATCGACGTTTGTACAAATTTTTAGCTTCCAATTGTGATCAGGCTGAGAGAATTAAGTGTAGGAACATTTGCATATGTGAATGAGAAGAAGTGAAGTTACAGGAGGCGCAAAATTCGATACGAATGTTTTGATCAATTCTCCTTCCACAGTTTAAAGTTTTGAGCAAGCAAGCACTTAATCTTTAAGTTGGAAGATAAGTTACTTATGGCTACAAGGTGTCTAGATCGACTTCTCAGAAGAACAGTTTTAGACATAGGTGAGTTGTTGAGATCATTTCTCAAGATCTACTGAATCTTTTGGAGTGATTCAACTTGGAGAAGGTGCACAATCTTTAGGCGACACCTCATACAAAGTTTTATAAAAAACTTTACAAAATTGATAAGACAATGAGTGAATTATGTGCAGCAGACTTTCTGTGTATTCTCCTTCTTCACAGTTTGTTCAGAAAATTTGACAATTGAGTATTGATCTTCTAAAATTGGTGAAGATCTGAGTTATTCTTGTTATAGAGGTGCTCTAAATGCAAGAGTAACTTGTTCTTTTGGAGATTAATACTCTCCATCATATCCAAGGGCAAATGGCCAAGCAGAGAGCTTCAAAAATATTTTGATCGGGTTGCTGTGCAAATTATCTTTTGACCATCAAAGCTTCTGGCCACAAGCATTGATCGGTGCAATTTGGGCTTTCATAACTACAAGAAGGGGAACCACTGGTGAGAGTCCATTTCGCTTAGTATATGGAAAAGAGGCATTGGCCCCATTTGAATTCATTATCAAAAAGGAAATGGGAACCAAAACCATTGGAATTGAACCTCCCATTGATAGATTGGTGGCATTAGAAGAATACAGAGAAGGAGCAATGCAAAAACTTCAGGTAACACAAGAAGAGTGCAAGAGACTGCATGAGAGGTATCTGAGGTCGAATGAAGTTCAGGAAGGATCCATGGTTTTAGTGCATCAGGTCCCAGCAATTCCAACCAAACTGGCACCCAAATGGATAGGACCTTACACGGTGGTAAAGGTATTACCTCATGGAGCAGTACATATGGAGGATTTGCAGGGTAAGAGGATACCCCTGGTCAATATCTCCACGGTGAGGAAGTACCTGAATTAAGGTAAATTGGAAGCATTTCATTCACCGTACCTACCGTATTTTATTCAGTGATTGCAGTTTATTATATATATATATATATATATATATATATATATATATATATATATATATATATATATATATATATATATATATATATATATATATATATATATATATATATATATATATATATATAAAGTAAAAAAAAAACCCTGGTCAATATCTCCAAGGTGAAGAATCACCTGAAATAAGTCAAGGAGGAAGAACTTCCTTCACTATCTTGTTTTCAGCTTCGGGAATTGCACCGGGATGGTGCAAAGACTTGATGTGGGGGTCTGTATCGCAGCATTTCCCTCTCTCTCTCTCTCTCTCTCTCTCCCCCGCAACCCCCTCCAACCCCACCATCCCCTCCTCTTTTCCCCCACCACCCCCGCGGTCCCCACCATCACCATGACCCCCTCCAAGCCCACCAGCCCTCCTCTTTTCCCCCACCACCCCCGTGGCCCCCACCATCACCACGACCCCCTCCGACTCCACCGTCCCCTCCTCTTTTCCCCCACCACCCCCACGGCCCCAACCATCACCACGACCCCCTCCAACTCCACCAGCCCTCCTCTTTTCCCCCACCACCCCCCCGGCCCCCACCATCACCACAACCCCACACAACTCCACACCCCTCCACAACCCTCCACAAACTCCACAACCCCCCACAAACTCCACACCCCTCCACAAACCCCACAAACCCCACGAACCCCACAAACCCCACACAAGTCCACACCCCTCCACAACCCTCCACAAACTCCATAAACCCCACACAACTCCACATCCCTCCACAACCCTCCACAAACCCTACAAACCTCACAAACCCCACAAACCCCTCAAACTCCACACCCCTCCACAAACCTCCACAAACCCCACAAACCCCACAAACCCCTCAAACTCCACACCCCTCCACAGCCCTCCACAAACTCCACAAACTCCACACAACTCCACACCCCTCCACAAACTCCACAAACCCACACAACTCCACACCCCTCCACAACCCCCCACAAACCCCACACAACTCCACACCCCTCCACAACCCTCCACAAACCCCACAAACCCCACACAACTCCACACCCCTCCACAACCTTCCACAAACTCCACAAACCCCACACAACTCCACACCCCTCCACAACGCCCCACAAACCCCACAAACCCCACACAACTCCACACCCCTCCACAACCCTCCACAAACCCCACAAACCCCACGAACCCCACAAACCCCACAAACCCCACACAACTCCACACCCCTCCACAACCTACCACAAACCCCACAAACCCCACGAACCCCACAAACCCCACGAACCCCACAAACCCCACAAACCCCACACAACTCCACACCCCTCCACAACCCTCCACAAACTCCACAAACCCCACACAACTCCACACCCCTCCACAGCCCTCCACAAACTCCACAAACCCCACACAACTCCACACCCCTCCACAACCCTCCACAAACTCCACAAACCCCACATAACTCCACACCCCTCCACAACCCTCCACAAAATCCACAACCTCCCACAAGCTCCACACCCCTCCACACCCCTCCACAAACTCCACAAACCCCACACAACTCCACACCCCTCCACAACCCTCGACAAACCCCACAAACCCCACCAACCCCACAAACCCCTCCACAAACTCCACAACCCCACACAACTCCACACCCCTCCAGAGCCCTCCACAAAATCCACAAACCCCACACAACTCCACACCCCTCCAGAGCCCTCCACAAACTCCACAAACCCCACACAACTCCACACCCCTCCACAACCCCCCACAAACCCCACAAACCCCACACAACTCCACACCCCTCCACAACCCTCCACAAACCCCACAAACCCCACACCCCTCCACAACCCCCCACAAACCCCACACCCCTCCACAACCCCCCACAAACCCCACAAATCCCACAATTTCCCACGACCTCCCACAAAGTTCTCATGCAGTTTTGATGGATATATGGAGGATCATTTCTCAACCAAACCCTACAGTGTTATATATCGTTGGAAAGCTCTCGACGAGTTCTTCCAATGGTGCAATAATAACTTTGAAATCTTGGATCAATTTTTGACCACACCCCAAAAACCCCCGCAACTCCCCACAACTCACCCCCTATTCCCACCCACAACCTCCCGCAACCCTCGTAATCTCCCTCAACTCCCCACAACTCACCTCCCACACCGCCCACTTAATATGAAGGATCAAAAGCTACTACAAAAACTAGGTGAAGGATGTGCTTCTCAGGGTCATTCAAACATCATGGGCGGCACAAAATGAGGATCTCAGCTTGCATGCAAAAGTGATAGTAAAAGTGTAAATGGTAAAAGTGAAAGTGGAGAAATGACTGTTGCCGCCAACCATTCATGAGGACTGCCTAATTTTGAGGATCCAATTCAAGACTGGTGGCATATTTGATTTACCCCTCCAATCTTGGGCAATCAACCGGCGCATGATTAGTGGACGTGAAGAATTGGCAAGGCCCTCTTGGCCTATTGGAGTCTATAAAAGCAATGGATTTGTGTTCAATTGGGATACACACATATACATACGTACGTACAGGGGTCCTCTCTTGGCACTTTGTGGCTACAAGCTTACTGTAGGAAGTCACTCTGTGGTGAGGATACAGAGCGTGGGCTTCCCAGTGAGGATACAGAGCGTGTGAAGAGAGTGGCTTGGTTTTGTCATTCAGTGTGAGTCATTGGTATTTCGTGCTCTTACCCTTAGAGCAAGTCTTCATACTTTGTATTGATCAGTGCTAGTCTACATCTAGTTGTGTCCATTGTACAAATTGGATGAATCCCTTGTATTGATGTTGTTTAGTTCTGGAGTGGCATGTTAGCCTAGAGCATAAACTTTTGAGCATCTCTTTTGCCTATGTGTAATCATCTGATTCGAACTAAGGAGTGGTTGGTCTTCCATTATTGTCATTTTGTCATTAATATTATCCCTAAGTATTCACAACTCTGTGCAATTATTGATATTTACTTGCTCACAAAAGTGTTAAAGGGTATATTTCCCTAAGGAGAATCTCCCTTGAGTAGGCGAAGTACTGGAGTGCTTGGTGCATGCTCCTGTTAAAAGTAGATATCCCAGTACCTCCTCTACACATAGATTCAAGCTCAATTGGTTTATTCTGGACCAATTTGTAGTGACAAGAGTTTTTTGACTTCTTGTCTTTAGATTCCTTCTCTACTGATGCTTTAGGTACCTATCTCGGTCGAGACTTTTACAAGAATCTCTCTACTGCTTAAGTTTAAGCATCCGCTCATGCTCTTTGGATTTGTACCGAAATCCCTTTAAGGATAGGTAAAAATTTATGTTTTACCTTCCACAGACTTAAGTACCATTTTCACGGTTGCAGACCACATTCTTGGAATTCCTTCTCTCTGTTCAGACTTGGAACAACTTACTCTTTTCACAATTTTCCATTGAATAAATAGAACCTGAGTGAATAATTTCCAAAAGGAATTTTATTGCCAATACTTGGGCAATCTACAGAGTAGTTCCAATCACACATTCTTGGATAATCATGGCCAAGCTTGATCAAGTCTAGTTGATCTTGCAACTATAATAAAGACTTAGTCTTTATAATTAAGATCTCCATCTGATCGCTAGATCAAACCCCGTTTGCCTCCACTTGTGTTAAAGAATTTAATATGATTCTTGTTTTGATAACCAAAAAATGTTCCTTTTATAAAGCGTCTACAAAAAACACTGTGAACACTTGTGCTCGCGCAGTTAACATGGCGGATCCTATTGATGATGTCGCGGGATCAAGCCCCGGACATGACCAACTGTAGCCAGCCCATTTCATATCACAGGTATAAGTAGCTTATTATATGCAGAGCACCGTTCATCCAATGGATAGAACAGATATGCTCTTTGTTCGACGTCCAAAGTTCGAGCATCGCCTTTTTGCTACCATCGGCTCAAACTTCTAAACACAACTTTCATCCAATGGATAGAACAGATATGCTCTTTGTTCGACGTCCAAAGTTCAAGCATCGCCTTTTTGCTACCATCGGCTCAAACTTCTAAACACAACTTGCTACAGACTAATCGCATACATATTAATCGAATTGTACTTGCTCTAATGGATAGAGCTAAGTCTCAACTTCTACATGTCATGGGAACAATCCCCGCACGTCATCGGCTAAAGGGAGTGCTTTTTCTTTTAGGTATGCAACACCATTGATCAAAATCTCACCTATGTAAGCACAGAAATTAAGTTATCGATCTGGCTTGCCATCTTGGGCATGGGAAAACCTCCTCCACGAAGAGGTTGGGAGTCTATGTAATAAAATAATTATATGATCTAAGGGCTCGATCTGTTCAGACAGATCTGAAATCGGACACCGTTTTGTCACTCGTATGTATGACCAAAGATCTCGAGTCTAGACTTACTAGAAGGTCATTTACTCTTGTAACCAAGTGATCCACTTAGCCTAGTGGTTAAGACTCAAGAATGTGAAGGAGGAGGTCTTGGGTTCAACAACCACTGCAGATCCTCATTTTGCCACCCTTAATATGCTTCCACACGAACAAATAAGGAAGATATGCGTGTATTAATATAGAGAGAAGGATATGCAACATTCGAATAGCAAGATGTGACGAGAACTAATGAAGAAGGTGATGATGTCCCCCAAGGTCTCCATGAGAACTTGGCTCTAATACCAATGCAAGAGAATGAGCATTATGACCACCACGTGCTAGAGAGATGACTCCCTCCCAACCTTATGCCTGTATATATAGCTCTCTCGAGGGGACTGCCTGCTTGGGCAGGTGGATTCTTGTTGGGAAAGATGGATGGACACTCCAAGAAATGAGTAGGTACTAGAAATTCCTCGTTTGTACCAGCCTCCTTTCACTTTAGAGTTGAGTTTTAGGCCCTCTTAGCTTTCCAATGACACTAAAGAAGTGCCTATGTACTTTGGAAATGATGCAAGTAATGATTAATTCAAAACAAACTACTTCCCACTTCACAATCTAATTTTATTTTGGTTCACACACTTGCTGCTTGTTAAGTTTAGTGCTTCCAGTATAGTGGGAATTAGAAGAATTCCTTTTGTAAATATTAAATTAACTTAAAAAGCTAATGGTTCCAAGTTGAATCACTTAAAATGATTCACTACATATAGAGAAATCAATTTAGCAAGTGTAGCTATACCCCTGATTTTTTAGAACCTCTATAGAGAATGACCAATGACCACTTCGATAGGAGTTTCTCCCAATCCACTAAATGGAATGTCTTAAACATTTGTCAACATATAGTAGACTTAAAGATGATTCCAAACAGCCATAGAACATTGAAAATAATGGAGTAATGACTGAGATATGAGCAATACAAAATGACTATTCTGAGTGGCAATGATAGAGAAATCAACAAATAAAAGTAATGATCTATTGTATTATGAGACAATGTTGTACATGATCATTGGCATGATAATCAATGCCCAATGATAGATAGAGATGTAGGCTATAGATTGAGCCTCTCTATTGCATCAAATGATAAACTCTAAGCTCAGTAATGAGACCTCTATCACCACGAGTTTTTAAATTGATCTTTTATAATGTTGTTCTTCAAATTTGAATTTGAATTCAAATTTGCTCCTTCTAGAAAAATGATCCCCTAATCTAGGAGATATTCTCTCCAAATGAAGTTGTAGTTTTTCCATCTAACTAACACCACGAGTTTAGTAGTAGTTACAAATATTCCTCTAAGTCAAATAGACTTTTACAAATGGTAGAAAGGTAAAGAGTCCATAGCAATGGTTCTCATGGGTCTTGAATCAATTTTACATGGAGTCTTCTCATGCTTAGCCAAGTGTGTAGGCTTGGCGCTTGCACCAACAGCTCCCCCTCAATCCAAACATCTTGGCTTGGTTTTCTTCTTCAATCCTCTTGAATGTCTTGCAATCCAATCATAGCTTTGAACATGCAGAGTTTAATACCATCAAATGCTTTGGTTAATACGTGTGCACATTACATATTGTTTGATACATATGCCAACTGAATTTCCTTGCTCAATAGTTTCTCTCTCACCTAATGATAGTGGACCTCTATATGCTTGGTCCTAGCATGATAAATAGCATTTTTTGCAAGAGGTAATGAACTTGTATTATCTCCAAAAATCATTGGAGATATAGTGTGCAATCCCAAATCTGTATATTGTTACTGATCCATATGGCTGCTTGAGTAGCATTGGCCAATCCTCTATATTATGCCTCTGTTGAAGACAAAGCAATAGTAGGTTGCTTCTTGGAAGACCATGATATAGGCTTGTCACCTGCAAAGGATAGATAGCCTGAGGTACTCCTTCTATCATCTTTGCAACCTGCCCAATCTCCATCTGAGTATATCTTGATATCCAAATCTGAAGTATAAGGAAAGAATAAACCTTGATTTTGAGTTCCCTTAAGGTACTTCAAAATCCTCTTGGCAGCTTCCAAGTGAGGTACCCTAGGTTTGTGCATAAATTGGCTTAAGACACTTACTCCATAAGCAATATCAATCCTTGTCAATGTAGCATAGTTTAGACTTCCCACTATGCTTCATGAGCACTTAATTTTTGGTTCACCTCCATAGGAGTGCTTGCTACCTTGGCATCGTGCAATTGAAATTTCTTCAACATGTCCTGCACATACTTTCTTTGTGTAATGTAGATTCCAGAGTTAGTATAGACTAACTCAAGTCCAAGAAAGTACTTTAGTGATCCTAGATCAATGATTTTGAACTCCTGCATCATTTGAATCTTAATCTGCTTGATGCCATTAGCATCATTACCTCTAAGTATGATATCATCAACATACACACATAGATATCACCTCTAAATTACTTCTCTTAACAAACAAAGAAGTATCTACTTTATTCATGATGAATCCTTGATCCTAAAGGTAGGTAGTCAACCTATGGTTCCATGCCCTAGGTGCCTACTTCAATCCATAAAGAGCTTTATTCAGTTTACACACATATGTTACCTTTCTTTGGTCATCATAACCAAAAGGTTGAGACATGTACACCTCCTTTGAAATCTAGCCATTTAAAAAGGCATTTTTTACATCCAATTGATACATGTTCCAATTCTTTGATGCAACCACACTTACCAATACCCTAATGGTTGGCATTTTGGCCACGGATGAGAAGTTTTCTTCATAATCAAATCCTTGGGTTTGTGCAAAACCCTTAGCCACAATTCTAGCTTTGTACCTGCTTATTGATCGATCATAATTTCTCTTGATCTTGTAGATCCATCTAGAACCAATTACCTTCATAGACTCCTTCTTTGGCACTAGCTCCCATGTATCATTCTCCTTGAGTGCTACAATCTCCTCATCCATAGCTTCCTTCCATTCTTCCTTGGATATGATGATGGCTCTTCAAGTGACAAATCTTTTGCAAGATAAACAGAATGCTTAGTAACTAAAGAAGTGTCATACCCATATCTAAGTGGCTTCTTGCTCTCCCTTTGTGATATGCTGATTGCTTGGTTGGATGATTCAGGTATATCCTCCAACTTCTTCATCTTGACTTTGCCTTTGGACTTCCATGCCTTAAATTCCTGTAGGTTGATGATTTCCTCATCATCTGATTTGATGTCTTCAATCTGGTTTGGCTCCTCCTTGGTGAGGCTTGGAAATTCCTCTTCCAAGTCATAAGGTAACTTTACTTTGTTGCATTCACTTTCAAACCAAGAATCATTCTCATCAAAGACAACATCTCTACTGACCATGAATCCTTTGTTGGAAGGATTATAAAGTCTATATCCTTTCTGGTTCAATTCATACCCTATGAAGATACATTTCTCTGCCTTAGGGTCTAGCTTATCTCTGATTTGAGATGATATATGCACATAAGCAACACATCAAAAGATCCTACAATGATCAAGTGAAGGTCTTTTACCATGCCATGCTTCATATGGGGCCATCCCATCAAGAGATTTTGATGGCAACCTGTTGACAAGATAAGTAGCAGTAGATCCACTTTCTGCCCACAAGTAATTAGGTAATTTTTTCTCATTCAACATTGACCTAGCTGTTTCAACAAGTAATCTATTTCTCCTCTCTGCCACCCCATTTTGCTCAGGGTTATAACTTGTTTTAATTTCTCTCTTGATTCCTCTATCCTGCAAGAATGCATCAAACTCATTTGAGAAGTACTCACCTCCTCCATCTGACCTTAGTCTCTTTAGGCTTCTTCCTGTTTGGTTTTCATCAAGGGCAAGGTACTTCTTAAAGAAATTGAATACTTCATCTTTGTGCTTCATGAAGTATAAGATAGTCCACCTACTGAAATCATCAATGAAAGATACATAATACGTTGATCCAGAAATTGAGGGATCCTTGCTTGGTCCTGTTGGTGCAAAGTACAAGCCTAGACATTTGGCTAGAAGATTCATGAACAATTGAAGCTCCATGGAAACCATTGCTAGGAGAATTTTTATCCTTAACATTTGTAAAAGTTATTTTTTAACATGGAAGAATCTTTGGAACTCTCAACAAACTTGAGGAGTTTATTGGTTGAGAAGTCACGACTTTATGTTAGAGAGAATAACTCCTAGATTGGTGGATTACTTTTAGGGAGAGCCAAAAGCTGAATTCAAATTCAAATTTGAATGTAGCACTTATAAAAGTGTCTTGAAAAAGTCGCATAAAAAAGGATCAATCCCCGAGTTCTCTATTGCCATATTGTAAGAGAGTGAGGCCTACATTGTAACCTAAACTACTCACCATCATTAGGATATGATTGTCAAGCCTATGATCATGTACAACACTGTTCATTAATACAATAGATCTACATTACTCATATATGATCTCTCTATGATAGTCATTCATAAGTGTCAACTTGGACTGCTCATATCTCAGTCATTTCTATACCATTCTCAATGTTCTATAGCTTCTTGGAATCAGATACAAGTTATCTACATGCTCACAAATTCTGAAGGAAATCCATTCAACCAATTTGGAGAAAAGCACATCGAAGAACTCACTGGTCAAACTCTGTAGAGGTCCTAAAAAATCTGGGGTAATGATTCAATTGCTAAATTGATTGCTCTGTGTATAGTGCATCATTTTAAGTGATTCCACTTGGAATCATTAGCTTACTAAGCTAACTAGATACCTCTAAAAGGAATTTCTCTAATTCCTACTGTAGTAGTAACACTGAGCATAACAAGCAGCAAGTGTGTGATACAAAATAGAAGGTTTTCATTGATCCTTCAACTTGGAAGCGGTCTGTTTTGCTTCAATCTTTTCTTAAATTATTTCCAAAGTAAATAGGCACTTGTATAGTGTCATTGGGAAGCTAAAAGGGCCCACAAATCAACTCTGAAGCTCCAAGGGGCTGGTACAAAACAGGATTTGGCAATACCTACTCATTTCTTGGAGTGTCCATCAATCTATCCCAACGGTGGTATCTGAGCAAAGCTAACGTAAAATGGGAGATGATTTTCCTTCTTTCATTGATAAATTAGATAAGAACAACTACCAAGAATGGTCCTTGAGGATGAAGACATACTTGCAAGGAAGGAACCTCTATGGATACATCTCAGGAGATGAGATGATGCCCATATTCAGAAGCAAAGGACAACCTACAAGAGAGGAGCGTGAAAGACTTAACACATGGTGTGCCAAGGATGCATTAGCAAGGTCTTACTTACTTAACTCAATCTCTGATTTTATTCTTCCACATATTAGGAACTATAAGACATCCCAAGAGACTTGGGAAACATTGTCTTCATATTTCTCTTCCAACACAAGGGCTAGGAAGAACCAATTGTGGATTGAGTTTACCACTCAAAGAAAGCAACCCAAGCAAGGCATCTCAAAGTATGGGACCAAAGTCAAAGATGTAGCAGATCAATTGGCAAGCATAGGAGAAGAAATTGAAGAAGGGCAGATTGTAAGACAAGTAATTAATGGTATTAAAGCTAATGAAAAATGGGAGAGCTTCACAACTGCCATGGACTTGTACATGGACATGCATAATCTAGACCTTACCACACTCATGGGGAAACTATTTACCCATGAAGACAAGCTCAACAAGAACGGAGATTCATCAAAAGGTAATAGCTCTTCTGCCGTATACACTGATAAAAGTAAATCCAAAGAGAAAGGGAAGAACAAAAAGGTTGAAGATGAAGGAACTACGTCCCAAGCCAACTATGCAAGGAGAGGTACAACCTCAAGAGGAAGGGGCAGAGGAGGTAAGCAAGGTAGGGGGAGACCTTATAACTCCTCACCATGTAATATTTGTGGATTGTCAAATCATACTACATATGAGTGTTACATGAACTTCAAGAATCAGAGAGGTAGAGGATATCAAAGAGGTGGATATACACAATCAATCACCATCAAGGATACAGTAACAACTACAATAATAACTACAATAGCAACTACCAAGAAGGCTACAAATCAAGAAAGGATTACAAAAACTACACAGAGGAGCAAGAAGATTCTCTTCTGATTATGAATATGACTTCAAAACCAGATATAAATGATGACCATCTCTTCTACATTGATTCAGGATGCTCAAACCATGTGGCAGACAATGTAGCTCTTCTCTCTGACCTTGAGGAACCAAAGGGTAAGCATCAGGTACAAACAGGTGATGACACCAAGCACTCACTGATTGAAGTAGGAAATGTTAAGACCTCAAATGGAAACAAGAATATGTTGAGCAGGGTTTTATATGTACCTACAATTACCAAGAAATTGATGAGTGTTGGACATATTGTGGAAAAGGGTTTGCAGGTCAGGTTCAACCAATATGGAGCATTTGTGGAGGATCCCCAACATGGATTCAAGAGAATTGCCAAAGGAGAAAAGATAGGTAGATTATTCACCTTTGAACTTGAAGATACAAGGAATATTGCACTTTATAGTTACAAAGATCAAACACTCTCAGAACTTGAAATTTGGCACAAGAGATTAGGGCATGTTGGTGAAAGAACTTTAAAACAAATATGTAGAGATGAATGTGTGCTTGGGATACCTAATGTATCCAAGCAACACGTGATTTATAAATGTGGTGCCTGTCAGTTTGGAAAATCTCAGAGGTTACCCTTCTCAAGGAAAGGCAACATGCATGAGGACTATCTAGAGCTTGTCCATATAGATGTATGGGGACGAAGTAAGGATCCCTCAATTTCTGGATCAAGGTATTATGTATCTTTCATTGATGATTATAATAGATGGAGTGTATTGTAATTTATGAAACACAAAGATGAAGTATTCAGTTGCTTTAAAAAGTATCTTGCACTTGTTGAAAAACAAACAGGGAGAAACCTAAAGAGATTAAGGTCAGATGGAGGAGGTGATTACTTCTCAAATGAGTTTGATGCATTCTTGCACGACAGAGGAATCAAGAGAGACATTACAAAAAGGTATACCCCTGAGCAAAATGGGGTGGCAAAGAGGAGAAATAGATTAATTGTTGAAATAGCTAGGTCAATGTTAAATGAGAAAAAAATTACCTAATTACTTGTGGGTAGATAGTGTATCTACTGCCACTTATCTTGTAAATAGGTTGCCATCCAAATCTCTTGATGTGATGACCCCATATGAAGCATGGCATGGTAGAAGACCTTCACTTGATCATTGCAGGATCTTTGGATGTGTAGCTTATGTGAATATCCCTTCTCAGATAAGAGGTAAGCTAGACCCTAAGCCAGAGAAGTGCATCTTCATAGGGTATAACTTGAATCAGAAAGGATACAGGTTCTACAACCCTTCAAACAAGGGATTCATGGTCAGTAGAGATGTTGTCTTTGATGAGAATGACTCTTGGTTTGATAGTGAATGCAGGAAAGTAAAACTACCTTATGGCTTGGAAGAGGAGTTTCCAAGTCTCACTAAGGAGGAGCCTACTCAGAATGGAGAAATCAACTTAGATGATGAGGACATCATCAACCTAGAAGAGCTCAAGGCATGGAAGTCCAAAGGAAAAGTCAAGATGAAGAAATTGGAGGATATACCTGAATCATCCAACCAAGCAATTAGAAGATCACAAAGGGAGAGCAAGAAACCAATCAGATATGGGTATGACACTTCCCTAGTTACTAAGCACTCTGTTTATCTTGCAAAAGACTTGTCATTTGAAGAGCCATCATCATATGAAGAAGCAAAGAAAAAGGTAGAGTGGAAGGAAGCTATGGATGAGGAAATTGAAGCACTCAAGGAGAATGATACTTGAAAGCCAGTGCCAAAGGAGTCTATGAAGGTAATTGGTTCTAGATGGATCTATAAGATCAAAAGGAATTCTGATGGAGCAATAAGCAGGTACAAAGCTAGACTTGTGGCTAAGGGTTTTGCACAAACCCAAGGAGTTGATTATGAAGAAACCTTCTCACTTGTGGTCAAAATGCCAACCATCAGGGTATTGGTAAGTGTGGCTGTATCAAAGAATTGGAACATATATCAATTGGATGTAAAAAATGCATTTCTAAATGGATGGATTTCAGAGGAGGTGTATATGTCTCAACCTCCTGGTTATGAGGATCCAAGCAACGTAACATATGTATGTAAATTGAACAAAGCTCTTTATGGATTGAAACATGCACCTAGGGCATGGAATCATAGGTTGACTACATATCTTCAGGATCAGGGTTTTATTATGAGTAAAGAAGATACTTCCTTGTTTATCAAAAGAACTAATTTAGAGGTAATATACCTATGTGTATATGTTGATGATATCATACTCACAAGTAATGATGCTAATGGCATCAAACATATTAAGAATCAGATGATGCAAGAGTTCAAAATTAGTGACCTTGGAACACTAATATACTTTCTTGGACTTGAGTTAGTCTACACTAACTCTGGAATTTATATTACTCAAAGAAAGTATATACAGGATATGTTGAAGAAGTTTCATTTTCAGCATGCCAAAGTTGCAAGTACTCCAATGGAGGTAAATCAAAAGCTAAGTGCTCATGAAGGTGATGTGCTTGAGAACATTGCAGGTGACCAAAGCATAGTGGGAAGCTTGAACTATGCTACTTTGACAAGGATTGATATTGCTTATGGAGTAATTGTTCTAAGTCAGTTTATGCACAAACCTAGGGCACCTCATTTGGAAGATGCCAAAAGGATTTTGAAGTACCTTAAGGGCACTCAAAATCAAGGATTGTATTTTCCTTTTACCTCAGACTTGGACATCAAGATATATTCAGATGTAGATTGGGAAGGTTGCAAAGATGATAGAAGAAGTACCTCAGGATACCTATCTTTTGCAGGTAACAAACCTATATCATGGTCTTCAAAGAAGCAACCTATTGTTGCTTTATCTTCTACAGAGGTAGAGTATAGAGGATTGGCCAATGCTACTCAAGAGGCCATATGGATCAGATTATTGTATACAGATTTAGGTTTGCATACTACATCACCAATGAGTTTTGGAGATAATACCAACTCACTACATCTTGCAGCTAATCCCATTTATCATGCTAGGACCAAGCATATAGAGGTCCACTATCATTATGTGAGAGAGAAGCTATTGAGTAAGGAGATTCAGTTGGCATATGTGTCAACAAATATGCAATGTGCAGACTCATTGACTAAAGCATTAGATGGTACAAAACCTTGCAGATTTAATTCAATGATTGGATTGCAGGACATTCATGAAGATTGAAGATGAAGACCAAGCCAAAATGTTTGGCTTGAGGGGGAGCTGTTGGGACAAAGTGCAAGCCTACACATTTGGCTATAAGATTCATGAACAATTGAAGCTCCATGGAAACCATTGCTAGGAGAATTTTTATCCTTTACATTTGTAAAAGTTATTTTTTAACTTGGAAGAATCTTTGTAACTCTCAACAAACTCATGGAGTTTATTAGTTGAGAAGTCACGAATTTATGTTAGAGAGAATAACTCCTAGATAGGTGGATTACTTTTAGGGAGAGCCAAAAGCTGAATTCAAATTCAAATTTGAATGTAGCACTTATAAAAGTGGCTTGAAAAAGTCTCGTAAAAAAAGGATCAATCCCCGAGTTCTCTATTGTCATATTGTAAGAGAGTGAGGCCTACATTGTAGCCTACACTACTCACCATCATTAGGCTATGATTGTCAAGCCTACGATCATGTACAACCATTAATACAATAGATCTACATTACTCATATATGATCTCTCTGTGATAGTCATTCATAACTGTTGACTTGGACTGCTCATATCGCAATCATTTCTATACCATTTTCAATGTTCTATAGCTTTTTGGAATCAGATCCAAGTTATCTATAGGCTCACAAATTTTGAAGTAAATACATTCAACCAATATGGAGAAAAGGGCGTCGAAGCACTCACTGGTCAAACTCTACAGAGGTCCTAAAAAATCGAGGGTAAAGATTCAATTGCTAAATTGAGGCTTTGTGTATAGTGCATCATTTTAAGTGATTGCACTTGGAATCATTAGCTTACTAAGCTTATTATATACCACTAAAAGGAATTTCTCTAATTCTTACTGTACTGGTAACACTGAGCATAACAAGCAGTAGGTGTGTGATAAAAAATAGAAGGTTTTCATTGATCCTTCAACTTGGAAGTAGTTTGTTTTGATTCAATATTTTCTTACATCATTTCCAAAGTACATAGGCACTTGTATAGTGTCATTGGGAAGCTAAGAGGGGCCCACAATGCAACTCTAAAGCTACAAGGGCTGATACAAAGCAAGATTTGGCACTACCTACTCATTTCTTGGAGTGTCCATCCATCTATCACAACAGGTCCCCATACATTTGTATGGACAAGCTCCAAGTAGTCCTCATGCATGTAGCCTTTCTTTGAGAAGGGTAACCTATGAGATTTTCCAAACTGACAAGCACCACATTTATAGATCATTAGGTATCCCAAGTACACATTGATCTCTACAAATTTGCTTTAAGGTTCTCTCACCAATGTGTCCTAATCCCTTATGCCAAATTTCAAGCTCTGACAATGTTTGATCTTTGTAGCTATAAAGTGCAATATTCCTTGTATCTTCAAGTTGAAAGATAAATATGTTGGAGAAACAATCACTAATTGGACATATATTTGAAGGTCAAATCTTAGGAAGAAAACCCCATGCCTATGTGAAGGGACAAATTCACAAATGTATCATATTTGTAAAGTTAGTTCACTTTAGTTCTAGAAGTTTTTTTAAAATCACGAGAATACGAAAATCTATATAAGTTAGTTTGTATCAACTGACGCGGCGAGAGAGAGAGTGAGAAAGAAGTAGAAGTAGGAGTTCATTTTATACGACTGAGTATAGTCGGGCTTCTCTGAGTGAGAAAGCATCTGTAAACTTCTGAGTTTTCATAGCTATGAGAAAGAACTGAGTAAAGTTCTGTGTATGAGTCTCTCTTCATCATCTCCATAATTACCTATTGTGTGATGAGTTAAAAAGATCAAGTTTTCCAAGCAACTCGATGCCTGGCATCGAATCTCTGCTGATAAGTCATATTTTCATTTATATTTTTCATTCAGTACTGAAGTGTTTGAAAACATGATGTTGTTGGAGCAACTCGATGCTTGGCATCGAATTCCAGTTGATAAGTCATATTCTAAGTGTGCATGAAATCACCTATAGTTTTGGTGTCCAAAAGATCAAGGTTTTATGCGGGAAGTCGATGCCCGGCATCGAATCCCTGCTGAAAAGTGGCCAAAAACATCCCAAGTCGATGCCCGGCATCGAATTCTCATTGCAAGTCGATGCTAGGCATCGAATTCTAATTTTAAACAGGCGCTTTTACTAAAACAGGAAAGATTTCCAATTTTGGAAGGTCATACAGGGTCATCTTGTGAGAGCCATAACTTGAGTTCTAGAGATCCGTTTGATGCATATGATAGCTTGTTGGAAAGGCCTACTCTTCTAGTTTCATCCTAGAAAGTTTCATGGAGAAATAATACTTGAGCTAGGAGAAATTAACAAAATACTGAAGGTATGTCATTTCAGTGACTAGAAAAATCTGAAGAAGCAAAGTTCTTGGTTTCGGCTATCATTTCTCAAAGTTTGGAGTGGCAATGAGTTAATGCTGACCATAGAGGTGTTCTAGTGTCACATTAATTCATTTCTTGTGGTGTTTCATACATCAACAAAATAATCTACCTGTTTTTTCTCCTTTGGAAATTCTCTTGAATCAATGTTCGGTATCCTCCACAAATGCTCCATATTTGTTGAACCTGACCTACAAACCTTTTTCCACAATCTGCCCTACACTCATCAAGTTCTTGGTAATTGTGGGTACATATACAACCCTGCTCAACAAAGTTCTATTTCCATCAGAGGTTTTAACATTTCCTACCTTGATCACTGAGTGCTTGGTGTCATCACCTGTTTGTACCTGATGTTTTCCCTTAGGTTCCTCAAGATCAGAGAGAAGAGCTACATTGCCTGCCACATGGTTTGAACATCCTGAGTCAATGTAGAAGAGATGGTCATCATTCATACCTTGTGTGTACCTAAGTACCAACCTAGGGACTTGTGGAGAAAGAGACTATACCTCAATGCCCCTCAAGTGCATATAGTGGGGATTCAAGCTTTATTTATCAATCCGAGTAGCATCTAAACCTAGCCGAGTGTATGAAGACATGCATTCAAATGATGATCAATGCAAATGAGCTTCCCAAAGAGTGCAAACAAGTCCAAGCCTATTCCAAACAAGTGTTAAGAATCTGTGGAGATGCCACGATACTTGGAGCAGCAGCCAACAGTAAATCAAGCTTTTCTCTCAGCTCCAAACTCCAAATATAGTGAATAGCGGGTTCTTTTTGAAGCTCTAGAGAAGAGGCATATAATGCTGGTCTTTCAATTATGACACTCCTACTTCAAGTTATGAGAAAAATATTGAGTCACAGAAATGACCTTCCTACACTTCACACACACCCTAACAACAACAAACAAGCACTTTTATGGATAGACAACACTTCCTAACACTCTTTTCAAGCAACACACATGCACACAAACTCACAAAGAAGATGATACAGAGAGGAGGACACAAATTTGAAATTCTGTGCTCTTGATTCTCACAATGGCAAAAAAGTGTTTACAAAGAGTCACAAATTGACTTATATACATGTGCCCTAAAAATGGTCCTTTCACACAAGAGACTCGCACTTTATTCGCTAAAAGGTTAATTTCCTACTAATTTATGTGGGTAAGCTACTAATCTCCATGGGTGTGCATCTAGAGGACTCCTCTAGTGCATTTACATCGGAAAATATGTTACAAAATGGCTATGATACAAAAATAAAGAGTCCGAATCAGAAAAATTTTGGGGCCCATCTTTTTCTCTGCCTTTTGCTCTTCTTCGCTCTACAACACTCTCCCCCTCTTTGTCTCTGTCATCCCTTGACATGCTTTACTTCTTGTTTGTCACTTGTTTTCCACATGCATCGCTTGGTCAGTTCTACCTACTTGTCAGACTGGCATTACGTTTTAATGGCCCTGTTCCTGATTCTTCTTTTACATGCTCTGGGCCTGATGCATTTGTTTTGCATGTTCATTTCTTTTTGTCGCTCGCAACCCATGGAGATGGACTACCTGAGATTTGTAGTCTAGCTCACCAATAACCTCTTCAAATCTGGGTTGCTGTGTTAAGTCGGGCTGCCACGCACACCACCAGTGGAAGGTATGAAGGTGTAGTTCTTCAACCTTCGATCTGGACCTTTCGAAGATCAAGAGGTTGAAGCACCTTCTTGGGGTTCTGGAACCGTCGGATATCTTCTTGCACTTCTTCATGGATAGTTCCTTGCCCTGGTCCATCCTTCCGTCCTATGTGTTGTTCCTTGACGTGTGTGCCCTTGCGGGGCTCTGTGCAGAGATAGGTGTTGCATCCCTGCAGGGCTTCTTGCAGAGATATATCTTCAAGTATAATCTTTTCAGTGAAGCTTCTTTCTTGGTCTTCTTCTTTTCTTCTTTTTACTGGACTCTCCCTCAACACTGCCCCCTCCTAAACTCTGTCGTCCCCGACAGGCTTTGGAAGTCGGCGGGAGTATGTTCGGTAAACTTTTTGCTCTGTTTCATTTAGCAGATTAGCTTCACGTATCATAAGTTGCTTCCACTGTTCTTCTTTCACACCGTCATGTGGTGGCTGTCTGTGATCAGGGAAGAAGCTTAATTCATATGCCACCAATCTGGGATTCAAGTTGGATGACATCTTTAAGAAAATTTCTGAATCAATTTCAAAAAATCCTGTGAAGAAAGCTTCTTCGAAGGTTTGCATATATGCACTTGGTAAAAACATGAGCCTAGAATAATATGCCATTATTGTGGGTTGGCTAGGCATAACGGACAAATAAAAAATGAGGATATATGTTCCTTGATTAATACCAATGAAATTTAAAAATGTATAAGCCGCGTGATTGAACACCTTCAACACTGTAAGTATCATGCTGAGGATTTTATTTGTCATCTTGATAATTAGATCGGGTACTATTGCATAACAATGCAGCCAAAATTCAATGGTTTTTACCATGTAATCCTCCGTTGGTAGATAATTATGAGGTGGACTTGGAAGTAGCGGATAGTTCAGCCACTGTTTATTGATCACACCATTCTTTTGCATGTCCAAAAATTCTCTTGTTTCTCTACGACGGGGTGTTGGGCAAAAAGAAGGATTTACCTGTAATAAATACGGTGCTGCTTGTCGGTGCACCTGCAAGGTAGGATTTTTCTCCAAAAATTTTCTTCTCCATACAAGTTGTGCAGCTTCAAATTCCTCTTGAGTATAATTGAATGTATTATCTTTGAAGTGTAGCTGCTCATTTGGATCTTTCTGTGTGATTTTCTTTATGTATTGCCTTGTTTTCTCTTTCAATAGTCCATACGGAATGTTGAAAGGCTTCATTATTGTATCCAAGTCTTTGCTCTTTATTTTTGCTTCTTTCATTACTTTGATTACTTCATTTTCAAAATTTTCTGTCGATCGGGACACCAATAGTGCCCATTCCTTCTGACCTATTTCTGCAGTATATGGCATGAGATGATCATCACATGGTTCCGCCATGTGCTCTTTTATTGGAGAATTATAAATCGGGGGAGATAGAGGACGTACCTCTACCTTGTCAGTAGGATTCTTATGTCTTGGCTCTACTGGTGTCTCGATGGATACTTTTTGTTCTGCTTTAGTTTCTAGTGGGCAAGGCGTTCAGTCTTCTCTTTAATTTCTTGAAGAGCTTCCCGGAGTACCTCTTTTGTAGCAAGTAACTCATTACCAATCTCTGCTCCCTGATCCATATTTTCACTATAACTCACTGCAAGTTTTCTGTTGGCAGTGTTCAGCTATTTCTTGAGCTCATTGGTTTCATTAATGTACCTGCATTCCCATTCTTCTGTTCGGGCTTGCTCTTGTTTCAGCATATCTGCGTATTTCTCAATCTGATCTCTTAGTTCCTTCTGGTCAATAGCTGAAGTCTCTTGTTTTTCTATAGGCTGGTCATACAATAATGCCTTCATCAGTTCTTTATTTCTACTGCATAAGTTATCATTTTCCTCCATGTATACTTTTAGTTGTGTTTCGAGCAGATTGCTTCAAGCTTTCATCCTCTCTTTGTCCGCTTCACTAGCTTCATGTTGTCTTTGTAAATCTATCAGTTGTGTTTGGAGCTGATGATGCTGTTTCATCAATGTATTACATTGTTTTTTGACTGCAATTATCTCCGTTTCCTTGGCTAAAACATCTTGTTGGGCCTCCATGAGCTGTGCGGACAATTGCTCACTCATTACTTGAAATTGATTCTTTTCCTGCATGGCCTTGTCGTAATCTGCATCCGTTTCCATTATTTGTTGTTGCGTATCCATGGCCGTTTGTATCATCTGCTTAACAATAGGTTTTAATTGAGTAACGTGAACATTTATCCATGTGGTAGGGATATTAGGTTCTTCACCCGTGGCAATATCTTTCCCCTGTGCCACATGTAGCATAGTATCATGGGGCTGCCGAATATGGAGTTGTATCCATGGCTCAGCCTCCTTGTGGTCAATCTTGCCTTGTGGTGTATCGTCAGGTACTTCAATCACAATTTGTTCCTTATTATGTGGGAAACTTTCTTCTTTGTCCATCCATGTTTGTATTTCTTCTTTGACAGGTGGCATTGGATCTTATGTGTGATTGGAGCTTCCTTTATGCTGATCTTTGACTTGTTGTTTAATTGAATGAGGTGGTCTTGTTCAGTGGGTTCTGCTTGGTTCTGTAGGTCCTGTGACCGTTGATTGTCAGGTGTAACCTCTACCTGGTTTATCTCGGTCCATTCCTCATTGTTTGTTTCTGTTCTTATGTCAGTGTCCAATGTGTCTTTCTCAGGGCTGGATTCCTCATTAGAGCTCGAATCTTCTAATCCCAGTTCTTTATGTTTGGCAGTTTGTTTTGGGGTATGTTCTTTATCCTTTTGTTTCTTTCCCTAGCTTGCTTGTCTGTATTCATGGCCTTGCACATTTAAGTTTACTTGCCCCTGCATATACATGTGTGTCTCCTCTAGTGCTGCTGAGAGGTCTCTTTTTGTGATTGGCTGCTGTGTCAAAGGAATCTTCGGCAATGTATGGGTCCTCTTTGATTGTGGTGTCCCTTGAGCTTCTTCCTCTCTAATGCGTTTAGTCCCTCTCATGGGTTTCTTTGAACTGGTTCCCACTTCTTCGATGGAGATGACCGTTTTGTTTCTCTTCGGAACCGTTGCAGACTTTGCATATTTTGGGATCTCTATTGAAGTTGGCATCAATCATAAGCAATCCTTCATTTCAAGTGCCTCATAAATGAGTAAGGTCAATGCCGAACTTCCATTCAAAAAATTTTTCTGACCCCACTTTTTCTTTGCTTCGAATAGGCGGTCTTGAATATATGGAGTCATATTTACTTTATTTCCGACTTTCCTCATAGCATGTGAAAGCAATTGCACTACGATTTTCTGAGGTGCAGTATATCTATGCATACTAGGAAAACAAAAATGTTGGTGTACCAATCGAACAGAGTCTTCAATATCGGTTCTGTTGATTTCTAAAAAGGTTCTCTTTTTGGGATTGTGACATTCATCCTTGACATTAGTGAGGCCATCTTGGTTCCATCCAAAGGCTCTGTTGATTAGCTCATGAGTGAATCTGATTGTTTTCCATGCACCCACTTTATCAAGCACTCTTGCTTCTGGGATGGATGGCTTATCTGATGCAGACTGTAGTGTATTCATTACTTGTGTACATCTCTCCAAATCAGGTAGGTATATTGGAAGTCTTAGGAATGCATCAATGCCCGCTCATGTCTAGACATCCTTCATCTGCAGTAATCCTTGTACTATAGTCTGGAAATCTTGGGACATGATAGGAAAGTAGTGATCCCTATCCATGATCTTAATGGTAGCCATAAAAAGAAGCTCGGACATTGGTTGATCATCAAGAAACCAATGACCCCTTGCCTTCGTGATTGATTCCAAGGGAAGAAGAAGGATCTCTTCCTCTTGCGTAGCCTCGGAATTAGAGGATGCCATCTGCACTCAATACATACCAAGAATCAGTGGCAAGCTGGTATCAAGAATCATCCTTCACTTATCCTTCATAAATTTGGCAACTCTCCGAGTGAATTGTGTCGTCCCTTCCCCGTGGGTGTGAGAAAGGTAATACCTAGGATTTTTTCATACTTATTTATATATTTGTTATGTCTGTGCCTGAAAGAAAACACAAAAGTTAGTTCATAGCCAAAGCGGTTATTGAGTCATTAGTTATTTTCTTTTGGATTATTTTACAAGTGCTCTCCTATTTCCCACGAGGGAAATGTGCGTCACTATCCAGAAGTAGAAGAAGAATGTGCCAAATGCTTGGCCTTGTAATGTGGCCCTATTATGCATACTTTGAATTCTTGTGACTCCAAATGTGTGCAACCCGAATGATTTGGTTGATGTGTACAGATTGTTTTGCCTGTCGGCATCCAAATCCGCTTTACTCCGCTGGGACAGACTGCGTTCTCAGCACTCCTGGAGAATGTAGTGCTTCTCACGTTGTACTTTTGCTTCGTCTACCTTTTGATTTTTGTTGAGTTGGTTGTTTTCTGTTGTTTCGCCTTTGGTTCATATTGATCATACTGATTCTCCTTGTGTCTTGACTTGTCCTTTTTGATGATTGTCACTTGGGCACATGATTTGGGAATCCATATTTGCGTTCGGGCCGGATGAGCGGCTATTACCTTCTTCGGAATCCATACTCTAGCAATCCTTTGTGGACCTGGGTGTCCAATGTGACTTCCTTTTTTGTTCTGTTGTTCCTTCTGTTGTCGAGAGTAGTTCTGTTGTTGAAGATAAGCTGTCACTTGATCCTTTCTGATCCAAGCCTGTCTAGTGTAAGGTATGGGGTATATTCTAATGAGTGCAAGTTTTTGATAGTCCTTCTCACTGGTCCCTTCTGTGCTTGGTTCCTCACTGAGGCTTTTATTGGATAAGGCACTAATACTGTGATTTACTGGGCTAGGAGGTTGTGTGACAGTGATATTTGGTGCATTCTCACATGAAGTGCTTGATGATGGGGTTTCCTTAGTGTGAGTGAACATACATTCATCATCGTACTCATTTGAATGATCTCTCAAATCTATACATTTGATTTTGATCGGTCGTTCATCTAACATGTTGAACACCTCATGATGTCCTATCTTGGCCGAGATGTATCCTAGGGCCAATTGAATAGTCACTTCATCGTATATCCAATCTTGACCTAACACGAGCTCTTCTAATAAGTCCTGATCATGACAAACTACGAGTTTTTGTTCCATCATGTTGTTTCCGAGATGTAGAGGTAAGGTAATCTCGCCTATACATTGAGTAATTTTTCCTCCTATTCCAATCAGTTGTGCCTTAGAGGGCCGTAATTCTTCCTTGAGTTTCTGGGTCAATGAAAATTTGATATAGCTTATGGCTGCTCCTGTGTCAATGAGAGCATCCACTAAGTGGTACTCCCCCGTTCCAGCACCCAAGTTCAAATATGGTTGCTTTATTTGCTGTTCTAGGTTTTTAGTGGCTCTAAAGTTAGCCATTGGGATGAGTTCCTCTCCTTGTCAATATCTCTCATCTCTCTCTCTCTCATCCACTCTTTTTGTTTCCTGATTCGTTCTAGCGCTTCTTGTCTAGCTTCTTCTCGTATTCTTTCTTCCTCTTTGCACCTATTTCTACCCATTATTAGTCATGACATCATCTCTTCTCTCAATGGCTCTAAATATTTTTTTACTTGACAACCACTGATATAGTTTGGTAATACTTCTCCATCTAGGGTTGCTAAACTGATGGCGATAGTGTTCGAGTAGAAGTGCTGCTTGTAGTGTTTTGCAGTGTTGTGAATTGCTACAGAAATGGCAAACGCAGATGGAATGAGTCAGCTTATAAGCGATAAGCTAGAGAAGAACAACTTCCATGCTTGGAGATTCATAGTGACAAATTTCCTGATGGGAAAAGGATACTGGAAGTACATCGAAGGAGAGAACGAAAATGCTCCGCACTTACAAAAAAGAAATCGGACTGCAGATCAGTTAAGAGCATATGAGGAATGGAATCAAGGAGCATGAAAGGTAGTGTACTGGCTATCTATTAGCATACATGATAGCATGATTGGGCACATATAGGATGCCAAGACTCCGAAAGAGGCTTGGAATAGTTTGGTCACATTCTATGAGACCAACACAAAGGCACGAATATTGCAACTCAAGAACGAGCTGCATACATTGGAAAAGAAGAGCATGTCGGTAAGTGACTACACCCTAAATATCAAAAGCATATGTGAGTCACTTGCATCTATTGGCGTGAATGTAGATGATGATGATAAGTTGGAAGTGTGCCTTTGTGGTTTAGGAGTTGCATATAAGCAGTTCAGAACTTCTATATAGACTAGGGAAAATATTCCAGCTTTTGTTGATCTAGTATCTATGCTGATTATTGAAGAAAAGAATCTTGGTGAGGATTCATACTCCCAAGGAAAATCTAGTTCTGAGCAAGTATTCTACTCTGGTAGAGGAAGAGGCAGAGGTAGAGGTTTGGGAAAAGGAAGAGGAAACAGTAATCAAGACCAAAGTGAACAACAAAATCATGTAGGAGGAAGAGGACAGTTTCAAGGCAGGGGAGCCAAAGAGGCCACAGAAATTTACAAAGAAATGATTCAAGTAATGACAGTAAAGGATGCTGGAATTTTGGTAAACATGGACACTTTGAACGTGATTGCAGGTTGAAGAATCAAAATAATTGAAGGCATGCTTTGTCAAGTACAGAGGCTGAGTATAGAGGTGCTACAATGGAAGCATGTGAGGCATCATGGCAAGAGATGCTACTTGCAGTTTTAGGTGTGGAAGTGCAAAATCCTAGCACTATCTATTGTCATAATCTTAGCAGTATACAGTTAGCACAGAACCTTGTTTTTCATGCTAGAAAAAATCATATCAAGGTACATTATCAATTCATCAGAGAGAAGGCATTAGCAGGGGATATTGATCTTGATCATGTGAGAACAGATGAGCAGGTTGTTGATATTTTCACTAAAGCACTTGGAGCAGAGAATCAAAGAGCACAATGAAGAACTATTGTTTATGTTAGATCCTATTAGTATTGCAACCATCCAACGAAACGAAGAGTTAAAAAGATTCAAGGAATTGGGGAGAGATTCAAGAACTAAAATAAGAAAATCAGAGACTGAAAGAACAACAACATCAAAGGGAGGGGACATATGGGCAAGCAAAGGAAGTAGTAAAGCTATCAAAAGTTATATCAGAAGAATATAAAAAATTCAAAGCTTAGGTTGAGGAAGAAATGAAAAAGTGCAATATATACATTTAGAATGATTTCCAACAAATGAAAGAATGGGAACAGAAGGTTAAAGCAATGGAAAGTTTAATCAGAGATCAAGCTTAGGAAGAAGTTCAAAAAGTGGAAGAATGGAGAGTCAGCCCAATCCGAGACACAGGGATGGAAATAACACAGAAAATAGAAATGAATAAGACATTTGATAATCAAGATCAGGAGCAGGCTGAACCTTTTTTTACATTACTTGTGGATAGAAGTAAATAAGAGATCTAAAAGAATTATATGATATATATGAATAAAAAACTATTAGGTTTTTACTTCAAAGAATAAAAAAACCCATTTGGACACTATCCAATTTTGATATATTGGATGTGCCCTTACCATATCTATGCAAATCTCTTAAAAAGTATCAAACTGGGAATTTGAGCAAGGAGCAAGACTACGTCCTAGATTATTCAAAATTCATTTTATTTTGTCAAAGGAATTCTTCCATAAAGTAAACCCTCGATGGAGGAGGGAATTTTTGGTAGAACACAAGGAATGTCAACATGTATGGACAGAGGCTCCCATAAGCCTCCAACTAAATCAAGCATATTGTCCATGTGCCAGGAGATGTGACTGGCCAACCTTCCGGGAGCAGAGAAGAAGCAGGCGAATTCCAAAGACCTCGCTAAATTTTGCCAAGTTAGCACGTCCTTTGTAAGGTGGCTAGCCAACAAAATCCTACATGCTAAATATAATAGACACATTCATAGCAGATAAGAGGGATGTATACGATTTGAAATCATAGTACAAATTAGAATATTAAAGATGATTAAAGTTAATTGGAAAGCTTCTCAAAGGTCAACATCAGGACCCTAAGATTTTTGGGGTTCCATTCCGACACTGATATGCTACTTTTTGATCTCAGTGAGATGCCAAATAGATGGTGTCTTGTGACATATTTTGTTCAAGTAATATTTATGCACAGTATATATCTACAAACCGTCGAGGATGCTTTCTCAACATGATTCTTAGAAACAAACTCAAAGATTTTTGGTAGAGTTTTGTGGGTCCTGAGACAAGAATTTCAGCATATGAGTGCATATTTTTGGAGTACTAGAGTGGAAATACAATAGATGCTCCAGAGGTAGTTGTCAATTGGAGGAAAGTAATGACAGAGCTTGTACATAACATTGAATCGGAAGAAAGAAAAAAATATATAAAACTCCAGAAGATGTAGAGTAGCAAGTAGGATTAACAAGAAAACCGACAGCCATGGGAATGTACATACAATCTTGATGAGGACATCAAAAGGTCTAGGAGGGGGAGAATGTTGAAGGAGAAAAATGCAGCAAGCAATTTTTTGTTGTATATAGCAAGAAAATAAGCTAGAAAAGCTCTAGTGTTTGTAAAACTCAAGAAGAGTCTTTCTTGAGTTGGGATAGAGCTCTCTAATTTGTAAAGTCTTGAGAATAGCTCTAGAGACCAAGAATCATGATTTTTTGGTACCTAGTATAAAGGGAGGAAAATGTGAAGAGAAAGGGATTATGAGTTCATTTTTTCTTTTTGATGGATAGAGTTTTCCTTTGGTTGTCTATCTTCTTCTTCATTGTGATTCCTTTGTGACACATCTTGTGCGATGTGTTATGTGTTGTTTGGTTGATCATTCAGTTGTGGATGATGTTGGAACTTGTCTAGGAGATCTATTTTTAGTGTTATCTATTGTAACTTAGAGTTTTCATGGTTTGAAGAAAGTCATCTGATTTCTAAGTGAGCACGTCAGTCTTTACACTCAAGATAAGTGCTTTCTATTATCATATTTTGATTCTAGAAGAAATGTGGCATAGAATATGCACTTGAATCACTCGATTTGGTGCTATATTAATGGAGTTATGAGTATTTGAAGTTTCTAGCCATATGTGTGTAGAAAGTCATGGTTTTTACCAATCTTATTCTTTTCATCAAACTCTCAGTGGATATCATGGCTCGTTTAACTTCTATCTATTGTAAATGATTGATCTGTGGTTTGTGAAGAATTAGTCATTAAGCAAGAATCAGGTAAGTTTGTTCTCAGATTGACAATTTTAAAGAGATTTCTTTTTCCTTTTGATGTGGTATCAAGTCCCTAATGCTACAATGAGATAGATGTGCTAGAAGTTGCAAGTGAAACATCTTCCTAGGAAAGGAAAGACATGGGTTGTGGCTCTAGAATCATCTGTTGAAAGACGTAGGAAGATGTGTATGCTACAAAGGTTTTACAACTTTTTGAACAGTGATGCTTCACTAGTTTTAGAGCATATGATGGATGTCAACTTGCAATAAGAGAAACAAGATGCAATTGAGTTACATGTTCCACAAGTTAGGGCACTTGTAATCATTAGGTAGGTGGAGGGTGATAAGCTTATATCTACATAAGAAATATTAGCTGATAATAAAAAAGTTAAGTTGGGTGGGTCAAGTTTGATTTGGATCAAGCTAAGGTATTGAAGGCAACTGATTCTAAAATGAGTATAGGATTCATTGAGATAAGAAAAAGTTTAGAATCATCTCTAGAGGAATTGAAAGGTGATGTGGGAATGGCCTCTAAGAGGAAGATTTAGTTGGAGACACAAATCTAGATATATACTAGTGATTTGGATCTATTAGGGGCTCAACTAGATGCAAATGACAAGATGCTTGAACTAGAGGTAATTTAAGCTCTATTGAAATTGGTTGGAAGATTCTTGAAAGGTTGAATATTGATAACATGGATTGTTGCATATATAGGTTGAATACAAGATGCAAGAGGATCGATTCAATAATGCAAATCAACATTTATAATTTGTAAACAACATGTTACACATGTTGGAATCTCATGACATCTCACCCTCATTGCTATTACGTTCCCCACATTTACCAGGATCCCTCTCATTCAGTGTTTCATCCATGTGCACATCATGTGGTTTGAGTTTTGAGGAGAGCGTGAGTTTTTTAGTGCACTTTATGCCATGCAACCATTCATATCATTGCATTTGTTTCACAACACATTGTCGTATGTTAGTAACTGTTTAGGTGAATGTGGCACTGAAATACCACAACATATGCGACAAATATTCTCTAGATGCTTTAATGGTGTATTTAAATTTGATGGAAGTAAGCTTGTTGAGTTGATTAAATATAGTGTTGTTACTAGCTTTTAAGTATTAACCTGAAAATCTTTAGTTATGTCTTCTTAATGCTTTCTAAGTATCAAACCTATTAACAATATTGTTTTTTATCTATAGTTGCTTCTTATCACTTTTTTAGTATAAGCTATTTCTATTTTCAATTTGTGATGTCACTAAATAGCTATTTATAGCTTCCATTCATATTGAATTCAGCTAACAATCAACTATTTCCATACTTCCCAATCACTTTTTAATTATCAATCTATCAATATTTCACTATCTAAAAGAATAGTTATCCGGTTGTCTATATGTTTAGCTTAATAGCTATCCAATAGCTAAATGGTTATCCATGTAGTCGCCTATTGAGCTAAATAGCTTCCTATTAGCTAAATAGTTATCTAGCTATCTACCTATCTGGCTATTTAGTTACCTAATAGCTAAATAGTTATCCGCCTAGATACCTATCGAGATAAATAGCTTCTTGTTAGCTAAATAGTTATCTAACTATCTACCTGTCGAGCTTTATAGCTGCTTGTTAAATAAATAGTTATCTAGATATCTACCTATCTATCTAAATAGATACCTAATAGTGAAATAGTTATCCAATTATCTACCTATCTATCTAAATAGCTACCTAATAGCTAAATAGTTATCCAGCTATCTACCTATGAAGCCAAATAGCTATCCAATAGCTAAAATTTTTATTTACCTATCCACCCATCTAGCAAAATAGCTATCCAATTATCTAGCTAGCTAAATAGTTATCCAACTATCTACCTATCTAGATAAATAGCTATCCAACCAATCTAGCTATCCAACTATCTTTCTAGCTAAATAGTTGTTCAAGTGTCTACTTATCTGTTTATATAGCTATCCATCTATCTATCTAGCTAAATAACATCAAATGCATCTCTAGCATCATGAAGACTCAATCATAAACATGTTTCCATGCAGTTGGCAATATGTATGCAATATTCAAATCCAAAATTTTGCAATAATGTGTGAATATATTTTCTTTGACACAAAGTTTTTTCCCCATCAACTTGCATAAAAAGAATGCCCAAATAATTATGCGAATGCCCCAAATCTGACATCTCAAAAGAGGCATGCAAATTAGCCCTAATTGAGCCATATGATTCTCATTAGGACCATTGAACAACATGTCATCAACATATACAACAATGATTAGAAGTACATCATCTACATGCTTACATATGAGGTGCTCTTAGTTGGACTATTCTCAAAACCATGTGCTAGAAAGTAGGCATGTATCTTTCCATACCAAGCACGTGGTGCTTGCTCCAAACCATATAATGGTTTTTCAACCTTCAAACCTTTTTCATGCCCTTTCTGCAAAAAACATGAGACTGAAATATATACATGTCTTCATGTAAGTCACCATTTAAAAATTTAGTTTTAATGTCCAATTGATGTATATTTCAACCATGATGAAATGCAACTGCAAAAATCCTACTAACAATGGTCATTCGACATGTGAGAGCAAAGGTCTCATCATAATCAAAGCCTGTCCCTTGAGCATAACCTTTACCAACAAGACTCATCTTATACCTATCAAATATTCCATCAAGCTTACGCTTTAGCTTGTATACCCATTCAGTGCAAATGGCCTTTTTTCTTGGAGGTAAATCACATAAACACGAAATACCATTCTTCATAATAGCATGATATTTTGATTACATAGCAATCATCCAATTTTTTTAATTTTTGGCTTCATCAAAAGAAACACGCTCATCACAAAAACTAGAGACAACAATTTCATAGCAATCTAATGCAAATGAAGCACTATGAGAGCCTAAATGGGTATGATATGACAAAAGTACATCTAATTTTCGATCTCTCAAATTCTACATTAACCATCTACACATAGTTTTAGACTCTTCTATGTTAGTCCTCCCATCAAAAAGTGCATCATGTAAATATGCATCACTAATGGAATGATCTTCATTATTATTTGGAGCCTATAAAGGCTAGAAATTACCTCATTTGGACCAACACTTGATTGTCCACTTGTAAAGAGAGATAGCAAAGTGTCATACACCTCCTTCGAGCTAACTAATGTCTCTTTGGTAGATGAAAGTAATGGCTGAATTGCATCTTCTACAATAACAACATCATGGATAACCAGAATGCATTTAATCTATGGATGATATAGAATTGCCTTTACTTTCTGAATTGTACCCAACAAAAACACATTTCACTCCTTCATCATCTAATGTCCTGCATTGTTGTCTAGGCACCAATCCATATGCAAGATGAACAAAGACATGTAGATGAGCAATAGATGGCTTGCAACCATGCCAAGCTAGATATGGAGTTATTAATTGTAGTGCTTTGGTGGGACAACTGTTAGTACATATGTTGCACACATAACAACCTCAAGCCAAAACCAATGTGGTAAAGACCTATTCTTTCTTTTAGCAAATCCATTTATTTGACGTTTACATGACATTATACGCTGATGTTTTATCCCGCGCTCAGCCATAAATGCATTAAAATCAAAAGTCATGTATTCCCCCACCTTGATCAAAATGGAGTTTACCCAATTTACATGCTAATAGATTATAGGCCATAACCAAGAACTCTTTGAAGCACATAAACACTTTAGACTTTGCTTCTAATGGATAAACCTATTCCCAAATGAAGGTGTTTACATAGGACCACAAACATCTCTTTGAACAAGTTGCAATTTATGAGCAACTCAAACTCAACCATCTTTTAGGAAGGAGGAACATTTTGCCCAAAATACATCCTTGACAAACATGTTTACAAGGTACCTCGAGTTTGGGTAGAGAGGATGCCATTTTATATTTCTACAAGTGAAGCAAAATATAAGAATTTAGATGACCAAAGTGTGCATGCCAAAGCTTTGCATGTGAGATAGCATGAGAATCTCCAACTACAAATGTTGAATGATTCACATATTTTGCATAGTCTATGAGCTTATATAGCCCATGAAATAAAATTCCAGAAGCAACAATAATATCACCATTTGAGAGATCATGAACTGTACACTTGTCATCAATGAATTTGACAACCAAGCCAATCTTGGCTAGTGCTGAAACTGACAACATATTATTCTTGATCTCTAGAAGATATAAAGCATTTGACAATGTGAAACAACTACCATTAGTAGCATCCAAAATTATCTTACCAACTCCCATTATGTGATAAGAGGAGTTGTTAGAACATGTGAGAGTATTTGCTATAGGGGTAGGTTAGAGGTAAGCAGCATGAACCTCATTTCTTGGCTAGTATAAAGTTGTAAGCATATCCTAAGCATCCTCTACTATCTTGCAGAAGTGAATGTGAGGGATAATTACACATTTGACAAACAAAGATATCAATGCATGTGCCTAAGCATCTCTACCATCCCAATAAATTTGCTCTATATTAGGTGCAATAGGAGCCCCAATATGACCATGAAATTGAACATCATAATCTTCAAGGCCATGTGCATCATCTTAAATAACTATATTTCTAAGTGTAGTAGGACATTTTTCAACACCCTGCACAATATTCTACAATCCTTTTTCTATTAATACATGATGCATAATATATGACCACAATGGGTAATTAATGTCATCCAACTTCTCCTCAATAACCAACATACAGAATACCTCACTACTTTTTGGCATGGCCAGTGACCAAATACCTTGATGTAGAAAATTTACTATATCTCAAAAAATTGAATAGAAACACCTTGTTGAGCTCTGCTAAACATGTAGGAGGCTTTGAGCTGCTTGTACTGGCAAAAAAAAACCTCTATATATGTTATGCATAAAATCATAAAATTGCCTTCACAATCACCACAATAGTGCATTTGAAGGAATAAATGAGCTCATGTCAAAATTTCAATGTCACATAGCAAAGCTATTTTGAACTTCTAATTAGCTTGAGTATGCTCACAAATTTTCTTGTGATTTTGAGATTGTGATCAAAGGAGTCTCGATGATTCCCTAGATGAAGTGGAAACTTGCTTTGATATGGATTGTTGGAGTTCAAGGTCTGTGGAAGCAGACAACATCACAAGGAAGAAGAAGAAGCTTGGATCATAGCACAACATAGAGTATATCACCAAGTGAATGTACAAAGATAACTAGCCCATTAGGGTTATAGGCATATATAGAAGCCAGGGAAAATACCTCCTAAATAGGGAAAAAAGTGCCCCAGTGGTCTTAATTTTGTTCACAAATATCACTACCAAAATATATCAACATCCTTGTATTCCTATCTACCATAGGGTCCCCCTCAACCATATTGCTTCACATGCTACAAAACATGCCTCATTTTACTACTCAACTTTAATTGAGGATAATGTTATAGTAGGTTGCTTCAATAGATCCAATAGATAATCCTAGATCCTAAAGAGAAGTAATATCCAAAAACTAATTTTCAGGCATTAGTATTCTTGCCCAATTTGAGTCATAACGTCCATTCAAAGATGATCCTTCCTTATAGAGAATAACATAATCAATGGTTTATTTCAAATACTTGAGTATCCACATACTTTCCTTCAAATGACTTTGGAAAGGCTTGTTAGAGAACTTGTTTACTAATCCATTGGTATAGGAGATATCTAGTATGCTATTGACAATGAGAAGAGACTTCTAACGAATTTCCTATATCTTCAAAAATCATTTGAGGTGAAGTATATCCAATAGATAATTTTGTATTGATCTTCATAGGTGTAGAAATCTCCTTGCAATCAATAATAGATGAATGATTATAGATTTGAGACATTTATTTGCTTTATCTTCGGAAGATCTATTTTTCCAATTTCTGATCAACAAGAGGTTAGTAATGAAGAAGGTGAAATTCTTTCATCATTCGGGTCATTCAAAACCTTTTTTTAGGCTTGTTTGATAGTAGAGATTTTTGTTAAAGCAAGAATTCATCGCATCTAACAAGTTGTTTAGTCACACAAGGATGAAAGTTGGTGAGTCAGCTCACTCACAAATTTTGAAGCTCAAAGATTTAGGAGATCAGTTACTCAATGTTGGAATCAATATTTCAGATGAAGAGATGGTAAATACACTTCTTAACTCACTTGCATCTTCATATTGTGCTTTTATTACTTCTATCTCTCTCTACAAGAGATAGAGAACTTACATTTGAAGAGTTGCAGTTCCTGTTACTTCAAGATGAAGATCATCAAAATAGTATGGAAGAGAATGATGAAGCCATGTTATCATCATCAAAGCGTAAGAAGAAGAACGAGAGAACAAAGAAGGAGAAGAAGAACTAGCAAACCCTAATTCCAAAAATAGATGAATGAGAAGTAGAGAGAATGCACAATTGTCAAAGTGTAATGGTAAGCTAAATGCTTACCTACACTATCTCATATTGACTATCAAATTACAATGTGTGTAGATGCTAAGGTTCATTTGTTGGAAGATCTTGTAGACCTCTGATTATTATTATCAATGCCCCCCCCCATTCCAACAATTGGTGTTAGATCATAGTTGACATACACCCTTAACAAGATGCATGATTATAGATTTGAGCCATTTAGTTGCTTTATCTTCTAAAGATCTATTGTTCCAATCAATAAGAGGTTAGTAAATAAGAAGGAAAATTTTTTTCATCATTCAAGTCATTCAAAACCTTTAGTCAAGCTTGGTTGAAGCTAGAGAATTTTCATCAAAGCAAGAATTGAGCAGACCTAACAAGTCAACTAGCCAATGCAAGGATGAAAGTTGGTGACTCAATTCAATCGCACATTTCAAAGTTTAGATCTTTATGTATTGGATTTTAAGTTCAGTCCAAGTTTATGCACGGTCAACTCAAGATTCATTGGAAATCAATTAAGAGATATATTTTCAGAGATTGAAATTTTACAGATATCTAAAGTTTTGCAGACATCCAAAGTTTTACAATATTTTTTACTTTATGCCATTGTGACATTGAAGGGGGGGATTGTTGGAAACAATGTTAGAATAGCATAAAGTACAAAATACTGTGAAACTTTGGATGTCTATAAAACTTCGGATATCTACAAAACTTTGGATCTCAGAAATATATCTCTTAATTGATTTCCACTAAATCTTAAGATGATTGTGCATAAACCTCGACTCAACTAAAAATTGAATACATAAATATATGAACTTCAAAATGTGTGACTGACCTGAATCACCAACTTTTATCCTTGTGTAATTGGAACAACATATCCTCAAAAGATAAAGCAACTAAATGTCTCAAATCTATAATCACGCATCTTCTTGAGGGTGTATGTCAACTATGCTCTCATACCAAATGTTGAGATTGGGTGGGCCTTAATAACAATAATCATAGGTCTACAGGATCTTCCAACAAATGAACCTTAGCATACACACCTTAAGACTCAAAAATAGATGAATGAGAAGTAGAGAGAATACACAACTTTTAAAATTGCAACCGTAAGCTAAATGCTTACCTACATTATTTGATATTCATTGTCAAATTACAAAGTGGTTGTATATGACTACAAAATTGAATGTGTGCTTATACAGATACAAAACTGAATGTAGATACAAAATTTGAATCCAGGCAAGCTTTTTAGAACTAGACATGAGAGTTTGTTCATAAAGTGCATAAGAGGTATGAAGAGTGTGTGTATCTGAGTTTGGAGTGAATAGAAACAGTTGAGAATTGTTTGTCTAGCAAACCCTAAACTAAATAACAAGAAATATTCCTCCTTGTCTATCAAAAAATGAAGAAAAACATAATATAGACTCGCTACTCACAAAACTCAGCAAGAGCTAAATGGTTGGCTCCAAAATCTCCTCCAAAGCTACACGAAGAGTTAGGAATTTTCTCCTCCAAAAGTTAGAACACCTCCAAACTAGATGATCCTTGAGTTGGATACTCAAGAGATGCTCAATAATGGTCCCAATGGATCTCTTTTATACCCTTTCAAGGTGATCCATGAAAATTTTGGGCAAAACGCATAAAGCAAGGTGAAAATCTATGAAAATATTGCATTAAAACTAATAAAGTGATCTGCTTTGGGTTCTTAAAAATTTTCTTTTGTTATACAAATCTACAATGATCTCCCTAATTAGCCATCAACTGAGTATGAGAGCTTGCTTTCCTTGATGTACAGACTGAGATGAATAACATAATGTAAGAAACCACTTTGGATGGAAATTAGGGTTTGGATTGGTACCAAATGAAAGCTCTTATGAAGTAGTAATTGATGAGCTCATAATAATCTTTGACCATTTCGGACCAAAATTTGGCTAAGTCCCAAAAATTAGGATTGCTAGAAACTAGGGTTTTATGGTATTCTAATATTGTTTCCAACAGTGCTTACCTCAGCCCACAAGACATTTAAGTGATGAGAGGAGTGGTTTGGATGAAGAAAACATAATATCTTTTAATATAATATCAAGGCAAGAGTCACCTCCAAGTGTTAAAACTAAAGGTAAACCCAAACTAATTAAAGTTAATGATTGAGGAGAAAAAGTTGGTAGTATATATGAGTATGGAGAGTCATCAAAGATTCCTAATAAAAAACTTCAACAAGCACCAAGAGCATGGCATGCAAGGTTGGTAAAAGGTCTTATACTCCAAGGATATGCAATGAGTCATGATGGTCCTTCATTTTATGTAAAAATATAGATGATATGAGTCTATAGGTATGAATTTATGTAGATGAATTGTTGATCACAAAAAATGATGCAGAAAGAAATTGACGAGATCAAAAGTAATTTGGAAAAGGAATTTAGAATTTCAAATCTTGTTTTGCTTAGATACTTTCTTGATATTGAGATTGTGTATGGATGAAAGTATATATGGTATGCTCAAAAGATTGGGTATTTAGGGATGTAGTTTGTTTCTACTCCAATCGAAAATAATGTAAAGCTAAGTGCAAAAGAAGGTGATTATTTTCATGATATGAATGCTTATAGATCCATGGTAGGATCTTTGATTTATGCAACAAAAACTAGACCTAATATATGTTATGCAATGAGATTGTCACAATTTATGCATGAACCTAGGGTACCTCATATGCATGCAACCAAAAGAGTGCTTAGGTATTTGAAAGGTACCATGAATGAGAGGATATTTTTATAGTCATGATGCTAATATAACTCTTAAAGTCTTTAGTGATGCAAATTAGGCTAGATGTAAAGATGACAAAAGATCCACAAGTGGATATGTGGTCATAGATGCAGATTGGGTTGGATGTAAAGATGACAGAATATCCACAAGTGGATATGTGGTAAGAGCATGAAAAAATAAAACAAAACTCAAAGAAGTAACCTACAATTGCTTTATCTCCTACAAAGGATTATTATAGAGGTTTAGCATTGGTGACTACTGCGATTTTGTGGTTTAATAAGTTTTTTCATCACTTGAATATGCAGGTTCATGTACCATTGATATATGTGGATACTTTGAGCAACATTCATATGATCTCAAATCCTATTTTTCATGCTAGGACAAAGCATATAGGGATACACTATCGTTTTGTTCGAGAGAAGGTAGAATTGCAAATGTCATATCTCCTATTATATTTATCCATTTTGAGTGTTCTATAGGTCATTGATAATATCGTGGAGTCTAGTATATGCATGTAAAATGTTTTTGAAAATTGAAAGTGATTAAAGATCATTAATCTTTATAGCCATAACTAGTTTTATGCCCATTAGTTTGTGAGAAGCTCAACTAGATCCTAGTGGGTTCCACCTATAACTAGCTATACTTTGGAGGCCAATAAACTCTAGTAGATGGGACTAATAGTCCTCCCCTTTCTTTTTCCTTTTTCTCCTTTTTTTCAAAAAAATTAAAAGCACGAATAAAAATGGAAAAAAAGCAAAAATTTACTAAAAGATCCTTTAAAAATTACATATATTTTTTAAACATTACATGCCTCGAGAGGATATTTCTTACGCAAACCATTAGAGAAATTTCATTGTTGAGCTATGAATTCTCAAGAAAAGGTGTAGTAGATTAAAAAAAAATCCAAAAAACGTAACTCTATTGCACCCCACTATAGCATTTCTTTGATTTTGTATGGACCTTACCAATGGGAAAGACATTTGCCTTGAAGTTATGTCTCTAATTGTGGTCTATGTAGGAGAACCAACATTCCAAACTATTTTTTTCCACAAATGTCTATCATGAACTTACTTTCTCTTTTCTTGTGTTTCTTGAAATTGCCTTTCTACATCCATGCAAACCTCTTTTAGCCTATTGAGCGAGGAGAGTCTAGTAGAAACCAATGAATTCTTATTTGCCTGTATAGATTCTATCGTATGAGAACCATGTAGAAAATCAAAAGGCTGAATTTGAATTACTACGTACACCAATTGAAAGGGGGAGTGGCCCATGCCTACCTTACATGCCAACCTATAGCTGCATAATGTACGTAAATATGCAGTGCCCCAACTAGTAAGCCTTATACTACATTCCTTTCTGAGCACGGCTATCAATACCTTGTTTGTTGATTGTGCTTGCTCATTTGCCCTTGGATAGTAAGCACATGAAGTGCGATGGAGAATCTTGTACTTATTAAAAATTTGATGCAACGCTTTGTTGGCAAAATGTGTCTCTTGATCTGTACAAATTTCTAATGGTCATTCATATCTACAATAGATGTTGCTATACAAGAAATCATCAGCTGTTTGGGTAGTGAAATATGGAGAAGCAATAGCCTTAGCACATTTAGTGGCATAGTTTGTGGTGACCAACAAGTTCTTCTCGTTTTGGGAAAAGATATAGAATAAATGGGCCCTATAAATTCCATACCCCATTTTTCAAAGGATATTGTCATGAAATTGAGACAACCAATGGATTTTGTTTTTGCCTGCTAGGCTTTGGGTCCACATCTTTGATATGCATCACATGCTTGTGCTCTCTCCTTTTCATCTATAGAAAAGTTAGCCGCCATACGCCAGCATCTAAGATTCTTTGACTCATAATATGACTAAGGAGGTGCTCACCATCGGGTCCTTCATGGGTAGTCTTAAGAAATTGTTGTGCCTTTTCTTCTTCCATGCACTTCCTAACTATACTATCCTTTCCATACCTATATAAATTCTCCTCAATAATGGTATAGGGCTTGATTTTCATGAGCAATCTCTTTTTGGGCATAGATATAGGTTTTTTGAGATACTTCCTTTCTCGAGAAACTCCTTGATATCTTCATATCACCCATGAGCATTTGCTGTGAATATTTCAACACTCAAGAACTCATCATGCACTCCAGTCTCTTGGTTTGCTAGGCTAACTCTAGATAGATGATCAATCATGAAATTTTCTTTACCTGGTTTGTGCATTATGGAAAAATCAAATTCTTGAAACAATAGGAGCCATCTCCAAACTCTACCTATTTCTTGTAGTTTATTCAATAAATACTTCAATGGTTCATGGTACCTAATAATCATTAAGTTCACCCCCTAACAAATAGTGGTGAAACTTTTGCATTGCAAATACCGCTACCAAAGCTTCTCTCTTGATCGTACTATTGTTCCTTTTGACCTTAGTGAATGTTCCTCTTGCATATTGGATGGGTTTTTCTAATTTGTACTCTTCAATATGTTGTGTGAGGACCACCCTCCCTACATAGGTACTCACATCCACATGTACATGAAAATCTTTAGACCAAGTTAGAGTAACTAGGATAAGTGCTTCCACAAAAATCATATAAAAACCGCATAGACCTTTTCCTCTTCTTCATCCCACTTAAGTTGGAAATCTTTATGTGCATGCCTAGCAAGTGGTCAAGCTATGTCTGCATACATTTTGATAAACCTCCTATGATATCTAGTATGCCCCTAAAATCTTTGTACTTCCTTTGGTGTCTTAGGCTTGGATATCTCAATATATCTATAATTTTGTCTAGATTAGGAGCCATACCTTTGGAAGATACTACATCTCAAAAAAGGGTACCCTCTATCACTATAAATTGACACTTATTTGAATTCAATTTTAGCTTAGTTTCCTTGCATCTATTGAAGACCTATTGCAATTGTGCGAGATGATCATATAAGCAATTCACAAGAGTATTAGTACAAGTACCTGAGAACAAGGAAACATTGTCCATTAAGATCTGAAGAGTTACCAAAATTACAGGTCCAAAGATGAGGTTCTCAGTTATGTTGAAAGTGGTAGGAGCATTTCTAAGACGAAATGGCATTTTTACATAAACATAGGTTCCCCAAAATGTGTAAAAGTCATCTTGTCTCGATCCTCAAGGTGAACACATATCTAATTATACCCAATAAATATTTCCATGACATTATAAAATGTGTGTCTAGCCAATTCTTCAATAAGTTGTTTTGAAAATGGCTTATGGAACACGTTAGGAACTATTATCTTGTTGAGCACTCTGAAGTCTATACATCCAAATTTTATTGGTGTTCCTTTTGGGCACAATGACCATGGGTCCATTTTAAGTGCTTTATCAGGATGATAATTCCAACAACCTCCATTTCTTGGATCTATAAGTAAACAACTTCAACAGACTTTAAATTCAGCCTATATCTTTTACCCCTTACTAGTTTGGCTCCTTGTACCAGTGGAATCCTACGTTCCCCAAAACTTGCAACCACTTCTTCCAAATCTTTGTAATGTTATGCAAATACATCAGCATAATCTTTCATAAAGGAAGATATCTTTGAGAGAAACGCAGGATAGTTCCATAACCATGTGGCCACTAGTGTAGGATGAGGGTTTTCTTTGCTACCTAGCTCAATTATATCTGAGTGGGTTTCATTACATCATTGTGTTTGGATGCTCTTCCTCATCCTTAACATCTTCCATAACTTCCCTCCACATAGTCCTAGTGTCATGTGCAAGAGCGTTTTGAATAAGTCAATATAGAATACCCTTTGATCTTCTAAAATTGCTTCATGTGTTGCATTCAAGATGAGAGTCATGTCATCCTATTGATCTAATGCATAATTATAATAGTTGTTATTATCGGACTGAGATTGAAAGCTTCTTCCACCTCCTCTAGCATTTGAAGTCCTACCATCTCTTCCTCTGAAGTTACCTCTTTGATTTCTGCCTCCTCTACCTCTTTGATTGAAACTATGATTATGACTTCCACCATTTTGATTGTTATACCAACAATCATTTGCCAAATGATTTCTTCTGCCACAAATCCAACAAGCTCTAACATTATCTTTATTCTTACCTCCTCTTCCTTTACCTCTTGAATTCATCTTTCCTCTTGTGAAATTAACATGGCTTGAAAATCCTTCATGATCAGATATTCTTTCTCTTATCCTTGGAGTACATAGCTTGACTTGCACTCCTATCATTATCTCCCTTAATATCCTGCTCAAAAGTTAGCATGTGTCCTAGCAATTGATTAAGATCAGGAGTAAAATGATCTAATGACAATTCTATGGAAAATATGAAAGGCTTCCATTTCTCATCTCCTCTCAGACCTGTAAGTATTTGTGTTACCAACTTATCCTCTTCAATATCTTCATCTACTGCTCCCAAGCTATCTGCAATATCCTTCATTCTTGCCACATAATCAGAAATTGATCGTGAGCTCTTCTTCTTGAAGGTTGTGAACTCAGCCCACAATGAGGACTTCCTCGACTTAGTTGTATTTTGAAAATGCTCTTCCAAAACATTCCACACATATGTTGCACTTTGTAATCCTCTAATATGAGAATCATTTATAGCCATGTAAATGATGCTCCTAGCTTGAGCATCCTTCTTCATCCAATTCTTCAAATCTGCAAGTTCTTCCCTAGTTGAAACACTAGGATCTTCAAACTTAGGCTTTTCTTCTTCACCTGTGATGAATGCCATCAAATCTTGGCTCATGAGGTGTGCTTCCATCCTTACAGAACAAGCTGGATAGTTCTCCCTATCTAGCTTATCAATCTGCAAGCTTTCTCCCATCTTTGATCTTTGTCTTCTGCAAATGTTAAGATAAATGAATATGCTTTGTGCCTTTAATGTAAAGCTTCAATTTTTTAGATCCTTTTGAGCTCAATCTTCACACTTCTTCAAGTTGTCTTCAAGAATTTAATCTTGTCAACCTTCAACTAGAAGAAACTTCAATGTCTGCAACAGTCGGGACTTTTAATGCTCTTTACTTCACTTTATATTGCACCTTTTGCTCTGATACCACTGCTGGAGACCTCTAAAGCTCCAAAGTCTTGATCTATACTGATTTGAGAACACCTCTATATTAGTCATAGACCAAAATTTACACAAATGTTACCTTGATTTACAAAATCATTCACTATCACTTCTCTGAGTGAAATTTCTTCTTCTTCAAGAAGTCTGCTTCAGAATTTAACTTCATGATAAGCGATATCCATATAAGTGTACATAGTGTGTATGTGCTCAATATATGCAGTAAAATGGCACTGAAAGGTTGAATTCACAGCCAAAATAGTGGCCAACAACACTTAAAAGTGTCTATCAACCCTGTTCTTTAGGCTCAAAAACCTGCATAGACTTGTGGTGGTTGCTCCCACCACAAATAAAACCTATCAATAAACATGTAGATTAACTAGTGTGGCTGAAAACACAGCCCTAAAAGGTGAAAATTTGTTATCAAAGAAGTACAAACTCTTCTTGATGTTTTTGGACCTCTATGAAGAGAACTATGCAGAATGTACTCCAAGATGGCTCCAAAAATACTCAAAAAATGCTTCAAAAATAGGCTTTGAAAGCAAAAAATGGAGCTTTGAGGACCCAAAACTTGTTGGAGATAATGTGAACCTTAGTCTTTCCCCTTCTTGAAGTACCACAAGAGTGTAGCTTAGTGACAAGAGATTGCCATGATTAAGCGAGCTTTGGAGGGAACAATACTAAAATGGGTGACCTCCCGGGACAAAAGTGTCTGGTGATGATTTGGCCTTTCACATGGACACTAACGGAAACATTTTCCTTTCATACTCACTTAGATACATAGCATGACAAAGATAACTGCATATATATAACCTTATGTGATGAAAATATGGAAAGCTGCATTCAACACTATTGTTTCGAAGTATGGACAATTTACTAGAACATAACTAAAGAGTTGTGTCCTAAGTTGCATCAAGTAGTTGTTTAGTTGTCTAGAAATTGTTACTCAAATAAGAGTTATAAGTCATGTAGGTCACTCTTCAATGAGTTTACTCAAATAAGAGAACTATGCAGAATGTACTCCAAAATGGCTCCAAAAATACTCGAAAAATGCTTCAAAAATAGGCTTTGAAAGCAAAAAATGGAGCTTTGAGGACCCAAAGCTTGTTGGAGATAATGTGAACCTTAGTCTTTCCCGTTCGTGAAGTACCACAAGAGTGTAGCTTAGTGACAAGAGATTGCCATGATTAAGCGAGCTTTGGAGGGAACAATACTAAAATGGGTGACCTCCCGGGAAGTATCAAGAACCTCTATCTTCCTTGATCGTTGAGGTCCTCCCTTGCACACAACCAACAATGCCAATGGTAACTTCAATGACTCGAATGACAAGGTATGCCAAGGTCTATGCCTTGGTCGCCACCTTAATCGTAAGCCTTGGGTGGGTGGGTGGATGCTCGCTTCGCTCGCACAAAAGGAACGAAGATTTTGCATCAAAATTCTCTGATAGCAAAGAAGTATTTTGATGGTGATATCACAATGCACTCTCCTTCTCGAGAGCTCCATGACAATATCCTCGGAGTAGAAAACTGAGCTCCACGCACCGCACATCGTACTCCACACAGAGGCTATAGAATATGCAGAAAAAACACAGTACACAGTTAGCACGAACATAGACTTCTTAGGTGTTACAAATGTGATTGAACTTACAGTTTGTAGTTGACCAAGCCACTATATGTTGTATTAAAGAACATATACAAAAGTGTCTGGTGATGATTTGGCCTTTCACATGGACACTAACGGAAACATTTTCCTTTCATACTCACTTAGATACATAGCATGATCAAGATAATTGCATATATATAACCTTATGTGATGAAAATATGGAAAGCTGCATTCAACACTATTGTTTCGAAGTATGGACAATTTACTAGAACATAACTAAAGAGTTGTGTCCTAAGTTGCATCAAGTAGTTGTTTAGTTGTCTAGAAATTGTTACTCAAATAAGAGTTATAAGACATGTAGGTCACTCTTCAATGAATTTATCTAAAGTAATTGCAATTAATTCTTTACTTGTCTCAATCAAAATACAACTCATGACAAGCAGCGATCATCTGTGAAGCGGTCATGCAAACTTCATTTACTGTCAAATTTTCGTTTCCTTAGGAAATACCATGATGTATGATCAATAAACTACACAAACGTTCTTGTGAAGCATGGGAAAGTTTTCTAGAAATCATTTGCTACAATCAAAGAAACTTAATGCACAAGGTAAATCTGAAGCATACGCTTGTTGATTTTCCTTTAATATATGACTTTATGGCGTTTCCTTTTGGTTTTTCAGCAACTAATCATAAACATAACATGTTCGCTGGGATGAAATCTTTGAAGGTTTCATGTTTGATTTTTGGTGTTTGAGAATCTACAAAAAAAAAAAACAAAAAAATACAATAAAAATGTGTTTGTTTTTGTTTTCGAAGTGCATGAGAATATGCATTCACCTAGCACTTCTCAAAGTGAACTATGCTGCTGCACACAATAATGAACTTTAATGGCATGATCTTGATTAGTAAATGACTACAAATACACAAGATCAGAGTTAACCAGAAAGCAATTGTGAGAATTCATGAAAATGTTTTTTGTTTCTCTCCTCGTGATCTATGCAGAGGTCGCATGAAGATCGCACGTATCATGAACATGCACTATTTTTTTCTTTTTGAGAGTACAATGAATTGGAAATACACACACACCCGACCTCCTAAGGTAGAGGCACCCATCTTGGAGAACGTTGAGGCATCGAGCTCCAGGTGGGACTTGAACCCTGGCCATCTGCCTAGGAGTACAAGGCACATCCGCTAAGTCACGCCCGCTATTGAAGAAGCAAGGAGACGCAAAAATGAAGGAAGTTGCAACCCATCAATTACGCATAGAATTACAATAACATGATGAGCTCTGATACATTAGTATTCGTGGAGTCTTTCAAATTAATCTTTGAACTTTTGAAATATCACTTCTGAGTCGATGATCGATATCCGAGTATTCTCGTTTTGTTTTTGGTTGAGCAGGAGTTGGGCATAATCGATCATTCCATCTACCTAACTCAAGCTTAATTTGATTGAAAATTTTCTGCATTATATGATGGTGTACAACCCATGTAGTCTTAGGGGCTGAAGGTGTATGCGGTCTGGTCCTCCATAATCTTCCATTTTTCTCTTTTTTTGGATGTTTCAATGGCCCCAACCCATTTCTGTGTACAACCCATGTAGATGCAATTGGATATATTGTATGGCATAATCAAATTGTGCTTGAATTAAGTAGATGCAATTGGTTTCAAATGGATCTCCAAAATCAAAAGAAAAAAAAGATGGTTCAATTGACATGTATAAAGTGAGACTTGTAATCGAAGGAATTGACTATGATGAAACTTTTGCACATACTTCTAGAATGAACATAGAACTTTTGCACATACTTCTAGAATGAACATAGTTAGAATAGTACTTTCAGTTACTGCATATTTCCTGTGTCTGATGTGTTGTAATATGCAGATCATAGGAAAATGAGAATCATTTAAATTCGGCACACTCTAGATGTGTATAATCAGACTCATGACGTCATATTTGTAGTGATGAAGTAAATGAAATTTTGAGATTAACTGTCTGTTGCCACTTATTCACGATTCATTTTTTATTAAAAATGACCATACTTGTTCTTATCTGCATATTTTCCTTTTACTCTCTCTTAGATACATAGCATGACAAAGATCATAGCATATATATAACCTCATGCCATGAAAATATGGTACTCCACACAATGGTTATAGAATATGCAGAAAAAACACAGTACACAGGGAGCACGAACATTGACTTCTTAGGTGTTATAAATGCGATTGTATTTACAGTTGTAACTGACCACGCCACTATATGTTTCATTAAAGAACATATACAAAAGTGTCTGGTGGCGACTTGGCCTTCCACATGGACACTAACGGTAACATTTTCCTTTCATGCTCTCTTAGATACATAGCATGACAAAGATAATTGCATATATATAACCTTATGTGATGAAATATGGAAAGATACATTCTACACTATTGTTTTGAAGTATGGACAATTTATTAGAACATAACTGAAGAGTTGTGCACTCAATTGTGTTAGCAGCCAGTGCGGTCGAAGTTGTAATCATCACTCATATGTAATAACAGAGATATCAAGAGTTTTCGGAAAGGAAATCATAATTTTCCCTATCATTTCTATTTCGGAGGTTCGGAACGCTGCGGAACCCTTACACCTTTCCTACAAAGTACGGTATTATGTTATGCGAAAAAAAAGTGGATTCCAGAAGTAATGGATACAGAACGAACAGATACGTAGAGCGATGAAGATCAAAGTTTGGGAATGGTAGTCTGACTATAACTATGATGCTTGAATGTAAATGATGGTCTCTTCCGAATTCAAAACTTATTAATTGTGAAGTCAAGATTCCAAATACTTTGTGTTTATGAATGGTTCTGTCTGTACTCATTCACAATGAAGTAAAGGAACACAAACGCATGTTTACGAGTATTCATATTCATAAATCCCCGTTCTCAAACCTGTATATTGTGTGTTGTTAATCTATTAATTATAAGTGCGCAAACATATGGAGACCACGATGGGATGGGGTAACAGAACATCGCACAAAGTAGATTGATGCCCGCGTGAAGTGGCAAGGAGAACTTACAAAAGCCTCATCATCCCGATTATCTAGATGAATTTGTGCAACAGACACTCACAACATTGAAGTTGTAAGATATTCCTATTGAGGAAGCAATCACTATTACCAAAGAAGTACAGTTTTGAGTGGAAACTGGAGTTTTACCCCCCAAGCTTTTGAAGGATCTAGTCTTTGAGTGGAAGGACAGTAAACTAGCTAAAGTATTGTGGCACGGGGAATTCAGCAAGACTGACCAGCAAAACCACTTGCAGGAAGAAGAATACCCTAAAGAAGAAGGTCAAAGTGGTGGCAGCATAATCTCACCAGAATTGCAATTAGCTTCAAAATACTACCTTATAGATGCTTGGTAACTCGATGGCGAACAGACACCCACTACCAGTGCTAAATTATACTCATTTTTACGGGCGAGTGGATGAAGATCCAGATGTCCACTTACGGACATTTGAGAATCAGTACTTATGTAATCATCGTAATCTGAATGATAATTGGCACAAATGTCAGGTGTTTCAAGCCACATTAGTCGGCAATGTAGTCAAATGGCTTATTGAATATCCTCCCGATTACTTTTCCACATATGATCAGTTGAAGGTAGCGTTCTTGGAATGATTTCGGACTGTAAAGAGTATTTCGGAGTTACATTCTTCACTTAAGTATATGTTGCAGAAAGGAACGGTTGAGCAGTATGCATCAGATTTCAGATCTACATTGCGGCAGTTTCTAGCAAATAAGTGTCCTACAGAGGAAATGCTAATAGAATTCTTTGTGGACGGATTGCAGCCACCCATTAAAGAGAACATCTATATGTACACACATGAACAATCTCGTACATTAGATTAAATAATCGATTTAGCAATTCGTATGGACCGAAAGATGCAGTTTGCCAACTTGGGCTCGGAGAAGATTAATTTGGTATTTAGGAAGGGTGTAAACCCAGAAAAATAGTTGTATTGCCTATGGTGCAGGAATGTGGGCCATATTATGGTTGATTGTGCGCTTAATCAGGTCTTTTGTCCTATTTGTAACAAAACTAACCACAATTTGGAGGGATGCCGCTTTAATGCACGGAATACTTTGGTGGTTACTGCATAAGTAGAAGGACCTTCTTGGAAAGATACCAGTAATGGGTATACACCCCAAGTTGTTAACATACAATGGTCGAATAGTTAAGATGCGAGACTGGGAGGACCCTCTCAATATTCAGATTCACAACAATTTCTAGAGCAGCATAGAAAGAGTATGCCAGTGGACCAAAAATAGATTACTTACCTCCTACATAACAAAAACATATTTTGACCAAGGCGGTACAGTGGACTACAGAGTACTCGCAATACTATGTGAACTTGAACCCTCCATTATTTTCAAGGGAATCTTCTAGAAAGGATCATATGAGAAGTACAGTTGATATGGAAGCAGAAGGGAGCTCGCAAGAGCCATCACTGTTATTATGGGCCAACTATGTCATAAGGATCCCACTGGCATTTGGTTGCGCTATGTTCCCCCACATGAGGTGCAGGCCGTCATTTCGGAAGCTCATATTGGTGAAGCTGGCGCACACTTCAGTCATTCGATTACAGTGTGGAAAATTTAGTAGTTTGGCTTATGGTGGCCAACGATGTATTCTAATGTACAATAAGTGGTACAGAATTGTGATCCTTGCCGATGCACTGGAGAACCTCGGGCAAGCTAACACTTTCCGTTGCAGCCAATTTTGCCCCTTGAACCTTTTGAGAAATGGGGGTTGGATTTTATTAGTCCCATCAAACCCCCTGCTGCGCATACCAGTGCCTTCTATACTTTAACTTGCACGGATTACTATACCCATTAGGGGCAGAAGCATGGGCAAGGAAGCAAGCTACTGCATGGTCTATCACCTGAAAATTGCAGACTGATATCTTTCCACATTATGGCTTACCATTAGAATTAGTTTCTAACCGGGGAACATTTTTTGAATCAGTTGCTTGCTGAACTTACCGCAACTTATCAAATTAAGCATAAATTTAGCTCTCCTTATTATCCTCGGGCAAACGGATTGGTGGAGAGTACTAACAAGGCGTTACTCCAAATGCTTCAAAAATTGGTGGTGGATTCCACAAATCAATGGGAATTGATGCTTCCCACTGTCCTTTGGGCTTATAGTACTGCATATAAAGTTTCCATTGGTAACACACCTCCCAAATTGTTGTATGAACAAGAGGCTATACTCCCCTTTGAGTTCGTGATACCCAATCTCCGAATTGCGGTGGTGAAACAATCAGTTCCGGAGGAGTCTTTTGCATATCGAATGGATCAATTGCGATGTCTAGATGAGCATTGTTATCATAGCTTTTTACTGCTCCAGGAAGTGCAAACCCGTCAGAAGCGGTGGCATGATCATAATCTCCATACTAAAATTTTTCACCCCAAAGATTTAGTCCTTTATTTTCATTCCAAGATGAAGAGGAAGATGGATAAGCTGAAATTACGGTGGACAGGTGCGTTCCTGACTCATAAGATGTGCGGACCTGGTTCATTTCAGTTGGCTACGTTAATCGAAGTAGTTTTATCGACAGTTGTGAATGGGTCTAAGCTCATGCCCTATCACTATTCTTACTAAATTAAAAAAAAAAGGTTGCATTCATACGTGGGATCTAAGGCATGATGAGCAGTTTAAATAATTAACATGCAAACATACAAACCCTTAACGAATGGCGGAGGCTGCGACGTTTCAAATCTGAATGATGAGTTCTTATTTTGCGAGCCAGCAATAAGCGTAGATTTGCGAGTTATGGTCCTTTGATCACTCATCATGATGCAGACTTGTAGTCTGTTACACAGGCAAGCTGGGCATGAAAGGTGATGAACTCTACCGAATCCGGCTTATTTGGTGAACTTGCGAGTAGAGCGACTATGGAGAGCGGTGTACATACATCACACAGATATTAGGAAGATGGCAATGTCATTCTCCGACTGTCACCTTCTCTACATTCCAGAGAAGTTATCACAGGAGCAAAAGGATTGGTTAGAATGCAGAGGACTCCTTCAATGCACGATGATAGATTGGCGCAGTATTAGGCCTCATCCTCAAGCGAAGGAAATTGCCATGGAAATAGTTCCACAAAGAGAGGGCAATGACATCAATGCACAGGAGATCAGTATTCACATAGGATAGGCAGTGGCACACTTGTTGGTGGACCTAATTGCTGAGCGATACCATGTGGCTAAGGAGGGTATCATGATGAACACGGAGCTTGTGGATGCTGTAGAGATTTGCGCAGTGCTCGGCAAGCCATGTTTGGTTGAATATCGATTCATGCAGCTGACATTTGAAGCTACTTTGACTTGATACATCTTGTTTGAACAAGGGTTTAGTATTGATTATTATATGTACCACATGATAGATACATATTTTCAATATCATCATCATCTAAAAAACATCTCTTCATTTAATTTCTAGAATGACCTCGATATATAATTATTCATGTGTCTTTGACAAGATGAGTATGGTCTACGAAAATGGCCAACAATTTTGAAGAAAAATGAGCGTGGAAAATAATTGACTTAATTAAAATAGATCGAGGAGAATTTCACAGAATGAATGCCACTTCATATCTTAGGTACTATGTGGAGACAACTCAGCAATATGGATTGTCTAAATACCATAAGAAAGATACTTTCATTCGTATCTCTCATGGCTTTACTAGGAGTGCATGCAGCTTACGGTAGTGACCTTGAACATGACTTGCGATGATTTCAAAAGATACCTACTTGTAGAGTTCTCTCATGAGGACTATAGCAAGAATAATGAGGCCATATTTCTAAGATGGATTGACACCCCTAGTGTTGACATGCATATCACATAGTGCTTGACTGAGTTTGAAGCCAAGTTCAATAAATTACCTGAAATAAATCGTATAGCCCTAGAATTGAATAAGCTTTGTAATTTCCTAGGGATGCTTGATACTTCTCTATGAAGAGAATTAGAGCAAATGTTAGAGGAGGAGAGAACTACAAGCATTCTTACTAAGACTTGGGAGAATGTGTGTGCAGTTGTTCATAAAATGGCTCAAAGACATGAACCAAATTTGATTCAAGCACCTAGACTGAATGAAAGAGAGACTCCACTTAAGATGGAAGTTGAACATACCTTGTTAGGTAGAGAAGATCCAAAGATGACATTATTAGAAACTAAAGTTGATTTATTGGCAAAGCACATTGCAACATTAGTGGCTGAAATAGCAACTATGAAAAGCATTCAAGAGTCTGAACCAAGAGAGCAAGAGCAAGTACCTAGGGCTCAAGAGCAAGGAAGGAGACCTTTCAATCAGCCCCGTAGATGCATCTGGTGTGAATAATATGATTACAATCCATGATCATCCAAATGTTTGAACCAAGAGACTAGAGGAAAAAATAGAATATGTCTTTCGTATCAAATATTTACTCCACTTTGCTCTCCTTGTCGAGATTCAATCCCTCAAGAGCTCCATTTACCTTTGCCCTTCTCACTAGCCAAGAAAGCTTGATCTGCAACACTCATAATGGACCTGTTCTGCGTAGACTGATCTTCCTGCAACAAGATTGAGTCTTCATGATGCTGGAGATGCATATGAAGTTGTTCTCTATCAGTAGGCTGTTGGATGCTTGATTTACTTATGCATTACTCGGCCAGATATTCAGTTTTCTGTCTCACAATTGACCAGGTTTATGCATTGCCCAAGAGTCAAGCATTGGCAGTCGGTTAAGCGCATCTCTCGCTAATTGAGTGGTACCCGACTACTTGGTGTTGGTGCAAAGTCCAAGCCCAAACATTTGGCTTGAAGTTCATTAACATATGAAGCTCCATGGAAACCATTGCTAGGAAAATTTTTTATCTTTACCATTTGTAAAAGTCATTTTTTTACTTAAGAGAATATTTGTCATCACCTATGAAAAACTCATGGAATTGTTAGATAGAAAAGTAACGACTTCATTGAGCGAATATTTCCTAGATTGAAGGACTACTTTTAGAGAGAGCCAAAAGTTGAATTCAAATTCAAATTTGAATGTAGCACTTATATAAGTGACTTGTAAAAAGTCACGGTTAGAAGTGACTCCATTCCCGAGTTCTCCATTGCCATATTGTAAGAGAGTGAGGACTACATTGTAGCCTACACTACTCACCATCATTAGGCTATGATTGTCAAGCCTATGATCATGTACAACACTGTTCATTAATACAATAGATCTACATTACTTATCTATGATCTCTCTGTTATAGTCATTCATAACTGTCAACTTGTGCTGCTCATATCTCAGTCATTCCTACACCATTTTCAATGTTCTATAGCTTCTTGGAATCAGCTCCAAGTATTTTACATGCTCACAAAGTTTGAAGGAAATCCATTTAGCCAATTTGGAGAAACGTGCATCGAAGCACTAATTGGTCAAACTCTGTAGAGGTCCTAAAAAATCGGGGGTAATGATTCAGTTGTTGAAATGATTGCTCTGTGTATAGTGAATTTTAAGTGATTCCACTTGAAATCATTAGCTTACTAAGCTAACTAGATACATCTAAAAGTAATTTTTCTAATTCCTACTGTACTGGTAGCACTGAGCATAACAAGCAGCAGGTGTGTGAACAAAAATAGAAGGTTTTCATTGAACCTTCAACTTGGAAGTAGTATGTTTTGGTTCAATCTTTTGTCACATCATTTCCAAAGTACATAAGCACTTATTTAGTGTCATTGGAAAGGTAAGAGGGCCTACAACTCAATTCTGAAGCTACAAGGGGCTGGTACAAAGTAGGATTTGGAAGTACCTACTCATTTCTTGGAGTGTCCATCCATCTATCCCAACAGTGGTATTAGAGCAAAGCTAAGGTAAAATGGGAGATGGTTTTCCTTCTTTCATTGATAAATTGGACAGGAACAACTAACAAGCATGGTCCTTGAGGATGAAGACATACTTTCAAGGAAGGAGCCTTTATGGATACATCTGAGGAGATGAGGAGATGCCCATATTTAGAAGCAAAGGACAACCTACAAGAGAGGAGCATGAAAGACTCAACACATGGTGTGCTAAGGATGCATTAGCAAGGTCTTACTTAACTCAATCTCTGATTTTCTTCTTCCATATATTAGGAACTGTAAGACATCCCAAGAGACTTGGGAAACATTGTCTTCTTATTTCTCTTCCAACACAAGGGCTAGGAAGAACCAATTGTGGATTGAGTTTACCACTCAAAGAAAGCAACCCAAGCAAGGCATCTCAAAGTATGTGACCAAAGTCAAAGATGTATCAGATCAATTGGCAAGCATAGGAGAAGAAATTGAAGAGGAGCAGACTGTATAACAAGTAATCAATGGTATTAAAGCTGATGACAAATGGGAGAGCTTCACAACTGCCATGGACTTGTACATGGACATGCACATTCCAGACCTTACCACACTCATGGGGCAACTATTTACCTATGAAGCCAAGCTCAACAAGAATGGCGACTCATCAAGAGGTAATAGCTCTTCTTCCCTCTACATTGATAAAGGTAAATCCAAAGAGAAAGGGAAGAACAAAAAGGTTGAAGATGAAGGCACTACCTCCCAAGCCAACTATGCAAGGAGAGGTAGAACTTCAAGAGGAAGGGGTAGAGGAGGTAAGCAAGGTAGGGGGAGACCCTATAGCTCCTCACCATGTAATATTTGTGGATTGTCAAATCATACTATAGATGAGTGTCACAAGAACTTCAAGAATCAGAGAGGTAGAGGATATCAAAGAGGTTGATATACACAATCAAGAGGAACGTTTAATCACCATCAGGGATACAATGACAAGTACAACAACTACAATAGCAACTACCAAGGAGGCTACAAATCAAGGAAGGATTACAACAACTACACAGAGAAGCAAGAAGATTCTCTTTTTATTATATATATGACTTCAAAACCAGGTATAACTTATGACCATCTCTTCTACATTGACTCAGGATGCTCAAACCATGTGGCAGGCAATGTAGCTCTTCTCTCTGACATTGAGGAACCAAAGGATAAGAATCAAGTACAAACAGGTGATGACACCAAGCACTCAGTGATCAAAGTAGGAAATGTTAAGACCTCAGATGGAAACAAGAATCTGTTGAGTAGGGTTTTATATGTATGTACAATTACCAAGAATTTGATGAGTGTTGGACAGATTGTGGAAAAGGGTTTGCAGGTCAGGTTCAACCAATATGGAGAATTTATGGAGGATCCCCAACATGGATTCAAGAGAAGTGCCAAAGGAGAAAAGACAGGTAGATTATTCACTTTTGAACTTGAAGATACAAGAAATATTGCATTCTATAGCTACAAAGATCAAACACTTTCAGAGCACTTGGGATACCTAATGTATCCAAGCAACACATGATTTATAAATGTGTTGCTTGTCAGTTTGGAAAATCTCACAAGTTACTCTTCTCAAGGAAAGGCTACATGCATGAGGACTACCTAGAGCTTGTCCATACAGATGTATGGGGACCTAGTAAGGATCCTTCAATTTCTAGATCAAGGTATTATGTATCTTTCATTGATGATTATAGTAGGTGGACTGTATTGTACTTTCTGAAGCACAAAGATGAAGTATTCAGTTGCTTTAAAAAGTATCTTGCACTTGTTGAAAACCAAACAGGGAGAAACCTAAAGAGATAAAGGTCAGATGGAGGAGGTGAGTACTTCTCAAATGAATTTGATGCATTCTTGAAGGACAAAGGAATCAAGAAAGAAATTACAACAAGGTATACCCCTAAGCAAAATGGGGTGGCAGAAAGGAGAAATAGATTAATTGTTGAAACAGCTAGGTCAATGTTAAATGAGAAAAAATTACCTAATTACTTGTGGGTAGAGAGTGTAGCTACTACCACTTATCTTGTAAACAACTTGCCATACAAATCTCTTGATGGGATGACCCCATATGAAGCCTGGCATGGTAGAAGACCTTCACTTGATCATTGCAGGATTTTTGGATGATTAGCTTATGTGCATATCCCTTCTCAGATAAGAGGTAAGCTAGACCCTAAGGTAGAGAAGTGCATCTTCATAGGGTATGACTTAAATAAAAAAGGATACAGGTTTTACAATCCTTCAAACAAAGGATTCATGATCAATAGAGATGTTGTCTTTGATGAGAATGACTCTTGGTTTGAAAGTGAATGCAGGATAGTGAAACTACCTTATGACTTGGAAGAGGAGTTTCCAAGCCTCACTAAGGAGGAGCGTAATTAGAATTGAGGTATCAACTCAGATGATGAGGACATCATCAACCTAGAAGAGTACAAGGCATGAAAGTCCAAAGGCAAAGTCAAGATGAAGAAATTGGAGGATATACTTGAATCATCCAACCAAGCAATCAAAAGATCACAAAGGGAGAGCAAGAAGCCAATCATATATGGGTATGACACCTCCCTAGTTACTAAGCACTTTGTTTATCTTGCGAAAGGCTTGTCATTTGAAGAGCCATCATCATATGAAGAAGCAAAGACAAAGGTAGAATGGAAGGAAGCTATGGATGAGGAGATTGAAGCACTCAAGGAGAATGATACTTGGAAGCTAGTGCCAAAGAAGGAGTCTATGAAGGTAATTGGCTCTAGATGGATCTATAAGATTAAAAGGAATTCTGATGGATCAATAAGCAGGTATAAAGCTAGACTTGTGGCCAAGGGTTTTGCACAAACCCAAGGAGTTGATTATGAAGCAACCTTCTCACCTGTGGCAAAAATGCCAACCATCAGGGTATTGGTTAATGTGGCTACATCAAAGAATTGGAACATGTATCAATCGGATGTAAAAAATGCATTTCTAAATGGCTCGATTTCAGAGGAGTTATACATGTCTCAACCTGCTGGCTATGATGGCCCAAACAAGGTAACATATGTATGTAAATTGAACAAAGCTCTTTATGGATTGAAGCAAGCACCTAGGACATGGAACCATAGGTTGACTACTTACCTTCAGGATCAAGGATTTATCATGAGCAAAGCAGATACATCTCTGTTTGTCAAAAGAAAAAATTTAGAGGTAATATACCTATGTGTATATGTTGATGATATCATACTCATAGGTAATGATGCTAATGGCATCGAACAGATTAAGAATCAAATGATGCAGGAGTTCAAAATTAGTGACCTTGGATCACTAAAATATTTTCTTGGACTTGAGTTAGTCTATACTAACTCTAGAATTTATATTACTCAGAGAAAGTAGTATACAGGACATGTTAAGGAAGTTTCATTTGCAGGATGCCAAAGTTGCAAGTACTCCAATGGAGGTAAACCAAAAGTTAAGTGCTCATGAAGGTGATTTGCTTGAGAATATTGCAGGTTACCAAAGCATAGTGGGAAGCTTGAACTATGCTACATTGACAAGGATTGATATTTCTTATGGAGTAAGTGTTCTAAGTCAATTTATGCCCAAACCTAGGGCACCTCATTTGGAAGGTGCTAAAAGGATTTTGAAGTACCTTAAGGGCACTCAAAATCTGGGATTGTACTGTCCTTATACCTCAGACTTGGACATCAAGATATACTCATATGCAGAGTGGTTAGGTTGCAAAGATGATAGAAGGAGTAACTCAGGATACCTATCTTTTGCAGGTAACAAACCTATATCATGGTCTTCAAAGAAGAAACATACTGTTGCTTTATCTTCTACAGAGGCAGAGTATAGAGGATTGGCCAATGCTACTCAAGAGGCCATATGGATCAGATTATTGTATACAAATTTAGGTTTGCATACTACATCTCCAATGATTCTTGGGGATAATACCAGCTCACTACATCTTGCAACTAATCCTATTTATCATGCTAGGAACAAGCATATAGAGGTCCACTATCATTATGTGAGAGAGAAGCTATTGAGCAAGGAGATTCAGTTGGTATATGTGTCAACAAATATGCAATGTGCAGATTTACTGACTGAAGCATTAGATGGTACAAAACTTTGCAGGTTTAAGTCAATGATTGGATTGCAAGACATTCATTAAGATTGAAGATGAAGAACAAGCCAAAATGTTTGGCTTGAGGGGGAGCTGTTGCTGCAAAGTCAAAGCCCACACATTTGGCTTGAAGTTCATAAACATATGAAGCTCCATGGAAACCATTGCTAGGAAGATTTTTTATCTTTACCATTTGTAAAAGTCATTTTTTAACTTAAGAGAATATTTGTAATCACCTACCAAAAACTCGTGGAATTCTTAGATAGAAAAGTAATGACTTCATTGAGGGAATATTTCCTAGATTGAAGGACTACTTTTAGAGAGATCCAAAAGTTGAATTCAAATTCAAAGTTGAATGTCGCACTTATATAAGTAACTTGTAAAAAGTCGCGGTTAGAAGTGACTCCATTCCCAAGTTCTCCATTGCCATATTGTAAGAGAGTGAGGACTACATTGTAGCCTACACTTCTCACCATCATTAGGCTATGATTGACAAGCCTATGATCATGTACAACAGTGTTCATTGATACAATAGATCTACATTACTTATCTATGATCTCTATTTTATAGTCATTCATAACTGTCAACTTGTGCTGCTCATATCTTAGTCATTCCTACACCATTTTCAATGTTCTATAGCTTGTTGGCATCAGCTCCAAGTATTCTACGTGCTCACAAAGTTTGAAGGAAATCCATTCAACCAATTTGGAGAAAAGTGCATCGAAGCACTCACTGGTCAAACTCTGCAGAGGTCCTAAAAAATAGGGGGTAATGATTCAATTGCTAAATTGATTGCTTTGTGCATAGTGCATCATTTTAAGTGATTCCACTTGAAACCATTAGCTTACTAAGCTAATTAGATACCTCTAAAAGTAATTTTTCCAATTCTTACTGTACTCGTAGCACTGAGCATAACAAGGAGTAGGTGTGTGAACAAAAATAGAACGTTTTCATTGAACCTTCAACTTGGAAGTAGTCTGTTTTGGTTGAATCTTTTCTCACATCATTTACAAAGTACATAGGCACTTATTTAGTGTCATTGGAAAGCTAAGAGGGTCTACAACTCAACTCTGAAGCTACAAGAGGCTGGCACAAAGCAGGATTTGGCAGTACCTATTCATTTCTTGGAGTGTCCATCCATCTATCCCAACACTTGGTTTGTTTTATCCCAAGGGGGGATCACTACCGCTAGATTGGCATGCTTTTTCTGACTCTCATTGGGCTGGTTTCTTTGACACTTGTGTGTCCACTAGTGGTTTTTGCTTCAGGCTTGGTAGCTCATGCATATCTTGGCTGAGCAAGAAGCAGCCTAATGTGGCCACTTCTAGTTATGAGGCTGATTATAGGGCAGCATTCACAGCGACTGTTGAGTGTGTGTGGCTCAGATGCCTTATGGATGATTTGGGTGTTGGTAAGTCTTCTGCCACCACCATCTTCACTAACAGTCAGAGTGCATTGCCAGTTGTGAGGAACCTTGTGTTCCATGCTCGCACTAAGCACAGAGGTGCATTATCATTATGTCAGGGAGAGGTTCTCTGCTGGGGAGATCAGCTTGGCATATGTGCCCACGCTGGAGAACATTGCAGACCTTTCCACGAAGGCTCTGCCTATGGAGAAGTTCGAAGCCTTCCGCAAAGCTTTGGGCTTACTTCCTTTTGTGGATTGATTCCACATAGCTTGGCACTTCCTTATACATGAGTGAGAGCTCCTTGTTCACTGCATCACGCCCAGGGGGGATTTGTTGATATATTTAGTTAGTGATGTGTGTGAACACACTAGGACCACGAGAGCACTTTTTTCCCTCTTTAGGAGGTTTCTTTCCCCCGGCTTGAATATATGCCTATTGCCCTAATGGGCTACTTATCTTTGTACTTTCTCTAGTAATACATTCAATCTTGTGTTTTGTGCTCCAAGCTTCTCCTTCTTCCTTGTGATGTTCGCATGCTTCCGCAGATGTCTAACTCCAACAATTCTTGGAAAATGCAACACTCGTGAGTACTCTAATGGTACACATTTTTGCAGTAGGTGAAAATTTTCTTCATAATCAATACCTTGGGTCTGTGCAAATCCTGTAGCTACAAGCCTTCCTTTGTACCTTGAGCCAATGACCTTCATAGATGGTTTCTTGGGTACCAACTCCCAAGTTTGATTCTCTTGTAAAGCTTCTATCTCTTCTTTCATGACACTTCTCCACTCTGGCTTACTTCTTGGCTTCTTCATAAGTGGAAGGTTCTTTAGAGTTTGAGTCATGTGCTATATATATTGAGTGTTTAGTGACTAAAAAGTATCATAGCCATACCATTCTAGCTTCTTTTTTTCCCTAGTAGACCTTCCGATAGTTTGTTGAGATGATTATGCCACATCTCTCAATTCTTGAACGTTGGCTTTGCCTTTGGAGTTACAAGAATTGATTTCCCTTCTTGGAGTCTTCTAGTCATCATCAAACTCACTTGATGCTTAAAGTGTAAGCTCATTCCTCTTTGACAAAGTTGGAAAGCCCTCCTTTAGATCATTTTTCATCATCAAAATCACTTGATGCTTCAAGTGTAAGCTCATTCTTCTTTGACAAAGTTGGAAAGTCTTCCTCTAGATCATAGGAACGTTCGATTTTCTTGCCATCATATTCAAACCAAGTTTTATTTTCATCAAACACAACATCTCTACTTACAATAAACCATCAGTTCTTGGAGTGTATAGTCTATAACCTTTTTGATTAAGTTTGTATCCAATAAAGATGCATTTCTCTAGCTTTGGATCTAATTTGCCTCTGATTTTTGAAGGTATGTGTGCATATGATATGCACCCTAAGATCTTGCAATGATCAAGTATGGGTCTTCTTCCATTCCATGCTTCATATGGTGTCATCCCATCTAATGCTTTTGATGGGAGTGTATTGATAAAATATGTGGTTGTGGATATAGCCTCTGCCCTCAAGTAGTTGGGCAATTTCTTCTCATTTAGCATTGACCTTCAACCTCCACTATGGTTCTATTTTTCCTTTCTGCCACTCCATTCTATTCTGGTGTATACCTGATTGTGATTTCTCTTTTGATTCCTCTCTCTCGGAGATAAGAATCAAAATCATCGGAGAAATATTCTCCCCCTCCATTTGACCTTAGTCTCTTCAAGGTTTTATGTGTTTGATTTTCTACAAGTGCTAGATATTTCTTGAAACATGAGAATACTTCATCTTTATGCTTCATAATGTATAATATTGTCCATTTATTACAACCATCAATGAATGAAACATAGTACCTAGATCCAAAGATTGAAGGCTCCTTGCTTGATCCCCATACATCTATATGAACTAGCTCCAATAGCTCTCCATGAATGTATCCTTTGTTTGTGAAAGGCTGCCTATGAGACTTACAAAAAGACAAGCACTGCATTTGTAGATCATGTGTTGTTTGGAGATATTTGGTAGTCCAAATATCTCCAAGGACACTCTGATCCCTATTGATTTTCTTCAGAGATCTTTTCACCTATGTGAGCTAACTTCTTGTGCCAAATTTCCGACTCTGATAGAGTTTGGCTAGCATAATTGAACAATGCAATGCTTCTCGTATCTTAGAGCTCAAATTTAAATAATCTACTTGATTTTTCTCCTTTTGCTATCCTCTTAAATCCTTGGTGTGGATAACAAATGCTCCATTCTTTGTGAATATAACCTGTAATCCTTTTTCAACAATCTGACCTACACTTATGAGGTTTTTTGTGATAGTTGGCACATATAGTACCTTGCTCAATAGGTTCACATTACCATCAGAAGTCTTCACATTGCTTATCTTCTCCACTCGATGCCTTGTGTCATCTCCTATTTGGACTTCATGCCTATTCCTTGGATCTCTGAATCTACGAGTAGAGCTACATTCCTTGCTACATGATTTGAGCAACCTAAGTCTATATAGAATACATGTTCATCTAAGTTACCTTGCTTCATGGTCATGTTCATTAGAAGTAATGAATCCTCTTGAGTTTGATCATTTGCATAGTTGGTGTAGTCTCTCCTTCCTCTATATCCTCCTTGGTGATTGTTGTTATTGTATGGCTTATTATTATAACCATTTTTATCATTGAATCTACCTCTTGAGCTTCCATAGCCTCCTCTGTTGTAACCTCTTCCTCTTTGATTTCTAGGATTCCTAAAATAGTTCTCAGTAATGTGATTAGTTAAACCACATATGGAACATGGAGATGAGCTTTGAGCTCTTTCCCTACCTTGCCTTCCTCCTCTGCCTCTTCCTCTTGAGCCTCTACCTCTATCTACAAAGTTTGCTTGAGAGGTGCTACCTTCATCATCAGACTTTTTACCTTTGTCTTTTCTATCTTTGTTCTTGCTCTTATCTCTATAGAGAGAAGATGATTGATTACCTTTTGGGTTTTCTCCATCCTTCATGAGCTTTTCCTCATGTGTGAACGCTTCTCTCATGAGAGTGTTGAAATCAGGAATCTGCATATCCATGTAGAGGTCCATGGCTATGTTGAAAGCTTCCCATTTTTAATCTGCCTTTATTCCATCGATCACTTGCCTTATTATGGGCTCTTCATCAATGATTTCTCCAATGCTTCCAAGTTGGTCTGCTATGTCCTTCATTTTGGTGAAAAAATCAGTCACACTTTGCTTGGGCATCTTCTTGAGTATGGTGAATTCCATCCATAGTTGGTTCTTTCTTGATTTGATGCTTGATGAGAAGAATGCTTCAAGAGCATTCCAAGTTTCTTGTGAAGTCTTGCAACTCATGATGTGTGGAAGTAAAAAATCAGAGAATGATTTAAGAATGTATGACCTTGCTAGAGCATCCTTTGAACACCATGTGTTTAACCTCTCTTGTTCTTCTTGAGTTGGTTGACCCTTGCTTCTGAGGATTTGCAACATCTCATCTCCAAATATGTAACCATAGAGATTTCTCCCTTGAAGATAAGCTTCCATTCTAAGTGACCAAGTTGATTAGTTGCCTCGATCCAATTTATCTATGGATGAAGGAAATCCATCTCCCATGTTGATTTGTTGTTGCTCTGATACCATTGTAAGGAGATGGTGTGATAGGTTCTAGAGATGAGCTCGTCTTGCACAATACACCTACCAATCTAACTCTAGGGATGCTTATTATAACTTTTTAGCTTCCCAATGATGCATTTGGAACCACCGAGACCTTTGGAACATCATTCGCAAATGTTTTCATCAAAATAGATAACTTGCAAATGCAAGAAATGTGAAAAACCTTCTATTTTGGGAATAGAAGGTCTCAGTAATATGTTCAGAGCTCACAACTTGGTATGAATTGACCAGAGAGCTTTTGCAAACATATAGTTTATGTGCATAACTAACTAAAGAAAGTTATTTCATGAATTTATCTATACCATACACTGAGAAATAAATTTAATAACTCAAGGGAGTCATCCCGACTTTTTAGGATCTAGAAGGTATGCAGACATAGTCACCTTCTATGCTTCATATCTCACAATCTGCTAAACCAAACTTGATGAAAATTGATATCTCAACATTTGACACTTTAATTTAACTATCCCAAGTTAAAATTTAGCAAACGAATGAGTAAATATAGAGAAATTGATTTCACAAGATCATTGTAATGATGAAGATGCAATAGTAGATAGTAGACAGATATGTACTTGAATAAATGTATCAAAATGTAAATGCTATTGATCATATGATACAAGGAATGTGTAATGGACTAATCATACATGAAGTGAGCTCAAAGAATGCTCACTGAAGTAGCTTAATGTCTCTCAGAATAGCTTACTTATCCTACGACGAAAAGTATGTGCATTTATACACATGGATTGAGTTTGAATTTGAATTTTTCCCTCACCTAAAAGTGATCCTATACTTTAGGGACTTGATTGATTTAGTTCTTTCACCAAATAAGTCATGGGTTAACTCTTCTTAATTCTCGAGATTCGATCTTCTTTTTGAAGGTGGTATCATTTTGCTTTTGCTTTGATACCACTTGTCAGTGTATAAAACACCACAAGAAGCAATCTAATGTGATATCCAAGCTCCTATATAATCACCATTAGCTTACCATTACTTAAACTCAATATTGACAAAAGTCAAAATTTATTCTGACTTCATTCCGGTGTGCTTACAGTGACTTTAGGGTGGTTTATGGTTCTGTTCCGGTGACAATATTTTATCTAGAGACTTTTTGGTGGTACTCCGATGACTTTCCAATAGTTTACGATTTCATTTCGATGACCTTTTGGTCATGAAAACTTCTCAGAAACACATAGTCTAGTGTCTTGTTGTTGCTTTACCTCCTGCACTTGCACTTGTACAAAAATTCAAATACTTAACTTCATCAACTTGACATAGCTTCAAGGTGGAACTTAAACTTTTGAGTCCACATTCCGATTCACAAAAAATGTTCAGTTCCTTGAAATAGAAAATGATAACTTCATCGTAAGCTATCAATTATGAAACTTTCAGTGTTGTAAACTTGATCTGTGTACCAACTCTTTTGTTCATCAAATGTCACATCTCTGGACACCATAAACTATTTGGTTAGAGGAATCTATAACCTGTAGCCCATCTGTTTTCATCATATCCAATGAACATATATTTTTCAGCCTTTGGTTTGAGCTTATGTCTAAGTTGTGAAGGTACATATGCATAGGCAATTGATCCAAATACCTTGCAATGATCTAGCATAGGTTTCTTACCCCACCAGGCTTCGTGAGGAGTCATACCATTTAGAGTTGTATAGGGAAGTCTATTCATGAGATATGTAGTTGTATTTATAGCTTTAGCCCAAAGATAATTTGGAAAGTTCTTCTCCTTTAGCATAGCTCTTGCAAATTCAACCAGAGTTCTGTATCTCCTTTCTGCCACCCCATTCTGTTGAGGTGAGTAACTACAGGTTATTTCTCTTTTGATTCTTGCATTCCAAAGATAATCATTAAATTCTTGGGAGAAGTATTCTCCCCCTCCATGGGACCTTAGCCTCTTGAGCTTTCAGCCTGTAACTCTTTCTGCATATGCATGAAAATGTTTGAAAGCCCTAATCACTTCTGACCTTTCCTTCAAAACATAAAGAGTTATCCATCTTGTAGCATCATCAATGAGAACATAATACCTAGATCCGCTGATTGATCCGTCATTTGTTGGTCCCCATACATCTGTATGGATGAGCTCTAGTAATCCATTATGCTTGAACCCTTTCTTTGAAAATGGTAATCTGTGCACTTTTCCCATTTGGCATGCTTCACATTTTTAAACCATGTGTTGGTTCTATACATTTGGTAATCCTAATATAGACTGATTTGCCACCATCGTTTTGATTCCTTTTTCATTAAGGTGACCTAACCTCTTATGCTAGAGGTCTAGTTCTGTAATCACAACATCTCCATGCACGATTAGGGTTTGACCAATATTCCCTTGCACTCTGAGAGTAAAGAGTGTACCTTCCTTCTTATCATAGGCAATATGTTCGTATCCATTTTTTGGATCTTCCACAAATACACCTTCATTTGTAAATCTGACTTGAAGTTCTTTCTCTACTATTTGGCCCACACGAATTAGATTCTTAGGTATTGTGGGAACATATAGTACATTAGTTAATAGGTTAGTGTCGTTCTTGTACTTCACCTTCCTAATTGATCGTACATTGTGTCTTGTGTTATCACATGTTTGAACTATATGTCTAGAAGTGCTTTCTTCTGATTATGACATTAGTTCTATATTACCTGACAAATGATTAGATAAATCGGAGTCAGTATAGAATACCTTGAGATCTTCCTTCTCTGATGTACTTATTGAATTCATCATCAATGTTGCATGGTCCTCATTCTGTGTGTCATTCGCATAATTGTAATAGGTGGTGTTGTTGGATTGGTTCTATCCCAAATCTCTTTTGCCACCTCTAGTAGATCTGCCTCTTTGATTTTGTCTTCCTTTTTGAGAATGACTTTGAAATCTTCCACCTCGGCCTCTTCCATTGTTGCTTTGATTTTGATTCTAACCTTGTTTATTATGCCAACATTCATAGGCCATAATATTACTCAAGCCACAAATCCATCATGGCTTCTTGCCGTTATTCTGGTTACTTCTTCCTCTTCCATTTCCTTTGCTTTTGCTTTTGTTTTTGCCTCTTTCTCCTGCATAATTTTCTTGGTAAGTCGATTCTTCTTCATCCTTTGTTTTGCCTTTATCACTTTTGTTCTTGTTCTTTGCATACATAGCAGTGCTATGTCCTTTTTCTCCGTCTGACTTCAAATCTTGCTCAAATGTAAGCATCAGTCCAAGTAATTGATTTAGATCTGGTACAAAATGATTAACAAAAGTTCAATAGAAAGTACAAAAGGCCACCTTTCATCTCCTCTCAAACCTACAAGTAGTTGCGCAATCAACCTATGATGTTCAATGTCTTCGTCTATAGATCCAAGACTGTCTGCCAAATCCTTCATCTTAGTGACATAATCACTAACGCTCTAACTTTGCTTCTTCTTGAGATTTGTAAACGCTTACCATAAGCTAGCCTTCCTATCTTTGTTAGTATTTTGGAAGTGGTCTTCCAATGCATTCCAAATGTCTTAGGTTGTTTCCAGACCTCTGATTTGCGGTAGCAAGTAATCTGTAATAGTATTGTATAAGTAACCAATTGCACTTGCATCTTTCTTTTGTCATAGCTTCAAGGCTTCTGATTCTTCTTTCTTTGTTCTAATCTCGTCTTGGTGTCAGCTTTTCTTCTTCACAAATTTATTTCATGAGGTGCTTACTCATAAGTAAGGCTTCCATTCTCATTACACAGGCAGGATAGTTATCTTTGTCCAATTTTTCAATGGAGATATGATCCGCCATGGTCTTCTTGTTTCTGCTACAGCCTCTTCCACTCAAGCCCTCTTCAATCATCTTGTATCCACACCTCCTTTTACTCTTAAGTAACTTTTGGGCTCTAACCTTTAGGCTCTCACCTTCCACCTCTAATGCCACTGAAGGTGGTCTCTAATACCACTTTTCAATGTATAAAACATCACAAGAAACAAGCTAATGTGATATTAGAGGTCCTCTATAATCACCATTAGCTTACCATTACTTAAACTCAATCTTGATAAAAATCAAAATTTATTATGACTTCATTCTGGTGCATTTATGGTGACTTTACGGTGGTTTATGCTTCTGTTCCAGTGACTTATTGTTTTCTTCTAGTGACTTTTTGATGGCACTCCAGTGACTTTCTGATAGTTTATGGTTTCATTTTGGTGACCTTTTGATGATGAAAACTTCTTAGAAACACACAGTCTGGTGTCTTCCTATTTCTTTACCTCCTACACTTGCACTTGTACAAAAATTCGAATACTTAACTTCATCAACTTGACATACCTTCAAGGTTGAACTTAAACTTCTAATTACACATTCCAGTTCATAGAAAATCTTCAGTTCATCAAAATAGAAAATGATAACTTCATCGTAAGCTATCACTTATGAAACTTTACACTATACATTGTGAGCCGATTCTAACATGATCATAAATGCACCGTAAGACATGTAACTATAACAGACATTCATACAATTATGAAGATAGTTGGATTTCTTCTCACAAAGAGAGTTGACTCTATTCTATTCCACAAATATGTGTTTTCTATTAGAGAAGATGTGTACAGAATGGTATGGCCTTCTTCTGCTCATAACCATAGAAAGTTCTCCTACTCAGAGTAACTTTCCATCAGCATCTCTCTCAGTTCATCTCGGCTGCCTCTCCCAGATGTAGGACTTAGACTGTGAGTTCTCTACTCTCTCTCTCTCTCATGTGTCTCATACACATAGACACTCGTATAGTCACACTAGTTCAAGCCTCAATGCTCTCTCACATGTATGTTCCACTCTGTTCTCTGGTTTATTTATAGTTGGTCTGTATTTACTACAATCTGGGTTTGACACACTCTCTTTCTTCTTCATTTTTCACTACATCTTCCACTTTATTATCCATACCCCTACTTCGTTCAAGCGAGCATTTATACATGACTACTTTGCATGCTCCTGTCTTCATGTCTAATTAGTGAGTGAAGCCCCTACACTTTTGACTTTTAGATTTTTCCAAAGTAAATACACTCAAATTGACAAGCATGTGTTCATATGTGGTTCTATCTTGTGAAGAGCTAAATGAATGTGTAGTCCTAAGGTTTTAGCAATGCACTTAGGCTTGCTAATTGCACCAACAAAAATTGATTCTAGAAACAAGAATAATGCGCTCAGTGTCTAAGCAATCTCTAATGAAGTGATACCTCACCTCAATGTGCTTGGTGTTTGCATGATAGATTGGATTCTTAGCCAAAGCAATGGCACTCTGACTATCAATAAGCAAACGAGGTACATGCACAAGTAAACCCATATTAGAAGCAAGACAAGAAAGCCACAATGCTTCCTTACATGTCTCACTTGTTGCAACATACTCTGCTTCTGTGGTGGAAACAATTGTACATTCTTGAAGATGAGATATCCAAGAGATTGCACCTCTAGCAAAATGAAAAATGTACCTTGATGTAGAATGAAGATTTTCTACACAACCAGCATAGTCAGAATCTATGTAACCAATAATGGATGCCTTCCCTCTACCTAAGCATAGACACTTATCCTAAGTGCCACTCAGATATCTTAAAATCATCTTGAATGCTTCCCAATGTTTCTTGCTAGGATTAGAAATATATATGCTCACAACTCCCACTACAAATGCATTGTCTCGTCTCGTAGTTACCATAGCATACATGAGACTACCAACAACAGAATAATAAGGAATTTTGTTCATGAACTCCTTTTCCTCATCTAATTTGGGGCAATCATCCTTGCTCAATTTCACATATGTGGGTAAGGGTGTACTCAATGCCTTTCCACCCTGTATATTGAACCTGTGAAGTACTTTGGATATGTACTCATTTTGAGACAAATATATGCATCTTTTACTCCTATCATGAGAAATGCGCATGCCAAGAATATATTTGGCATCCCCCAAATCCTTCATATCAAATGTTTGACTCTTCTTTTTGAGAATTGACAAATCATAAGACAACTTTCCAGCAATCAACATATCATTGACATAAAGTATCAAGCATATCAAGCTGCCAGTTGAGCATCTCTTTGTGTAGAGACAATGATCCTCATTGCTTTGAGAATCCTTGAGACTTCATAAAAGTATCTGTGGTACCATTGTCTAGGGGATTGTTTGAGTCCATACAAGCTCTTCTTAAGCTTACAAATTAGACTTTCCTTGCGAGGAACTACATAACCCTCTGATTGTTCCATATAGATCTCATCTATAAGATCTCCATGCAAGAAAGTGGTTTTCACATCCATTTGGACTAGCTCTAAGTCCTCCATTGCAACGAATCCAAGCAACATGCACAAGGTAGTCATCTTGGCCACTGGAGAGAAGATTGCCTCGAAATTAACACCATGTTGTTGCTTGAAACCCTTTGCAACAAGTCGTGCTTTATACTTTGGAGAAGCACTATCTGATGTGGATTTCAACTTATATACCCATTTACATACTAAAGCTTTCCTACCCTTTGGAAAAGGCATTAAATCCCAAGTACCATTCCTGTCAATAGAATCCAACTCACTCTTCATGGCACCCTCCTACTTGACATGATCCTCTGTTGCATAGCCTCTTTGTAGCAAGAAGGCTCACAGGCATCTGTAAGCATAACAGAATCTAAATTTGGAACATATATATCAGGTGGATGTGAGACATGTGTAGAACGTCTCAATGGTTGTTGAATAGGAACATGTGCAGACTAATCTAGATCGACATTCTCTTGAACATCCCTAAGTGCAACATTTTTATGCATGCTAACCAGCGGACTAGTATCCTCAAACACCACTCTTCTCACTTCAACCTCCTTAATGGGTTGTTTATGTTGAGATATCAAGCTGGACATGTGATGATCCAGGATGACACGTACCAGTTTTTTGTTTCTCTGACATGTATAGTGGTCACGCCAGTATATGTCAGGGATACTTCATTGAGCTTTATTAGATTTATCTACCGAGAGTGATGGCACATTTGTCCCTTGCCAGCTCACTCATCTGTGGACATTAGGTTTTTCCATATGTACTGATCTTTATATATTGCACTTGTTGTATTCTTGTTTTTTAGGTCATTCTTGTAGATTCCTTTTTATGTAATAGAAGAAGAAGAAGAAGATCATTCTTCCTGGTCTCAATCTGTGTGTGTGCTTCTCCTTGAGAGTGAGAGTGTGTGTGTGAGCTCTCTTCCTTATCTCCTTCCTCATGACATGGTATTAGAGCCAGCGTGGTTGTAGAGAGCTTGTGGAGAAGGCGACGGTGAAGAGTACGCAGCAAGGTGTGGAGAAAACGCGATTCACAAACGACCTCCATTTGCTCGAGCTTGTAATGTGGGGCCCGCAAAAAACCAGGTCAGTTTCAAAAACTATAACTTGCGTCGTGTTTGGCAACACTCATATATTCCAGATCCAAAATCTCAAGCGATTCTGTGTACTGTTGATACATGAAAACTGTGTTTTTTTGAGATTGAAATATCATGTCATAGTGTGATAGTGTTCAAGCAGAAGTGCTGCTTGTAGTGATTTGCAGTGTTGTGTATTGCTGCAGAAATGGCATACACAGATGGAATGAGTCAGCTTATGAGCAATAAGCTGGACAAGAACAACTTCCATGCTTGGAGATTCAGAATGACGAATTTCCTGATGGGAAAAGGCTACTAGAAGTACATCGAAGGAGAGAACGAAAACGCTCTGCATTTACCAAAGAGGAATCGGACTGCAGAACAGATAAGAGCATATGAGGAATGGAATCAAGGAGCACGAAAGGTAATGTATTGGCTATTTTTTAGCATACATGATAGCATGATTGGGCATTGGGCACATACAGGATGCCAAGACTCCAAAAGAGGTTTGGAACAGTTTCGTCACATTGTATGAGACCAATACAAAGGCACGGAAATTGCAACTCAAGAACGAGTTGCATACCTTGGAGAAAAAGAGCATGTCGGTAAGTGACGATACACTGAAAATCAAAAGCATATGTGAGTCACTTGCATATATTGGGGTGAATGTAGATGATGATGATAAGGTGGAAGTATGCCTTCATGGTTTAGGAGCTGCATATAAGCAGTTCAGAACTTTTATACAGACCAGGGAAAATATTCCAAATTTTGTTGATCTAGTATCTATGCTGATTATTGAAGAAAAGAATCTTGGTGAGGATTCAAACTCACAAGGAAAGCCCAGTTCTGAGCAAGTATTCTACTCTGACAGAGGAAGAGGTAGAGGTAGAGGTTTCGAAAGTGGAAGAGGAAACAGTAATCAAGACCAAGGTCAACAAGAGAATCATGCAGGAGGAAGAGGACAGTTTCGAGGCAGGGGGAGCAAAAGAGGTCCTAGAAATTTCCAAAGAAATGATTCAGGTAATCATAGTAAAGGATGCTAGAATTGTGGTAAACCTTGACACTTTGAACATGATTGTAGGTTGAAGAATCAAAATAACAGAAGACAGCAAAAGAACTATGCATCCACAAGTGTAGATGATTCTCAGAAGTTGTTCATGGTTCAACATCACATGATGAATACGATGTTTGCTGGTGTTTCAAAATCGAATGATAATGTTTGGTATGTCGATTCAGGTGCTTCAAATCACATGACCAGTCATGCGGAATGGTTTAGTAGCTTGTAGAAATTGTCAGTTTCTGGATATGTTGAAACAAGTGATGACACATCACATCCTATTGAGCATACAGGAAACATAGCACTATCTATGGAGGATGGAAAGGTAAAACATCTTGCTGATGTGCTGCATGTTCCAAATATAACAAAGAATCTAGTTTTTGTTGGACAAATGGTTGACCAGGGATTACAAGTCAGGTTCAATGCTGATTAATTATATGTAGAGGACTAAAAGCAGGATGGACGATTGGTTCCCAAAGGAAACAAAGTGGGTAGGATGTTCACCTTAAATGTGAAGATTCTTGAAATGAATGCAACCATGTTTGCAAAAGGTGCAGGAGTTATTGCTGATATAGAGATCTAGCACAAACGAATTGGACACGCAAATCTGTAAAGGCTGAAACTGATGCAGTCAAAGGAGATTGTCCATGGACTATCAAATTTCAAAGTTACAGAAATGGAAAAGGTATGTGGAGCATGTTAATTTGGTAAAAAATCAAGAGCATCATTTCCACATGACAAGCACATTAGTGAGATTGTACTAGAAGTAGTACATACATATGTTTGGGGTCTAGCAAAGACCACATCTATGGGCGGTTGTAGGTTTTATGTTACTTTCATTGATGACCATACACGCAAAGTATGGGTATATTTCATGAAAGAGAAGAGCGAGGTGTTCACTCACTTCCAGAATTTTAAAGTTATGGTGGAAAAGCAGACAGGGAAGTACATTCAGACATTAAGATCTGATGGAGGAGGTGAATACATGTCAAATGAGTTCAGTAGTTTTCTAAGAAGTCATGGAATTCGAGGTCAGTTTTCATGCAAGTACACACCACAATAGAACGGTGTTGCTAAATGCAAAAATAGACATATTGCAGAAACAGAACGAGCCTTGATGGCTGAGAAAAATATGCCTCATTGTTATTGGGAAGAAGCTGGTCATACTATTGCATACATCATGAACAAAACTCTGACTGCTGTTGTACATCAAGTTACACCTGAAGAGAAGTTTACAGGTAAAAAGCCAAACTTATCACATCTGAAAGTTTTTGGTTGTATTGCATATGTACATGTTCCAGATGAATTAAGGATGAAGCTTGATCCAAAAGCAGAAAAGTGTGTCTTCATTGGATACTCCCATGAGAAAAAGGGATATAAATGCTATAACCCACTCACACGATAGGTAAAGGTGAGCAAAGATGTGGTATTTGATGAAATGTCAAGCTTCTATGCAAATGCCAAAGAAGGACTGAATCGTGAACCAAATGACAAAGAAAATGCTAAAAAATCAAGTGCAGAATCTCAATTTTTGAGTGGACTGGATGCATCACCAAGCAATAGTTCCAACTCAAATCCATGCAGTGGAAGATTGCGTCGAAATTTCAGTCCAACAATTTCATCAAATACATCCAAGAAAGGTAAAGAAAAGCTTTCTGTTAGTAGTAAAACATGTGCAGGTTTTGAAGACGTTGATGGAGATTCAAGCGGTTCAGAAAAGAGTCTTGATGAGGAACTTGGATTGGCCTCTGTGAAGACTCCAAGAGTAAGAAGGGCACATGTAGATGATACAAGGAGAAGTGACCCAAGACCAAGAGGATCTGGGAGGATGTGTTGATATATTTAGGTAGTGATGTGTGTGAACACTCTAGGACCGCCGGGGCACTTTTTTCCCTCTTTAGGAGGTTTTTTTCCCCCGGCTTGTATATACGCCTATTGCCCTAATGGGCTACTTATCTTTGTACATTCTCTAGTAATACATTCAGTCTTGTGTGTTGTGCTCCAAGCTTCTTCCTCTTCCTTGTGCTGTTCGCGTGCTTCCGCAGACGTCTAACTCCAACAATTGGTATCAGAGCAGGTCGTTGATTCTTCTAGGGCGCCGTCGACACTCTTCCGTTTGCAGTCTCAGATTCGCACAAAATTTGGTGAGCATACTCAGGGTGTTTTCGAGATCAAAACAGCTTTGCTGTGTGGTGCCGAAATCACGATCTGAGCTCGTTTCGGCCTCCAAACGCACTATCGCAGTGCTTGTGCAGGCTATTTCGTCCTTTTGTGCCAAAGGTATATACCAGTTTCTGTTCGCCAGTTTAAGCGTCTCGAAGTCTGCTATAGGTCTAGCAGAACTCGTTTGGGCAGTTCTGTTCAACTTTTTGAGATACAGTCAATTTTCTGCATCAAGGTATTTTAGTCACCGGCCATGGCTGAAAGCAGTGATGTATTCCGTATGTTGGCTGTTGAGGATAAGTTGGATGGTACCAACTACCCATTATGGGCTTATATGATGCGACATGTACTGGTTGCAAAAGGATTATGGAACATTGTGCAGGGTGTTGAAAGACGTCCTGTTACACCTGTAACGACAGGTACTGCAAATACAGGTGTTGGAGCTGATGAAGATGGTGTCGAAGATGATATTCCGCAGATTCCTGTTCGTGCTGCTGTTTCTGTTGCACCTACTGCAGAGCAGATTCGTTGGGATGGCAGAGATGCCCAGGCACATGCATTGATAGCTTTGTCTGTCAAACGTGCCATTATTCCTCACATTCGCTCTTGCAGAACAGCAAAGGATGCTTGGGATACACTTACCACTTTGTACCAGGCTAGGAATGAGGCTCGTGTTGCTTACCTCCGAAAACAGTTGGAGAGTGAGCACATGAATGAAGGTGATTCGATGGACAATTTTCTTACAAAGATCAAAGACCTGAAGGAACAATTGATTTCTGCTGATGAGTTTATACCAGATAGCTCACTTGTGCAGACCGTTCTGAATGGCCTTCCTGATTCATATCAGAGTTTTGCCTCTACTCTTTGATTGATAATGAAAGGCAATCCGAATGCCTTGTCATTTGAGGAATTAGTCTCTGTTCTGTTGCAGGAAGATCAGTCCAGGCAGAACAGGTCCATTATGCGTGTTGCAGATCAAGCTTTCCTGGCTAGTCAGAAGGGCAAAGGAAAATAGAGCTCTTCTACTAGTAAGCAGAAATCTGCAAATGCTGCACAATCGAAGAACCAAGATAAAGATGAGAAGAAATCAAAAAAGCAGAAATTGTTCTGCAAGTACTGTAAAGGAAATGATCATATTATAAAGAACTGTCCAAAACTGGCTGCTAAAGAGGCAAAGAAGAAAGAGGCTGGAATGGTTGTTGCAGAGGCCTCTACACCAAAAACAGAGTCTGCAAATCTTGTGCAGGAAGAAGAATGGGCGTTTACTACTGTTTGCAGTTTTGACCCATCTTCTCATGATCAGTGCATGTCTGCAGTAGACTCAGATGTTTGGTACTTTGACAGTGGGGCAACCAAACATATTACCTCGTAGCACAGTTTCTTCTCTTCACTCGAGCCTGCCCCTACAGGGAATACTGTCACATGCGCCAATAACTCCTCTTATCCTGTTATGGGAGTTGGTAAGATCATTTTGACTACTGCTAATGGTAGTTCTTTCACTTTGTCAGATGCTTTATTTGTGCCAGGGATCAAAAAGAACCTGTTATCAGTTTCTGCATTAGCCAAGATTGGCTTGGTTGTGAAATTCGTTGATGACAGGTGTACAGTCCATGATCTCTCAAATGATGATGTGATTATTGCTTCTGGCATTTTATGTCGTGGGCTGTATAAGCTCATAGACTATGAAAAATCTGTGAATGATTCGGCATGTGCAGTTCATGATTCTCAGGCTATGTCAGATGCAAAGCTTTGGCATGCACGCTTTCGTCATCTGAATTTTGCTAGTTTGTTACGCGTGCAGAAATCTGAAATGGTGTCCTCTTTGCCCAAACTTGAGGCACCTGGAAAACATGTTTGTGAAGGCTGTATTTTGGGCAAAATGCAGCGTTCTTCCTTTCCAAAAGATGGTTCAGTTCGGGCTATGTAGAAATTGCAGCTTGTACATAGTGATGTCTGTGGTCCTATGCAGACACCCTCTTTTGGAAATTACCTTTACTTCGTGACTTTCATTGATGATTTTTCCAGGCATGCATGGGTATATCCACTCAAAGCAAAGTCCGAAGTGTTCATGTGCTTCAAACAGTTTTTGGTTTTGGCTGAAAATCTGTCAGCATGTAAAATGGGCACCCTCCGTTCTGATCGAGGGGGGGAATATATGTCTTCAGATTTTAATGCATTTCTGGCTGAACGTGGGATAAAACACCAGTGTACAGTGCCGTATACACCTCAACAGAATGGAGTTGCTGAACGAAAGAACAGGTCACTCATGGAGATGGCGAGGTGCATGGTCAAAAGTCAGGCTTTACCACATAGTTTCTGGCTTGAGGCTGTCATGTGTGCAACATATGTACTGAACAGGTGTCCCACGAAAGCGTTGCAGTCTATCACTCCATATGAGGCTTGGCATGACCGCAAGCCATCTGTTGCTCATCTGCGTGTTTTTGGTTGTTTGGCATATGCATTAGTGCCTGAACAACATCGCAAAAAATTGGATGATAAGGTAGTAAAATGTATTTTTGTTGGGTACAGTTCTGAAAGTAAAGGCTATCGTCTGTATCATCCACAGACTAAACGCATTCTGGTTAGCCGTGATGTTGTCTTTGTGGAAGATGCTATTCAGCCATTGCTTTCATGTACTAAGGAGACATCTGTTAGCTCCAAAGACATGTATGATACTTTGATGCCTCTTTTTACAGGTGGACAGGCTAGCGCTGGTCCTAATGAGGCAACTTCTCAGCCTTTGCAGGTTTCATATGATGATGCAGATCATGCCATTTCTGATGCAGATTTACATGATGCACTTGTTGATGAGAGAGCTGATATTGAACAGGCAAAAACTATGCCAAAATGGCTGGTGCAGACTTTGCGTGACAGCAAAATTGATGCACCTTTGTCATATCGTACTCGTTCAAGCTCTCATAGTACCTCCTTTGCATCAGATTGCTATGCTATGGCTGCATCTAGTCTCTGTGATGAGAATGAGCCTGTTTCTTTTGATGAAGCACAAAATTCAGAAAATTGGATGGCTGCTATGCAATCTGAATATGATGCTATAATGAAGAATGGTACATGGCCTTTTTGTGACTTGCCTCCTGGCAAGAAGGCCATTGGCACTAAGTGGGTATACAAGCTGAAGCGTAAACCTGATGGTACAGTTGACAGGTATAAGGCTAGGCTTGTTGCAAAGGGTTATGCGCAGGAAAGAGGCATTGATTTTGATGAGACCTTTGCACCTACATGCCGTATGACTACTGTTCGGAGCATTTGTGCACTTGCAGCCCATCATGGTTGGAATGTACATCAGTTGGACATTAAAACAGCATTTCTGAATGGTGACTTGCATGAAGAAGTGTATGTTTTTCAGCCCCGTGGCTTTGTGCAGAAAGGGCATGAAAACCAGGTGTGCAGGTTAAAGAAGGCGTTATATGGTTTAAAGCAAGCACCACGTGCTTGGTATGAGAAAATACATGCCTATCTGATTGCACATGGTTTTGAGAACAGTCCAACTGAAAGCACCTTATATGTTAAGCGTGCTAATGATGTGCTTTTGATCATTGTTGTCTATGTAGACGACATGCTGCTCACTGGTCCTCTTGAGAAGCATATTGCTGATTTCAAGGCTGATTTGCATGCCTCATTTGAGATGTCTAATTTGGGGCATTTGCATCACTATTTGGGCATTCAGTTTATGCAAGTTGATGGTGGAATGGCTTTGTGTCAAACGAAATATATTGACACATTATTGCAGCGTTTTGGCCTTGAAGACTGTAAGCCTATTGCCACTCCTATGGAGACAGGTTTACGATTGAGTCTTCATGATGCTGGAGATGCATTTGATGCTGTTCTCTATCAACAGACTGTTGGATGCTTGATTTACTTATGCATTACTCGGCCAGATATTCAGTTTGCTGTCTCACAGATGAGCAGGTTTATACATTGCCCAGAAGTCACGCATTGGAAAGCGGTTAAGCGCATCTTTCGCTACTTGAGTGGTACTCGGCTACTTGGGTTGTTTTATCCCAAGGGGGGATCACTACCGCCAGATTTGCATGCTTTTTCTGACTCAGATTGGGCTGGTTGCTATGACACTCGTGTGTCCACCAGTGGTTTTTGCTTCATGCTTGGTAGCTCATGTATATCTTGGTTGAGCAAGAAGCAGCCTACTGTGGCCACTTCCAGTTGTGAGGCTGAGTATAGGGCAGCTTTCACAGCGACTGTTGAGTGTGTGTGGCTCAAACGCCTTATGGCTGATTTGGGTGTTGGCCAGTCTTTTGCCACCACCATCTTCACTGACAGTCAGAGCGCATTGGCAGTTGCGAGGAACCCTGTGTTCCATGCTCGCACTAAGGACATTGAGGTGCATTATCACTATGTCAGGGAGAGGTTCTCTGCTGGGGAGATCAGCTTGGCATATGTGCCCACGCAGGAGAACATTGCAGACCTTTTCACGAAGGCTCTGCCTAGGGAGAAGTTTGAAGCTTTCCGCAAAGCTTTGGGCTTACTTCCTTTTGTGGAGTGATTTCCACATAGCTCGGCACTTCCTTATACATGAGTGCCAGCTCCTTGTTCACCGCATCACTCCCAGGGGGGATTTGTTGATATATTTAGGTAGTGATGTGTGTGAACACTCTAGGACCACCGGGGCACTTTTTTCCCTCTTTAGGAGGTTTTTTTCCCCCGGCTTGTATATACGCCTATTGCCCTAATGGGCTACTTATCTTTGTACATTCTCTAGTAATACATTCAGTCTTGTGTGTTGTGCTCCAAGCTTCTTCCTCTTCCTTGTGCTGTTCGCGTGCTTCCGCAGACGTCTAACTCCAACAGGATGCGGAATTCAGTGCAATGATTGACGTATGACAGTTATATGGCTTATCATTGTGCCTACATGACAAAGGTAATACAAGATGTTGAACCTTCTTGCTTTGAAGATGCAATTGGAATTGGAGATTGGGAAAAAGATATGGATGAGGAGATGGCTACACTTTATGGAAACGATACATGGAAGCTGGTTCCATTGCCACAAGGAAAGAAACCCATAGGCTGCAAATAGATTTACAAGGTAAAACATAATGCTGATGGTAGCATAAGCAGGTATAAATCACGATTGGTAGCTAAAGGATATGCACAGACATATGGCATTGATTATGAGGAAACATTCAGCCCTGTAGCTAAAATGCCTACTGTCAGAACAGCAAAAGGATGGACTTTGCATCAGATGGATGTGAAGAATGCTTTCCTACATGGTGAGTTACAGGAAGAAGTATATATGAACCAGCCACAAGGATATGAAGATTCAAAGCATCCAGAATATGTTTCCAGGTTGCAAAAGGCTTTGTATGGGTTGACGCATGCCCCTCGTGCATGGCATGCAAGGATTGTTGATTACTTAACCAGCATTGGGTGATGCAGATCACTCACTATATGCAAGGAAGGCTGATGATGGCATCACTATTGTGGATATTTATGTTGATGACCTAATTGTAGGTGGTGATAATGAAGGAAGCGTCAAAGAGGTAAAGAGACTTCTTATGTAGGAATTTGACATGAAAGATCTTGGTGTGCTTCCCTATTTCTTGGGCATTGAGTTTATACATACAAAAACAGGTGTATGGAGTTGCAAAGGCAATATGCCTTGAATATGCTGCAAAAGTATGGTATGGCTGATTGTAAGCCAATTTCTATGCCATTAGATCAGAATTTGAAGTTGGACACTACATCAGGTGAAGCATTGGAAAATGCTACTATGTACAGGAAAATTGTGGGAAGTCTTATATATCTCACAATTACAAGACCTAATCTAAGTTATACTATTGGACTTGAAAGTCAGTTTATGCAGGTTCCCAAGAAGCCACATTTGGATGCTCTGAGGTGCACTCTACGTTATGTGAGTGCTACTTTGGATTATGCATTATCTTATGAGGCTGGTGTAGATTTGCAGGGTTATGGATACACCTATGCCGATTGGGCAGGTAGCATTCCAGACAGAAGATCTACTATTGGTTTTCTATTCTCACTTGGGAGTGCAGTTGTTACATGGAGCAGCAAGAAGCAACCCTCTATTGCTTTGTCGAGTATAGAGGCTGAGTATAGAGGTGTTGCAATGGCAGCATGTGAGGCATCATGGCTGGAGATGCTACTTGCAGATTTAGGTGTGGAACTACAAAAGCCTATCACCATTTATTGTAATAATGTTAGCAGCATATAGTTAGCACGGAACCCTCTTTTCCATGCTAAAACAAAGCATATCAAGGTACATTATCGCTTCATCAGAGAGAAGGTATTAGCAGGTGATATTGATCTTGTTTATGTGAGAACAGGTGAGCAGGTTGCAGATATTTTCACCAAAGCACTTGGGGCTGAGAAGTTGAAGAAGTTTTGGGAGATGCATGGATTACAAGATATGGCATTGAGATTGAGGGGGAGTGTTGAGATATCAAGCTCAACATGTGATGATCCAGGATGACATGTACCAGTTTTTCGTTTCTCTAACATCTATAGTGGTCACACCGGTATATGTCAGGGATACTTCATTGAGCTTTATTAGATTTATCTATCGAGAGTGATGGCACATTTGTTCCTTGCCACCTCACTCATTTGCGGACATTAGGTTTTTTCTTATGTACTAATCTTTATATATTGCACTTGTTGTATTCTTGTTGTTTAAGTCATTCTTGTACATTCCTTTTTATGTAATAGAAGAAGAAGAAGAAGATCATTCTTCATGGCCTTGATCTGTGTGTGTGCTTCTCCTTGAGAGTGAGAGTGTGTGTGTGAGCTCTCTTCCTTATCTCCTTCCTCATGACAGTTTATGCATCTTAAACTCATTAAAAAAGACATCACTACTTCTAATCACTGACCGTGTTTCAAGATCACATAAGTGATATCCAAATTTTCCTTCCCCACTATACTCAAGAAAAATGCATTTCTTTGACTTATGGTCCAACTTTTTTCTAAGATTCTTGGGTATATGAACATATGCTTCACACCCAAAACTCAAAGATGATCATAATATGGGGTCTTCCCTATCCATAACTCTTATGCCACTTTGAGACCTTTGGCAGTACTAGGTGAAAGGTTAATCACATGAACTGCAGTCAATACTGCTTCTACCCAAAAGCCTTGTGAGAGGTTTGCATGATGCAACATAGAGACTACTCTATCTTGAATAGTTTTATTCATCCTCTCAACTACATCATTCTATACTGGGGTATAAGGAGATGTAAACTCTCTACGAATCCCTCTAGATTGACATAAAAGGTTGAATTCATGTGAGGTATACTCACCCCCATTATCTGAATGTAAAGCCTTCAGCTTAGTTCCTTTTTCAGTCTCAGCTAAAGCAAGCTATTTTCTGAAAGTAGGGGATACCTGATCCTTTGATTTGATAGGATATACACAAAATTTTCTAGTAGCATCATCTATGAAAGTGACAAAGTAAAGAGAACCACCTAAGGACCTAGTGGGCATAGGACCACACACATCTATATGAACCAGATCTAAAGGCTGAATTGAAGAGTCAATGTGCGTTGTATGCACATTTCTGGTTTGATTTCCATATTAACAATGCTCACAAAATGAAAAATCGGAGAAAGATAACACAGGTAAGTAGCCAACATGAGAAAGATTTTCCGTTCCACTATGAGATATATGGCCCAAATGACCATGCCGAATACAAGCCATAGGCTGTTCAGTAACAGCTAACAAGTGTTCTTTCTGTGATAAAAATAAATGTTAAGTGAGCCAGCTTTTCTTCCTTTTGCAATAAACATATTTCCCTTTGATATGCAAAAGGACTGAGCATAGAAGACCACCTTGTAACCAAGATCATCAAGTTGACCAACTGACATCAAAATACATGATAACTGAGGTACATGGCATACAGTATGCATAGTAGATTTTGGACCATCAATGAACTGCACAACCACATCTCCAATCCCCATAACATCACACTGGTAGGAATCACCAAGTCTCATGGTACCAAGAGACTTTGTTGCATAATTAGAGAACCATTGTCTATGTGGTGTCACATGGAAAAAAGCACAAGAATCTAGCAGCCACATGTGGGAAAGAGAATCAGCCATAACACCCTCAGTTGGCACAGTACTATCAAGTGTTAACACATCAGCATCGATTCATCAAATAGGCTTTGAAAGGAAAGAATGAAGCTTTGAGGGACCAAAACATTTTCAAGGTAATGACAACCTTAGTCTTTCCCCTTCTTTAGACACCACAAGGGTGTAGCTTAGTGACAATAGATTGCCACGATTAAGCGAGCTCCGAGGGAAACAGTTCTGGGATGGGTGATCTCCGGAGAAGTATTGGGAACCTCTATCTTCCTTGATCATTGAGGTCCTCCCTCACATGTAGGCAATGGCACCAATGGTGACTTCGGTGACTCAGATGACAAGGTATGCCAAGGTCTATGTCTTGGTCGTCACCTTAGTCATAAGCCTTGGAGAAAGCCTTGGGTGGGTGGGTGAGTGCTCACTTCGTTTGCACAAAAGGAACAAACCTTTTGCCTCAAAATTCTTTGATACTAGTGAAGAATTTTGATGGTGATGCACCACATTGCGTTCTGCTTCTTGAGAGCTCCACAATGATATCCTCTGAGTAGAAAATGGAGCTCCTAGGGCCGCACATGGTACTGTGCATAGAGGCTGTAGAATACGCACAAAAACACAATACACAGGGAGCACGAAGACAAACTTCTTAGGTGTTACAAATGTGGTCAAACTTATAGTATGTGACTGACTAGGCCACTCTATGTTTTATTAAAGAACATATACAAAGAAGTGTCTGGTGGCCATTTGGCCTTTCACATGGACACTAACGGTAACACTAATGCACTGTTGAAGAGTGCATCAAGAACTAATATCCAAATATTTCAGAATGAACATGCAATGCTCTAGGCATGGCAGGATTTTATTCGTGAGGAAGTAGATCCTGATATAATCTATGTTTATCAGCTCTAAAGATAGCATATGATATTTTGTGGAACAGTTTTGTGTACAGGAATTCGAGAAGGGATGTTCGCGGCATGAAGCTTCTACCATTGGGCTATGTTTCAATGTGGCTACTGTTCTTTGGAAGGGTAGCTTGGGTCTTGGTCTCAGCTTAATGTTCAAACTAAGGATTTGATAAAAGAACAGATTCTTTCCTATATACAAGAGGAGGAGAATCAGAGTGTACTTAAGAAGCTTGTGACTTAGTTGCAATAGTTTCTTGTAATGTAGCTGAAGATGCACCATGAATGGAAAGCTATAGCTAGCAGTTCACTTAACATCTAACCTTAAGTGATAGAGCAGATTTTGATGACCTTCATATGCTCAATGCATTCTTCTTATGAATGAGAACCAAAAAGAGTGTTGAACATCTAGGAGGATCAGGGTTGCCTACTACGCATAGTGTGATCACTTGAAAGATGGATCTATGCATGAAGTTAGCAAAGTCATGCAGCTCAAAGGGCACAAGTACATCACACGTTTCCCAATGTACTCAAAGCACTGTCGGAGAGAAATACTCTCCTCACTTGGAAGACAAATCAATAAAAACAACTCGCATGCACGCAAAACCTTATACACTTCATATGTGAAGATTCACTAGAAAATTCAGATCTTGGATGGAGTAAAATACAAGCTCGCAAGAGAATGGATTCACCTCTGTTCCATGGTTGCCCTTGTCCAAGATAATCAAATCTACCACTTGGCATGTCTAGCTTCTCCAACAAGAAAAACTCAGAAAACAAGAAAATCAGGGTCTATATGGATGGTTGTTTCAATTTGATGCATTATGGTCATGCCAATGCTCTCAAGCAAGGCCGGGCACTTGGTGACGAGCTCATAGTCGGTGTTGTGAGTGATGAGGAGATCATAGCAAACAAGCCCCCCCCCCCCCCCCCCCCCCCCCCTTGTGATGTCGCTAAATGAAAGGATAGTGATGGTGAGAGGAGTCAAATGGGTGGATGAAGTTATTCCAGGTGCACCTTCTGCAATTAATGAGAGCTTCATGAAGAAGTTATTCACAGAGTATGTATAGACTACATCATACATGGGGATGATCCATGCTTATTGCCAGATGGTAGTGATGCTTACGAGCTTGCAAAAAAAAAACAAAGGCAGATGGCACATCGCATGGAGTTTTTAGCGGAACATGCTGTGTTGGTCTCTGTTTTCTGTGTGGTAATCTCCAGAGCACATGCAGTAAACTAGGGGGCTAAATTGCACGTCTTTTCGGGTACTTCAGGATCTGACCCGTCAGAAAAGAGGAAAAAACGATTCAGAGGGAGCGCTCCAACAAGGGGATTCTTAGTCGGCCTGTGGAACGATAACAGAGTTTTTTGCTTTCCTTTACGTGCATTATGGAGGCTCTTAGAGGATCGATTGTAGGACTGCTCATATCATTTTGCGTTACGATTTGACTTCATCCATCTTCCGACATCCTTCTGTAGTTTTTGGTGATGAACATCGTACGCAGGCAACTGCTGTTGAAGACTATGATAATGTAATAGTGTGCCAAATTTAACTGCAATGGAAATTATCTGACAGAGCAGTAGCAAGGAACATGGAAGAGGCAATCTAAGTTTACTTCTGGCAACACTCCTCCGAGAGGAAGGATGCTACTGGGAACGTACGCGTAAACAGAGTGCTGTTTGCCGAGGAGTTAAAGGGGAAAAACACGGAGAGATATTGGGCTGGTATGATCTGACATATGCAAACAATCTGTTCTGCTTCACGCGGAGGCCATCGTGCCATACTCTTCTTCAGGGCATCACGGAAGGAAGCCGGAGACTCAGAGTGTGTTACGCATCATATTCTTCATCATGTGTGTGCTCTATGTGAAAAAGATATCACATTCGCTGCTGCACGACTCCATCAACTCGCGAACAACTGACTTCCGACAATGTTGTGGTGATTTCAGATCTTTTATATTGTTTTTATATAAAAATTATGCAACCCACAGTCTGAGTTTTACAGTTTTCCAATAAACCAAACCCAATGATCTGATTAGGCATGTCTGCTTGCCTCAAGTTTCATGTCATTCAATTTTCATGTCATTCACTGATATATCTTCGCTTCTGACATCGAATCTAATTTGCGCCATACACCTGCCACAGCCGATTCTATTGCTCTGACAGCTCAGAACGTCATCCCAATTCAAATCCGATTTCATTTCTACTGATTTGTAGCTGGCTATAAACTGAACACCCTTCTTATCCGTTGGTCATCATATGGCTTCCTCCAGTTTAGCTGGCTATAAAGTGAACATCCTTCTTCTCCGTTGGTCATCATATGGCTCGTACTATCTTTTGCGAGCATCGCAACCTCCTGTGATCATATAGTTTCAATCCGTCTGCAAAGTCTACATCGATTATATTTTCAAGGAAGAGTAAATTACGCATCTTTACATAAATGTTTTTATATGATATAACAAAGATTCAAGATGAGGTTTGTTGAAACAGATGATGATGATGTTTATCTGGCCGTGATTGCTGGGCACTATATATACCAAATGTGTTTATCCTCTAACTCATCCTTGTAGCAGATAATTCGAGGCACAACTTATATTCTTCACTTTCTTGATCACATTATTGAATTCATGTAATGTTCAACTGTGATGTGAAGCTTTGCAAAAGAAAACTTCATGTTTCCGTTGTTTAAAGTATGTCGATCAACAGAACTAAGGATCATGATGAACAGTACGAATTCTTTAATCTTTAGCATGAAATTTCGTCCACATATGTTCTTAGCTTAAGACTATGTCTGCACGCTTGTATGAAAGAGATTATAAAACAATCAAGTTTTCTAAGATGTTTTGATTCATGAGTGAAGAAATTGACATTTGACGGCATATGATGTATCACGACGGCTTTGCGTTTATACATTTGATAGTTTATGCAAATTGATATTTCACGCATACATTCATAGAGTGATGCAAGTTTTAAAGCATATCAAGATACTATGAATAATTTTGCAAATGTACGATTAATATTCTCTTTGAGTTTATACTTTATCTGAGATTGCTTCAAACACCCGACGTGCGACGAGAGATTGACGGTCGACTTGATCCACCAACCGAGTACCCAATACTTCCAACAGTGTTGCAAAGCAAAACTTGTAGCAATCAAACATGAATAGGTAGCTTCTTTTAGATTTGTCATTTCGAACCTCTCTAGTTCCATTTTAGCATTCCTAAAGTGTAATTTCCCATACATCAGGTGTTGGAGTTAGACATCTACGGAAGCATGCGAACAACATATAGAAGAAGAAGAAGCTTGAAGCAAAACACACAATATGTTGTCAGGATCTTGCTCACGCTCAAACAGAGGTTATGATCGCAGAAAAACACACCCAAGAATAAACGCAACAAGAGACGAGAAAGTGCGCAGATTGGATGCAATCTCCCCCCATGCACTCTGTTTCGACAGTCCACAGAGTGCATGTATTTATAGGACTTTTGATTACGTCGAAAATAGTGGTTACATGAGGGCGGCTTCGAAAAGCAGGCGTGAAACTAAAAGTTGGTAACTTTTACAGAAAGCCATTACTTTGAATAATAGAAACTACGGTCTACAACGACCCTTATTCTAACCATTACTTTTCTAACAATAGAACCTTCTACGCAGGTTTATTTACAAGCTAAATAATAATTATTCGGATTATTGATGTCCACCCTTTCACGCCTTGCACGCTCCTCACGAACCTTCAGCTGCTATATAAAAACATCAAAAACATATTAATACATTAATAATTTAACATGTTAACAATGCCTTGTTCAATAATATACAACATGCCTCTCAGTTGACAAGCAACTGACCTCAGTTGATAAAATAATTCAACACTCTAACAGTTATAATGCAGTGTTCAACATATTCCATATTACTGTTACAATCCAACAATGCGTTGGCCAACATATTTTATGTTACAATCCAACAATGCATTGGCTATTCGATATTTCAATCCAACAATGCATTGGCTATTCCATATTTCAATCCAACAATGCATTGGCTATTCCATATTTCAATCCAACAATGCATTGTTCAACATATTCCATAAGGTATAACATGCCCCTCAGTTGAACAAGCAACTGACCTCAGGTGATAAAAGAATAAACATGGATGGCCAGTCACATGTTTCATCACTGAATAAAGAAAATAAGCATGTTCCATGTAAAAATACATGCATGGAAATGTTCATGGAGCTGTTACATTAATGTATTTGTGTATGATATGTAGAAATTAAGTGGTCATAATGAGGTGTTAATTGTGTTTTATGTATCCATTGACATTCTTCAATAGAGTGATTTTTGTACTTAACCAAATATCGATGATATTGAGTACCTGTGCGTGTAGTAGTGACATCATGATCAATGATTTTCTCAGGAACTAAGATTTCAGATTGTTCTTCAATTAAAGGAGGATCATCAAGAAGTGGAGCAAGTGGTAAAGTTCCTTTAAAGGGTTTAAGTAAGCTAATATGAAAAGAATTATGTATAGTCCAATGGGATGGAATATCTAATCGAAATGAATTATCATTAATTTTTTCTATAATGCGAAACGGTCCATAATAGCGTGGTGCAAGTTTAATTTTAGGATGCTGCAAAATATTTTTGAGACGTCTTTTAATTATTCGTAACCATACAAAATCATGTTCCTTGAATTCTTTGGCTAATCGTTTAGTATTGATAATACGTGTATATTGCTCTTGACTTTTCCTAATGTGCTCGTGAACATCATGAAGTATAGAAACGTGATCTTGAGCAATAGAATCAGCCATCGGAATGTCGGTTTGGGTGAGGAACATGGGAGTGGGAAGCTTTTTACCAAAAACTATTTCAAAAGGTGCACGACCAGTAGTGGTATGTGAAGTGTTATTGTAAGCAAATTGAAGCAATGGTAACTTTTCATCCCAGTTATTAGGATTATCTAATGAATAACAACGCAATAAATCAAGAATAGTACTATTTGTAGCCTCACTCTGTCCATTACTTTCAGGATGAAATGCAGAGCTAAAATCTATTTTAGAACCAAAATGTTGAAATAAGGCAACCCAAAAATGATTACAAAACCTAACATCACGATCAGATAACATTACTTTAGGAAATCCATGATGTGGAAAAATGCATTTAATGAATAATTTTGCAGCTTGAGGTGCAGTCAAAGTTTTTCTACATGGAATGAAATATGCATATTTACTAAACCTATCAACTATTGTCCAAATCATATCATTATGTGATGAAGTGATAGGAAGACCTGTGATAAAATCCATAGAGATTTGTTCCCATGGTTCATTTGGAATAGGAAGGGGCATTAATAATCCAAATGGTTTATCCTGATGACGTTTGACACGCTGACATACAATGCATTGAGAAACAAAATGTGCAATGTCTTTTTCCATATGTGGCCAAAAGAAGAAATCTTTGCAAGCAGAAATAGTGCTCTGTATGCCTCTATGACCCATGTAAGAGGATGCATGCATTTCTTTAATGACAAAATCTTTAAAAGCTTCGATTATGCATAATCTATGTTGAAAATAGAGAAAACCATTATGAAATGTATAATGTTCATCAGATAAAATGCAGCATTATTGAAGTCATGCCATGCACGTGAAAAATACAAATCAGATGCATAAGTGGAAACCATGTCTTGAAAAGAATGAATTTGAATGGCAGAAATATTATTCAAAACAACGGAATTCGAAGGAAAACGGCTAAGAGCATCAGCTACGATATTAGCTTTACCAGGTTGATATTGTATCATGGGTTGGAAATTTTGAATGAATGATGCCCATTTAAGATGCCTATCAGAGATTAAGGGCTGACTTAATAAATGCTTAATAGCCTGTTGATCGGTTTTGATTAATATTTCAGAGCCCATAAGATAGTGTTTCCAAATTCGCAAAGCATGCACAACTGCTAACAGTTCTTTATCATACGTACTATAATTCTGTTCTGAGGGTTTAAGCTTTCTACTCTCAAATGCAATGGGATGGTCATTTTGCATCAAAACAGCACCTATTCCTGAACCGCTAGCATTAGTAACAACATGAAAGGGTTGTGAGAAATCAGGTAATTGTAAAACACGTGCATGTGAAAGTGCATGTTTAAGTTTGTCAAAGGACTGTTGTTGGGTAAATCCCCATGCAAATTTTATTTTCTTTTTCAACAACAAAGTAAGAGGCAATGCTAAATAAGAAAAATTTCGAACAAACTTCCTATAGAAACTAGCCAACCCAAGAAAAGAACGAACATCACTGACTGATTGTGGTGTAGGCCATTCTATGATAACTCTAATCTTTTTCGGATCCACATGCACACCTTCACTTGAAATAATATGTCCTAAATATTCTAGCTTACGCTGAAAGAAATAACTCTTTTCAGGATTAGCATAAAGTGTGTTTTCTCGTAACAAATGAAAAACTGTTTCAAGATGCTTTTCATGTTCACTATCATTCTTACTGTAAACAAGTATGTCATCAAAGAATACAAGAAAAAAAGCTTGGTAATCAAGAAAAATATTGTTTATCATTCGCGCAAATATAGCAGGGGCATTAGTAAGTCCAAAGGGCATTACCATAAATTCATAATGGCCATTTTGAGTTCTAAATGCAGTCTTAAAAATATCACTTTGTGTCATACGAATCTGATGGTAACCCGATTTAAGATCAATTTTACTAAAGACACAAGCTCCTCGTAACTTATCTAAGAGATCATCTATTCGAGGAATAGGGTATCTATTCTTGATCGTGACCTTGTTAAGGGCTCTATAATCAATGCACATTCGATAAGTTTTATTTTTCTTCTCTACTAAGAGAACTGGTGCTCCAAATGGGAAAGAACTAGGCCTTATAAGTCCTTTTTGTAGTAGGTCTTTTACTTGATTTTCTATTTCCTTTTGATGTAATGGGCCATGTCTATAAGGTGCTTTATGAGGAGGAGAACTACCAGGGACTAAGTCTATGCTATGGTCAAAGGATCCTCGAGATGGTGGTAGTTCAGAGGGATATTCAGACATAAAACAATCCTTATAAGTACTCATGAAAGGTTTATATGCATCTGAAAGTGTATGAGTATAATCATTGATGACATTGACAAAAACAATGCATGAGTTGAATCCTTTCCTAAATGCACGCTTTGCTTGAGTGTGACTAATCAATGGAAATGGCTGGAAATCATGCCGTGCAGACAAAGTAATGATTTGACCTTTGAAAACAAACTTAAAGGTATGAGTATGGTAGTCAATATGTGGGTTATAATGGTGAGAAAAAGGCATACCTAGTATAACATCATAAGATTGCAAAGGTGCAATTAAAAATGTTCGTGAGTCAACATAAGGGCCTATGCTAATCGTAACATCTTGCACTTCTCGTGTTACATTATAACGACTATCTTGAAATGCAGCTTTCACTTTATACAAAGAAGGAAACGTTTGTAATTTAAGTTCTTGTACTAATAAATGTGAAATGAAGTCATATGAACTACCATCGTCATGTAAAATTTTAACTAGTTTGTTATTTATTGTACCCTGCATGCAAAGAAGAGAGTGTAGAGAGATATCGTTACCCAAGGTACTTAAGTCCTTCTCCAGTGATTCCTCTGTCCAAACAGGAGGAATTTCTTCATTATAGACCTCCATGTTATGCAATCGAGTTGTAGCCTGTTTCCTATGAAGAGGTTGCAATTTGCACCTTATTTTTGTATGTCCAGGTTTACCACAATTCCAGCAAGTGATTCGTGGTCGCTTCTGTTGGGCATTCACTGCTGAAGTTTGAAGGGTAGGTGGTTTGGTTGGTTGGAGAGATGAAGCAACGGGTGAAGTTGAGTAATTGGATTGTAGAGGCCGAGGAAAACTAGGGTAAGATGGGGCATTAAAATTACGCTTCATAGGAAATGAAGGTTTAACAGGAAATGGTCGTGGACGTGGTTGTTGTAGACGGAGTGACTTGGTTATGGACTGGAATTCTTTTTCTGCATCATAAGCAAAAGATATAGCCTTGTTGAGGGTTGTAGGTCGTAGGGTGTGAAGCTTGGCTTGGATACCCACTTCCAAACCATCTTCGTATTTCTGCTGCAAGATATCCTCTGATACATCTTCAAGCATTCGTACAAGTAGTAAATTTTGCCAGAACCGCTCTGTGTAGGTAGTAACCGTATCACCCTCCTTCCATGTAAGGGTCGTCCATGCTCGTCGAACATGCAAATGGTATTGAGGAGGAAGAAATGAATCCTTCACGTTTTCTTGAAAAGCCTTCCAAGTTGTTGGACGCTCCGTATTGTGTCGCAGGACATTCCACAAGAGTTGAGCTTTACCTACTAAATAGTTAGTGGCAAATTTAACTTTTTCACTTTCAGCATACATTTCATCGGTATAAAAATCATCAAACTGTGACAACCAAGAAAGTACTAAAGGCCCATCCTTTCCGCCATCAAATCGTAGAAACTGGTAGTTTCTATTACCAATCTTTGAATGAGTAATATCAGATTGGGCGGACACAATAGCTTTTACTACTCTCGTAAGGTTGTCTTCCTCAGCTTGCATCTGTTGGAGGATTTCATCACGTTGTCGGATCTCGTTCTGAGCTCCTTGAAGCTCATGCCGCAAGAGCTCTAGTTTTTATTCAAGTGTTGCCGCAGGTAGGGGTGAATTACTGTAATCCTCCATGGTGCTCTTGGACCCTTGCTCTCAACCTTGATGTATTGAACCTTCTTGTTTGCAACCTTGGTGTCTCGATCCCATGTTCTCAACCTTGCTTGGTATCTTGACACTCAATCAAGTGCCACCCAATGATTTTGAAGGAATTCACACATCCAAGCTAGCTCATTGGAAATTTCGTTCCGAGAGCTTTCCAACGGTATATTACACGCCTCAATCCGACCTACGGATTGAAAATTACACTTAATTCTTTGTTGGGTCCATCCTTGAAATCGCGGCGAGCGCCTTCCACAAGTAAGAGAGAGAGAGAGACTTGAGTACAACTCCAAGAGATGGTGGAGTGGTCAAAGTACTTCCCTTGAAAGTAGGAGGTTGTGGGTTCAAATCCTCCTACTTGAGGGACTCTAAACCTCTCTATTACCACTCAAAAATTAAAATTGCCTCGCGCGTAGCCAATGGCTGCCAACGGTCGCCAAGGGAGCCTTGGGTGCCAATGTTGCCAATGTATTTCCTAAGTTATTGCCTAAGTTCTTTGCCTTAGTCGACGCCTTAGTCGACGTCGACGCCTTAGTCGACGCCTTGGAGTAAGCCGAAGGAGAAGACATAGGTGAAAACGTAGGTGAAGGTGAAAACGTAGGTTCTGGTTCTGGATCAGAATCAGAAACAGAAACAGAAACAGAAACGGAAACTGAAACTGAAACTGAAACTGAAATTGGAACAGGAAACGGAGGTGGAGACGGAATCAGAATCGGAATCGCGAACAGAGAACCCTCTGTATTGATGCGTGCAGAGCTCTGATACCACTGTTGTCAGGATCTTGCTCACGCTCAAACAGAGGTTATGACCGCAGAAAAACACACCCAAGAATAAATGCAACAAGAGACGAGAAAGTGCGCAGATTGGGTGCAATCTCCCCCCATGCACTCTGTTTCGACAGTCCACAGAGTGCATGTATTTATAGGACTTTTGATTATGTCAAAAATAGTGGTTACATGAGGGCGGCTTCGAAAAGCAGGCGTGAAACTAAAAGTTGGTAACTTTTACAGAAAGCCATTACTTTGAATAATAGAAACTGCGATCTACAACGACCCTTATTCTAACCATTACTTTTCTAACAATAGAACCTTCTACGCAGGTTTATTTACAAGCTAAATAATAATTATTCGGATTATTGATGTCCGCCCTTTAATGCCTTGCACGCTCCTCACGAACCTTCAGCTGCTATATAAAAACATCAAAAACATATTAATACATTAATAATTTAACATGTTAACAATGCCTTGTTCAATAATATACAACACAATACTAAATTTATTACCACTAGAATGTACAAAGATAAGTAACTCATTAGGGCTATAGGCGTATATACAAGCCGGGATGAAAAACCTCCTAAAGAGGGAAAAAAGTGCCTCGATGTTGCTAGTATGTTCACATACACCACTACCTAAATATATCAACAAATTCATGGGAGTGATGCGGTGAACAAGGCGCTGGCACTCATGTATAAGGAAGTGCCAAGCTATGTGGAATCAATCCACAAAAGGAAGTAAGCCCAAAGCTTTGCAGAAAGCTTCAAATTTCTCCCTAGGCAGAGCCTTCATGAAAAGGTCTCCAATGTTCTCGTGCATGGGCACATATGCCAAGCTGATCTCCCAAGGAGAGAACCTCTCCGTGACATAATGATAATGCACCTCAATGTGCTTACTGCGAGCATGGAACAGAGGGTTCCTCGCAACTGCCAATGCGCTCTAACTGTTAGTGAAGATGGTGGTGGCAAAAGACTAACCAACACACAAATCAGCCATAAAGCACCTGAGCCACACACACTCAACAATCACTGTGAAAGATGCCCTATACTCAGCCTCACAACTGGAAGTGGCCACAGTAGGTTGCATCTTGCTCAACCAAGATATACATGAGCTACCAAGCATGAAGCAAAAGCCACTAGTGGACACACGAGTGTCATAGTAACCAGCCCAATCATTGTCAGAAAAAGCATGCAAATCTGGCGGTAATGATCTCCCCTTGGGATAAAACAACCCAAGTAGTCGAGTACCACTCAAGTAGTGAAAGATGTGCTTAATTACCTGCCAATACTTGACACTTGGGCAATGCATAAACCTGATCATCTGTGGGATAACAAACTGAATATCTGGCCGAGTAAAGCATAAGTAAATCAAGCATCCAACAGCGTCCTGATAGAGAACAGCATCAAATGCATCTTTAGCATCATGAAGACTCAATCATAAACCTATCTCCATAGGAGTGGCAATATGTTTACAGTCTTTAAGGCCAAAATGCTGCAATTTATTTCATTTGACACAAAGCCATTCCACCATCAAGATGCATAAACTGAATGCCCAAATAATGATGCAAATGCCCCAAATCAGAAACCTCAAATGAGGCATGCAAATCAGCCTTAAAATCAGCAATATGCATCTCAATAGGACCAATGAGTAGCATGTCATCAATGTACACAACAATGAGCAAAATCACATCGTTAGCACACTTAACATATAAGATGCTTTCACTTGGACTATTCTTAAAACCACGTGCAATCAGATAGGCATGTATCTTTTCATACCAAGCATGTGGTGCTTGCTTTAAACCATATAATACCTTCTTTAACCTGCACACCTAGTTTTCATGCCCTTTCTGCTCAAAGTGTTGGGGTTGAAAAACATACACTTCTTCATGCACGTCACCATTCAGAAATTTTGTTTTAATGTCCAACTGATGTACATTCCAACCATGATGAGCTGCAAGTGCACATATGCTACGAACAGTAGTCATTCGGCAAGTAGGAGCAAAGTTTTCATCAAAATCAATGCCTCTTTCCTACGCATAACCCTTTGCAACAAGATACCTATCAACTCTTCCATCATGTTTATGCTTCAGCTTGTATACCCACTTAGTGCCAATGGCCTTCTTGCCAGCATGCAAGTCACATAAAGACTAGGTATCATTTTTTATGATAGCATCATATTTAGATTGCACTGCAGCCATCCAATGTTCAAAATTTTGTGTTTCATCAAATGAAATAGGTTCAGTCTCATCACAAAGACTAGATGCAGCCATAACATAGAAATCTCATGCAAAAGATGCACTATGAGAGCCTCAACGAGTATGGTATGATAGAGGTGCATCTAATTTGCTATCACATAAAGTCTACACAAGCCATTTTAGCATAGTTTTTGCCTCCTCAATATTCAGCTCTCTCATCAATAAGTGCATGATGTAAATCTGCATCATAAATGGAATGATCTACATCATGACGTGAAACATGTAAAGGCTGAGAAGTTGCCTCATTAGGACCAGCACTAGACTGTCCACCTATAAAAAGAGGCAGCAAAGTCTGGTTTATATTTCTAAACTGACCTTGATGAAGCGGTTGAAACCACATTAAGGTAGTATTTTTGAGAGTTAGACCAAAGGCATTGTATGGAGTGAACAAATCCTTGACTTGTTCAGCTCTCAAGAATTGTCTAAATTCTGCCACATGATCATATGGATCTCGAGTGCCATCAAAGCAATTCTTCATGGATTTAACGAGTTGGGTGGGCCTCAAGATTCTGGGATGTTCTCTAGGTCTAGATAAGGGAAATGCATCGAGGCCTCTTTGATGTCTAGGATTTTTGTGTCATTCCTAATCAGTTATTTCTAAGTCTAATCCTGATCGCTCTCTTCTTAAGGGGTTTGCAAAGCTCACCTCAGGTCTATCTCTACTTCTATCCCTCTAAGTTCCATGAGCTTGGGATGTCAAAGCTCGTTGATGACCATATGAGACATTGGATCTTGGTTGGGGAAAAACAAATTCACCCTTCCAAGTGTAGGCATGCCTACCCTACTCTATTACCACAAACACTCTCTCCGATGTGTTGTCTAAGTAGAACACTTGCTTGGGGTGTTAGGATCTTTGAATTCATATATCATAATGCTTCCTACTTCACTAGGTTGATTGTTCTTATAACCTATGAAAGGCTTCATCGGTCTATGTATTCCAGAACAATTCTACACCTCTATTATCTTGAGGAATTCATTCTAGTGTGAGTATCCTAGTTTAATCCGACTTACCTCTAGGGGTTCTTGGCTCCCTTCCTAGATTCCCTTGCTCTATGTCACCCATCTCAGTCTCTGGAATTATGTTACCAAATTCATCTATTCTATTTGGCTGGTTAGTGACTAGATACATAGTCCCTTCTTTGTCAATGTAAGATCCATTTTCAAATTTGACTACTGGATGTTCTAGTCCAATGAATTGATATGAGTTTTTAAGTTGGACAACGGATCTTCTCAGACCATCCTCATAGATGCGGGCACCTAATCGATTGGTCTTGATATATTCCAATTGAGTCTTGTAAGGTCCTTCTGGTTTTTCTAGGTACACCACTCATGAGCTACCTACGGGCCTCTCCATGCTATAAGACATCTCGGGGTCACTCGTTTATGAACGTAGAATGTATGGGTAATCACTCAACTGTTGGGCCTAGGACCTTGCTTTATGATTGACACTAGCTTTAGAAGATCTGAGGCTTTATCTATCCTATCCTAGATATGTTCCGGACCTAAGGTTCATAAGCCTTTGTGTTTAACTAGATTTTCCCAGTACAACCTTGTTGCAGAGTTCTTTTGTATTAGTCACTTGTTCTTTTTATCTTCCTTAGGCTATCACTTTCTTTTCCAATAGTTTCTATCATGCGAAACACTTAAGTTGTTCACACTTGAAGTTTGATCGCTTGAGTTATAGACTTTCACCTTAGAGTTTGTCGTAGAACTAAATTATTGATGCTTGCACTTGAGTAATTAGGGTTCTTGAACTTGTATTGTGCCTAGCGTAGCCCTAATTAATCAACACCACTAGACATACTTAGCCTAAGCTAGGAATTGATTGAGGGGGTTGATAAATCTTCCAACCTCAAGTCACTCTCCTTGGTTGCCCTTGTAAGCCCAAGAAGCGTGTTCCCAAGCTTGCAATATGCGCTTGCTCTGGATGCCCCTTGATGCTCTCAATGGACCTGTAAAAGTCCCACAATTAGATCAAGATTTAAATTCAATTGAATTAACATACCATTTCCATTCATGTAATTCAAGGACCAAATTTTCACTAGTCTTTATGAAAGAGTACCCTAGAGATCCTTTTGTTTCTCCACTCCTTTGGTGGGTCAACTTCAAAATACCATATCCATAACTCCAACGAACTCAAGATCACTTGAAATGGATTTCATATGAAGAAGTTATGTCTATTCAAAGTTTTAGGGGTTAAAACAGGGTTAAAATAGGCTTACAGGCAAAGTGGATTTCTTGAATTATTTGCTTGGGACTCATTATGCTTCCATCACTTGAAATGTATGCTCAAAATTAGCAAAAATTTGCAAATTAAAAAACCCTAAAAAATTGGTCAAATTTGATTGTCAATCACAATCAACAAGGCTAACAATCGCGATGGACAAAGTTGTTTGTCGTGGCCTATCAATCACAATGGACAGTGTCAATCGCGATTGATAGTGTCGGTTGTGATTTATGGTGTCAATCATGATGGACAAAAAATTTTTGGGTTTTTGCATGAATACCTATCAATCGTGGGCCTATGTATCAGATTTTGACACTAGTCATATGCTCATTTTGCAGAGGATACTCTGGCAAAATTTTTCTAGATTCTTTGGTTTTGTCAACTATAGAGTGGTCGATTTAGTCCTTGATACACTTATTGTTGTGAGCACATTTATTCTCACATAATTCTTCTGGTTGGTCATTACTGTTCATTAATACATTTTATTGGGAAGATTGCTGAATCCTCTCCCAAAAAATGACACTTGATCTTTTTTCTTTGAGCCTTAGTGGTGTTTGGACTCGTCTAGCTTCATTATCATTCTATTCAGATATCTACCATCATGGCATCAGTGGTCTCATGCATGTCTGGTGGATCAGGGTCTAGCACTAGTGTTCCGAGAAGGAGCTATAACTTGCAGGGCAAAGACCATTTTGAGATCCGAAAACTTGATGGCAGAAACTTTGCTCTATGGAAGAATCAGATTAAAGATGTGTTGATTCAAAGGAGGCAATGTAAGCTAGTAAATGGAATCTCAAAGAAGCTTTCTGACATGGATGAAGATGATTGGGATGAGTTAGATGAAATGAATAGGTCTACCATTTGATTAAACCTAGCAGATAATGTTTATTTTATAGTATTAGACTATGAAAGTGCAAAGGATTTTGTAAGAAGTTATGCAATACATATGAAAAAGAGATGGAATCAAATAAAGTGTATATGATGAGCAATTTATATGACCTTTGCATGAAGGACACAAATAGTGTTGTTGCTCATCTAAATGAGTTTGATGCTATATTCTCATAGTTACAAGCTCAAAAAATGGATATGGACAATGAAATGAAAGCAATCTTGTTGTTGTGCAACTTGCCATCATCATGGGATACGTTTTGCATAGTTATTAGCAATAGTGCACATGGTGGTAAGCTGGTCTATGATGACATATGTGGAGCACACTTGAGTGAGGCGATTCATAGAAAACCTATGGTTGGCACCCATAGTGGAGATGCATAAAATGTTCGTGATTCTTACCAAGGAAAGAATCAACAACATGGCAAGAACAAGAACAAGGAAAAGAATGGTCAACGGAATAAGAGTAGAAGTAAATCAAGGAAGAGAGATATTGAATGCCATTATTTCCATAAGAAAGGACACATGAAGAAAGACTGTTACGCATTAAAGAATGCTAAAGGTAAAAGACAAAATGTTGATGGGCATGTTAAACAGTTACTTGCATCATCTACTTCGACTATTGAAGAAATTAATGCTATTACTGATGATGCTAATGTGTTGAGACTTGATAGTATTGTGCCAACTAAGGCTCTTATGGCTGATTCCCTTTCCCACACGTGGCTACTAGATTCTAGTGCTTCTTTCCATGTGACCATACATAGAATGGCTCTCTAATTATGGAGCAAAGTCTCTTGGTACTGTGAGACTTGGTGACCCTTATTTGTGTGATGTTGTGGAGATTGGAGATGTGGTTGTGCAGTTCATTGATGGTTTAAAATTTACTATGCATAATGTTTGCCATGTACCTTAGTTATCACGCAGTTTGATGTGGGTTGCTCAACTTGATGACCTTGGTTACAAGGTGGTCTTCTATTCGGTCCTTTTGCATATCAAAGGGCAATATGGTTATCGCAAAAGGAAGCAAAGTTGGCTCACATTATCCTTTATTTGTATCATAGAAAGAACACTTGTTAGCTATTACTGAACAACCTATGGCTTGTATTTGTCATGGTCATTTGGGCCATATATATCATAGTGGAATGGAAAATCCTTCTCGTTCTGGCTACTTACTTGTATTATCTTTCTTTGATTTTTCATTTTGTGAGCATTGTCAACATGGAAAGCAAACCAGAAATGTGCATAGAACACACATTGACTCTTCAACTCAACCTTTAGATCTCGTTCATATAGATGTGTGTGGTCCTATGCCCACAAGGTCATTAGGTGGTTATCTTTACTTTGTCACTTTCATAGATGATGCTACTAGAAAGGTTTGGGTTTATCCTATCAAATCAAAGGATAAGGTATTCCCTACTTTTAGAAAATGGCTTGCTTCAGTTGAGACTGAAAAAGGAACTAAGCTCAAAGCTTTACCTTTAGATAATGGGGGTGAGTATACTTCACATGATTTCAACCTTTTCTGAAAGCCTAGAGGGATTCGTAGAGAGTTTAGAACTCCTTATATCCCAGTACAGAATGGTGTTATTGAGAGGATGAATAGAACTATGAAGATAGAGTAGTCTCTATATTGCATCATGCAAACTTCTCAGAAGGCTTTTGGGCAGAAAAAATATTGACTACAGTTCCTGTGATTAACCTTTCACCTAGTACTGCCAAAGGTTTGAAAGTGGCACAAGAGTTATGGAGAAGGAAGCCCCCATATTATGATCATCTTCGAGTTTTTGGGTGTGAACCATATGTTCATATACCCAAGAATCTTAGACAAAAGTTGGAGCATAAGTCAAAGAAATGCATTTTTCTTGGATATGGTCGAGAAGGACAATTTGGATATCACTTATGGGATCCTAAAACATGATCAGTGATTAAAAGTCATGATGATATTTTCAATGAGTCTAAGATTCATAAACAGTCCATTAGGGAGGTTGAAGTGAAAAGAGTGGTGTTTGAGGATACTAGTCCTCCAATTAGCATGCATAAAAATGCTGCACATAGGGACGTTCAAGAGAATGTCTGATCAGATGAGTTTGCAAATGTTCTTGTTCAACAACCATTGAGATGCTCTGCATGTATCTCACATCCACTTGATAGATACATTCCAGGTTTCGAGTCGGTTATGCTAACAAATGTCAATGAGCCTTCTTGCTACAAAGAGGCTATGCAGACACGAGGATCATGTCAAGTGGGAGCATGCCATGAAGAGTGAGTTGGATTCTATTCACAAGAATGGTACTTGGGATTTAGTACCTTTGCCAAAGGGCAAGAAATCTTTACCGTGTAAATGGGTATATAAGCTAAAATTTGTATTAAATAGTGCTTCTCCAAAGTATAAAGCACGACTTGTCGCAAAGGGTTCTAAGCAACAACATGGTGTTGATTTCGAGGAAATCTTCTCTCCAATGGTCAAGATGACTACCCTATGCATGTTGCTTGGATTCATTGCAATGGAGGACTTAGAGCTAGTCCAAATGGATGTTAAAACTCCTTTCTTGCATGGAGATCTTACACATGAGATCTATGTGGAGCAACCAGAGGGTTATGTAGTTCATGGCAAGGAAAGTCTAGTTTGTAAGCTCTAGAAGAGCTTGTATGGACTTAAACAATACCCTAGACAATGGTACAAAAAGTTTGATGCTTTTATGAAGTCTCAAGGCTATCCTAGAAGCAATGAGGATCATTGTCTCTAAACAAAGAGATGCTCAGATGGCAGCTTGAAATGCTTGATACTTTATGTCGATGATATGTTGATTGCAGGGAAGTCCTCTTATGACTTGTGAATTCTCAAAAAGAAGTTGAGTGAGACATTTGATATGAAGGATTGGTGGGATGCCAAACTTATTCTTGGCATGCAAATTACTTGTGATAGGAGTAAAAGTTGCATATACTTGCCTAAAAGTGAGTGCATATCCAAAGTACTTCACAGGTTCAATATGCAGGGTGGAAAGGCATTGAGTACACCTTTACCCACATATGTGAAATTGCACAAGGATGATTGCCCCAAATCAGACGAGGAAAAGGAATGACCAAAATTCCCTATCAGTCTATTGTTGGTAGTTCATGTATGCTATGGTAGTTACGAGACCAGACATTGCATTTGTAGTGAGAGTTGTTGGTAGAAAGATTCTGACTATGTTGGTTGTGTAGACGATCATAAGTCTACATCAGGGTATATTTTTCATTTTGCTGAAGGTGCTATGTCTTGGAGATCTCATTTTCAAGAATGTATAACTGTTTCCACCATAGAAGCAAAGTGTGTTGCAACAAATGAGGCATATAAGGAAGCATTGTGGCTTTCTTATCTTGCTTGTGATATGGGTTTACCTCAACATGTACCTCATTTGCTCACTGATAGTCAGAGTGCCATTTCTTTGGCTAAGAATCTGGTCTATCATGCAAAGACCAAGCACATTGAGGTGAGGTATCACTTCATTAGAGATTGCTTAGCCATTGAGTGCATTGTTCTTGAGAAGGTTCACACTTGAGATAATGCTGCAAATGCTTTGACTAAAGCTCTACCAGAGGATAGCTTTCAGCACGGTTGTCACTTGATGGGGGTTACGTGATTCATGATCTCACACTATCACTTGTATATTGTGTAACATGCCCATCAAGTGGGAGGTATAGTTTGTATACTTACACTGGGGTATTCTTTATCATTCTTTATTTTTCTCCCATAGTTACTTTGGCCATATTGGCCTTTAATGGGAGATTGTTACCGTTAGTGCCCCTGTGAAAGTCCAAATGGCCATCGAACATTTCTTTGTATATGTTCTTTAATAAATCATATAGTGGATTGGTCAACCACGGACTGTAAGTTCGATGGCATTTGTAACACCTAAGAAGTGTGTATTCGTGCTCCTTCTGCACTACGTTTCTTTGTGTATTCTGTAGTCTTTGTTAGAGTATCATGTGCGGTGCTTGGAACTCAATTTTCTACTCCGAGGATATCATCGTGGAGTCAAGAAGGAGAGTACACTGTGGTGCATGGCCATCAAAATACTTCATTGCAAACATGCTTACCAAACCCGATTTCCTTATCTTATCTTTAAGTTTTTCCTTAGGTGTAATGTTGTATAAGCATCCAAAAAAAATCCTACTTAGTCTCGTTTCATAGTTGATGATCAATATTCTCTAGGAGGTGAGTCAGGCTCTATTTTAGGAGCCTCATCATTGCTACCTATCCTCAAGAGATCTACCCAAGCCTAAGTGATATCATTTTCTTTGCTAGGCATTTCCCTCGAGGAATCAAAATAGTAATATCTCCCCTTTGCCCATCCTATGCTTTCAAACAAATATCGTCCAAACCATGGAATGTGAAAGATAATGCCTAAGTGCTAATTTAGAAAGCATATCAGCTAGTGAGATCCTTCCCCTTCTCATCATATTCTATCTTGAAGTTTGCAACATGTATATCCATATTGGCAAGCATCTGGTCCAAAAAGTATATCATGAGACTGTACAAGTACATTTGGATTATGTGATCCACCATCTATCACCTAACTTCTAATAATTCTATGTGTTAAAAATTTTGATTCAACTTTCTATTTTTTGTTTTTTTTAATAGAAAGGAACAATACTAATTCAAAAGAAAAAGCAAGGCTTATATATATATATATATATATATATATATATATATATATATATATATATATATATATATATATATATATATATATATATATATATATATATATATATATATATATATATATATATGAATACTCCACTTGAACCCCACTCCTTCACTTCCTACTTATTGCTCAGTTTTCACTCCCATCTGCTAATTAAATATGGTTTGACACGAAGTAGGTTGATTTTTATTGGGGTGCATTCTCTACCTATGTCTTGTATTTGTAAAGAGTCGTTTGGATTTATCTCCACCACCTTGAATGGACCCACCCTCCTAGTTGCAATTATCCATGAAAATTTTAATACTTGTCATAAACTAACACTAAATCACCTTCTTGTATTGCATAGGTTCTGAGTTTTTTATCATGCTTGTCTTTTCATCTTCTTTGAATGGCCTCCAAGCTTTGTTGCACGAGAAGTCTTTTTTCCTCTAACTTGATCAACTGAGTGTATCTTTCCTTCAATAACTCCTTTTCTCCTAATCTAGCCTCGATGGCTACCATCAGAATTGGAACTTCTTTTTTGATTGGGAAAATAGGCTCTTCTCCATATGCTAGTGAAAATGGAGTGCATTTAGTGGTTACTCGATAAGACATTTGATATGCCCACCAGGCTTCTGGAAGCCATTCATCCCAGTCTCTTCTATGAGCAGCCATAGTCTTTGTCAAGATTTGTTCGAATATTTTGTTGGTTACTTTGACCTAGCCATTGGCCCTTGGATAATATGGCATGCTCTTTCTATGTTTGATTTTATATAGCTCCATCAATTCCTCAATTAGTTCATTGATGAAATGTGATCTCCTATCGCTTACTATCTCTAATGGACATCCAAATTGAATGATTATCTGTTCATATACGAAATTTTCCAGGTCAATGGCCCGATCTGTCTTAAGAGCTTTGGCTTCTACCCACTTTGTGATGTAATCAATGCATACCTAGATGTATCTATTTGATCTATATCTTAAGGGAGGATGGATAGGTCCAATGCAGTCAATCCCCCATTTCTCAAAAGGCTTTAGGGCCAAAATAGGTGTGAGAGGAGCTGCATGTGTCAGTGTAGGCTTACCCATCCTTTGACACTTGTCACACTTTTTACAATAAGCATGGCAATCCTTGAGCAGAGTTGGCCACCAATACCCTACCAAGAGGACTTTCTTAGCCATGAGATTTCCTGTGAAGTGTTTGCCACTAGGTTCATCATGCAAAGCATTTAAAAATCTTTTTACCTCTTCTTCTTCAAGACATCTTCGATAGATGCTCTCGTGAACAAAGTATCGATAAATTTGACCATCGATAATACTATGATATTTTGCCAACGATAGTAGTTTTTGCTTTTGTCTTTTGTTAGTTCCCATAAAATTTTCTTTTAAAGTGACTTTCAGGATTGTTTTCATGATTTTCATGGTCAGGTTGAATAGGTCCTAAGAAATTTTTATTAACATTTACTTCATCATCATCAAGGTCCTCTTCATCAGATTCATCAAAGTTTAAGGCTTCATTCATAGCTTGATCTTGATTTAGAGAATCTTGCATCTCAGTATCTAAATTAAGTGGAAACCTTTCCTTTTAATTATGTTGATAAAGTTATCTTTAAAAACAAGCTTTGCAATAGAGAAAACTTGTTCTAAAGACATAGTCACTTGACTCTTAAGAAAAATGTCATCTAAAATCTCCATAGGATCTATTTTTCTCTCTATTTCTGAAATGAAGATGGCTTTAGGTTTTCTCTTTGGTTTCTTTTGTTTTTGCTCAAGATCTTGTTTTTTTTCACATTCTCGTGTTTAGTCTTGAGTTTGTTTTGATTGTTCTTTTTGGTTTTGTCTTCTTACGTTTTCGTTTCTCCTCTTGTTTTTTTTCATTGAGTTGCGATTCTTGTTTTTTATCTTTGGGTTCTCATGTTTCCCCTTTCTCTATGATGGTTTCTATTCCCTCTAAGGTTTGTTTTTTAGTCACTTTTCCTTCACTAGGCTCTGTTACATCTATTTTTCCTTTTTCTTCTACATTGGATATGTGAAAAATAAATGATTAATCTTCTATCAGTGAATCCCAAGCCATTATTCTCCTAATCTCATCTCATGCTCTTACTAAACCCTCTATGAAAAATTCAACTTCCTTGGTGCGTTTACTTGATTCTTCTTCTTGTTCATCAAGAGCTTCTAGCTTCACTCCTCTAGTTCTTGCTTCTATCATGGTTATATTTTCATAGTGCTTTTCATTCCTCTCTTATCATATTTTCCTTGCAAAGGTAGCCTAGATTGATAGTCAGAAATTTTCTTGTCTATGTCCATTACTAATCGTTTCTCCTTAGTGTTGGTACAAGAGAATCCAAGCCCACATACTTGGATGATTAGCATATTTCTCATGGAGCCTTATATGATCAATCCCTTTTAAAATCAATTACATTTATGTTAACTACCTTTATTGATTGAGCTGTTGCACTAACTTGTCTTCATGGCATGGAATAGATGGTTGATCTACAGGTATTTTGAGGGTAAGGATGGGTATTGATAACGATAAGCCCGATTAAATGAGAAGCATGATATCTGTTCATAACCGTTATGGGGGGAAGTTTCATGAGCAGTCGCAAAGAAGCATGGGTGTTTTGCAATCAAATCACAATGAGAACATTAATTCCGAGATTTTTAGTGGTTGCCCGTGCCTTGCTCGGGGTCATTTTTTCTGTCTCTTCAATTTAGAGGATAAAAAAATGGAACTTATGGATGCAGTACAAGGGAGGTTGGCAGCACATCCACTTACTGCACATGTTCTCAGAGATAATCACTCATGGCTTTGATGTAGGGCAGTGGTCAGCCAATTTTTTGAGAGAACCGGGACAGCTGGGGGAGTGGTTTGTCAGGGCGGGTACACCCCATTATTCCCCACACGCGCATGTGAGGTGGGAACCACATAAAGATATCGAAGTCTTTCTCTCTCTCTCTCTCTCTCTCTCTCTCTCTCTCTCTCTCTCTCTCTCTCTCTCTCTCTCTCTCTCTCTCTCTCTCTCTCTCTCTCTCTCTCTCTCTCTTTTCGTTTTTGTGGTGTCTATGCAGGTATATCGACGGGGGGAAGCGGCAGGACAACATGGGTGCTTGGGGGCTGTCGAACCGCAGTGGAGGGGGATCGCTCGAGGCAGAAGGGAGTTGCTCTCTATGAGTAGAGGAGAGCATCGAACACAAGGGAATAGACAAGAAGGCCGACGGCCTGGGGGGCTCTCTCTTTGTTGGTTCTTTCGTATGCAGGAACGAGGGGCTTCTCCTTCTTCGTTTTCGGGGGTGTCCAAGAACGAACACTTGAAGGGAGAGGGAGACTCAGAGAAGAAAAAGTGAAGCATCCTTCTTGTGCGGGGTTCAATTCTCTGCTTGTTGAATCGGGGGAGGACTCCGGCAGTTTTTTCAAAAGCTTCGATCAAAGAGGTGTGTACGAAAGGGGTCATCGCTGGGGTTTTGTTCTAGTGGGGTGTGCAGGACAGGAGGTACGGGAAGCTCTCTGAAGAGGAGTTCTAGGGAGGTCAGCTTTCAGATGCATGATACAACATTCACTTCAGTAGAAGAAAAAATACACATTGGCCAACGTGAAGCAGCACAGCGTAGCAGGACTTGGGCATGGGCGACTTGGCAATCTTAGAGAAAAACGGGAAAAAGGAACATTGAAGGATGGGGAATATATGAATGACCCTATGTTGCAAGTGCTCGACTCTTTACATCTGGTGTTCCAAGTGATGTGATCATTGAGGTTGATGGAATGCTATTTCATCGCCACAAGTCTCCATCAGTTTTCTGAAGCAGGGAGCTTGCTTGCCTTTTGAGAGAGCATTTGGAGAAAAATAACGACATTCATAAGCTACAAGTTATAGGTATCTTTGGTGGTCCTTATTTATTTGAGCCTGCAGTGAAGTTCTGCTATGGAATTAAGCTAGAACTGACAGCAAAAAAACATTGTTCCACTAAAGTGCGCAGCAGAGGATCTTGAAATGATTGATGATTTGGGGGAAGGGGGTCCATTTCAATAAAAAGGGGGGGGGGGGGTTTCGTCCAGCAAGAGGGGAAAATTTTTTGGAGTGTATGCAGCCGTGCGTGGTATCTCAGAGAAGGAGGAGACTACAGAGGGAACTGGACCTTTTGGAGGATAGAAGCTGTTGTTTTTTTGGAACTGTAACATCCCAAAGAGGGGATCAGCAGCATAGACGCAGGGAGACGAGATATCTTGGTGCGGGGGATTCAAGGCTTGTCGAAAGGACTATTGGGCAGCAGATCCTGTGTGTTCGACCGAAGGAGGACAGTTATTGATGGGCTATATGCCCTCCCTCAAGAGTGATAAGAGGCTCTACTACATGCCATATTAGAAGAAGATCAAGCCAACCTTTGATGGTTCAACTCATCCCACCTCTGGAAGAGAGGTACTCTCTGCTCAATTTGATCCATAAATGTTTTGTCTGCATTCCACCACGTTCGAGTGGTATATTGCCTCAGTCATAGATGTAATAGAAAGATTGGCCATGGCCACTAACACTTATATTCAGCCTTCCTGTGATTGTTGATGCATTCGAAGCCTCAGGTTATGTCGATGTAGGTGGAAAGGAGCACCATCTCTGGTTATTCCCTATTTGCTGAAGTATGGACGAGATCGACCCGTTTAGGTAGATAAAAAGGGGGGGGGGGGTAGCTGTCGTTTCGGATCTGCTATGCTTTTGTGGTTTTTTCTTGCTTTGTGCAGGAGGACGAGCACGAGAAGGTTGGGGGTTGTGGTGTCGACAGTAGGTATGCGAAAACGAGGATCTTGGATTTTGCTGCCACCAGGGTGTGAAGTCTTCTGGTGCTACTGTATATAGTGGAGAGCTTGTCGGCAAAAGGTTCTCACGCTCAGTGCTCCATAATCATAGTGTGGATCTCCTGAGAGTATGTGCTCTTGGTGCTGAATGTTGGGTACAATTTCTGAAGCTACTCTCGCAAATACTTTGGAGCTGGTATATAATCTGTATAGGTTCTGATGAATGACTGAAAAGAGATCCCCATCAAGGAACTAAAATGTTTGAAGCTTGTGTATTTACGGGGGAAATGGCAACAATAGTGATGTATCATCCCCAAGTATGACATGGACCTTGAGTAGCCCATGCTATCAATTTAGAACAGGGATTAAACCTTGACCCATTTCGCTCGAACTACTTAAGTATCTACGTTAGTTTCCAAATTTTTGAGAGATGAAGTAAGGATCCTTATGGTTTTCGTGTCCCTCCATGCTTGATGTCATAGTTTGTTGAATGATGACCCCAACTATATTCATCCACCACCAAGGTCATGATCCATTAATAGGAGTGAAAGAGAAAGTCGAGCCTCTGGACTGAACATGTATGCACATTGGGTTTGCACACAACTCTTCTAGAGGCTCTCCAGGTTATGAATAAGGCGCATTGTGTGTACGAGAAGAAGAAAGAAGAACGGTTTGAAGCTGTTGTGCACGTAGAATATATATGAGTAAGTGTGTGTGTGTCTGAAGCATATGCATGTGTGGAGAGTATGTAGGGGTGTGAATGTAAGTGGTTGATGGGTTGCTCGTTCGATTGTGAGGGCCCCAATGTATTTGAATGAAAGTGAATGAGTTGCACATGTAAAATGCGTGTGGTTGTGTGATTGAGTGTGTATGAGAGTATGTACTTTTGTGAGTGGCTTGGGGGTGGGTGAGAGAGAACGAGGGAAAATGTGGGAAAGGGTGAATGAGAGTGGAGCCGTGGGGGTGTGTGTACACAAGGGGGCAAGTGTATAGGTGGATGTGTGTGCGAATCTATGTGTGCAAGGGAAGGAATACACTTAGGATGTGTACGGGGGTATACATGAGTGAGTAAAAAGGAGAGTGTGAGCTAAAGCAAGGGAGTGGATGTGAATATGAGTGTGTGTGTTTGGTTATGTGTGTGTGTGGTGGGTGTAAGGGTACATGCTTGTAAGAGAGTGAGAGGAAGTGTAAGAGTGTGTATGGGAACATGTGTAACCAAAAGTGAGTGAGTAGTGAGACAAAGGATAATCGCGTATAGGGGTGTGTATGCGAGACAAGAAAAGAGAGTGTAGAGGTGTGCTCGAGAAGGGAAAAAAAAAAAAGAGGAGAGCAAGCAAAAGAGAGAGCAAGGGATTAAGTGGATTCGAAAGGTGTGGGAGAGGCAACCGCTAGAGTTGGATCTCCCTTTGTGCATGTGTTTTCCCGCTTCCTCCATCAAAACTTTGGAGTGAAATTGTGGACTTAGGGTGATCAAATCTAACCTAGCATCAGAAAATTTGGGAAAAATATCATTGTGTGTATGCACTTTCCCTTGGGTTAAGAGGCTATACATTTTGGTGCGTTTGCCGGGAATTGGCTTAGCACATCTCATAGAGATTGCTACGAGTTCACTTGGTGCCCCGATTGTGTGGCACAGTCAAACCCCAGATTGGTTGCTTTGGTCTTGGTAAAGTGATGACACAAAGAATGCAAGGTAGGGACTCTCAAAAGGTCGGCCCCGAGATGATGAACTCCGGATGGACTAGAAATCGAAGCGGGTTTAGACACCCGATGAGGAACCGTGTATACGAATGCAGCTAGATGGGCCCAATTTCAAACCTCATTAGGTGTTGGTGCTGCGAGAAAGTCGGGCACATTGCAAAGTTTTGCCCTCGTGTGTCAAGTCCATTGGACTTTATCCCTAAATGCGTAGAATGCGGGAAAAAGAGGCTATGCGAGCACGTGTGTGGCTCAAAAGAGGTGACTGACATAAAGATTGCAACAAATGAATCGGATAGGTGTTTGTCTTCTTTGTATGTGGAAGTTTACATGAGTGGAGTCGCTTCGTCAATGGAGACCGCAAGAGTGAACGGAGACACAGATAGAGAATCCCATAATCAAGTTTTGATGGACCTCGTAAAGAGCTTGGAATGTCAAGTCAATTTGCTTCAGGTAGAGCGGGATAGCGAGAGGACCAAGGTAGAGAAGCTTGAGGAAAGTCAAGCGAGGTTAGGAGAGGTCGTCGCGAAATGTGTAGAACAGCTGCAAGTTGTGGAGAATAGAAACAAGAAGTTGAAAGCAAACAAAAGCTTGAGGAAAGACCTTGTGAGGCCTGAGAGTGAAAACGTGGTTTGGGACTTGAGATCCAGCTTGATGGTAGCCGACTGCTTTGGAGTTGCGATCGAAGAAGAGCTCTTAAAAGACGAGGATGACCTAATGAGGAGAGTCGAACGAATGGAGCATGAAATTGAGAAGGTACAAAGCATAATCCGTCGATACAATGATCAAGCGGGTAAGGCATGTGACGAGTTCCACCTCGAGTTAGAAAGAATGAAAAGTGCCCAAGCAGAGAGCCATGAGAAAGTGAGACGGGTAGAGAAAGAGAATGCAAGGCTGAGTAGCAAGCTCGGTAGGTGGATGAATCGGAAAGACGATGAGATGCGAGGACAGGTGGAGGATCCGAGAGCAAGGAAAACGGAGGAAGAGCTGAAAGCGGTGTTGGATAGGTTGGATGCGTTCAGAGCAGAGTTAGAAAGGATGAAGAATGAATTATTGAAGAAGGTAGATGATTTGGATGTAGAAAATATGAATAGGATTTGGGAGGAAAGATCGATTAGAGAGGAAGTCGAGAAGTTGACTCTTCGAGTTGGGAAGAGGGAGGATATTCCCCTCAGATCTGAAAAAGGGATGCGAGAGGATAAAGAGATGGAGCAAATATGGAATCAGTTCCGAGGCATCAATTGTGACCTGTTCCAATATCAGAGTGATATTGAGCACAACAAACAAGGATTAAGAGACCTAGCGACGAGGCTTCAGGCACTAAGAGGTACAACGGCTAATGGTAATTTTCTAGGTCCTTTATAAGGTCAGGTGGAAGCTCTGCGAGGCAGAGGTTGGAGATGAAAAAGAAATAGATCAGGCGATGGATGTCGGTAAGGATGGCTTGAGTCTGGTTAGGGTTTACTTTGCGGATTGCAAATCAGAGACGTGAGGACGGATGGACCAAGTCTGTTGTATGCTTAGGACCAAAGTGGCATTTTTTGGGGTTTTTAGGTCGGCTAGTTAATTAGTGTGTGCGGGTTTCGTGAGGAAAAGTTGACCATGGCATTAGTGGCTGGATTTTGGCTTTAGTAGGAGCAGAGAAGAGATATGTCTCATCGGGATGTCCATGGGGGGATATATTTGTGTGTGTCGTGATCGGGATGGTTGGGAAAATGTCCTTTCTTTTGTCTCCTAATTCTTGAGATGCGGGAATGAAAAAAAAAATGAAAAAAAATATATATTTGTGTATGTGTGCATGTGGCTACGCGCCTATGTGGGCCTATAGGTGGGTGGACCCACTTTGGCCGGGTGGTCAAAGCCACGAACCGACGTCGGTTTCACATAAGGCTAGTTGTCTGTGTGTCGCGCGTTGCGTTGGGTTGGTAGATGGGTGGAACAAACCTGACCGGGTGGTTAGGGCCACGAGTCGCATCCAGCTTCAACGTAGGCTGACCAGTGTGAATAAATATGTGAAAAAATGATGAAAAAAAAAAGAGAAAAATGTGGAAAATAATATGAATGAGACGAATTCCTCGCTCGAGGGGGGATAGAAGAGAGGTGAGAGAGCATGATGCTCGGATGGGAATATGTGTCTGCGTTTGTGGGGATCTGGGAATGTGTGGACTCCTGATGAGGCATGTTGAATCGAAGCTTAAGCTCGGCTAGGGTTTTGGCTGCGATGTGTCTGTGGAAAACTTGGACTTGAGGGATCCAAGCACGCTAGTTGCTTTGTTCATCTGCGAACTCTTAGGAAGTGTTCAGTTTGGCTCTTAGGTGGTATGACGAGTTGAGAAGTCCTGAATCCCGTTGATGATGAGTGGTCCTATTGAGGTGAGCTCATGTTAGGCTTGAGTGGTCCTTATCGTGTATCCATCAAGTTAGAGTGATGTGGTGGTGACCTAGTATAGGAGCTAGTTGAAAAAAGCAAAGAGTCAATGAAAAGAAAAGCGGGTAGTAGAAACCCTAGGTAGAAGGGGCATGGAAAATGGGCAAGAGGATTTGAGTGGAAATGGAAAATAATTAGGCAAGTGAACGTATAGTCGAAAAAGGAGTGGTGGAAAGGAAGAGCGAATGCGGGTCTTGCATGAATGTATGTGGTGTGTATGAAAAAGTAGCGGGGAAGCGTTAGTGAGGCCAAGAAGAATATCGAGAAGAAAAATTGGATGAGGTTTTTACTTGTATTTACATTGCATGTGAATGGAGAGGAATGACAAGAGAGGGAATGTGGACATGTCTTTTGCTTGCATGTATATTGCTTGTGTGAAGAGCTTGCATGTGCAACGAGGATGTGTGATGCGGGATCTTGATGTGTGTGTTGATTACATATGTGTGATATGGATGATTGATATGGATGTTTTTCATTTTGGTAGTAGATGTGGTATTTTGTGAAAAATGATCTAACATGTTTTGAGGAGTTGTAGATAGGTGGACATGGAGGTAAAGATGCGAGAGAATGGACAAAGTTGGTAAGTGAAGTGACTAGTTTTTTATGACTAATGGATGTTGATGTAGTGTGGTTGCAGGTACACCAGTGGAAAGAGACAAAATAAGTAGGAGGTATGTGAATGTGCATTGAGGTATTGGCGATGGCTTGAATGGTTTGAGTGCAAGAACAATTTGGCTCGTCGGGGACGACTTCGCGAGCAAAAGGGGGGAGTATGTTAACTACCTTTATTGATTGAGCTGTTGCACTAACTTGTCTTCATGTCATGGAATAGATGGTTGATCTACAGGTATTTTGAGGGTAAGGATGGGCATTGATAACGATAAGCCCGATTAAATGAGAAGCATGAGATCTGTTCATAACCGTTATGGGGGGAAGTTTCATGAGCAGTTGCAAAGAAGCATGGGTGTTTTGCAATCAAATCACAATGAGAACATTAATTCCGAGATTTTTAGTGGTTGCCCGTGCCTTGCTCGAGGTCATTTTTTCTGTCTCTTCAATTTAGAGGATAAAAAAATGGAACTTATGGATGCAGTACAAGGGAGGTTGGCAGCACATCCACTTACTGCACATATTCTCAGAGATAATCACTCATGGCTTTGATGTAGGGCAGTGGTCAGCCAATTTTTTGAGAGAATCGGGACAGCTGGGGGAGTGGTTTGTCAGGGCGGGTACACCCCATTATTCCCCACACGCGCATGTGAGGTGGGAACCACATAAAGATATCGAAGTCTCTCTCTCTCTCTCTCTCTCTCTCTCTCTCTCTCTCTCTCTCTCTCTCTCTCTCTCTCTCTCTCTCTCTCTCTCTCTCTCTTTTCGTTTTTGTGGTGTCTATGCAGGTATATCGACGGGGGGAAGCGGTAGGACAACATGGGCGCTTGGGGGCTGTCGAACCGCAGTGGAGGGGGATCGCTCGAGGCAGAAGGGAGTTGCTCTCTATGAGTAGAGGAGAGAATCGAACACAGGGGAATAGACAAGAAGGCCGACGGCCTGGGGGGCTCTCTCTTTATTGGTTCTTTCATATGCAAGAACGAGGGGCTTCTCCTTCTTCGTTTTCGGGGGTGTCCAAGAACGAACAATTGAAGGGAGAGGGAGACTCAGAGAAGAAAAAGTGAAGCATCCTTCTTGTGCGGGGTTCAATTCTCTGCTTGTTGAATCGGGGGAGGACTCCGGCAGTTTTTTCAAAAGCTTCGATCAAAGAGGTGTGTACGAAAGGGGTCATCGCTGGGGTTTTGTTCTAGTGGGGTGTGCAGGACAGGAGGTACGGGAAGCTCTCTGAAGAGGAGTTCTAGAGAGGTCAGCTTTCAGATGCATGATACAACATTCACTTCGGTAGAAGAAAAAATACACATTGGCCAACGTGAAGCAGCACAGCGTAGCAGGACTTGGGCATGGGCGACTTGGAAATCTTAGAGAAAAACGGGAAAAAGGAACATTGAAGAATGGGGAATATATGAATGACCCTATGTTGCAAGTGCTCGACTCTTTACATCTGGTGTTCCAAGTGATGTGATCATTGAGGTTGATGGAATGCTATTTCATCGCCACAAGTCTCCATCAGTTTTCTGAAGCAGGGAGCTTGCTTGCCTTTTGAGAGAGCATTTGGAGAAAAATAACGACATTCATAAGCTACAAGTTACAGGTATCTCTGGTGGTCCTTATTTCTTTGAGCCTGCAGTGAAGTTCTGTTATGGAATTAAGCTAGAACTGACAGCAAAAAAACATTGTTCCACTAAAGTGCGCAACAGAGGATCTTGAAATGATTGATGATTTGGGGGAAGGGGGTCCATTTCAGTAAAAAGGGGGGGGGTTCGTCCAGCAAGAGGGGAAAATTTTTTGGAGTGTATGCAGCCGTGCGTGGTATCTTAGAGAAGGAGGAGACTACAGAGGGAACTGGACCTTTTGGAGGATAGAAGCTGTTGTTTTTTCGGAACTGTAACAGCCCAAAGAGGGGATCAGCAGCATAGACACAGGGAGAGGAGATATCTTGGTGCGGGGGATTCAAGGCTTGTCGAAAGGACTATTGGGCAGCAGATCCTGTGTGTTCGACCGAAGGAGGACAGTTATTGATGGGCTATATGCCCTCCCTCAAGAGTGATAAGAGGCTCTACTACATGCCATATTAGAAGAAGATCAAGCCAACCTTTGATGGTTCAACTCATCCCACCTCTGGAAGAGAGGTACTCTCTGCTCAATTTGATCCATAAATGTTTTGTCTGCATTCCCCCACGTTCGAGTGGTATACTGCCTCAGTCGTAGATGTAATAGAAAGATTGGCCATGGCCACTAACACTTATATTCAGCCTTCCTGTGATTGTTGATGCATTCGAAGCCTCAGGTTATGTCGATGTAGGTGGAAAGGAGCACTATCTCTGGTTATTCCCTGTTTGTTGAAGTATGGACGAGATCGACCGTTTAGGTAGATAAAAAGGGGGGGGGTTAGCTGTCGTTTCGGATCTGCTATGCTTTTGTGGTTTTTTCTTGCTTTGTGCAGGAGGACGAGCACGAGAAGGTTGGGGGTTGTGGTGTCGACAATAGGTATGCGAAAACAAGGATCTTGGATTTTGCTGCCACCAGGGTGTGAAGTCTTCTGGTGCTACTGTATATAGTGGAGAGCTTGTCGGCAAAAGGTTCTCACGCTCAGTGCTCCATAATCATAGCGTGGATCTCCTGAGAGTATGTGCTCTTGGTGTTGAATGTTGGGTACAATTTCTGAAGCTACTCTCGCAAATACTTTGGAGCTGGTATATAATCTGTATAGGTTCTGATGAATGACTGAAAAGAGATCCCCATCAAGGAACTAAAATGTTTGAAGCTTGTGTATTTACGGGGGAAATGGCAACAATAGTGATGTATCATCCCCAAGTATGACATGGACCTTGAGTAGCCCATGCTATCAATTTAGAACAGGGATTAAACCTTGACCCATTTCGCTCGAGCTACTTAAGTATCTACGTTAGTTTCCAAATTTCTGAGAGATGAAGTAAGGATCCTTATGGTTTTCGTGTCCCTCCATGCTTGATGTCATAGTTTGTTGAATGATGACCCCAGCTATATTCATCCACCACCAAGGTCATGATCCATTAATAGGAGTGAAAGAGAAAGTCGAGCCTCTGGACTGAACATGTATGCACATTGGGTTTGCACACAACTCTTCTAGAGGCTCTCCAGGTTATGAATAAGGCGCATTGTGTGTACGAGAAGAAGAAAGAAGAACGGTTTGAAGCTGTTGTGCACGTAGAATATATATGAGTAAGTGTGTGTGTGTCTGAAGCATATGCATGTGTGGAGAGTATGTAGGGGTGTGAATGTAAGTGGTTGATGGGTTGCTCGTCCGATTGTGAGGGCCCCAATGTATTTGAATGAAAGTGAATGAGTTGCACATGTAAAATGCGTGTGGTTGTGTGATTGAGTGTGTATGAGAGTATGTACTTTTGTGAGTGGCTTGGGGGTGGGTGAGAGAGAACGAGGGAAAATGTGGGAAAGGGTGAATGAGAGTGGAGCCGTGGGGGTGTGTGTACACAAGGGGGCAAGTGTATAGGTGGATGTGTGTGCGAATCTATGTGTGCAAGGGAAGGAGTACACTTAGGATGTGTACGGGGGTATACATGAGTGAGTAAAAAGGAGAGTGTGAGCTAAAGCAAGGGAGTGGATGTGAATATGAGTGTGTGTGTTTGGTTATGTGTGTGTGGTGGGTGTAAGGGTACATGCGTGTAAGAGAGTGAGAGGAAGTGTAAGAGTGTGTATGGGAACATGTGTAACCAAAAGTGAGTGAGTAGTGAGACAAAGGATAATCGCGTATAGGGGTGTGTATGCGAGACAAGAAAAGAGAGTGTAGAGGTGTGCTCGAGAAGGAAAAAAAAAAAAGAGGAGAGCAAGCAAAAGAGAGAGCAAGGGATTAAGTGGATTCGAAAGGTGTGGGAGAGGCAACCGCTAGAGTTGGATCTCCCTTTGTGCATGTGTTTTCCCGCTTCCTCCATCAAAACTTTGGAGTGAAATTGTGGACTTAGGGTGATCAAATCTAACCTAGCATCAAAATTTGGGAAAAATATCATTGTGTGTATGCACTTTCCCTTAGGTTAAGAGGCTATACAATTTACCTTTGTAAAAGAAACTTACTTCCATGAGGAGTTAGGAAGCATCAAATCTCAATTCATTTGGTAGTTGGTTGATGCAAGAATATATCATATAGTTTAGGATTTACTTTTAGGTGAACTTTTGAATTTTGAATTCAAAAGAATGGATCCAAGCTCAACTATAAAAGAGAATCAAAAGACTCGCCTGATGTCCCGACTTCCGGAGAGCAATAGAGAGGGATCTTATGTGATTATAAACAGGTACAAGACAAGGCTAGTGGCAAAGGGGTTTGCTCAAACCCATTGAGTGGACTATGAAGAAACCTTTTCACATGTGCCTAAGATGCCAACAATTAGGGTTTTGGTAAGTGTAGTTGCTTCCAAGAATTGGAACCTATATCGCTTAGATGTTAAGAATGCATTCCTAAATGGATGGATCACAGAAGAAGTGTACATGGCTCAACCACCAGGGTATGAAGATAAGGATAAACCAAGTTTTTAATGCAAGCTAAGGAAGGAACTCTATGGCCTAAAGCAAGCTCCTAGAGCTTGGAATAATAGGCTTATTACTTATTTACAGGATCAAAGTTTTGTGGCTAGCAAAGCAGATTCTTCTTTATTTATAAAGAAGACCAACTCAGAAGTTATCTACTTATGTGTCTATGTGGATGGCATTATCATTACAGGGAATGATGCCAATGGCATCAAGCAGGTTAAATCTCGACTAATGGAAGAATTTAAAATCAGTGATCTTGGTTTGTTAACATACTTTCTTGGTCTAGAACTTATGTACACAGGTTTTGGTGTGTATATTACTCAGAGAAAGTATATTCATGATATGCTGAGAAAATTCAATTTGGAAAACACCAAAATTGCAGGTACACCCATGGAGCTCAATCATAAGCTTAGTTCCCATGAAGGACAACTTCTTGAGGATGTTATAGGTTACCAAAAACGTGTTGGGAGTCTCAACTATGCAACCCTAACAAGACTAGACATTGCTTATGGAGTAAGTACATCAAGCCAATTTATGCATGCACAAAGAAAGCCTCACATGGAAGCTCCCAAGAGGATACTAAAGTATCTAAAGGGTACCATAAATGAAGGGCTATTTTACCCATTCACTTCTAACTTGGACATAAAGATGTATTCTGATGTAGATTGGGCTAGCTCCAAGGATGATAGGAGGAGCACCTTAGGATACTTGTCTTTTGCAGGTTCAAAGCTTATATCATGGTCATCAAAGAAGCAACCAACTGTGGCATTGTCATCTATAGAGGTATAATATAGAGGCCTAGCAAATGCAACTCAAGAGGCTATGTGGTTCAAGCAACTCTACACAGATTTGGGATTACACTGTTACACTCCAAAAAATTTTGGAGACATCACTAGCTCACTTCATTTGGCTGCGAATCCTGTATATCATGCAAGGACTAAGCACATTGAAGTGCACTATCATTATGTAAGGGAGAAATGTCTTAGCAAGGACATTCGATTGTCCTATGTATCAACTCATTTACAATGTGGAGATATACTCACAAAGTCTTTGGATGGAACTAAGATGAACAGGCTCAAATCGATGTTTGGTTTGTAGGAAATCAAGGAGGGAAAAAGACCAAGCATGTTAGGCTTGAGGGGGAGCTATTGGTGCAAGAGAATGCAAGCCCACATACTTGGATGATTAGCATATTTCTCATGGTGCCTTATATGATCAATCCCTTGTAAAATCAATTACATTTACCTTTGTAAAAGAACCTTACTTCCAAGAGGAGTTAGGAAGCATCAAATGTCGATTAATTTGGTAGTTGGTTGATGAGATAATATATCCTATAATTTAGGATTTAATTTTAGGTGAACTTCTGAATTTGAGTTCAAACGAATGGCTCCAAACTCAACTATAAAAGAGAATCAAAAGACTTGCGTAATGTCCCAACTTTTGGAGAGCAATAGAGACGGATACTATGTGATTTGAGAGCTCACTTCATAGCTCAATCACTTCCCTCACATTGTGGAAGAGATTATTGCCAATGACATTGTATGATCTAATACATACATTTTCATTACGTCTTTACTTCACTTCTCTGCCATGACTAGATCAGTATAATGATCTTCTTAGAGCTTGTTTTTAGTGTGTGATTGATCATTTGTCATGATTTAAAGCATCATAGATTTAGTATACTATCTATTTTATAGCTACAAAATCTCATTATCATTGGTTCTCTCAATCATGAGATATTATCATATGTTTACTCTCTGGTTTGTACTTTGATGCATCCCAAAAATGTCAGGGAAGTCCTCTGATTTGCTAAACATCATACTCAACATGTAGTTCATCTTTTTTATTGAAATCACTTATGATTGGTAGATGTCTAAGTTAATTAGAAACCATAAAAAGGAATTAAGCTAATTGCTATCATGCTCAGAGACTACTCATTATACTAAACAAGTGTAGAGACTAAAATAGCAAGTCTATGACCTTGGATCAATTTCCTACCTATCTATTTTGATCCATTGATTAGTGGATCATGTTCCAAACAACATAGGTGATTATTTATGATCAATAACAAGATAAAGAGGCCAACTAAACTCTCCAACACTTGTTCTTGGCTGATGTGAAGCAGGTTTAAGCAACACCACTTCATCTCCGAAGACTATCCACCATCTCTTCCAACACTTAGCGGCCTTCAATAGTTCACAATCTCTCAAAAAGTGCTCTAATGAAAAAACAAGAAGGACACCTACAAGGACCATGCACAAAAACATTGATATTTTGAGGATTTCAATTAACTTGTGGTGGGAAATTTTGATATTAAGGATTTTGTTGTTAAGGTATTGCTTGAACATGATAATTAGGAATTTGGTAAGGCAATTGATGTATTTGAGGAGCTTGGGGAGAAGCATGTGGTAGTTGAGGTGCAAGAGGAGCTTCCATAATATATGTCTATCTCTATTACTAGTTGTTGCTCCTTAGCGGTCTTCAATAGTTCACAATCTCTCGAAAAGTTCTCTAACAAATCACACCAAGGACACCTACGAGGACCATGCACAAAACTAGCCAGATTTTGAGGATTTCGATTTACTTATGGTGGGAGATTTTGATATTGAGGAATTTCTTGGTAAGGTATTGCTTGAACATGATAATTAAGATTTTATAAGGAAATTAATGTTTTTGAGGAGCTTGGGGAGCAACATGTGGTACTTGAGGTGCAAGAGGAGCTTCCATAGTATATGGTTGATGATTTTGAAAATTTTGATTTTGAGGATTCTGAAAAGTTGTTTGAGAAGTTTGACTCATGGATTTATCCACCCCGCCAGGTTTACCCCACTTGTCTGCCATCTCGACAAAGTGCATGATGCATAATGCTAGCTCCATACGAAATCGATGTTAGGTCATGTCTCTAACCACCCAGTTAGAGTGACTCCACCCGCCTATCAACCCATATAGGTGCATGACAAAATAAAGGTGACACCATACAACAAAACTGACATCGATTCATGGCCCTGATCACTCGATCAGGATAGCTCCACCCACCTACTAGCCATCGCAGTGCACTGACGACACATAGACACATATATAGCTTTCTAGGATATGAAGGCTTATCTAAATCATAATCTATCTGAGGTTAGGATTAGACGAGGGATCAAAAGTAGAAATCAAAGAATCCCACTCCTCAAGCGTTTGCATATACTAGCATATACAAGGACTCAATTTAAGTCTTGCCTTCACTTTCCTAGGTCTTTGCTCCCGAAAGCTCAAGTCTTCTTCCCAATTGTACTCATATAATTGTGGCCTTTCATGTATTGCATGCAATCATAATAGTTGTAGTCAACTTGATTCTACTTAATTTGCTTAAATTTGTATAAATTCTAACACATCTATCACATGCAAGATGAAATGCATATTACATACATCATAGAAGGAAAGAAGTTAGGGTGGAAGTATTTCACTAGTTTATTATTTAGTACTTTGCTTGATATCAGTTGCATCCATCATCATAAACATCTCCACTCCAAATTCTCTTCCTCTTATTCTTATTTGATTTCCTATTTCTATCTTAAAAATCAAAGAAAAGAACATCAATTATATACATTTATTTATAAAATTATTTTTAAGATTTGTGGAATCTTATTGAATAAGATTCTCCCTTCGAGCCCACCTCCTTTGTTATATTCTCACTAAAGAACGTGTGCTTATAAAGAAGCCACCTTTGAATTGCATCAAACGAAAAAACATTTTTAAAAAAAATAGATATGTGGAAAAGCCAATGCATTTTCTTGTCCTTCCCTTGATGTCTGGATTGGCATACATAGCTCTTGGAAAATTTGAAAATCCAAGATGTAGTCATTCGATCATAGTCACCTTTGTTCATGATCCTCTCACATGCATCATATGAAGTTACTTTTGATGAATCAAAAGCACATAAATATAGAGTTTTGATTTTTAATATGCTTAAACCATCTTCAAAAAGTTCATTCAAGCATGTATTTTGATCTATTTCATGCTTGGAATCATTCGAAAAAATTTCATTCTTTACATTGTTTACTATCAGATTTTCCGTCTTCATTAAAATGGAGTTTTTGAATAGATTCATTAGAGTCCCACTTCAAATGGAAGTGTTCATCATGCTCAGACAACAATACACAATCAATTTTTTCATCCAATGTGTGATGATTCCTTTCTGCTTGAGTACCAAAAATTATAGAATCTGCTTCTTCCTCTAATCTATCCAAAAACTCTTCATCATTATCTTTTTCCCAATTCATTTGTCCATTATCATGGATAGAATGGATATCATCGCAATCGACAAAGCCATGATAATCCAAATCATTAAATTCTCACTTCTTCAAGTAAGGTTCATTAGAACCTCTACATTCATCCATATCGTAATGATCTTTTTCAGGAATATACATGTAATCTGATGTCAAATCTATTTTTGTATTCAACACATCATCATCTAATTCTTTATCTATGTCAGTTATTTCCTGCTCATTCTCTTTAGAGGATGTGCTTTTTTCACAGTCTTCATACATTTCTTTGATCATTGATTCTTGCTCAAATACTTCTTCACACCATAATATCATGCCACATACACTTGAATCAATTGAAACTTCATCCATCTGATAATATTCATATCTAGCTTCATCAATGTAACCATCATTTGACTCAATATTTTTAGAGTATCATTTGATGCTATATGCATATCACATTTGTCATACATCTCAATAAATTTTACATTTTCCACTTCATGCTCGATTTCTTTAGCATATGGACTCAACTCAACATAGTCACTATTGACATACATATCAGTATGGAGAGGAGAAATCAATGGTATATCCTCATCCTCCTCATGATCATTCATATGTCCCTCTTCATGGAGTGAAACATCATTCACATACATATCATTTTTTTGAACCCCAATCAATAGCTTATCCTCTTTCTTATGAGTAAGATCATTGTCTTGCATCTTCGAACATACCTCCAATGTGGCATCAATGAAAAACATATCATGGTCTTGATCTCCAACTACACTATCCTTAAGTCTGACATCATGTTGTTATCTGTCAGCATACATTTCAATCTCTAGAGGACTCGTTATTGGCATGTCCTCCTTGATATAAGTAGGTTCACTTTCTTGCATCTCTATATGCATGTACAATGTGACACTATTCACATCCTTTTCATTGACATTAGGCTGATTTCTTGACATTTCCTCAGATTTAGAATCATGCTCACTTGCATTTTCTTCATATAATTGAATCATTAGGTGGTCATATATTGTGTTCTGATTATGTGTTTGAAGAGGAATATCACTATCAATCAACATCGAATCATTCTCCAAACCTTGTATGGTCTCATCACTTAGGGATGCATCTCGAGCTTGAGCTTCACACAGACTCACTAGATTTCCTTGATATTTTTCATCCTTGATCTTCATCTGCTTACCCTGAAACCTCGTAGATATCTTTAATTCTTCATTATAATCATGCCTAGCTTCTTGGTTTGTTTGATTTCCATCTATTGGATGCGAAGAGTTTGTCAGAGTAGGGGAAACCTCATCTAGATTTCTTGTTTGGGTTTGATTAATTTTGCTTTGTTTTGTATTTGATATTTGTTTGATTTGATTTTCATTGAATTCCACCTGATTCTTTGGTCCTCCCATCATCCAGATATGTGCAAATATATTACTTGAGGATTTCACCATTGTAAAGGTATCTACTTACTCTTGGCACCTTGGATCGTTAGAGGTTACATCAACTATACTTGTAGGATTTTCTTAACACCTACTTCATTCCCATCTAGGGCTTCTAAAACTTTATGGACTTGCACATTATGCACGGTTTCCAAAGTGCTCAAAATTTCAATATTAGTTTCATCTCCATAAAGATCAACTTTCCAATCATTAAGATTTTTTTTTTAATTTTTGTTGCTTCTTCACGTATCTCCTCATAGCTTCATGGAAAAGCATCCAATCCTCTGTGAGCCCCGAGTCAGAGTCTATATCTTGCAGAAGTGGAATTAGTTCCTTTCGGACTTTAACATCGATCGCAAGAAGAGACAATGATAGCTTTTCATGACTTATACATCTCTTATCGTGCTCAAAAAGATCATCAAATTGTTGCTCAAACTCCCTTTTAATTTCAAGAATTGATTGATCCTTGGCCATATGAAACCACCTCAGGAAGGATTTATGAGTCACTTTATCTACGTCCTCAAGCATGAACTACTTGAGGAGTGTTGCTTTGTATTGAGCCCATGTGGTCTCTCTTATTTACATAAATTGATCATGTAAACTATATTCAAACACATAGAAAAAGTTCTCACATAGCTCATGATCTGTCATCAATGACAAACCAACACCTAGATACTTTGTCTCAAGTTCATACTCTTTATAGAACATGGATACATTCTTCCCATTGAAAATCCGCATTGCTTGGTTAATCACTCATGAAGTGACCAGATAGCTTTTTGTTGTTTATCCTATTGTTGAAAGCATAGGAATCGAGCTAAAAGGTCATCCATGTTCAATGTACTAGATTTGTCAACTTTTAGTCGTCAACTCGATTGATCAAGTTGCTAGCTCTAGGTTTTACTCACCCCCTCCTTTCACGTCAGGTTCACTAGGTATGTCGTGGGGTTCATGACAAGGAGGGTGCAAGAGAAAGAGCTTGACTTAAGTTCATATCCTATGAGTGACTTATTTGCATCTCCTTAGTATATTTCTTCAATAACTATAGCATTTCAATAAGCAACTCTCATCAGTCTTACTTGCAAAAACTTCATTGTACTCTGACACAAAAGTGCCTCAATGATTCGACAAAGTTGAGAGGATTCAACTTAAACATCTCAAGTCTTTTTGCAACTCGTACAAGGGAGAAGGAAGAATCAAGTTCAAGGGCTGGATACTCCCATGTGGATGCAGAAAGGAAGAATCGTGATCATATCCATACTTTGCGAGCTTGTACATATACTTTATGCATTTGATTGCTGAAAAACAAACAACTTTGGCATACTGTTTTGATGATTGCAGTGTTCTAAAAGGAAAAAGGCATTGTTCTCTACATGCACAATATATAGAGCCATCGAAATAACCTTACAAATTCAATGTTTCGGATTGATACTTGAAGACTTCGCTTAATGGAAGGAAGAACTAGATAGCATTGCAACAATAAAAAACAAGTGAAAGGTTTTCTTGTAGTAGCAAATGCTCAATTGTTGACTTTAGAAAGAGATCCTAATGTTCATATATTTAGGTACTGATGTGTGTGAACACACTAGGATCACTGAGGCACTTTTTTCCGTCTTTAGGAGGTTTTTTCCCCCGGCTTGTGTATACGCATATAGCCCTAATGGTTTACTTATCTTTGTACATTCTAGTGGTAATGCATTCAATATTATGTGTTGTGCTCCAAGCTTCTTCTTCTTCCTTGTGATGTTCGCATGCTTCCATAGACGTCTAACTCCAACAATTGGTATCAGAGCAAGTCGTCGCTTCATCTAGGGCATCCTCAACACCCCTCCAATCACAGTCTCAAAATCGCACGAAATTTGGTAGGCATATGTAGGCTGATTAGGAGATCAAAATTGCTTTGCTCTGTGGTGCTGATATCCTGATTTGAGCTCGCGTCGGCCTCCGAATGCATTATCACAATGCTTGTGTAGGATATTTCATCTTTTTGTGCCAGAGATATATACATGTTTTGGTTCTCCAATATAAGCATCTTGAACTCTGCTACAGGTCTAGAAGACAGGGAAAAAATTAATTACGAATATTAGCCCAATGGCGAATATTTAGAGAAATTCATAATTTTTTGCTATATTTACTGAATAGAGAACTTTTAAAACTAGCCCAATTTTTGACAAACCCTAGTTCTAACTTTTAGAACTTTAGCCTTTTACTCTATACGTGCAGCTGCTCATCAGTCTTCAGGTTCGCCCAGTCCACTGTCGAGTCTCGAAGTCGTCTGCAGGCGCCCGTGGCTACAGGTACGAGAGAGAGAGAGGGAGGTGTACAGGTGCTTAGCCTTTTACTCTATACGTGCGGCAGCTCATCAGTCTTCAGGTTCGCCCAATCCACTGTCGAGTCTCGAAGTCGTCTGCAGGCACCCGTGGCTACAGGTACGAGAGAGAGAGAGGGAGGTGTACAAGTACGAGAGAGAGAGAGAGAGGTGTGCTTTGTGATTAAAGAAACACCACGCACTGATTACTAGTCCTTGCGGGAGGACTCTGCCGATTCTGTGGCGCTTTCTCTGTTGCAGAGTGACACTACCTCTAAATAGAAAATAAGTAATCTATAGTACTCTTTGATTCATCAAGTTGCATACTCATTAGCTTTCAACATCAAATGCAATTGATTCACTGGTGTGGTATTTTCCTAAGTACCCTTCAATTTCTTCCATACCTCATATAGCCCTTTCAAGTCCATTGATTCCAGTCTAGACATTCCAACTTTGGATACTTGCTGAGCTTTGCTCAATTCATGCAAATTATAATAACTGGGCTGCAAAGTTATGGGAGGTAATAACCGACAGCTTGCTGATTTGTGAGGCAAATTATATGAGGTGTATACCTTTAGATTTGTGTGAACTCCTAGCTCATTTTTATTTTTCTTTTTTGTGCAATTCTTTGCTTTCATACACTTAGATTTTTCAGATATTCTGAACGTATACAGGGTGAATACTCTCTACCCATTCCTTAGAGTTTCTGGTTTAAGCTTCGTTTGGATCTTGTAGCTAGTATGTTCTTCAAATATGTAGGTTGTTGATCATGTTACATCTGTTGAACAAGGAGAGTACTGCATGTGAAGAGAGATGGTGGATGCAATCCAAAGATGAGTAGGTGCCGCTACAACCAGCTTCACACCAGCCAACTGAGACTTCAGAGTTGATTAGTAGACCCTTTGAGCTTCCTAAATCCACCAAAATATCAGCCAAGTACTTTGGAACATGTATCCCAAAAGTTTAAGTCAAGACCGACAAGTTGCGAAATGACTAGCTCCCAAAACTTGCTATTTTTGGACATACACCTGCTGGAAAAAATGAACAGTGCTCTCAACCTGGAAGGAATTAGAAAAATTCCTTTTGAGCATAGCAAATAGACTTAGCAAGCTTCCTATTCCAAGTTAAAACACTTCAAATGATGGACTGAGCACTGAGAACAAGTTTCATCAAGTTCTGGAACATTCCCACAATTCTCGGGGCTCTGCAGAGATAGACCAGTAAGCAGTAAAATGCAGATATCTCCAAAATTATAAATCCAATGACCTTGCAAATTTATAGGTAGAAACTAGACAGTGAGAGCTATCCAACGCACTTTAAAACACTGAAAAAAGTTCAGTAAAACTCGAGATATGACCTTCTGAAGTTACTGCTCTGAGTGAGTATAGCAGAGAACAAAACAGAGAGGTAGATGATAATAAATGTATAGATTCACATATGATTACAACCACATTGGCAATGAATCTTTGCACAATGGGAGTAGAATGATAGAGCTATGGAGTAAGCTCTTTAATCTCTACAAAATGACATGAAGTGGTCACGTACAAGGCTTGCTAATCGCCTCTTCCTTCTTGCTCCTTTTATAGCAATTCTTGGAGGGAGTTTTGAATTCGAATTCGAATGGCTCCACCTAAAAGTGATCCCCAAAGTTAGGAGAGATTCCCTCAGCTCAAAAATTCGTGATTTTGGTAGTTGGAGCCACGAATTTGCTTTTACATCATGGATGAGGTAAGCCATCCTTTTACTTTTTTCTTTTTCCATTTACAAGAGATAAAATGTACTCTTTTACAAGAGGTGTTCACATGACCACTCATGTGACTTACAAATGAGGATAATATCAAGCATATCAAGCATGTAGGCTTGGGCAAAATGCACCAACAGCTCCCCCTCAAGCCTAACATGCTTGGCCTCCAAATAAGTCTTCAATTGTCCTTGATTTCCTGCAAACCAATCATCAACTTGAATCTACTTAATTTCGTACCATCAAGAGCTTTCGTCAACATGTCTGCACATTGCATATCTGTAGAGACATAGGATAGTTGAATATCCTTGCTCAATAGCTTCTCCCTTACATAATGGTAGTGGACTTCAATATGCTTGGTTCTAGCATGGTATACCGGATTAGCTGCTAGATGTAGTGAGCTTGTGTTGTCACCAAAAATATGAGGTGTTGAAGAATGAAGTCCAAGATCTGTGTACAAAGACTTTAACCACATGATTTCTTGAGTTGCATTAGCCAAACCTCTATATTCAGCTTCACTAGAAGATAATGCCACGGTTGGTTGCTTCTTCGATGACCAAGAAATGATTTTTGAACCTGCAAATGATATATACCCTGATGTGCTTCTTCTATCATCTTTAGATCCGGCCCAATCTGCATCTGAGTAGACCTTTAGCTCAATATCTGAAGTAAATGAATAAAACAAACCTTCATTCATGGTCCCCTTTAGATACTTGAGGACTCGCTTGGCCGCTTCCATATGTGGTCTTCTTGGCTTATGCATAAACTGACTCAATATGCTAACACTATAGCATATATCCACCCTTGTGAGTGTTGCATAGTTCAAACTTCCAACCAAGCTTTGATAGCTTGTGATGTCTTCAATTGGCTCTCCTTCATAAGCACTAAGCTTATGATTTTGCTCCATAGGTGTACCTGCACACTTTGTATTTTCCATCTTGAACTTGACGAGCATGTCATGGACATACTTCCTTTGTGTGATGTATATACCTGAATCTGTGTAGATCAACTCCAATCCAAGAAAATAAGTGAGTGGTCCGAGGTCACTTATCTTGAACTCCTCCTTCATTTGACTCTTTACCTGTTTGATTCCTTCAAGATCATTGCCTGTGATAATAATATCATCAACATACACACATAAATAGATCACTTCAGATCCATTCCTCTTTATGAACAAAGAGGTATCCGCCTTGCTAGCTTTGAATCCTTGGTCCTGCAAATAAGTAACCAATCTGAAATTCCAAGCTCTTGGAGCTTGCTTCAATCCATACAAAGCTTTCTTTAGTTTGCATACATAGTTAGGATGATGTGCATCCTCATATCCAGGAGGTTGTGCCATATACACTTCCTCAGAAATCCATCCATTCAAGAAAGCATTCTTTACATCAAGTTGATAAAGATTCCAATTTCTAGATGCAGCAAGACTAATGAGAACCCTAATTGTAGGCATTTTTGCAACAGGAGAGAAAGTCTCCTCATAATCAATACCATGGGTTTGAGCAAACCCTTTAGCAACTAACCTTGCTTTGTGTCTATTTATACTTCCATCTGGATTCTTCTTGATTTTGTATATCCATCGAGATCCGATTATCTTCATAGATGGCTTGTTAGGTACAAGCTCCCAAGTGTCATTCTCCTTCAAGGCTTCCATTTCTTCATCCATTGCATCTCTCCAAGCTTTCTTGCTTTGTGCTTCTTCAAATGTGGTAGGTTCTTCATTGGTTGAATCCTTTGCAATGTAGATTGAGTGCTTGGTGACCAAAGAAGTATCATAACCAAACCTATCTGGTTTCTTCTTCTCCCTCGAAGACCTTCTAAGTGGTTGATGTGAGCTCTCGGGTCCATATGTAGCATCCTGCATCTTTGCTTTACCTTTGTTCTTCCATAGCTTTAGTCTTTCCAAGTCTTCTAGGTCAATCTCCGAATCACTTTCTTCAATCTGCTTTGGCTCCTTTGGTTGAAGTGATGGAAAATCTTCATCCAAGTCATATGGCAGCTTCACTTTCCTGTCATCATCAAACCATGATTTGTTTTCATCAAAAATTACATCTCTACTCACAGAAAATCCTTTATTGGTTGGATTGTACAATCTATATCCTTTTTGGTTTTGATCATAACCAATGAATACACACTTCTCTGCCTTGGGATCCAATTTCCCTCTTACTTGAGAAGGAATGTGAGCATAGGCTAAGCATCCAAAGATTTTACAATGCTCTAGACTAGGTCTTCTTCCATTCCACACTTCATATGGAGTGGTTCCATCTAGTGACTTAGATGGAAGTCTATTTATGAGATATGTGGCTGTCGACACAGCCTCTGCCCATAGGTAGTTCGGCAATCCCTTTTCATTGAGCATGGACCTTGCAGCTTCGACAATAGCTCTATTCCTCCTCTCTGCTACACCATTGAGTTCAGGTGTATACCTTGTAGTGACTTCCCTTTTAATGCCTCTTTCATGCAAGAAGGCATCAAATTCAGAAGAGAAGTATTCTCCTCCACCATCTGATCTGAGTCTTTTCAAAGTCCTACCTGTTTGATTTTCAACAAGAGCAATATACTTCTTAAAGCAATTAAACACTTCATCCTTGTGCTTCATGAAAAACAGAATGGTCCACCTGCTACAATCATCTATGAAAGACACATAATATCTTGAGCCTGATATAGATGGCTCCTTACTTGGACCCCACACATCCGTGTGCACTAGATCCAAAGGATTTTGATACATATATCCTTTCTTATTGAAAGGTTGTCTATGAGCCTTGCCGAGTTGACAAGCTTCACACTTATAAATCATGTGTTGCCTTGTGATATTAGGCAAACCAAGTACACTTTGGTCCCTGCAAATCTGTTTGAGTGTCCTCTCACCAATGTGAGCAAGCCTTTTGTGCCATATCTCCAACTCTGTTAGAGTTTGAGATCCATAGCTAAACAAAGCTATGTTCTTTGTATCTTCCACTTCAAAAGTGAAAAGCCTTCCTGTCTTTTCTCCTTTGGCAATCCTTCGAAAGCCTTGCCTTGGGTCTTCAACATATGCTCCAAATCGATTGAATCTAACCTGCAATCCTTTTTCAACAATCTGTCCAACACTTATTAAATTTTTGGTAATTGTAGGGACATACAAGACTTTGCTTAAGAGGTTCATATTCCCATCTGATGTCTTCACATTACCTATCTTCTCCACTGAGTGCTTTGTGTCATCTCCTGTCTGCACTTCATGCTTGTTATGAGGATCTTCCAAATCAGAAAGTAAAGCCACATTTCCTGCTACATGGTTCGAGCATCCCGAATCAATGTAAAATATGTGATCATCATCCTTACCCTTCTTCGTTGATAGATTCATAATCAATAATGAATCTTCTTGACTTTGGTCCTCTGCATAGTTATTGTAATCTCTTCTTCCTCTATGGCCACTTTGATAGTTGTTGTTGTTGTTGTAATTGTTGTTGTAGTAGTTGTTGTTGTTGTAGCCTCCATTGTACCTACCTCTATTTGATCCATAGCCACCTCTATTGAATCCTCTTCCTCTTGAGTTCCTTGGATTCCTGAAACATTCTTCAGTAGTATGGTTAGATAAGCCACATATGTTGCAAGGTTGAGATGATTGGAATCTCCCCCTGCCTTGCTTTCCACTTCTGCCTCTTCCTCTAGCTCTTCCTCTACCTGCAAAGTTTGCTTGGAAAGAGCTTCCTTCATCTTCATTCTTTCTATTCTTTGACTTGTCCTTGACCTTAGCTTTATCAGAATATAAGGCAGAAGTTTGATTACCTCTTGAGGACTCACCACCTTTGCTAATCTTTGCTTCATGAGTGAAGAGTTGGCCCATGAGTGTGTTGAGGTCGGGTACATGCATATCCATGTATAAATCCATGGCTGTTGTGAATGACTCCCACTTGTCGTCTGCTTTGATTCCATTCATGATTTGTCTTATGATTTGCTCCTCTTCAATTACCTCTCCAATGCTTCCAAGTTGGTCGGAAATCTCCTTCATCTTTGTGACATAATCAGTCACATTTTGCTTCGGGCTTTTCTTCATTGTTGTGAACTCCATCCACAATTGGTTCTTCCTTGCTCGAGTGTTGGAAGAGAAGAAAGAAGCAAGTGCATTCCAGGTTTCTCTTGATGTCTTGCATCCCTTGACATGAGGTAAAAGAAAATCAGAGATTGAGTTTAGAATATAGGACCTTGCAAGTGCATCCTTCGAACACCAATTCGAAAGTCCTTCCACTTCTTCATGTGATGGTTGCCCTTTGTTCCTCATGGTTGGCATTGCTTCATCTCCGGATATGAATCCATATAGATTCCTTCCTTGAAGGTAAGCCTCCATCCTTAGAGACCATGCCGGATAGTTGTTTCGATCCAATTTGTCAATTGTTGATGGAAATCCATCTCCCATGTTGCTTGACTATGCTCTGATACCACTGTGAAGAGAGATGGTGGATGCAATCCAAAGATGAGTAGGTGCCGCTACAACCAGCTTCACACCAGCCAACTGAGACTTCAGAGTTGATTAGTAGACCCTTTGAGCTTCCTAAATCCACCAAAATATCAGCCAAGTACTTTGGAACATGTATCCCAAAAGTTTAAGTCAAGACCGACAAGTTGCGAAATGACTAGCTCCCAAAACTTGCTATTTTTGGACATACACCTGCTGGAAAAAATGAACAGTGCTCTCAACCTGGAAGGAATTAGAAAAATTCCTTTTGGGCATAGCAAATAGACTTAGCAAGCTTCCTATTCCAAGTTAAAACACTTCAAATGATGGACTGAGCACTGAGAACAAGTTTCATCAAGTTCTGGAACATTCCCACAATTCTCGGGGCTCTGCAGAGATAGACCAGTAAGCAGTAAAATGCAGATATCTCCAAAAGTATAAATCCAATGACCTTGCAAATTTATACGTAGAAACTAGACAGTGCGAGCTATCCAACGCACTTTAAAACACTGAAAAAAGTTCAGTAAAACTCGAGATATGACCTTCTGAAGTTACTGCTCTGAGTGAGTATAGCAGAGAACAAAACAGAGAGGTAGATGATAATAAATGTATAGATTCACTTATGATTACAACCACATTGGCAATGAATCTTTGCACAATGGGAGTAGAATGATAGAGCTATGGAGTAAGCTCTTTAATCTCTACAAAATGACATGAAGTGGTCACGTACAAGGCTTGCTAATCGCCTCTTCCTTCTTGCTCCTTTTATAGCAATTCTTGGAGGGAGTTTTGAATTCGAATTCGAATGGCTCCACCTAAAAGTGATCCCCAAAGTTAGGAGAGATTCCCTCAGCTCAAAAATTCGTGATTTTGGTAGTTGGAGCCACGAATTTTCTTTTACATCATGGATGAGGTAAGCCATCCTTTTACTTTTTTCTTTTTCCATTTACAAGAGATAAAATGTACTCTTTTACAAGAGGTGTTCACATGACCACTCATGTGACTTACAAATGAGGATAATATCAAGCATATCAAGCATGTAGGCTTGGGCAAAATGCACCAACACTGCAGGTGATTATTATTAATACTAGCTGTTAGAATATTTCAATCTCCTTTTGGTTTGGTAGACATTTATGATAAAAGATTGGAATCTGAAAGAGCTAGAAGCCTAGATGTGATGAATTGATGAAGCATTTTCTAGAGCATGTCCACTGTTTTATTCCACTTTTCTAACAAAATAATTTCCCCTTATTTTGTGGTTCTTCTGAACGGCCCTGTGGCTCATGGTACCAAAATGATTTTGGTACATGCTCTTACAGATGGCTGGATGTTTTAGAAGGATCCAGTTTTCATTTCATGAAAAAATCAGAAAAATGTTATGGAAGAGCAGCAAAGTGCTTGAGTCCTGCAGTTTCTGAGTATTTGGAGGATGTCCTTTTATTGTAGAAGCTAGAGTAAGCATAGGTAGCAGGGAGGTCAAACTGGATACCTTTTCTTTTTTATCAAGAGGGGAAGATGTCATTAATTGTACAACGATGAAGTGCATCAAATGAAATAATATACTATGAGGTCTACTATTTTGCAATCCTGTTGTTAGGAGAACAAAGTGACTGATCCTGTGATGTGTTGCAGTTACTAATATGGAACAATGATGGTTGTATTGGTTATCACATGTTGCTGAGCATATTTGAAAGAGATCTTCTGATAGGTATTACCTTAGTTGACATGTACTCAAAATGCTCATTCCCCTAGATGCACATGCAATCTTGGAGAAGCTTCCTTCTCAGAACAGTCTCATGGACTGCTTTAATTGTAGGTTATATAGAGCATGGTTAGGGTGAACAAGCTCTGTACTTTTTTGACAAGATGCAAGAAGAAGGTTTCTCTCCCTGCATTGTAACATTCATTTGTGTGTTGAAAGCTTGTGGCAGCATAGGAGCTGTTTGCAGGGTCAGGAATTGCATGCAGAGATTACCAAAAAAGGTCTTCTAGAAAAGGAGGTGCGTTAAGACAGCATACTGGTTGATATGTATGCCTCAATTTCAAACAGAAGATTTGGTTGGATGTCCTAAAATCATGTTTGGGGAGGCAGACAACATATTACAACATGAAGGTGATAACTAGAGTTGTCATATCACTCAATACATGAGATCTTTCATCATCTAGGTCCTCAACACAGTAGAGAGCTTCCTATCAATAAAGTGCAAGGAGAAAAATACAACAGTGCATTGGAATACAAGTTGTTTTCTATGTAAGTTGTATTTGGGAGCTTATAAGAAGCCTGCTCATTCCCCCTTCTTGATCTATGCCTTAACTATGCTTCTTAGCTCAGATAGTGTTTTAAGCTCTCTGATATAACTTGTAGTTCAGCATAGCTTTTAGTATTTGCTTGAGGTTGTACTTAATCATTTCTTCCTGGATGTATACAGTCTATAAAGGGGAGCTACTCAGGCCTCTAGAAGAGGAATTGTAGATTTTAAGCATCAAACATTAAAGCTCAAATGTATTCTTATGTGTATTGTCAAGAGAGTTTTCACTTTACACACAAACTATCTTTTGTTGTATAGAATTGCTCATCAACTTTTTTGGTCACATATTTATATCTTGTGAAGAACAGGTTTTGTGAGTAAAACTATTTTTGGAGCATTCCTAATGCTAGGACGTGCATGAAAAGGAGCAGCCATAGTTGCGCAAGAAAGAGCATGAATAAAGCCATAGTTGTTACCAAACTTTTTAGAAACCTGTATTGAACTTTTAGTGGACCTAGGAACTAAATGCTCAGTAATGTGTAGTGGAATTAACTTTTTTTGGCCCATTAATGATTATTTAAATGTTCAAATATCTTCATTATTCATGGTTGTGCTTTTTTTTTTGGTTTATGCATTGACTCCCTTTGTGCTCTAATAGAACTAGGATCCTTGAGTTTTAGGATCTGTAATTGATTGGGTAGGTAGCTAGCATGCATGTGTGTAGTGAGATATAACATGTATGCTTGGGCATACATGTTATATCTCATTGCACATGCTTGTTAAATTTTTATTATATTTTCTAATTTATCTTTTAATTTATAATTGTAACTTTTTATTATTATTTTCTTTTATTTTTTATTTTTGTATACTTTTCAAGGTATATATAAGTTTTTCTTCTTATTTATTTTTATTTCATTATATATTTTTGTGAATTTTAAAATTATTATTTTATTTTATTTTCCTTAATTTAGTTATTTTATGTTTATTATTTATTTATTTATTATTATTATTATATTATATTTATTTAAATATTATTTATATTTTCTAGTTTGGTTTTTTTTTTATTGGTTTCCTTTCTTATTTGGTTTTTTTTGGATTGGTTTCCTTTCTTATTTGTATTTTCTAGCTTGAGGAAAACTAATGGCCTAAGAAAGTTATAAATAATAGAAGAAAACTAATTTTGCTTATACTTTCTCTTTTTTTCTTTTTAAATGCAGAGGAGGTGATTGATCTAGAGCTTCGTTTTTGCATTTGAGGGTCCAGTTTGTTGCTGTACCTGCTGGCTTCTTTCATTCACTATATACATTGGTCCTCTGGTATTTGGACTTGAGCATGCTCATACATTTATTCTGCTATGTTGTCACAATATAAGCATGCTTATCTACTCACTTTGGTCCTGAACTGGTCTTGGCTCAGAGTCTCAGACTGGTCCTGGTTAGTGTAGATCCAGACCTCCTCTGTCACTATTGTTGTCTAGGTTGATGTACTAACTGATATATCTTTTGTAGTTGTTGTCTTCTTACTTGATGTATTATTTGCCACTGTTATCTTCCTGCTTGATGTATCGCCTGATGTATTGTTTGCATCAATAATAAGCAAAATCTTTCTGTTCTGATTCCCGTGTAAGAAAGGTTTCCTCATGCAGCATGCTGGTCACAATACATCTTACATGTACATGTTTGGGGCCTAGCGTTTGAACTTTGAATAGACTCTTGCTGGATGATATTTGTGTATTTATGTCTTATGTGCCATATTTATAAATTATGACATAGGCCTTGAGTCCTTTTCCAAGGGATTTCAGGATGTGTTGACAGTTGCACTGTCATACTAGATAAAGGAGAGGTGAAAGTGAGGCTACTCTCAGTCTTTACCTTGGTCATGAACATGGAAACATATTGATCACTGGCATTTGTGGTGAAGTGTGATGGGGCTCCCCATAACAATATCTCATATTTATTAAGATGAGTTTTGTATTTAAGTTGCAATACACTGTCTTTAGGTTATAGTACTCTTGTTACTGTAGGGTAAGTCATGAGCTCTCTCAGCCTATCTCTACATTAAAACAGAGTACACTACAAACTAAAGGCTGGCCACTGGTGATGGCTTAGGGATGCATGTTGACAGTTGACTGTTGCATGCATTGCAAATTGCATGATTGTCATGTTAACACTTACATTCATTTTTAATCATGTTAATAGTTAGATTATAGTGGATATATTGAATACAATGCATTTTTATATTTTGTGGACAATAGATTAGTTCAGTTTTAGACAATTGGTGTAAAATAATCCAAGAATTTTGAATTTTTCTTTATGTTTTCATAAGGTACATACTGGTTGCATAAAGAAATACCTGACATTGAGACGGAGCTGATTTAGCTTTATTGGGATGAGTGTTTAATTGAAGACATGTGTGATTGCTTTCAGGTTGTTAGAATCGAACTATTTCATATAGTGGTAAGTTGTGGTTTGTTGTTTCCATTTTTTTCCTGCTCAGGCAGACAGAAAGAAGGTAGGCAGATAGACACACGCGTGCGCGCACACACACACGGGGAGAGACACACACACACACGGAGAACACACACTTGTAATGACATCTTTATGAAGTGGGTGCACTAGACTCTAGTGCATGAATGTGTGCGCAAGCTTTTTTCCCCACAATACTCGATCAAGTGAGTTTTATCTTTTTGAGTGTAGCTTGCAGTTGCTGTGGCAATCGATATCATCTTGCTTCAAATGGCTGGGAGTTCGCGGTCCTCTCAATATGTCGTCAGTGTTCTTGATGGGAATAGTCATCCATCAGGTATGTACTCAACTCCCTTCAAATAGTCTCTCTCTCACTAAATATATAATATATATAATTTGTATATACTATATATATGTGGTAGATGTAGGGCATGTGTATAGGTTTAATAATTATATATATGTGGTAGGTCTAGGGCATGTGTAGTAGAGTTAGGGTTTGTAATATGTATGTATATATAAAAATGGATCTATAGAAAAACATAGGATTAGTGTTGGAAGATTTCAAATGCTTCTCTCATGGGTGTGCTCATGTGTGTGACTTCTATATATCCAGGAACTGCTAAGATGCAATCAAAGGAAAAGGAAAGGTTGTAATGGATTCGAGACCTAAGAGAAAATCCATTTCTGATTTTTATTCACTTAAAGGAGGGATTAGTGGCTCGAATGTCATGCGCTCTTCATGTGTAGCAAGCTCATCCCTTGAGCCTACAATTTTACCCCCGATTGCATGCTCTAATATCTCTGTGTCAGAGTCGAAAACCTACGTATGAAGAGAGGGAAGGGTCAATGGGATATAGGAAGGACTTTTAAAATAGATTGGATAACAAAGTTTCCTTTTATTGAGCCTTTGATAATTGAGGGTGAAGAAGAACCAAAATTTGCCACTTGTATACCATGTAGTTGGAAATTAGGTAATCAAGTCAAGTTACAATTGAAATTAGATACCATTGAAAAACATGTGGGTAAAATGTATGAGAAAGTAGAAGTAGAAGGCAAAATGGAAAACATTGTTAGATGGAAAACAAAAGATGAATGTAGGCATCTACAGAATGTAGATGCCTATAATTCTCATTTATTGCTTTTGGAGCAAAGTAATGAGAATAAAAGATCCTTTATGCATCTTTTTGAGAGAAAGCTCAAATCAGATAATGAAGCCATATTAATGCAATTTTCAATTGTGCTACATATCTTGTCCATTGGAAAACCAATGTCTGATTATCCTAAGTGGAAGTTCCATTGAATTTCATTGGATTACGAATTCAAAGTTTTCCAACACAATATTGGACAGATTCTTCAGGATGGGAATTTGCAAAAGCAATGGGAGAGGTAATCAAATCTAACTTGAAAAAAAGTTTATCGGATGCTAATTTTATTTCTATTTCCCTTGATGAAGTGACAGCAAGGGATTGCACTTCTTGGGTATGTATCCATGCATATATTGTGGAGAATTATGCAAGAAAAGCCAAATTTATTGGTGTTTTTCAACTAAAGGGAAGTGCAACTTCTAATTTGTTGGTGCAACTTGTTTTAGATTCCATTTCAAATATTGGAGGGATGTCAATTAGTGATATTAATCAAAAGATAGTATGCATTGGTGTTGATGGATGCTCAGTTATGCATGGGCTTAGAAATGGATTGTGTGTTCAATTGCAACAAAACTATACACCATATGCTTTAGGTATACATTGTATGTCTCATCGTACAAATCTAGCATTTAAAATTGTGTTCAGAATTTGTTTTCGTACAAAAAGTTGAAGATCTTGTACACCAGGCATATGCTTTCTTTTCAAAAAGTCCTAAGCGTATTAAAGAGTTAAAATGCTTCTCTGATGGGATAAGTAAAGGAAGAAAATTGAAAAAAAATATTGACACCAGATGGATTTCACTTATTGGACTTGTAGAACGTCTTTTTGAAGAATATAAATCAATCATCGGTGTGGTCAATATTATGTCTTTAAGTAAAGGAATACAAAAAGGAAAAGCTCACACTTTGTTGCAAATGCTAAGTGATGTGGAAACTCTTCTCTATCTTGGAGGAATGTTACCATTGTTAAGAGAAATGAATAATTTGATAAAAGTTTCTCAATCAAGAGATATTTATGTAATGGAATACGCAATAGCAAGAAAAATGACTTGTATGCGCTTAGAAACTTTGTATTCTGAGACATCGGGTTTTGATTCGCAAGAATTTATCGAGTGGGAATCGTTGATACAAGTTGGTATAGAAGATATTTTTTTGCAATACAATAAGAAAGGTTGGTTGTGCATATTTGTGAAAGATAAGCAGATTCCTCTTTATGTATCACGAAAAAGTCAAGGAGTATGCATCAGGAAAAAAGTTAATCAGGTTTACCAGATTACTCGAGATGGCATGTTTATTTGCAATACTTTTTTCATTCCAGATATATACAATTAAAGTGTCGATCGATTGGCTGCTATTAATTTATCAGTTTACTTTCAAAAGGTTCTACTGGAATGTTGAATTCAGTTTTAAGATATAAAAATATTCCAAGAAAAAAAATCCAGCATTATAACGTGTTATTTTTTAAGTTCTGAGTCGTAGTTCTTTGTTTTCAGGTTGGAGTAACACTCATTGTATTTCTATCTTTGAAGGCAGAGGTTTAAAAAGAAATGTTCATATGCAGCCAGATTTTTCCACTACTGCCCTTCAGCATGGTTGCTTTTACTTTCAGCTATTTTGTAGTCAAATCTCAAGTTCTCAGGGAGTTCTTTATGGTCGAGTTAATCTCAGCAAGAAAAGTTTCATGTGATGGATTATGGAGATCATCCTGTTAGGGAAGCTATAAGGATGTTGTAGTTTAAAGATAATAATGGGAGAACTTTGTATGATTGGGTTCATCATATATATGTGTATTAGAAACATGCGTTAGTTATGCACATACTGAAAGAAGTTGGAACCTGTATGTTTTTAGTGCATATGTTTGGCTGGCATTTGGCTCCTTTGGAGGAGCTCATGCAATCAGAGTACACAAAGTGGAAAGCATCCTCTCTGGAAAAGTATTGAGCTCAAGAACTCTGATTGAAGCCATTGATCCTTTAAAAAGTGAACTTCAACCTTCTTTAAGAATGTCAAAAAAGGCTAGCTACAAACTCAGTCCTGCTGTGGATTACCTCTCCAGTTTCTTCTCTCCTCTATTGGAAAGTGCATTCATTGGTACTCCTAATATTGAGAATGGCTTGTCATCTATTGTGGATGGGAAGAGCAAGATCCGAAACACTGCAAACATACTATTGTGCATTGTATCTAAGCTTCTTTGTATGCATTTTTTGTAGCTAATTTCGTTCTTATAGGTGGCAAATACAACAGAGTATGCTCAGGTAGCTACACGCTTAGTAAAAATTGAGTATGATGTGGAGGCTTACACATTGAACATATTGGAATTTGGGACCTCTAATCAAAAATTGGTAATCTAATGTTATTTCTAGATGTGTGTAGAAGTATGTATGCAGGTGTGTGCAGGATCTAGGTATGTATATGTCAAAATAAGTTTAGACATGGATGGGCAGGTATGTATATGCCAAAATAAATTGAGACAGGTATGTATATGCATGTGTGGGACAGGTATGGGCAGGTATGTACATGATTTGATTCATATGTATGCCATGTATGTGCAAGTATGTATATGCACAGGTATGCATATGCTTTGATTGATGTGTATGCAAGGTGTGTGCAGATGTGGGCAGATATGCATAGGATGTATGTTCACATGTATGTAGATTCTTTGATTGATATGTGTTAGGTACGTATATGCACATGTATGTATATGCATAGGGCATTGGCAATTGAAATGTATATGTAGGTGAGGGAAGGTATGTGCAAAGTATGTTATGTATATGCTTTGATTGATATGTATGACGATGTACATGTGGGCAATTATGGGCAGCTATGTATATGCACATGTATGTATATGCTTCACTTCTTGGTATAGGCACGTATCTATGTATCTTCTTTGATTCATGAGTATGTTTTGGTTGTTATGTGCAGGTATGTATATGCTTTTTATATACTTTCATTGATGTGTATGTCACGTATGTGCAAGTATGCATATGAATTTCATGTTGCTGTGAATTTTGGGCAGGTATGTATAATGTTTCAATCATGTTGGAGATACCACAAGTACTCTCCTGAGAATGTACTCTCCTACCAGATTTCTTATGGCCTTTTCCTTTATGGATTGATTAGTTCTAGAGGTGGATTATAGTTGTAATTATGATGATTTTGTCGGTGGATGGCTTCACTGACACCAATATGTATCTTATCCTAGTGTTTGGTGTTTTGATGATCCTCTTGTTGTAGCCTTGAGATTCATGGGGGCCTCCCCCTACACTTATTGTAACATTTCTTTCATCAATATATTTTATCTTTGTTTTCCTTAAGAAAAAAAGAAGGTAGCAATAGTGAAGAGGACTACAAAGAAAAGATAGCAGAAGTGATTTGACACAGCGAATGGTATCAAATACTCAAACATTTCTATATTTTTAAGGGAGGTTATTATAAAAATTCGCTTAAGATTTTATATTTCAAATATAAGTTATCACTAAAATTCGCCAACTTTTTTATTTTTCAAATGGAAATTATTATCAAAATTCGCCAAATATTTATACTTATTATCTAAGATACTTAGAGAAATTCGCCCATATTTTTATACTTTTGAGTGAGGGGGTGGTCTTATTTTTTACCCTGCTAGCAGATCTCGTTAGGGTAGTTCCATTCAACTTTTTCAGATACAATCATTTCTCTACATCATGGTATTTTAGTCAGTGGCCATAGCTGAAAGTAGTCATGTATTTTGTATGTTGGTTGTTGAGGATAAGTTGGATGGTACCAACTACCCATTGTGGGCTTATATGATGTGACATGTATTGGTTGCAAAAGAATTGTGGAACATTGTGCAGGGTGTTGAAAAACGTCCTATTACATCTACAAATACAGGTATTGAAGCTGATGCAGATGGTGTTGAAGATGCTGATATTCTTCAGGTAATGCACAAACTCTGAGGCCATTGGGTTTCCACTCAATGCAAAAATAAAGGCCTTGTGATGTTATGCAATTTCCCAATAGAACCTTGATGGGGGGAGTGCAAAGGGCTTGCCCCCTTCCCCTCGCCCATAGGGCCGAGACAGTAGGACTTCTGGTCACGAAGATATTATCATATTATACATTTTGTTAACTATTTTGTCTTTCTTGATCATGTTTATCTCTATCGAATCCCATTGTAAAAGCTATATAAGCATTGCCCATGTCTATCTCTACAGAGCATTGTGCACTAGTAAGCCCCTCATCTAGAGTTTTTCTAGATTACCATCTAAGCTCCACATTGGGAGCACAAGAGTGGAAAACACCATCTTTGTAGCTTCATTGCTCTTGAAAATTTGAGAATTTGAGTTCTTTATCTCTTAGTTTTCATCCCTATTTTTCTATGTTTTTTCTGAATTCTGTCTAGTAGTCTATTTTGTACTATTATTTTTCACATGGTATCAAAGCTCAGAAGGTTGCACCCTCTAAGGCGTGCAAAAGGAGAAATGCAAAGGTTGTAGAGGCTTCAATGACAAAAGAGAGAAGATGTCAAGTAGTGCATCATCATCCACAACTCCAAATCAAGGTGTTTCATCAACAAGGGTAGGTGGAGCACAAGTAGGAGCAGTAATGATATCGATCATCCCAACATTGCAGATACGATGACCAACCTTCATGAAACGTAAGCCTGATGGTATAAATTACACCCCATGGAAGTTTAAAATCACTTCTATCCTTGATCCATACAATCTTCTAGAGATTGTTCTTAAGATTGATCATGAGCACCAAGAAACACCTCATCCAAATAATCACGGTTAAATGATTCCTCTTGATGTTGATCTTATACATGGAAATTTACAAAAGTAGATGCACTTTGTGATCTAGTTGCAAATTATCTAGTTGCAAATTATCTAGTTGCAAATGATAGCGTTCTAGCTCTCATTCAACATACTACCAAGGCTTATGAAGCATGAACCATATTGAGAAATCAATATGAAAACCATAATCAGACATGGTTTCAAAACTTGGAGAATTAGCTAGTAGTAGAAAGGTTTGTTGATGGGGAAACTACAGAGGTTTTTATCACTCGCATAAAGAATCTATGAGATCAAATGGTGAGAGAAGGTGAAGAAAAGTCAACTGAGGAGATAGCTCATGAAGGGGTGTGTTGGTGATGCACCACGATGGATTCTCCATTGTGAGAGCTCATTTAAAATGCCCTCACACTAAAAAACCAAGATCCGAATGACCAACACAATGCTCTGCACAAACCTATAGAATAGCTAGACCTACATAGTACATAGAGAGCACAGACTCAACTTTCTTAGGTTTTACAAATGTGGTCAAACCTTGAGTCTATGGCTCACTAGAACACTATATGTTCTATTAAATAACATATATAAAAGTGTCAGGTGTCCATTTGGCCTTTCTTTTGGACACTAACGGTAACAATCTCCCTCTAAAGACAAATATGGCCAAAGTGAACTATGGAAGAAAAACAAAAGAATGATAAATGATACCTGAGTGTAACTATACAAACTATACCTCCCACATAATGGGCATGCTACATTGTGTAAAAGTAACTGTGCAAGAGTATGAATCAAGATGACAAGTCATTAGAGGACTTCCTAGGATTCAACATAATCAACATAAAGCATCAAGCATATCAAGCTTCCATGTGAGCATCTATTTGTGTAGAGGCAATGATCCTCATTGCTTTGAGAGTAGCCTTGAGATATCATAAAAGATCAAAATTTTGGTACCATTGTCTAGGGGACTATTTAAGTCCACATAAGCTCCTCTAAATCTTACAAAAGTAGACTCTCTTTGGTAGGAACGACATCACCCTTTGCTTGCTCCATATAGATCTCATCTATAAGATCTCCATGCAAGAAAGTTTTCATGTCTATTTGGACTAGCTATAAGTTCTCCATTGTAATGAATCCAAACAACATGCACAATGTAGTCATCTTGACTATTAGAGAGAATATTTCCTTGAAATTGACACCATGTGTTGCATAAAACACTTTTCAACCATTCATGCTTTATACTTTGGACAAGCACTATCTGATGTAAATTTTAGCTTATATACCCATTTACATGGTAAATTTTTCTTGCCTTTTGGCAAAGGCACTGAATCCCAAGTACCATTCTTTTGGATAGGATCCAATTCACTCTTCATGGCACACTCCCACTTGACATGGTCCTTTATTTGCATAGCCTCTTTGTAGCAAGAAGGCTTATTAGCATCTCTTAGCATAACAAAATCCAAACCTGGAACATATCCATTAAGTGGATGTGAGACACATGCATAACATCTCAATGGTTGTTGAATAAATCCAATTGTAGATTGATCTGACTGCACATTCTCTTGAACACCCCTATGTGTAGTATTCTTATGCATGCTAACTAGAGGGCTAGTATCCTCAAACACCACTCTTCTCACTTCAACCTCCTTAATGGGTGTTTATGCATCTTAGAATCATTGAGAATGACATCACTACTTTTGATCATTGACCATGTTTTAGGATCCCATAAGAAATATCCAAATTGGCCTTCTTGACCATATCCAACAAGTTGCATGGCCATCACCAAGAATCTTGTTTTCCATGCATGTACCAAGCACATAGAAATTTAGTATCACTATGTGAGTCGATCAAGGATGGGATCGTGGAGATAAACTACACCAAATGTAATTGTATCTTAAGGGGCCACGTCCAGAGGTGTGGTTGCCCATGCCTCATCTCTCGTCAGAGCATAACGATAGCAGATGAGGTTCGGGTTGGGTCGATCCATCGGCTGAACGGTAGGTGCAGGGATGGTCTCGTGCTTGTCATGTGGATGTCCCTATTATACTTTATGGAATAATGGAATGTTATATGGATTTTAATGTCTTGAGGCTTTTAATATGATTTGTGTTTTGATTTAGCAGGTGAAGAATTATGAGAGTGTGAACACACGTGGACTTATTTATGTATCTTTGAAGATAGTTAAAAGATAATATTTTAGATATTTTTTATAAAAATAATAGATCGCTTTAGAAAGTGAGGCTTTTGTAAAAATAGTAGATCGACGATTTTGTAAATAAAGCAGATTTGCATAAATGCACACTTTTGAAGTGCAACCCTCATGTATCTTCTATTCAAACGTAATGAGAAATACCTATAAATACGTATACTCTGATAGACTTGTCCATCAGAGTATGTGGGGGGAGATTGTAACCAATCTTGTGTCCTGTCCCTTGTCTCTTTCTATTATGTTTATGCTTTTATGAGATTTCATTTTTTTACTATCTCTATGTATGTGCATCTAGAAGATTTGATCAGCAATGGTATTAGATCCAAGGCACATTTGCAGAGGTGGTTTCTCGGCATCCAATTGTGATTCACGGAATCGGTTCGCAATTCGACATCTGTCTCGATCATCCAGTCTAGTCCTAGGTTTTGGTTCTATATAAGGCCATGGACCCTACCCATAATACTGAGGATTTTGGTACATCACCCCTACCCGGGGTACCGATTGAGCAACAGTTAAAACTTTTGAGACACGAACTCCAACATGCTCAAAACAAAATAAAAGGATGTGATGGTGCACTCCAGCAAATGTAGAGTGATGACAACAACCTAGTTAGGGTGGTGAAGGCCATTATCACTGCTCAAGAACAAGGCACGTAGTCTAGGATTGGTGTCAAAAATTTCCAATTTTCATGGTTCAATGGGCAAAAGGATGACCAATTTGTTATTTCATGGTTATCCCAATTTGATGACTTTAAATATTCTGACGAATCATATTTTGAAACTCAAAAATTGAGCTTTGTTACTAATTATTTGGTGGGTAAGGCCCAATTATGGTGGAATGTTTTGTAGCATAGGACCGACCACCCCACCACATGGATCACATTTCAAGAAAAGGTCAAGGAATCCTTCCTTCCTTCTCAGTTCCACTTACATGCTCATCAATCATGTACAACTTTTGGATGGAAAGACGGAGATATTGTCTCCAATTACACTGAACGTTTTTGGCAACAACTACTACTTGTTCGTTTGCTTGAAACAGTTCCTAAAGATACCTTGCAACAAAAGTATGAAGATGGTTTGGAGATGGGAATCCAAGCCAAGCTCAACACACTACGTCCTACGACCCTCTATGAAGCTATCACTTTTGCAAATGATGTTGAGAAGGAGTTTCAATCTATCAATAAGTCCATTCGGTTACAACAAATGCATCAATGACAACAAACAATCAAGCCCAATTTTCCTTTCAAGTGTCCTTTCACTACTTTTTCTTTCCCTAATTCTCAGCACCCACCTACCTTTTAGTGCCCCCCTCAATCTAATTTCTCACTAGTACCCAAGACAATCCTTTTACAACCTAGAGAACCTCCAACCCTTCACACTACAATGATGGCTACTCAACAAAGGAGGCCCCGTATCACTTGTTGGCATTGTGGTAAGTTTGGTCATACTAAAGCTAAATGTAGGTTCCAAACTAATGACATAAAGCTTGTCGGAGCTCAAGTACACGACATGGAGGTGGTTCGTGAAGACACTGATTGGATCAAAGAAGCATTGGAAAAGGATCTAAGTACCTTGGGTAATGAAGTTTCTAATCATTCTTTACTTTGCATGCAAGGTACTATTAATGGTAAAGTTGTTTATATTTTACATGATGATGGTAGTTAACATGAATTTATTTATTGTACACTAGTGCAAGATTTTCAATTACATCCACTTCCTTGTATGTACAAAGTTAAGGCTGCATTTCAAGGAAATAGATATAATGTTACAAGTGAAGTGCATAACATTCAGATTTGTATAGGTTCATACATAGATGAACGCACATTCTTAATTGCTTCTTTGCAGTCATATGATGTTATACTTGGTATGCCTTTTCGTCACCATTTTAATCCATGCATTGATTATCATACACACACAATGAGTTTTAAGTTCAATAATCACAATATTTCTTTGTCTTCAATACATGAATTCCAACCATTTCCATTAATTAGTCATACTCAAGTAAAACATGCATTTAAGAAAGGCTACAATTCTTGTATTGTTTTTGTGGATAACATAGTTGATTATATGCATACACTTCCAAACGCACATCAATCATTTATGGCTTCTTATAAGGATTGTTTTATAGTTGATTTTCCTTCTAAACTACCACCTTCTAGGGGACCATAGTATAGACTTAATTCCTGGTAGTTCTCCTCCCCAATAAGCATCTTATAGGCATGGACCTTTACATAAAAAAGAAATAGCTAATCAAGTTAAGGATCTACTCCAAAAAGGACTTATAAGGCCTAATTCTTCCCCCTTTGGAGCACATGTTCTCTTAGTGGAGAAGAAGAACAAGACTTATACAATGTGCATTGACTATAGCACATATACCCTATTCTTAGGATAGATGATTTGCTAGACAAACTTCATGGAGCATGTGTCTTTAGCAAAATTGATCTTAAATCTGGGTATCGTCAAATATGAATGACACAAAATGATATTTATAAGACTACCTTTAGAACTCAAACTGTTCATTTTGAATTCATGGTAATGCCTTTTGGACTCACCAATGCACCTGCTACATTTGCATGTATAATGAATAATATTTTTCTTGATTACCAAGCTTTTGATCTTGTTTTCTTTATGATATACTTGTCTATAGTGAGAATGACAATGACCATGAAAATCATTTAGCAAGTATTTTTCATTTTTTATGAAAAACAAACTTTATGCCAATCCTAAAAAGAGTTATTGTTTCCAAAAAGAATTAGAGTATATAGACATATTGTTTCTAGTCAAGACGTTCAGTAGATCCAAAGAAAATTAAAGTAATTGAAGAATGGCATGTACCTCAATCATTGAATGAGATCTGCTCTTTTCTAGGATTAACTAGCTTTTATAGAGATTTTGTCAAAGTTTTTTCCTATTTATCACTTCCACTCACATTATTATTGAAGAAAAAGTTAAAATTTGCATGGGGATTAGCACAACAACAATCTTTTCAAAAGCTTAAACATGCACTTTCTCATGCACCTATTTTGCAATTACCAGATTTTGCACAACCTTTCCATGTAGTTACAGATGCTAGTGGTTTAGGTATAGGTGTTGTATTAATGCAAAATGATCATCCCATTGCAATTGAAAGTAGGAAACTTAAACCTTTCGAAAAGAATTATAGTACATATGATAAGGAACTTTTACCTGTTATGCATGCTTTAAAAATTTGGAAACATTACCTTATGGTTTTTGAGGTTCTAATCAGAATAGAGCAACATGCTATCAAGCATTTATTAAATCAACGATTGATTTTTTATAGACATGTTAAATGGGCTTCATTCATACAAAATTTTTAGCCTATGATTCAATATCAATCAGGCAAAGCTAATGTTGTAGCCAATACCCTTAGTTGCTTCCCATTCCCACAAACAAATATTGTTTCAATCAATAATATTTCTACTATTCATATTCATTCATTTCATGACATGATTCCTACTTATGCATCTGATTTGTATTTTTCACAAACATGGAATGCCTTCAATAATTCTACAACTTTTACTGAGGATCACTACACTTTTCACTATGGATTCTTGTATTTCCAACACAAGTTATGCATCACACAAGGTTTTAAAGAATTTGTTATGAAAGTGATGCATGAACCACCATATATGGTCATAGGGGCATACAAAGTACTATTTCTACATGAAGAATTTTTCTTTTGGCCAAATATGGAAAAGGATATTGCTAGTATTTTTCCCATTGCATTGTGTGTCAACGTGTGAAACGACATCATGGTAAATAATTTGGATTGTACCTGCATACCAAGTACCTTGCTCATCAAATGTAACATCCTTAGACACAAGGAATTGCTTTGTGGATGGACTCAATCCCACTTCCCATACCTAATGGACCATGGGAACAAATTTCTATGGAATTTATTACTAGTCTTCCTACAACTTCATCTCATAATGATATGATTTGGACAATTGTTGATAGGTTTAGTAAACAAGCATATTTTACTCCTTGTAAAAAGACTGTTTCTACACCTCAAGCTACTAAGTTATTTACTAAATGTATTTTTCCACATCATGGTTTTCCAAAAGATATTCTATCATATCGAGATGTTCATTTTTGTAATCACTTTTGGGTTGCATTATTTAAAAATTTTGGTTCCAAAATAGACTTTAGCTCTGCATTTCATCCTAAAAGTAATGGGTAAAGTGAAGCTATGAATAGTAATATTTTAGATTTAGTAAGTTGTTATTCTTTAGATAATCCAAGTAATTGGGATGAGAAACTTCCTTTACTACAATTTGGATATAATAACACAATGCATATCACTACTCGACGTGCACCGTATGAAATTGTTTATGGTAAAAACCTTCCCACTCCCATGACTCCCACTCAAACTGATATATATATGGCTAATTCTTTTGCACAAGATCATATTTCTACACTTCATGAGGTTCATGAGCACATTAAAAAGATTCAAGAATGTTACATGCATAATGTTACTAAGAAACAAGTAGCTAAATGATTTAATGAAGATGACTTGGTATGGTTATGAATAATTAAAATATGTTTGAAAAACATTTCGCAATATCCTAAAGTTAAACTTGAACCACATTATTATGGACCTTTTCATATTATTCAAAAAATTAATGAGTATGCTTTTAGACTAGACATACCTTTCCATTGGAATATACATAATCCTTTTCATATTAGTTTATTGAAATGCTTTAAAGGAACTTTACCACTCACTCCTATTTTAGATGATCCTCCTTTACTAGAAGAGGATGCTGAAATTTTAATTCCAGAGAAAATACTTGATTATGATGTTACCATTACATGCATTGGTAAGCAATATCATAGATATTTAGTTAAATATAAAAATCACTCACTTGAAGAATCTCAATGGATTCATAAGACATCACTAACTCCACATTATGACCATTCGATGTTTGCATATCATTCATAAGCACATTAAATTCAAGTTTTCCATTTCCATGCATGTGTTTTTACATGGAACATGCTTATGATTGTTCAATGATGGGACATGTGACTAACCATCCAAGCGGATCTTGAACTGATGCGATCAATTAATGGTTGAACGATAACTCATCATTCCTTCTTATAGGGATCCATTTTAGAAGAGTGTTTGGAGTGTTTGGCTGCGTATACATCACTTTTTGCCTCTTCATCATTGGATGTTTCCTTAACTTTTGTGTCCCTCTTGGTTGGCTCATTGGTTCTCTACAGGCTACAAGTGCTTTTGGCTTCCAAACCCATACCATTGTTGATTGTCTTCTTACTATTTCCAATGAGGTGAGTTGATTTTCTTTTGATTTATGTGTTTTGTTCTAACCCTTGCCTCTTTGTGGCTTCTTTGTTGAGACTTTTCTCATGAGGGAGATCATAGGGTTTTTTGCATGTAAGAGTGCCTTGGGTACCCACATATGTAATTGCCCTTGTTGAGTTGCAGCTAATTTCTTGGGCACCCAAATTTGTGGGTTACTTTGTGGTTAAGCTTGTCCTAGTTGCTTGGTTCTTCTTTTGTCATGGTTGGCCTGCTTGGATGGGAATTGTTGTGGAAAAGCTGGTGGTTGTTCTCCTTTTTGTACCTAGATTTGTTTCATGCCCGAAACTACTTTTTTCTTGAATTCTTTTTATCTAATTGATATAGTGGTTGTCTTGTACTGTTTCACTTGCCTCTTTGGTTGAATTGTTATGACTGCATTCATCTTTGAAAAAGAGGAGAGGTTCGCTCGCCTTTCAGACTATCTCCCATGATTGAGTCATTTAGGGTCATGGAGCTTTTAACACATACAACATCTTCTTTGCTAAGATTAGTCCTTGAAGAACTAAGAGAATGTGTCACATCTACACTTGTGAGCATGCAATTCTCTAACTTTAATGTAATGCATTGTTCATGTACCCAAACTTGAAGAAGTTGACTTCATAGGTTTAAGTTAACTGCATGTCATAGATCCAATCTTGACCCAAGAGAATTGGTTCCATAAGGTCCTCATCTTGAGGGTAGATGGGAAGCTCCACCTCACCCAAACAAGGGGTTTCTACACCTCCCAATCCTATGACATAGGCTTCTATGGAATTGATGTTCAAATACAGATCTTGGCAATATGAGAATCTAACGCACTAGTTGTTGCACCTGAGTCAATCAAGGCTCTCACAGTCATTACATTTTATCCTTTTCCTACCTCTATGGGCACAAAGGGAGGTTGATCGATTATTCAAGAAGCAAGTACATTGGATGTTTGACACATGGCCATGTGATATCGAGGGGCTTCAGGATTGACATCTAGGCCTAGTCGCCTTAACTTACTTCAACTAATGCACTCTCTAGCCTCTCCTTGTGCCTCTTCTCTAACCCTCAAGTCTTCATCTTTTCCCTTATTAGCAGTGTTAAGTTGCATTAAAACATCCTTTTTAAGAGGTTTTTGATATAGCTTGACTCGACATCCACTAATATAGCTTTGCAAGTGGCCAATTGAATCGCACTGCTAGTGGAAATTCTATTAATGATCATGGGTCTATATCCACGTTTTTTTAGTTTATGAGCATGTTGCTTTAGTATATAAACCAACATTAGCTCTCCCTCATTCAATCTTTTATCCTTGATGTGTGCATCAAAGTATGCCTTTTGTCTTTTCTTTGCAGCGTAGATGCCTGTTGTAGCTGGTCTCACCTAAGCATTCTAGATCAAATATCCTATAGGACAACTCACGTCTGTTCCACTCATGCTCTTGTGCTACTTTTAAAGTTGGGATCAAGAAGTCTAATGGGTACTATGTCTGAAGACCATCTGAAATGGGTGGCATTGAGTACCATTTTGTAGGCAACGCGATAAGCCCAAACAGCATGATGAAAGTTGTTTATCCCAATCAGAACGTTTATTATTTACGATTTTTTTCAGCACATTACATAGGATCTTATTTGTGCTCGCTGCTTGTCCATTAGCTTGTGGATGATACGCGGAAGACTTCTTATGTATCACCAAGAATTCTTGGAGAAGGTTTTCAATGACTTCGTTCAAGAAGTGCATACCTCTATCACTCACTAACTCTATTGGTAACCCATATCTAGTGAACACGTTCTCGAATAAGAACTTAACCATTGTCTGAGCATCATTCTTTGTCATGGCTTTGACTTCTATCCACTTTGTAAGGTAATCTGTGGCTACAATAATGTACTCTGCATGCAAGCTTCTAGTCGGGAGGTTAATAGGACCTACAAAGTCTATACCCCACTTTGAGAATGTGCATCCTCCCATCATTTGCCTCAAAGGAATCTCATCTTTTCTAATCATTATTTGTCGTGGCTTTGACTTCTACCCACTTTGTAAGGTAATCTGTGGCTACAATAATGTACTCTACATGGGAGTTTCTAGTTGGGGGGTTAATAGGACCTACAAAGTCTACCCCACTTTGAGAATGTGCATCCATATGAAGATTTTACCACCAAATTCCTAATAATAGAATGGTCTTAATTACTCAATCAGGCCCGAAGTGTCCACCTACAACACCACTATGTGTAGTTTCTAAAATTTTCAAATAATTCGATTCATGAAGACAGTCTTAAGTAACCATCTTTGCCTCTTCGGTATAGGTTGTCTCCTACTAAGGCATAGTCTTGAGCCTCTTGCTCCATGCTTCATTTTCTTGCTAGAATAGCCTCATTGGGTAGTATTTCTGATCGCATAAGTTCTACCAATGGAGCACTCCATTCTGAAATTAATGGTACATGATAAAGGGTAGCATACTCCACTGGGGGTCTCTATTGACACATTGGACAATTCTTAATCCATTCATGTATTTCTCTATCCATACTAGGCCAATACACTCCTAAATGTTTCAGATTCTACAATGTTCATTGTTTAGAATAGTGATTTCCAAGAAATCCTTCATGGGCTTGTTGCAACCAATTGCTATGTTCATCCTCCTTGACACAACAAGCTAATCACCCTCTCTATCTTGTTTGTACATACTTCCCACCAATATTTGATATTTTTGTGATCTTATAATTTCATTTTTTTTTTGTTTTCACATTCTTATTTACAGGTCCAAAGGTTAGGACTGGTACCACCTTATTTGCCCATTTAGGAACAACTTCTAAATTGAACAAATAAGCATAACATAGTTCATCAGACATGCCTTGTGATGAATCTCTTGAAGTAATGCGAGAAGGGTGATCTGCTCTGAGATGGGTTCTACCTTTCCTAACGACCACTTCAAAGTCATATTCCATTAGTAAGAGCAATGTTAGGCTGCCGGATTATTATTTTGTAAATTTTCCATTATTTCGGTGAAGCACCATAATGGCCTAACCATTGTAACCCTTTCTTACATTAATACAAAAGGGATGTAAATGTGTCGTTCCATAGTGTGGTAGAGATGCACAATGAGTCCGTTGGACTGCGCACAGTAGAATGGTTGGCTGCAGACTCTGTTTATCCATATTGACTATTCTGTAAAGTGCAGTATAGTATCACTAAGTGATTCATTTTGTTGTGGTGAGTTAAAACATTCGAATTGAAAGTGAAAGTGATCAAGTGTGCAATCTTGTTGATAATTAAAGTAGTATGTAACTGTTATAGAAGGTTCAAAATAAGTGAATTGGGTAGTAGATTATTCATGTGACAGTAAGTGTGGTGATAGATATTTTTGAGTAAGTAACACTCAGCAAGGTGAATTGACCAGTAATTAAAATAGTGAACATAATTAGCAAAGTCAAGACACTAAAATGTGAGTGATAGTAGTCCTTACAGTAGTAGTGGATTTAATTTGTGGAGTGGGAAAATATTATAGGGCCTCTAGTTACAGATCCCTGTCCATCCCAAGAACCATGTAAGGCACTCTATTACTATAATCATATTTGATACGTTCGGTTAGGAAAGAGAGTTAACACTAGTGTCGGCCATGGGGCATGGAATATACTTTTGAGTGGAGACCTTGTTCTACATGCATGTAACGCATTCAGGCAAAACGTATCCTAAATACCGGAATGATAAACATCCCTGGTAAGTAAAAAATTTGTTAGGGATACCACCATGCAGTAATATTGAAGGGAACTCATCTGAACGGGAAGGCGTATCACAAACCAGTGGAGTAATACCATAGCATTTCTTTAGTTCTGGGTTGCAAAGCATACCAGAACTGAGTCTAGTACAATTCGGTGACAACTCGATGACCGGTATTGGTACCGAACTTGGTGATAGTCTGGTGCCTTCTGAGAGTGGCTCGACATCCAATGGTAGTGCTAAATTTGATGGTGCTTCAATACTAGCAGAATTGATTGAACAAGTTAGTGAAGATACCAATAGACCTATTAGAACTATTAAGAAAGCCACTGATCATACCGCTGAACCAAGTACTCCTATTGAGCAATTTGTTCAAGTCAAACCCTTAAACTCATGGAGTAACAAGAAAGTTTCCATCTCCAATTACCTGTCAAAAGAGTGGGATCCAACATGCATATTAAGACTTAAATTCCCAAACAGCTTGTTCCTCAACCGCAAACGAGTAGAGCCAGTAAATAATTCTGAACCAGAACAGCTAGAGGAATCAGTAGATAACTGTGGATCAGATCAACCTGAATAATCATTATACACTCATGAATTTGAATAACTAGCAGACCCCAATCCAAAAGTCATGATTGATAATGTTGGGAATTTAACTCGCAACCTCTCGGTTAGGAGTGCAATGGGCTAACCACTTGCCCCAAAAGCCATGGTTGAGGGTTACTTCCTAATCCTCTCTCTTAAGGCATGGTTCAACCATCTCCTACTAGGATTATGTGACATTACTTCCCCCTTAGACTCATCATTGTCCTTAATGCTCACTTGTGGACCCTTCTAACTCTTGGACCCACTTTCCATGCATGAGTGCTTCCACCAACCTCAAACTCTAGCACATGGACCAAATTTGGACCTATCCCACCCTCCATGGGCACCCAAATGCCCATGCGCCTTCATCCAAGGCTAGTTTCACACTCACCAGGAATAAAGCACTTTTTCCAAGTGCCCACAAATGAGGCACAACCTCCATCTCACCCAATTTCTCAACTAGGCTCTGATACCAATGTTGGGAATTGAACTCACAACCTCCCAGTTAGGAGTGTGATGGGCTAACCACTTGCCCCAAAACCCATGGTTTCTCTTAAGGTGTGGTTCAACCATCTCCTACTAGGATTATGTGATGGATAGCCAAAATCAGTAGTAATAGCAGCAGTAATAAGGCGGTCTGCGAAGGCAATCCACTACAAGAGCCATCTATGCAAAATTCGGTGGCTTCCCTGGTGATGACCCAAACGTGCATGTGTGCACCTTTAAAATTAATTATGCAATATTAAACAACCTAGAAGACCCCATGTACAAGGCCATAGTGTTTCAATCAACCTTAGTGAATGAAGCAGCACGCTGGTTGACTGAGTATGACATAAACCATTTCAGGCAGTATGATGATGTCAAGAACACCTTCTTACAATGATTTAGACAAATGAAAAATGCAGTAGAGATATTTGACTATCTATAGAATAACTGGCAAAAAAAGCATCAGATTGTGCAAGAATATGCAACATTGTTTCACACACACTTACAACAACTACCTCTAGCCCGCTGCAAATCTCGCGGATGATGTGATTACATAGTGGTTTATCAACAAACTAAATCCTTAGCTAAAATAGGTTATGATTATTCACTATGCCGAAGGAATGACCTTAGATGTAGTTGTTGAGACCATAAACATCATATTGGTCAAGGTAAACCACGATCAAAGTCAAAGGATCAAAGTCAAACTAGTCAAAGTCAGCATGTTCAAGATCAAGTTGACATGGACAAAGTCAAAGTGTTCAAAGTTTGTGTGTCAAGGTGCACAGGTAATGAATAATGAATTATTCACAAGGGTTATATTTGCAGAAAGTTGGATGCAGGTTGCAGGTTGCAGAGTGTCCTTCTGTAATTTCTCTAAGGTTCTAAAGTGTTCTTAAAGTGTTTGGAAGGTTCAGGTGAACCCTCTCTTAGATGCACATTTGGAGAATTAAAAGGCAAAAATTCAAGGTATGTGAAGCAGAAGCATACGCAAAAGTGAGAGTATGGCCCCTCAATTAAAATTAGTTTTTAGTATAAAGTCACTACAGGACCAAACAAGGATTCATTGGCTGCCCACATTTGGAGAAAATCTTGGGACATCAAAGTGAGCACCAAGATACTCTAGCAGTTAGGAGCATACGTGAACCGACACTCAACTCAAGGCAAGGCATTATTCTTGGTTAGACTAAGCAAGGTGAGCATAGTCTACACCAAGAGAGAGAGGAGCAAGAGACATACAGTGAGTGTGTGACGCAAAGAAGTGAAGTGCAAGGTGTGCAAGAAGAGTGACTTAGAAGTGTGTAGAGAAGTACTAAGCCATGCAACCAAAGGTCACAACATCCCATTGAAGTTGTGTGTGCATCAACAGAAGGTGTCCATACCTCCCCTTATTGGAAGTTGGAGTGCAAGATGTGCACAAGTGCAAGCTCTTGGAGAAGGTGGAGGTCTAGTGCAGAGAAGGTGGAGGTCTGGTGCAGAGAAGGTCGGCGACACCAAGAACCTTGGGTATTTTGTACTTTGTTGATTGTGCACTCTTTGGGATTTCACAAAAAGAGTATTTGGATTGTGATGTACATCATTATTGTACTTTCTCCTTATAATCAATCTATAGAAGCTTTCGGTGTCCATATCTTTCTTCTTATCTTTCTCCCTTCTCCTACAAACACTCAAGTCCCTTTCTGCACAAGAATCCCCCAACAAAATTTGGCACGCTCGGTGGGACCACAAGGAGATTTGAGCATAGGAAAAGCAAATCGCAAAGTTTAGAAGAGTTCAAGGGTGTCGATAGTATTGTACTGACTTAAGAGGTAATCTTTCATCCATTGGAATTCTCTTAAACTAAGAGGAGTATGAACAGCTCATGACCGCAACCCAGTCTCAAAGATTGAGGGTCCCTTGCAAAGCAACAAGAAGGAAATTTATTCAAAAATCAACCAGTCCATTGTCATTGACATCATCAGTAAAGAATATGGCAGCCCAAGTAGATTTGGAAACTTTACTTTCTAGATTGAACATCAAATTTCCATCCTTTAGAGGGCCAACACAAGAAGACCTAGATGAGCACATTAGGAGATTCTTAGCCTTATGTAAAACAAGGGGTCTGATGGGAAGAGAAGATGCATTTTTTATTCTTTTCCCTACAACATTAGAAGGACTAGTAGACAAATGGTTTAGTCAATTCACCGACAACCGTTTCACCACATGGGACTTGATGAAGGAAACATTTAGAACATAGTTCCAACAAGGGAACACAACTGAAAACATTATTGAATAATTAGAAAATTTAAGACTAGGTCCTGGGGAGACCTTCCTAGAATTTGTTACTAGATCTAAGGCATTAATCGCCAAACTGCCAGACCCTCCTCATGATTTTTTAATCAAGAATTGGCTGGCTAAACCACTTCCCATATCAACACAATGTAAAATAAAGGAGTTAGTTTTACGATAGCAACAATAGAAGAATTTATCAATATAACTACAATATTGGAATAAATTAGACAGCAGTATGGGGCAAGCTCTTCCAATTTATCATATCCTATAGAACTTGAAGACCCATTAATTCAGCTAAGGAAAGATCTTAAGAGTTTAAAAAGGAATAAGACCGACAAAGAGGAAGAGAGTGCAGTAACTCAGTTGAGGCGTGAAAGAGGTGGCATCAAAAGTGGACTATGGTGTACCATGTGCAGCAAGCAGGGTCATGTGGTAAGTGAGTGTCCACTTTTAAGTGTAACTTTCTAGCTATGCATGAAAGCTGGTCATGAGGCCCATGAATGTCAGTCAAGAGGAATGCTTGCAACAACATATTGGACACAAGGAGGAGCCCTACCACCCACCAATGTAATGGCAGCAGCACCCAATCAAGGTAATAATTACAACCCTAGACATAGAGATAACTTTGGAAATGGGCCAAGGAGGCCTATTATTTGTTTCAAATGTGGAGAATGTGGGCATTACCAAAGTAGGTGCACTCTACTAGAAAATGCCCCTCCTTGCAGGAACTGCCCAGGGGCCAGAGACCATTATACTAATTGCTGCCCTAAGAACCAAGCATCTTCATCTGGGTTCCATATTCAAATGATTTGTGTGTGCAAAGAAGAAGTTGTAGAAAAAGTAAATGTGACATAACCATCTACTAGAGTGGTGTAGTTAGAAGAAATTGAATCTTTTACAGTGTAGACAAGAAGCAAAGGGAAAGGCTCAATTAGAAATAGGTCAAGAGCCAGGGGTTAATGGACTGAATAAAGACAAAGAGACATCTGAAGAAAAAGCCTGCACATGTGCTGATACAAGGCAAAAAGAAGATCTCATAGGTACTGGTAATGACATTGGATATGCATTCAGCAGGGCTCATGAGGAGTTTGATAAGTCAAATAGGGCTCATGCTCTTAAGGAATCAGAAGCTTCAAAACTACTCAAGTCCATGAAAAAAGAGGTCAGTATTTTTTATTTAAGAAAGATGGATGGGAAATTCAGGTCAAAACTCTTGCAGATAATTGATGATGCTTCCACAACAAGTCTAGTGGCAAAGACTGCTATTATGCATAAAGATAAAATTGTAGGGGAAGCACCCCTCATAGATTATAAGAGTCCTCGGCTAACAGTCACTATCAAAGGACATGAGTTTCAAGGAGTCATTGTAGATTGCAGTTCTGGCATTAACTTGATGTCTGAACATACCATGAAAAAGATTGGACTACAACCTTCAAGACCTGCCAACTTCACTATAACATTGGCAGACCAAAGCATAGTAAGGCCTATGGGAGTGGTCCCTGGAGTCCCAATCGAGATACAAGGTACAATATTTAACTTGGACTTTATTATCTTAAGGTTGCCACAGGTAGAAGGAAGTTTCCCCTTGTTGATTGGGAGACCTTGATTAAGGCATGACAATGTGCTGCATGACTGAGGTAAGAATACAATGTGGGTAAAGCAAGAGGGGAAAGAGATGTAGCAGATATTTTTAGAAGAAGGACCAGACAATCAAAGACATATCACCATGATGCAAACAATTGGTATTTGTATGGAAGAAGAATTGTTGGATAACCCAGAGGTAGACCTATAAGAAGAAGCAAATTTATATGAAGAAGAAACATGTTGGCTTGGCTCCATGTAGAAGCCCCATCTTCCTACTATGGAATTTTTCCAAACTCAAGTAGAGAGGAAGTCTATGAAGAAAAAGAGGACATCATTCAGGTTACTGATTTGAGTGAAATAGTCTGAGTCAAAGGCCATAGAAGAGAAAAGAAAAGAAAAGCCCTTAAGTGCAGCAGTGATGATACTTCTTCACATCCTACATCAATGGTTAGTTTGTTATGGATACTGGTATGGATATCATTGGTAGTAAGTGTAGGGCTTTACAAAGATGAAAAAGAAGTACATGAAAGTCTTTGGAAACAGAGGAATCCATTGGATGAAGAAGTTGGAATAGTAAAAATGACATTTTGCAGATTAAGTCACATAGTAGCTGAAACAAAGATACAAAAGATGCAGTATGGAGGAGATAGTATTCTAATGAAGGATTTAAGGTGGCCCTATCAGATGGTCAGTATGCCCAAAAAGAAGACAAATGAAATGGAGTGCAGTACAATTGGAGATTATGGAGGGCAAAGGGTTTCTCTTAGTCGTTAGATCACGGCTCAAGGCATATCATCAAAACAAGTGAAGACTTTTGGCTCACCTGGAACTTGTGAAATCTGTCCAAGTTGTACATAACCTTCCTGTACCATTTTTTGCTTAAGTTTTACTAGTTTATCCATTTTCATACTTTTTCTTTGAGTTTTTATGCATATTAGAAGCCATTTTACAGCCCTTTGCATGAATAATTTTTTTCAAATTTTTTTTTGAATTTTTAAACCATTTTTAGATTTTTTTTAGGATTTTTTCTAGAATTTATCATCTTTTTTAAATGTCTTTTTCTTGATAAAATGGAGAAAAAAGAAAGCTCCCTATAGTTTTGAGTGGGATAAGTGACCTGGAAATTTAGGGAATTTTTTTTATTTTTTTGAATTTTTTTGGATTTTTTTTATATTTTTTGGTATTTTTCAAAAAAAAGAGGTACCTTGACGGATAATTTTCTTTTTTTTTATTAAATTAAAAAAAAAAACAAAACCCCCCCAAGTGGACCCCCCTCCTCTCCCCCCATGTGGACCCCTCCCCCCCACCCAAGTGGACCCCTCCCCCCACCCCAAGTGGACCCCCCTCCTCCCCCCCCCCCCAAGTGGACCCCCTCCCCCCCTCCCCAAGTGGATCCCTCCCCCACCAGTGGACCCCTCCCCCCCACGCATTATTTCTTTTTTATTTTTATTATTTATTTTATTTTTTATTTTTTTATTTATTTATTTTATTTTCTATTTTGATTTTTTATTTTATTTATTTTATTTTAACTTTTTCATTTTTTATTTTATTTTATTTTTTATTTTGTTTTACTTTTTATTAACCCCCACAGATGAAACTTAAAAAAAAAAAGAAAGAGAAAACATTCAATATATCTTTTTTTTTTTTCTTGGTCCGATGCTTTTGGCTCTAGATTGTGCCCCAGATGGCCATTGTTTTCCAACTTGGACTCATTTTCATGTCTTTTGGCACCTTTGAACTAATTTTTTGACTTAGTTCTTCCAAAATCTCAACTTTTCTTTGACTTTCGGTCAAAACCCACATGTTTTGAGCACATTTATCACGTGTTTTTTCTTTTCGCACATGGTCCACATGGTCTATTATCACCTTATTTTACCATATGTTTCACATTTTCCATAGGTACCCTCTGTAGCTTTATTGTTTTCTCATTTTGACCCTCTCTAGAGGCCACAACCCTACTCCCTGCCCTCCCTTTAGCCTTCTAGCCAGCCCCATCCTTACCCCTCCATACCATATCAATCTTAGCCCCCTCTTCCGTCCCTTCCCTCTCCCTCCTACCCTCAATTCTCCATCATCTACTCTTCAATGCACAATCCCCACTTTTGGTCCTTACTTGTGATTATTATTTATTGCTCCTGGTGTTCGTGGTAGCTGCTCAATCCTTTTTAAGATTTTACAGCAATGGAATCATGGTGACATCTCTGCTTAGAGTTTTGGTTGTAGCTCTCACGGATGGAGAGCCCATTAGGTGGTGGGTAACTGTTGAGCCCATAAAAGTCATATTGGTCGAAGTCAACCACAGTCAAAGTCAAAGATTCAATGTCAAATTCGTCAAACTCAACATGTTCAAGGTCAAATCAACATGGGTAAAGTCAAAGTGTTCAAAGTTTGGGTGTCAAGGTGCATAGGTAGTGTACAATTAATTGTTCACAAAGGTTATATTTGAAGGAAGTTGGATGTAGGTTGGAGGTTGCAGAGTGTCCTTCTGTAATTTCTCTAAGGTTCAAAGTGTTTTTAAAGTGTTTGGAAGGTTCAGGTGAACCCTCTCTTAGGTGCACATATGAAGAATTAAAAGGAAAAAAGTCAAGGTATGTGAAGCGGAAGCGTACGCAAAAGTGAAAGTATGGCCCTCCAATCAAAATTTTGTTTTTAGTCTAAAGTCACTACAGGACAAAACAGGGATTCATTGGCTGCCCACGTTTGGAGACAATCTTGGGACATCAAAGTGAGCACCAAGATACTATAGCAGTTAGGAGCGTACATGAACCGACACTCAACTCAAGGCAAGGCAATATTCTTGGTTAGACTAAGCAAGGTGAGCATAGTCTACACCAAGAGAGAGAGAGAGAGGAGCAAGAGACATAAAATGAGTGTGCGATGAAGAGAAGTGAAGTGCAAGGTGTGCAAGAAGAGTGACTTAGAAGTGTGCACAAAAGTATTAAGCCATGCAACCAAAGGTCATTAGGTCCCATTGAAGTTGTGTGCGTGTCGATAGAAGGTGTCCATACCTCCCCCCTATTGGAAGCTTGGGTGCAAGGTGTGCACAAGTGCAAGCTCTTGGAGAAGGTGGAGGTCTAGTGCAGAGAATGTTGGCAACAGCAAGAACCTTGGGTATTTTGTACTTTGTTGATTGTGCACTCTTTGGGATTTTGCACAGGGAGTATTTGGATTGTGATGTACATCATTATTGTACTTTTCTCCTTATAATCAATCGACAGAAGCTTTTGGTGTCTATATCTTTCTTCTTCTCTTTCTCGCTTCTCCTACAAACACTCAAGTCCCTTTCTACACAAGAATCCCCCAACAGCAGTCATAGGTATGGCACTGCAATTGGAGCATAAGGTTGGCCGCTTCACAAAAGATCTGGAGTGGCTAAATTCCAACAAACGTAAAAATGATGATCCACTGAAACATGTTTATTGCACAAAATGTAAAAACCTTGGACATGTAGCAATGAATTGTGCTTCTAATCAACTCTACTGCACTATCTACGATACAGGCAGCCATCCAACAGATAATTTCCCCTACAATGCAAAGACACAGAAGAGACTGGTTGTTAATGTGGTTCTTTAAGAGCAGGGGCAATCAGCCACAATCTACGTACCCCCTCATTTGAGAAATATGACCTATCCAACTTACAACAATTACAGGGGACCTCGGAGAGGAGATTTTGGGCAAACTCGGTATAACCCGAGGCAAACAAGTAACAGTATGGATTTACCTCCACCTAGATGCCATTTTTGTGGGGATGTAGGCCACATATAACGTCATTGTGAAGAAGCCCATGAATACGACAAATGAAAATAAAATAGGCAGAGTTCAATGGAAGATATAGTCTACATCACAGCAACAGATATGCAAATCATAGCAGTGCAGACCCGATTTGGTAAAACCCTCCACCCAGCTATCAAAGTATTTGAGCCAAGATTAAAGGAACAATAGTGGACCTTTATCAAAGCATCTAAGTGGGCTACGAAGGAATGACCAATTTTCCTTGACCTTACACCCATGACACGACAAACAGGTGTTGAGCCATCAAGATCTGCACCGAAATCAGTACCAGTACTGCTAGTAACCTTATCGGAAGCTTCATCGGAACTGTCTGATTCAAGTGTAGCATGGGATATCTTAGCTAAAGCATCGGTTATCATTCCATTGGGATAGCTTCTATTCCTCGTTTCGGGTATTCACAAACAATTCCAGCAGCAGATTGACCCAAGTTCAACACGGGCACTGGTTACTACTACCATCAACCCAGAGACTGACTCTACAATTGATCATGCAGTACCACTCATTACTATCTGTTTTAACAATCACAAGATTTTGCAGGTGCTAATTGATGGAGGATCGGGAGTTAATATTGCTAGTGTAACAATTTGCAAAAAGCTAGGCTGGAATCATATCGAACCAATTAATTTTTTTATTTGCATGGCTAATCACTCGCGAGTCCATCTAGTAGGACTAGTATGTAATATGTCTATTACATTACAAGGTGTAGTACTCAAAATGACTTTTGTTGTTATGGACTTACTCGAGTCCAACTTGGATTATAATTTACTATTTGGGTGACCATGGCTTAAGCAAGCCAGATTTTTGCAAGATTGGTCTTCACAAGAACTCATCTTTAAATACAACCACCCTAAATATGTGGTTTCTTTGGATGACTTGAAACCCTGTGAGATTCATGTTCGGCCATATGTAGCAAAGCATGTGCATATATTAGACGATTTGTCTGATGATGAGGAGGAAGCCTTTTTTACTGCAAATCAAGATTTGCTTTCCCTGGGAACGGTAGATCTCCAACATGTGTTGGACCTGTTAGATATGCTCAATACTCCACCCTCATGTGACCACAAATGATCCATGGTACTCTGAGTTGTAAGGCCCCCATTATGAGGAGAAGCCATTATGAAAGCCCGGACATTTGTGGACTCCTAACTTCCAAGTTAGATGAGGTCTATGTGTGACCATTGATGGTTGTAGATGATCTTTGTGAGCCTAGCCATTAGGTTAGGTAGGGTATAAACTTCCAGGCCATTAGATTGCCATTTGAGGTGAAAATAAAGGCCTTGTGGCATCCCGCGGTTTCCCCATAGAACCTTAATGGGGGGAGTGCAGAGGGGGGCTTGCCCACTTCTGCGGGGTCTGAGGGGCCTATCCCCCCAGCCCATAGGGCCGAGACGGTAGGACTTTTGGTCGTGGAGATATTGTCGGATCATATATTTTACTGACTATTTTGTATCTCCTGACTACGTTTATCTATACCAAACCGCCTTGTAAAAGCTATATAAGCACGGCCCAGGTTGAGCTTTACATAGCATTGCACACTAGTAAGCCCTTCATCTAGAGTCTGTCTAGATCGCCATCTAAGCTCCACAATGGGAGTGCACAGGTGGACAGCACCATCATTGTAACTGCATTACGCTCGGCAATATGAGAATTTGAGTTCTCTATCTCTCAGTCTGTGTCTATCTTTGTCTGTGTTTTTCTCTCAACTCTGTCTATAGGTCTATTCTGTTGTGATATTATTTTCTTACATGGTATCAGAGCTCAGGAGGCTTTGAGTGGTGCAGAAGCAGAAACGCAGAGGTTGCAGAGGTCTAAACAACAAAAAGAGAGAAGATGTCAAGCGGTGCGTCATCATCTACAACTGGGGGCCAAGGTGGTTCATCAACAGGAGTAGGTGGCACACAAGTAGGAGCAGCAATGATGCCAGTCATCCCAACGTTGCGGATATGGCCACCAGCCTTCACAAAAGGTAAACTTGATGGTACGAACTACACCCTGTGGAAGTTCAAAATCACTTCTATTCTTGATTCATATGAGCTTTTGGAGACTGTTCTTGGGATTGATCATGAGCCCCCAGAAAGACCTGATCCAAATAATCCTGGTCGAATAATTCCTCTTGATGCTGATCTTCTACATGCTTGGAAACGTAGAAATGTAGATGCACTCTGTGCTCTTGTTACAAGTACTTTTTGTTGGGAAAAATGGATGGATGATCCAAGAGATTGAGTAGGTACTGCTAAAACCTGCTTTGTACCAGCCCTCTTTAGCTTCAGACTTGATTAGTAGACTTCCTTAGCTTCCCAATGACACCAAGAAATATCCTATGTCCTTTGGAAATGATGTGTGCAATGATTGAATCAAAACAGATAACTTTGGAAGTCACAAAGTCAAGAAAACCTTCTATTTTGGTCTTGACATCTGCTCAATGTTTTGCTCAGTGTGACCAGCACAGTAGAAATTGATAAAATTCCTTCTAGGGGTATTAAATTAGCTTAGTAAGCTAACATTTGAAAGTGGAAAAAAATGACAAACTATACTAAGAGAAATTGATTTAGCAAAATTAGCTATACCCCCGACTTTTTAGGACTGTAGCACAGATAGACCAGTGAGCACCTCGACGACGATTTCTCTGAATTGGCTGAATTAAATCACTTCAAACTTTGTCAGCATGTAGATGACTTTGAGCTGAATCCAACAAGCTTTGAAGCACTGAATTTGGAGTAGTATTGACCGAGATATGCCCTTGACAAGTTAACAGACTTTGGAGTAGACAAGCAGTGAATACAGATATGAATGATGTAAATGTATCTATTGATTAACAATTGTGTACAATCCCATTGGCATGTCTAGCATTGCCAAATGGTGTAGAGAGGTGTAGGCTATGGTATAGTCCTTACACACACTCAATCTCAACAGAATGAGCCTCGGGAATGGAGTGATCTACCCGTGACTTTTTCACATCCAATTTTCTAGGAAATGACTTAGGATTTGAATTCAAATTCAAATCTTTGGCTTCCTATGATCAAGCATCTAAAAGTTTGGAGATATTATCTCAATCAAGTGATCTACTTTTCCACGAATCACTTAGGTAGGTGATTACAAAAGATTCTAAGTCAAATTAGACTTTTACAATGAGGTAAAGTGGTAATAAACCACTAGCATATGTTCCTATGGTTCTTCATGCATGTGGAGTCTTCATGATGTCTTCCAAGCCAAATGTGTAGGCTTGTGATTTACACCAATAGCTCCCCCTCAAGCCAAACATTTTGGCTTAAGTCTTTATCTTCAATCTTTAAGTACATCCTGCAATTCAATCATAGATTTGAACCTGCAAAGTTTGGTCCCATCCAAAGCTTTAGTCAGCAAATCTGCACATTGCATGTTGGTTGACACATAGGTCAGCTGAATGTCCTTGCTTAGCAACTTCTCTCTCACATAATGATAATGAACTTCTATGTTTTTGGTCCTGGCATGATAGATAGGATTAGCTGCAAGGTGAAGAGAACTTGTATTATCTCCAAAGATAATTGGAGGCCTAGTATATAAGCCCAATTCTGAATACAAAAGCTTAATCCAAATTGCTTCTTGAGTGGCATTAGCTAGCCCTCTATACTCTGCTTCTGTAGAAGACAATGCAACAGTTGGTTGCTTCTTTGCAGACCATGAAATTGGTTTGTCACCTACAAAAGAAATGTATCCTGAAGTGCTTCTCCTATCATCCTTGCATCCTGCCCAATCTGCATCTGAATAAACTTTTATGTCAATATCTGAAGTGTAAGAAAAGTACAAACTATGGTTTTGTGTACCCTTGAGATACTTCAAGATTCTTTTGGCAGCCTCTAAGTGAGCTTGTGCATAAATTGACTTAGCACACTAACTCCATATGCAATGTCAATTCTAGTTAAGGTAGCATACTTCAAGCTACCTACCATACTTTGATAACCTGTAATGTCTTGGACTTCATCACCTTCATGGGCACTTAGCTTTAAGTTCACCTCCATTGGAGTGCTTGCGGCTTTAGCATCCTGCAAGTGAAATTTCTTCAACATGTCCTGCACATACTTCTTCTGAGTAATGTATATTCCTGAATTAGTGTAAACTAATTCAAGTCCCAAAAATGTTATACTTTATGGAATATTTGGAATGAAGCTTTAATGCCTTGAGGATTTTAATGTGTGTTGTGTTTTGATTTAGCAGGTGGAGATCCATGAGGGTGTGAACAAGTGTGAACGCAAGAGGATTTATTCACATACTTTTTGGAGTTATTTTTAGAACATAGTTATTTTTAGCTATTTTTGTAAATAAAGCAAAAGCACACTATTTTTAGTGTGGCCCTCATGTATCTTCCATCAAGGACATAATATGAATTGCCTATAAATACGCATGCTTCTAATTTGCTTCAAACTGCATCACATCACACTTTTGGATTGCATTTAGACTTAAACCCTGCTTATCATTCACATTCACATTAAATTCCAGTTTTCCAGTTCCATGCATGTTTTTTTTTTACATGTCACATGCCTATGATTGTTCAATGATGCGACATGTGATTTGGCCATCCATGTCTACTTTATTCTTATCAACTGAGGTCAGTTGCGCGACAACTGGGGGGCATGTTATACTTTATGGAATATTTGGAATGAAGCTTTAATGCCTTGAGGATTTTAATGTGTGTTGTGTTTTGATTTAGCAGGTGGAGATCCATGAGGGTGTGAACAAGTGTGAACGCAAGAGGATTTATTCACATACTTTTTGGAGTTATTTTTAGAACATAGTTATTTTTAGCTATTTTTGTAAATAAAGCAAAAGCACACTATTTTTAGTGTGGCCCTCATGTATCTTCCATCAAGGACATAATATGAATTACCTATAAATACGCATGCTCTCATAGAGTGTCCATGAGAGCATGTGGGGGGAGATTGCACCCTATCTTGTGTCGTCTCTTCTCTCTCTCTTGTCTCTTGTCTATTTTCTGCGTATGTATATGCTTTGCGGGTTACGATCGTCAACAAAAAAATACTTCAATAATCCAAGATCATTGATCTTGAATTCCTTCATCATCTGGCTTTGGATGCTTCTGATTCCATTTACATCATTGCCTATAATGATGATGTCATCAACATAAACACAAAGATAGATTACCTCTGAATTACTTCTCTTAATGAACAGAAAAGTGTCAGCCTTACTCATGACAAAACCTTGGTCTTGGAGGTATGTAGTTAGCCTGTAATTCCATGCCCTAGATGCCTGCTTCAATCCTTATAAAGCCTTCTTTAATTTGCAAACATAAGTTACCTTCTTAGGGTCTTCATAGCCAGGAGGTTGTGACATATAAACCTCTTCTAAAATCCATCCATTCAAGAAAGCATTCTTGACATCCAATTGGTACATGTTCCAATTCTTTGATGCAGCCACACTCACCAACACTCTGATTGTTGGCATCTTGGCCACAAGAGAAAATGTTTCTTCATAGTCAATGCCTTGGGTTTGTGCAAAACCCTTGGCTACTAATCTGGCCTTGTACCTGTTAGTGGTGCCATCAAAATTTCTTTTCAATTTATAGATCCATCTGGATCCTATTACCTTCATGGAGTCCTTCTTGGGTACTAACTCCCATGTATCACTCTCCTTGAGTGCTTCAATCTCCTCATCCATAGCTTCCTTCCATTCTGATTTTTTGATTGCTTCTTCATATGATTCTGGTTCTTCATTTAGCAAATCCTTTGCAACATAAATTGAATGTTTAGTAACAAGAGATGTATCATACCCATATCTGATAGGTTTTTTGCTCTCTCTTTTAGACCTTCTGATTGATTGAGTTGAAGATTCAGGTATGTCCTCAAGCTTCTTCATCTTCATTTTGCCTTTGGACTTCCATGCCTTGAACTCTACCAAGGTTGATTGTATCTTCATCATCTGAACTTGAGTCTTCTTTCTGAGTTGGTTCCTCCTTTGTAAGTTTTGGAAATTCCTGTTCCAAATCATAGGGTAGTTTGACCTTCCTGCATTCATTCTCATACCAAGAATCATTCTCATCAAAGATCACATCTTTGCTTACCATAAATCCCTTGTTGGTAGGGTTATAAAACCTGTAACCTTTTTTATTTAAATCATATCCAATGAAAATACATTTTTCAGCCTTTGGATCTAGCTTTCCTCTTACCTGTGAAGGAATGTGTACATATGCTACACATCCAAAAATTTTGTAGTGATCCAATGATGGTCTCTTACCATGCCATGCTTCATATGGTGTCATACCATCAAGTGACTTTGATGGTAACCTATTTATGAGATAGGTGGCAGTAGAGACACTCTCTGCCCATAGATAGTTAGGTAATTTCTTCTCATTAAGCATAGATCTAGCTGTCTCAACTATTAACCTATTTCTTCTTTCAGCTACCCCATTCTGTTCAGGAGAGTACCTTGTGGTTATTTCCCTTTTGATGCCTCTGTCCTGCAAGAAGTCCTCAAATTCATTGGAGAAGTACTCACCTCCTCCATCTGACCTTAGCCTCTTTAAATTCCTTCCTGTCTGATTTTCAACTAATGCAAGATATTTCTTAAAACAATTAAATACTTCATCCTTGTGCTTCATAAAGTATAATACAGTCCATCTGCTATAGTCATCAATAAAAGACACATAGTACCTTGAACTTGAGACTGAGGGGTCTTTGCTAGGTCCCCATACATCTGTGTGTACAAGCTCTAGATAGTCTTCATGCATATATCCTTTCTTGGAGAACGGTAACCTGTGAGACTTACCAAATTGACAAGCACCACACTTGTAAATCATATGTTGCTTGGATACATTAGGTATCCCACGCACACATTGGTCCCTGCACATTGGCTTCAAGGTCCTTTCTCCTATGTGCCCTAATCTCTTGTGCCAAATCTCAAGCTCTGAAAGTGTTTGATCTTTATAACTGTATAATGCAATGTTCTTTGTATCTTCCAACTCAAAAGTGAAAAGTCTACCTGATTTTTCTCCTTTAGCTATCCTTTTGAATCCATGTCTTGGGTCCTCCACAAATGCTCCATACTGATTGAATCTGACCTGCAACCCTTTCTCTACAATCTGACCAACACTCATTAAGTTCTTTGTAATTGTAGGTACATAAAGTACTCTGCTCAACAAATTCTGATTACCATCACAAGTTTTCACATTTCCAACTTTAACTACAGAATGCTTTGTATCATCACCTATTTGGACTTGGTGTTTACCTTTTGGTTCCTCAAGATCAGAGAGTAGTGCCACATTACCAGCCACATGATTTGAACACCCTGAATCAATATAAAATAGGTGATCATCATTTGTACCTGACTTTGAAGTCATGTTCATGATCAAGAGAGAGGCATCCTGCTCCTCTGTGTAGTTGTTGTAGTCCTTTCTGTTTCTGAATCCTCCTTGGTAGTTGCCATTGTAATTGTTGTTGCAGTTGTTGTTATAATTGTTGTTGTGGCCTTGGTGATGGTTGAACCTTCCTCTAGATTGAGAGTATCCACCTCTTTGGTAGCCTCTTCCTCTCTAATTTTTGTAATTCCTGTAACACTCATCTGTGGTGTGGTTTGACAAACCACAAATGTTACATGGTGATGAGTTATAGGGTCTCCCCCTACCTTGCTTACCTCCTCTGCCCCTACCTCTTGAAGATCTACCTCTCCCTACATAGTTGGCTTGGGAGGTAGAGCATTCATCTTCCACCTTCTTACTCTTGCCTTTATCCTTAGATTTCTTATCAGTGTATAGGGCAGAAGAGTTGTTACCTTTGGTAGTATCTCCACTCTTGGTAAGCTTTGCTTCATGTGTGAACATGAGAGTTGTAAGATCTGGAGTGTGCATGTCCATGTAGAGATCCATTGCAGTGGTGAAGCTTTCCCACTTGTCATCAGCCTTGATTCCATTAATTACCTGCCTTACAATTTGTTCTTCTTCAATTTCTTCTCCTATGCTTGCTAACTGATCTGCAACATCTTTGATCTTGGTCACAAATTCTGAAACAGCTTGCTTAGGTTGCTTCCTTAGTGTTGTGAATTCAATCCACAACTGATTTTTCCGAGCCCTTGTATTAGAGGAAAAATATGATGACAAGGTTTCCCAAGTCTCCTGGGAAGTCTTACAGTTTTTTATATGAGATAAAAGAAAGTCAGATATAGAGTTGAGTAAATAGGACCTTGCCAATGCATCCCTTGCACACCATGTGTTGATTTTTTCTTGTTCCTCCTTGGTTGGCAAACCTCTTGCTTTGAATGAGAGCAATTCCTCATCTCCTGAGATGTATCCATAGAGACTCCTTCCTTGTAAGTAGGTCTTCATCCTTAGAGACCATGCTTGATAGTTGTTCCTGTCCAATTTGTCAATAAATGAAGGAAAAATCATCTCCCATTTTACCTTATTTGCTCTGATACCACTGTTGGGAAAAATGGATGGATGATCCAAGAGATTGAGTAGGTACTGCTAAAACCTGCTTTGTACCAGCCCTCTTTAGCTTCAGACTTGATTAGTAGACTTCCTTAGCTTCCCAATGACACCAAGAAATAGCATATGTCCTTTGGAAATGATGTGTGCAATGATTGAATCAAAACAGATAACTTTGGAAGTCACAAAGTCAAGAAAACCTTCTATTTTGGTCTTGACACCTGCTCAATGTTTTGCTCAGTGTGACCAGCACAGTAGCAATTGATACAATTCCTTCTAGGGGTATTCAATTAGCTTAGTAAGCTAACATCTGCAAGTAGAATTATGTAAAATGACAAACTATACTCAGAGAAATTGATTTAGCAAAATTAGCTATACCCCCGACTTTTTAGGACTGTAGCACAGATAGACCAGTGACCACCTCGACGACGATTTCTCTGAATTGGCTGAATGAAATCACTTCAAACTTTGTCAGCATGTAGATGACTTTGAGTTGAATCCAACAAGCTTTGAATCACTGAATTTGGAGTAGTATTGACCGAGATATGCCCTTGACAAGTTAACAGACTTTGGAGTAGACAAGCAGTGAATACAGAAATGAATGATGTAAATGTATCTATTGATTAACAATTGTGTACAATCCCATTGGCATGTCTAGCATTGCCAAATGGTGTAGAGAGGTGTAGGCTATGGTATAGTCCTTACACACACTCAAGCTCAACAGAATGAGCCTCGGGAATGGAGTGATCTACCCGTGACTTTTTCACATCCAATTTTATAGGAAATGACTTAGGATTTGAATTCAAATTCAAATCTTTGGCTTCCTATGATCAAGCATCTAAAAGTTTGGAGATATTCTCTCAATCAAGTGATCTACTTTTCCACGAATCACTTAGGTAGGTGATTACAAAAGATTCTAAGTCAAATTAGACTTTTACAATGAGGTAAAGTGGTAATAAACCACTAGCATATGTTCCTATGGTTCTTCATGCATGTGGAGTCTTCATGATGTCTTCCAAGCCAAATGTGTAGGCTTCTGATTTACACCAACACTTTTGATAGTGTTCTGACTCTCATTCAGCATACTACGAAGGCATGTGAAGCATGGAATATATTGAGAAATCAATATGAAACTCGTAATCAAACACGGATTCAAAACTTGGAGAATCAGCTTGGAGCAGAACGGTTTGTTGATGGGGAAAATGTAGAGGTGTTTATCACTCGCATAAAGAATCTACGAGATCAAATGGCGGGAGCAGGTGTTCAAAAGTCAAGTGAAGAGCTAGCTCGACGTTGTCTTTGAATTTGTCCACCTAAGTTTGATGGTTTGGTAACTGCTCTTAACACTCAAATCAGACCTCAACCACTAACTTTTGAAGAATTCAGTGCCTTACTCATGGAGGAGGAGCTTCGGCTCAAGGCAAGGAGTGGTGGTAGCAAAGGAGATGTTGCATTCACAGCAAATGCCAAAGGAGGCAAAACAGACTCTTCAAAAGATGGAGACAAAAAGAAGAAAGACAAAAAGAAGTTCAAGGGAGAGTGTTTCCAGTACAAGAAGAAGGGACACAGAATCCAAGATTGTCGCATCAAGAAGGCAGAAGAGAAGAGTGGCTCTTCAAAAGGTGGCAAGGGCAAGGAGTCTGCCAACACAGTAGAAACAGAGCTTGAGTTATTTGTTATGATAGAGGAGGTGTGCTCCTCGGCTGAAGATTCAGGAACAAATGACTCATGGGTGTTGGACAGCGGTGCATCTTGTCACATGATGAGTAGAAAAGACCTTTACAATTCCTTACAGCCTCTAAAGGAACCCATCACAGTAAAGGTAGGAAACAATGCAAGATGTCCTGCAGAGGACGAAGGTACAGTTTCTTTCATTAACTCTAATGGCGATATCAGAAAGCTTTCAAATGTGTTGTATGTTCCACAAATAAAACAAAATCTACTTTCAGTAGCTTCTATAATTGATCAAGGTCATCAAGTATCTTTCAGTAAGACAGGAGCTAAGATTATGGATGGTAACAACAACATTGTTGGGACTAGCGTAAGGAGGAACAACCTGTATGAGTTGTGTGCTCTTACAGCCACTACAAACATGGGCACAAGTAAGCTATGGCATGAGAGATTCGGCCACATTGGATACCCTGTACTGAAGGAGATGCATTGCAGAGATATGGTTGCATACCTACCATCGATTGTAGAAATGAAGGAACCATGTGAAGCTTGCATGATGGGCAAGCAACAGAGGAAGGTGTTTCCACAAGAAAGCAAGAACAGGGCAAGCTATCCTCTAGAGTTGGTGCATGCTGACTTGTGCAGAAAAATGTCTACACAGGCCTTGGGCGGATCTTCCTACTTCATGTTACTTGTCGACGACTATAGCAGGAAGATGTGGGTGTACTTCCTTCGCGATAAGTCTCAAGCTTTTGGTAAGTTTAAAGAATGGCTTCAGCTTGTTGAAACTGAAATAGGGAAGAAGATGAAGAAATTCAAGACAGACGGTGGTGGTTATTTCACATTAATAGAGTTTGAAGATTTTTGCAAGAGTAAGGGAATCAAGCATCAACTCACAGTGGCACATAGTCCTCAACAGAACGGTGTTGCAGAACGCCGAAATTGAACCATCATGGAGATGGCAAGGTGCATGTTGAAAGGAAAGGGTTTGCCTAATCAATTTTGGGCAGAGGTTGTCAACACTGCTATCTACATCTTGAATCAAAGCTACACCAAGGCACTTGATGGAAAGACTCCACAAGAAGCCTACACTGGTAAAAAGCCTTCTGTTTCCCATTTCAAAGTATTTGGAAGTGAATGTTATGTACATGTTCCAGATAGGGAGAGAAACAAGCTTCAACCAAAAAGCATCAAATGTATCTTCCTAGGGTATAGCAAAGATAAGAAGGCTTATAAGCTTTATGACCCTGAGGCTAAGAAGATCATGGCAAGTCTTGATGTGGTGTTCAAGGAGGAGCAGCCACATGCAGTGGAGGAGGAAAAGAGAGCTTCCACTTTATCATTAGGCGAAGGGGCAATCCACTATGAACCTGGCCCAAGAGTTATCCCTTCTACACAAGAGAAGGAAGCATCATCTTCAGATGATGAGTTTGAAAGTCACCAACCTGCTGACACCCAAGTGAAAAAGCCATTGCCACATTGGGTGAGGCAGCTCTATGATTCTGCAAACCCCATCCCACAGTCACTAGAACAGGTTGCAGATGGACCGAGGCGATCACAGAGAATAGAGGAACAGAGATGGGCAAGTGGCCATATTGTAAACACAACCTTGATAGCTGATCTCATTCAAGAAGAAGCGAAGGAACCAAGCAATGTGGAAGAGGCACTCCATGATCCGAATTGGAGGGCTGCCATGCAAACAGAATACAACAATATCATGAATAATGGAACTTGGGAGCTAGTGGATCGACCCCCTAAGCGTAAAGTCATTGGCACCAAGTGGGTTTGGAAGCTAAAGTACAAGGCTGATGGTACTCTAGAAAAATATAAAGCAAGACTTGTTGCACAGGGCTACTCACAAGTTGAAGGCATTGACTTTTGTGAATCATTTGCCCCGACTGCAAGAATGACTACTATCCCAGTAGTACTAGCTGTGGCTGCACATAAGCGTTGGCCAGTCTATCACATGGATGTCAAGTCAGCGTTTCTAAATGGAGACCTCAAGGAAGAGGTATATGTGTCTCAACCACCAGGGTTTGAGGCTCTCGATTCAGAGAACAAGGTATGTAAGCTGAAGAAGGCATTATATGGGCTAAAACAAGCCCCTAGAGCATGGTACAAGCGGATAGATAAGTATCTCTTGGACCTAGGTTTCAAAAGATGTGCTTCTGATGTTAACTTGTATGTTCTAAAGAGAGGAGGGAAGACAATTGTGCTTGTACTCTATGTAGATGACCTTGTGATTACAAGAAATGATGATGCTCTTCTTCAACAAACAAAAGATGCCCTGAGTTCAGAATTTGAAATGACAGACTTGGGCTTAATGCATTATTGCTTAGGTCTTGAAGTTTGGCAGGAACCAGGGAAGATTTTCATCTCTCAACAAAAGTATGCAAGACAAATATTAAAGGCATTCAACATGGAGGATTGCAAGGAAATTTCTACACCTATGGAGGTCAACAGAAAATTATCTATTGAAGATACTTCACCTCCAGTGGATATTGAAAGATACAGGAAATTAGTTGGAAGTCTAATCTACTTGTGCAATAGCAGACCAGACATCTCTTATGTTGTTGGCGTAGTAAGCAGGTTCTCTAATAAGCCTTGCCAAACTCATTGGAAGGCAAGCATGCAGATACTCGGGTATGTGAAAGGAACTACTGATTATGGTATTCTTTATGAAGAAGGAACATCTCTCGTTGGATACTGTGACTCAGATTGGGCAGGAGATATTGATACTAGAAAATCAGTTTTTGGATATTGCTTTTCTTTAGGATTAGGGATTTCCTCTTGGATCAGTAAGAAGCAACCGACTGTAGCATTATCTTCTACTGAAGCTGAGTACAAAGCTTCATGCATTGCAGCATGTGAAGCAGTATGGTTGAGGAGGATCCTATGGCACATAGGAATACAAGGACACGAGGCTATAGAGTTGAAGTGTGACAACCAAAGTTGCATGGCCATCGCCAAAAATCCTATTTTCCATGCACATACCAAGCACATAGAAATCCAGTATCACTATGTGTGTGAGTTGATTGAGGACAGGGTCATGGAGATAACTTATTGGCCTGCTGAAGAAAATGGAGCAGACATCTTCACCAAGGCTCTTGGGAGAGAGCAACTTCTTTGACACTTTCCAAAGCTTGGGATTGGACCCAAGAGGTAGTTCACCATCGGGTGGACATTGAGGGGGGGGCGGTGTTAGATATGCTCAATACTCCACCCTCATGTGACCACAAATGATCCATGGTGCTCTAAGTTGTAAGGCCCCCATTATGAGGAGATGCCATTATGAGAGCCCGGACATTTGTGGAATCCTAACTTCCAAGTTAGATGAGGTTTATGTGTGATCATTGATGGTTGTAGATGATCTTTGTGAGCATAGCCGTTAGGTTAGGTAGGGATAAACTTCCAGGCCATTAGATTGCCATTTGAGGTGAAAATAAAGGCCCTGTGGCGTCACGCAGTTTCCCCATAGAACCTTAATGGGGGGAGTGCAGAGGGGGGCTTGCCCCCTTCTGCGGGGTCCGGGGGGCCTATCCCCCCGGCCCGTAGGGCCGAGATGGTAGGACTTCTGGTCGTGGAGATATTCTCGGATCATATATTTTACCGACTATTTTGTATCTCCCGACTACGTTTATCTATACCGAACCGCCTTGTAAAAGCTATATAAGCACGGCCCAGGTTGAGCTTTACATAGCATTGCGCACTAGTAAGCCCCTCATCTAGAGTCTGTCTAGATCGCCATCTAAGCTCCACAATGGGAGCGCACTGGTGGATAGCACCATCATTGTAACTGCATTACGCTCGGTATATGAGAGTTTGAGTTCTCTATCTCTCAGTCTGCATTTATCTTTGTCTGCGTTTTTCTCTCAACTCTGTCTATAGGTCTATTCTGTTGTGCTATTATTTTGTTACAGGACCAATGGTCTCTGGTGACCTATACAGTGCAACTAGTAGTGGATGATGTTGTTAGTGAGACCGAGGAACTCGTAGAACCTGGATATTAAACACTTCCAACCCGGGGATCATCCCTCTACCTCACTGCAATTTTATATGCCAGAAGACTAGCTAGTAACTTGCCACTTGGGTGACGATACTATCCATGTCCGATTAAAATCAAAGCTAGTCTGGCTCCTTCTTTTCAGGAAGATTTACTCAATCTCCTAAAAGAACTTACAGATGTCTTTGCATGGGACTATAAGGACATGAAAGGCCTATATCCTCACATTTACCAGCACCGAGTTGAATCCTAATTATGCTCAAATGATCCAAGAGGAATTAGATAGACTAATTGAAAGTTGGATTTATTGTCCCCGTGGAGAAAGTTGAATGGATTTTGCCAATAGTGGTAGTCCCTAAAAAGAATAAGCAGATATGAATATGCGTTGACTACTGAAAATTGAATGCCGCTATGGTGCCTGATTCTTTTCCATTGCCATTCTTGGATAGCATGTTGGATGATGTAGTTGGCCGAGAGATGTACTCATTTTTAGATGGATATAGTGGGTACAACTAGGTTAGAATAGTTGAAGCAAATATTCCTAAAAATTCTTCTATTACTAATTGGGGAGTGTATGTCTGTACTATTATGTAGTTTGGCTTGCGAAACGCACCCAGCACTTTCCAGCAGTGTATGCAAGAGATATTCTCCCCTTACCTAACGAGTTTCATGAGAGTATACTTGGATGATTTCTCTCTATCCGGTGACACTTCTGCATATTTACAGCATCTCCAGTGCCGCTTCTTAAAATTTAGAGAATACCATCTCTATTTGAATCCTAAAAAGTCTATTTTTTTGAAGGCATGTGGTAAATTGTTGGGTCACATTATTTCTAAGCAAGGCATTCAAGTAGACCCAGATAAAGTCCAAGTGATCTTAGATGTACCACCCCCAAAAACACCTAAAGAAGTCATGCGATTCCTGGGCCAGATCCGCTGGCATGGCCACCATCTCCGGTGGTTGGCTCACTTAACTATTCCCCTCAACCGGCTAACTACAATGTTTCCTCGATAATTTTGTTGGATTGACAAATGCTAGCTGAGCATTGATTGCCTCAAAACTCTCCTCATACAGGCTCCGATCCTACAGGCCTCCAACTGGCAATTACCATTCCATGTTTTTGTTGCACATCTGACATTGCAATTGGAAGTGTATTAATGCAACAGTAGGATAAATGGTATAGACCTATTTATTATGCTAACCTCCATCTTGCTTTTGTAGAATGCAATTACTATATAACTGAACAGGAATTCTTGGGGTTAATATACTCCATTAAAAGGTTTCGGCATTATTTACTAGGCCGTAAGTTTACTTTTCATGTAGATCATGCTGCTCTAATTTACCTAGTTTGGCAGCAGCATCTAGGTGAACGGCTTGCTCGCTAGGTACTCCTAATGCAAGAATTTGACTATGATGTTATGCATCGACTGGGTTCAGCACATGCCATTACAGACTTTCTATCTAGACTTGATTTCGGTGAACCTCCAAGTGGGGTAGATGATTCCTCTCCAATGATCTACTCCACTACAACACCGATTGCACCAATGGCTATTTTATCCATTCCCAACTCTTACTACGATACTTTAATGATTTTTCTTACTACTAGATGTCCATCCGATTCAATGTCTAAAATGGCCCACCATAAATTGGCCATCTATAGTCTTTGGTTTTGTATTATTGATGATCAAGTATATTATGTAGATCCTTTTGGAGTCTTGCTCAGATATATCCCCACTCATGGCGTCCCTTCCATGGTTGCGATGGCTCGTTCTCTTCCGTCTAGCGGCCATTTTGCTGCCGACTTGACCTACCGTAAAATTTTGCAAAGTGGCATGTGGTGGCCTACCATGCAGTGTTATGTTTATGTTTATGTAAATCAATGTGATACCTGTCAGCATACAGGATAGCCTTTGCATCATCACTATTTTCCTCTTCAACCAGTTCTTCCTTTGGAACCCTTCCAAAAATAGGGGTTAGATTTTATTGGAACCATCACCCCCTCCCCACGGTATTTTGACTAATAACAAATATATTCTCACCTATATTGATTATGTGATGCACTGGGTTGAAGACTGGGCCATCCGCTCTGCCACAGCTCAAGTGGTGTCAAAATGTTTGACTGAGGATGTTTTTCCCTAGTTTGGGTTCCCTCTAGAGATCGTCTTTCTTAATCTCCAAAAACAGAATTACGGTATCTCTCGACCGATATATTCGATCGTTGATGTGGTTTCTTGCGAACCCATCAACTAGGCAATGTTTTATTTCCATTGCATCCACAAGGAATGCCAAGCAATTGTAAAGCAATTTTCGTCCAAGGGGGAATTTCCCCGAACTCATTTGCCTCACAGTTTTTCTTTCTTGGTACCAATTGCCGCCGCATCAGCTCCTTCAGTGGCCCCTCTTCTGGCAGCAGCAGCTTCCTCTCACATGGACACTGATGATGAAGATGATGAAGTACTTTTATGTTTCCCTCAGAAGCATCATCGTGTGGCTAGAAGCTCTTCATTAGCTTCCAATACTTCCTCTGCACCACTCACTACAGGCATCCTCCTCACCCAAAAGGATGTTTCTACTGTCGTGGATGTTATCAAAGAAGCGGGAATCTCTACTAAGGAAGGGACACTCAAGAACATGGCTGAAGTTTTTTCGACTCCTCCTAGTTCACCTATCAATTTTTTGGCTACCCCCTCTCCGCCACTAGATCTGTCTATCGTCCGCAACATTTTATACACCCTCATTGAGGACCTATAAAAGTGACTTGTTTCCACCTTGAAGACTTTCCAAGAGATAGCCGTTGTACTAGTCTCTCATGCTCCCCCCTCTTTGACTATCCAACATCAACCCATTCCCCCCATCGTACCTTCGGTGCCCATTCTATCCCCTACAATGCAATCCTCTTCCAGTGATTCTTCTACCACTTCACCTCTAACTTCCCTCGATTACTCACCACCCCATTCCGAGGAGGTTGCTCTTGCCCACTCCTTTGCTGCCATACCTCCACATTCTTCTGCATTACCTCTTCCCTTTCCACCCTCCATCCAAAATTTGGCCACCATTGGACAGTATTTAATTCAGGTCTCAGATGCATTACAATCTGAGATGATGAATGAAAAGCAGACAATATGCCAAGAGTTGCAGCATAAATTGGGCATTCTGGAATCAAACATTGCTCCACTATAGGAGGAGGTTCTTGGTCTCACAACTAGCGAAGTACAGTTACAACAACAGGTGGTCACTGAAGAAACTGAGTTGACTCAATTATGAAAAGCCCTAGCAAAAAAAGAGGCTGCATTGGATCATATGGGCACCATCCTGGAGGCCACGACTACCAAAGTTTTTTACTTGGAGCAGACATGTGCCGTCATGCACAAAAAAGCGGTACAGTGGGAGACGGAACTCGCAACCACAAAAGGAGAGTTGTTCTAGAAGGCATAGGCATTGACCGCAAAAGTGGGAAGGATGATTAAAGTGAAGGAAGAATTAGAAGCTACTCAAAAAGAACCACATGCTTACTTTAAAAACCATACAATTCTAGTCTCAGCAAATGGAAAGACTCGAAAAACAGATAGGTCTCCAAAATGATAAACTACAAGAAATTGATGCAGAGATTGAAGATAGTAAACTCTGGTGTAGGGTAGCTTTAAAGAATGATTTTTATCTTCAATAAGCATTTTTGTAGGACCAAAGTCAACAATTGCTCAATCAAGCCATCGCTTCTAGTTCGGCTAGCCCAGATGCCCAGTTATTAGATCTCGAACATGTACAAAAGTTACTTCGAGCTTTGTAGAAGAAAATTAAGCGCAATTTTGAAGAAGCACATGCTATGTATATACAGGGCATCGTTGATGAAGATTAGTTTTTATCGTAGGGTTCAAGTCCACGTGTGTGCCAGTGTTAGGCCATCAGATTATTATTTTGTAAATCTGCCATTATTTCAATGAAGCCCTATAATGGCCTAACCATTGTAACCCTTTACATTAGTACAAAAGGGTTGTAAACGTGTCATTTTGTAGTGTGGCATAGACGCACGACGAATCCCTGGACTACCCATGATAAAACGGTCGGATGCAAACTTTGTTTATCCATATTGACTGTTTTGTAAGGTGTAGTACAGTGCCGCTAAGTGACAGATAAGTGATTCATTTTGTTGTGATGATTAAACATTAAAACGTTCTAATTGAAAATGAAAGTGATCAAGTCTGCAATCTTTTTTATAATTAAAGTAGTCTATAATTGTTATTGAAGGTTCAGATTAAGTGAATTCGGAGTAGATTATTCGCGCGACAGTAAGTGTAGTGATAGATATTTCTGAGTAAGTAACGCTTAGCAAGGTGAAATGACCAGTAATTAAAATGGTGAATATAATTAACGAAGTCGAGACACTGAAATGTGATTTATAGTAGTCCTTTGTTGTAGTAGTGGATTTAATTTGTGGATTGGAAAAATATTATAGGGCCTCTGGTTACAGACCCCTGTCCATCCCAAGAACCCTGTAAGGGACTCTCTTACTATAATCATATTTGATATGGTCGTTTAGGACAAATAGTTAACAGGAACCATCTTACTAAGCATCTTGTATTGCAAGGTTTATTGAACAAATATAATAAAGGTTGATGATCAGTGAAAAACTTGAACTTGTTGGCCAATAGTATATAAGCTTCTTCATGGCATATACCATGCCTAAGCCTTCTCTTTTAGTTGTTGTATAGTTTTGTTCAACTACATTTAGCTATCTACTAGCATATGCTATAGGAGAATCTAGATTTCCTTCACGTGTGGGTTGTGCTAGCTCACATCCTATTGCATAGTTGAATGCATCTACATGGACATGGAATGGTTTATTCCAACCAAGAGTGGTCAGTATTGGTGTTGTGCACAAACGTCTCTTCAGCTCATTGAAGGAATTTTTGTATTCATCATTCCACTCAAAATTTGTCAACAAAGTCTAAAGAGGTTTAGCTATGATGGCATACATGTGGATAAATCTGCAATAATATCCACAATGGCCCATGAGGGCTTGTACCTCTTTAATGTTCCTTGGCCTTGGAAACTCCGCTATGGCTCTTACTTTGTCCTCATCTGATGATATTCTGCTCTTAGAAACAATCTGACCTAAGATCTTAACTTGACATACCATGAACACACACTTTTCTGGGTTCAAAACACTCGATATGCTCTACACTTGTTGAAGATCTTTCTGAGCTATGGGATGTGGTGTCTTCTTTCTTGAGAATGTGCACATAAATTGTCCACATATACTTCTAAGATCTTTCGCAAAAACTCTTTGAAAACATGACACATGAGCCTTTGGAACGTCGGTGCATTGGTGAGCCCAAATGGCATCACACGAAATGCAAAGATTCCCCACTCTGTGGCAAAAGCCATTTTGTGTTGATCTTCTGAGGCAATGGCCACTTGGTTGTAACTTGAAAACCCATCAAGGAAGCTATATACTTCCTTGCCTGCAACACTCTCCAATAAATGTTCAGTGATTGGAAGTGGATAGCTATCTCTAATTGTAGTAGCATTAAATTTTTTAAGGTTAATACACACTTGCAACTTTTCATTCTTCTTGGGCACCACTACAATGGGGGACACCCATTCAGTATGCTCAATCTCATAGATAAATCCACCTTCAATCAGTCTATCGATTTCTTCTTTTATTTTGGTTGCACAAGTACCATTATATGTGTAGGGCTTCTCTTTGGTGGGCTTGGCATCAACGGTCATGGGGATCGTATGAGAACATATTTGTGGATCAACCCCTTTCAGGGCTATGTAGGTCCACGCAAACACGTCCCTATATTCCCTTAACAAAGCTACAAGCTCTTGCTCTTCTTCTACACTTAGGTCTTCTCCTATGTATGTACATCGCTCCTTGTTCTCCTCAATGGTTACTACAACTTTTTTGCTCTTTTATTTATTGTCATATGAATCTCCTGTGATGACCTCTCTCTTAGGAATTCGTACCAAATTTTTTTTATCTTCAACTTCATATTTCTTGAAATTTTTTGGTACTTCGAACAATGTTTCCTCCTCTGCTTGTTTTATTGCTTTTCTTTTCTTTTCATTTTAACTACTTTCACTTTCCTCCCTTGAATTTATAGTTTTAATGCTAGTGAGAGGTTCTTCTTCTTTTTGGGTAAATACTCCTACATTTTCTAGATGGTGATCCTCTGAATTAAAGCAGCTATCCATCACAATGGATTCTAGATCATCATCATCCTCTTCTTCTTCTATGACATCACTAGAATCACATTCTTCTAGTAAGGGTTCACGCATGAACACAGAGATATCATAACCCTCCTCTTCATGAAATTGAGGTGCCCCTTGTTCTTCATTAACAAGAATGTCCATGGTAGCTAAGATTTCTGCCCAACCATGAGGCTCAAATTCCTCATCTGGAAAGATCATCCGCATGTAGATTGGGTCTCTAACTAGTCTGGCTCCTTGAGAATTTCCTTCTTCTCTCGCTTTTAGGCGTCTTTCCTCTTCCTCTACGACCTTGCACATCCACAAGTGAGTATCTTTATGCATCCAAGATGGATCAGAAGCACTTTCAAAATGCACAAAGGTTGAATCTTCTTGCACCTTATGGATAAGATTCCACTGTAGGGGTGGTACATCTCTAAAGGTATAATCTTTTTGAATGACCTTGGTTGTGATCCCTAAGTGCTACAAGTACAAGGAGTTGGTTCCCCAATCTTGCATTGTTTGCAGTTGCCATAGGAAGGGTCTTCCTAGGATCATTTCACAGACGTCATTTTTGCCAAAGTCACATATAGCAAAGGTGTGCTCAAACTCTACACCACAAGTGGTAGAGTTATCCCTTTTATAAATCCTAGAGGTCTTTCAATATGGACGTCAACCATTTGAAGCTTCATTCTAGTTGTTCTTAATGGAGATTTTCCACATTGCTTCCACAAGGAGGTGGTCGCAATCACAACATGGGCACCTGAATCTAAGATAGCTCTGGTTGTGTAACCTCGGTAGGTGATTGGAAGATAATTTTTAGCTTCATCACCTTCACTCATGTCTCTTATTTTGTCTAGAGGCATCTCTGGGACTTTTTGCTTAGAGCCTGCTTTTGACATATTGGAATTAAGTTCTGAAATTTGATTTTCCACATGTTTCCACAGCTCTTGTTTTACTTTGAGAAACTCTTCTAAGGTGAGATGACACTAAACCTTAGTGTTCTTCACAACTTCACTGTTTCTTGGAACTAGTGAGTCTTCATTCCTTATGAGTACTGTTGGAACTCTGATCTGCATAGATTCAGATTCCCATGGGCCTGTGAATTGTGGAAACTCTTGTAAAGAATTCAAAATCTAATTTTTCATCTTCTTGTTGCTCTACTTGGTCTCCATAAATAGATGGAATATCTTGGGGAAACTGATCATGAAGGTCATCAATCTCAAGAATAGGAGGGGGATTACCCTTCTCCTTGGCCCATTTCTCTTGTATTTCTCGTAAGAACTCTTGAGAGTACTGTTGAATTGAAAGAGGTGTTCTAGCATCCATGGAATCAGGAACATAAACTTTCATTGGTGGTGAGCTTTCTCTTTCAACAACTGGTTGAGCTTGTGGAGGTAAAGAATCATGCGGCTTGTTTACCAACTGATTTAATCTTTCTAGTAAGACTTGGAAATGCAAACCCAATTTGATAGAATTTGTCTGATTGGACAATTGATTGGTCTCAAGCATAGCTTGAGCTAGCTCTACCATTTTCATGCACATTTTTTTCTATTCAATCTCTAAATCTGCTCTAGGATAACTCTTGTCTAAGTTTGCAGCTATTGTCCCTTCTTGAAGTCGAGCCTAGTAGGCCTTGAACATCATGTCCAAGCCTTTTGGGGTTGGATCCACGAGAACAGACCTTGGTTGCGGTCTATTTACAATGAGTGGTGGGGTGGGATGAACTAGAGTGGATGGAGTTTCGGCATGCGAGGAGTTCTGAGATGCAATGTCTTCTATTTTACTTTTTATGTCTCTCATGATTTCTTCAAGTTCGGATAGCTTTTTAGCCCATTTATGA